>JAFFJZ010000005.1:23750000-25000000 GCA_018340375.1 Gonatopus flavifemur
TTTTCCCCATTCATTCTCATCCATTTTGAATCGCAACTTGAGGCTGTCCCATTCATCCCATTGAAACCCATTGAATTTGAATCGGAGATCTATTGGTTTCTATAGGATCCAATGAGATTTTCAAACCAGGAAATTGAGTAGAAATATCACTTTGTGGACGGAAAAATTGACGTTAATATCAAAGTGTTGCCATGAAGTCAAAAACAATTATAAATGTATAGGGTCTTTTGCATATGAAAGCACCGGTCTTTGGGTACAAAAAACACTTTTCATTCAATTTTTTTAAATCCAAAATGGCGGCCTGGTAGTACGGTCGAATAAACATTTTTTTTCTCATGGTTAAAACGAGCGTACCGCTACAGATCACAATCTTCAATTCAGAACAGAAAATAAAAAAGTTCCTCAAAATATAGCGCAAAATCTGGCTATCTACGTAGGATTTTTCCGATATCAGCTTTTTTACCGATTTTATAGCCGATTTTCGGACGATTTTTTCGAAATAATCGAAAAAAAAATTACAAAATGACGCCACTTCTTTCCAAATTTGTGTTCCGAAACAATTCTACGTAGATAGCTAGATTTTGAGCTATATTTTAAGGAACGTTTTTATTTTTTGTTCCAGATTGAAAATTGTGACCTGTAGCGGTACACCCGTTTTAACCATAAGAAAAAAAAATGTATTTTTGACCGTTCTACCATGCTGCCATTTTGGGTTAAAAAATTGAATAAAAAGTGTTTTTTGTATCCAAAGACGAATACTTTCATATGCAAAAGACCCCATACATTTATAATTTTTGTTGACTTCATGGCAACACTTTGAAAATAACGCCAATTCTTCCGTCCACAAAATGATATTACCCCTTAAGGGGGTATGGAACCTTTTCATACAAAAAATTTATGTCTTCTTTCGGAATTTTTTTTAAAAAAGCATGCTCATCAATCGTTTTGAAATTTAACATCTTTATTATACACATTGCGAGGCATACAAAAAAATTTTTTTTATTGTTATTTGCACTATTTTGTACGCACTATAGATGGCGCTCGCAGAGGTACGAAAAAGTGGCGTTGACAGGATATCTCCAGCTGGGAACGTCTGAAATCAAAATTTCAAAAAGATGATTAAAATTAAGCTCATTGGCTATTCCCGCACAGCACACCTCCGTGGAGGCCACGTAGAACAAAGGTGGATCTTCCACCTGAGCAACGTGGAGACCACGTAGCCGTTGGGGAGAAATAAAGGAGAGTCCCCGTGGAGGCGCCGGAGAAATGTCCGCCGGGTACAACGTTGCTGCAACGTGGTACAAAGGTAGAGGGAACGGAGAGGCGACGTGGAAGAACGCGGTGAGCGTGGGGCCATCTAGGTGGAAGCTACGTGGTGGCGAGGTGCCCACCTACGTCGCCTCCACGTTGCAGCTACGTGGACGCGATAATACTTCACCACGTGGTATCCACGAGGAGGGAATTTTTTAATCTACGTTTCTGATACGTGAGATTTGAGCTGAAAAAAATTGAGGAACAGGATTTTAGGAAAATAATGACGATGAATATTTGGAAACAGGCAAATAAAATAATTTGTTTATTATTTTGTTTATTACATAAAAACGACGTATTATTCTTATCAGAATCGTCGTATCAGAAACGTAGATTAAAAAATTCCCTCCCCGTGGATACCACGTGGAGAAGTATTATCGCGTCCACGTAGCTGCAACGTGGAGGCGACATGGATGGGCACCTCGCCACCACGTAGCTTCCACCCAGATGGCCCCTCGCTCACCGCGTTCTTCCACGTCGCCTTTCCGTTCCCTCCACCTCTGTACCACGTTGCAGCAACGTTGTACACCTCCACGGAGACTCTCCTTTATTTCTCCCCAACGGCTACGTGGTCTCCACCTTGTTCAGGTGGAAGATCCACCTTTGTTTGTAGGCCCGTACAGCACAACCACCGATCCTCCACCTAGGACTTCGGTGGACTGGAGGTGGAGAATTGGTGGAGAAATGGGAGCCGTGGAAATAAGGGAGAAATAAGGGAGAGTCTCCGTTGAGGGAACGGAGAGGCGACGGAGAAATGTCCGCCCCCTGTATTTCCAGTAAAACTTAAATCCGTGAATTTATACATACAGATTTGGTTACGTAAATGCATCAATAAGAATTATATTGAAAATACAGGGGGCGGACATTTCTCCGTCGCCTCTCCATTGCCTGAACGGAGACTCTCCCTTATTTCTCCCTTATTTCCACGGCTCCCATTTCTCCACCAATTCTCCACCTCCAGTCCACCGAAGTCCTAGGTGGAGGATCGGTGGTTGTGCTGTACGGGGGTGGTCTCCACGGAGGTGTGCTGTGCGGGTTACGGCATCGTACGAAATTTTAAAAGTTTGATTAGAAGAAAAATGGCGGCCGTTTGAAAAAAAAAAACGATTTTTTCGGGAAAATTGCTCAGTAAATTGTTGATTAACAAAAAAATATGAAATTTAAAGAAAATCGGTACGATACCGTAATAACGACATCATTTCTGAACAGAATGCAATTTGAATCAGGTCGATTGGATGAAAAGTGAAGGCGCTAGGCTGTCAACGCCACTTTTTCGTACCTCTGCGTGGGCCATCTATAGTGCGTACAAAATAGTGCAAATAACAATAAAAAAAAATTTTTTTGTATACCTCACAATGTGTATAATAAAGATGTTAAATTTCAAAACGATTGATAAACCTGCTTTTTTAAAAAAAATTCCGAAAGAAGACATAAATTTTTTGTATGCAAGGGTTGCATACCCCCTTAAGTTACGTGCCATTCAGTTCACGTTCTCACATATGATACGGTAAGAGTAAAAGTGATGATCAAATTGTTGTCAGAGAGAAAACCGGACAGCAACTTTTGAGAGCAAGAATGGGACGTCAAAAGTTTTGAACAAAAGTGACGCACCTATAATTCGGTTCAAAAAACCAACCATAGAAATCTCCAGGCAAAAATAAAACACTTAAAAGCTCGAGCAATAAATACAAAATTGTGTTGTGCGTTGATTCGTTTTTGCTCGAGCTTTTTAATGTTTCATTCTCGCCCGGAGATTTCTGTGATTGCCTTTTTCTTCCGAATGATAGGTGTATCGTATTTGATCGCAACTTTTGAAGTCCCATTCTTGCTCTCAAAAGTTCCTGTTCTGTTCTTCTGTTTTTACTTGACAACAATTTGAGTGTCACTTTTGTCTTAGCGTATCATATGTTATAAATTTTTCATACAATTTCGGAAAAAATCTTATGAATTATCAATTGCTCTTCATGTGTGAATAATTTGAAAAACATGAATCAGTACTTTTTATTCATCTAAATTTGTAAAAAGACGAAGCAAAAGGCGAATGAATTGATCTCACAACATATAATGTATACTACATATAATGTATGAATAAATTTGGATTCATTAATATCAATCCTATCGTAATCAATTTCATGATATTTTTGTTCATCGTATTGATCTATTTTAGGTGTGGTTTCAAAACCGTCGAGCAAAATGGAAAAAACGAAAGAAGACGACAAACGTTTTTCGCTCGCCAGGTTCTCTACTTCCGTCGCACGGCTTACCTCCCTTCGGACCGATGAGTTCAGATTTGTGTGGTGCTGTGGGCATGTTTCCTTCTGCGGAAAGATGGGGAATGAATACAGGTTTGAGGATTTACATTGTTACCCTGATTATTTTATATATCATCAACATAAGAAACAATCCACGTAACAGAAATTTGTTGAAAACTTGATACCTACTTTGGAATTTGTATTGAATTCCAAAAAATAATCGAATTACTTCATACAGAAATTTATACGTAAATTAGATACAAATTTCCCATTATTAAATATGAATAAAAAATATTAGTTTCATAAAATTTTTCACATGAACGTATTACACTTTCTACTCTTTTGATCTGTCTCTGAATAAATTCTGTTACAAATTACCTCTATCCAATAATTTCGTAGGTCTTGGACAGTTGGGACAAGGAGGTATGGGTATGGGTAGCTTCGGACAAAGTTTGGGTCAACTCAGTCAACCGACCTCGGGGAGCCTCGGTTCAAGCTTAGCACTGGGTAACTCTGGACTTCCTATCAGCAGTCCTTCACAGACAGTTTATCAAGCTAGTTACGGACTAAATTCCTTGGGTAAGTTGATATACCACGCACAATGAATACGATAAATCACGAAGGGGAAAAATCAATTATCTTGAAAAGAAAAAAAAAGAATATTTCGTTTTACGTCTCATTCACATTGATTATCCGGATGATTCTATACAACTCATGATAGAAATATACATACTATATTTTGTTGTACAAAACATTGTAGTATCAACACTTTATCGTATTCATTATCTTGAAATTAGTCGGCATATGATGTTAAGATCACATCGCAAATAAGATTCTGCATTAGGAATCACAGATAACATGTCCTATAATTAAAATAGATTACGTATTCATCATTGGACTTCTCGACACTTAGATTGCATTCACTGTGAGTATATGACGTAACATCACCTCAACTTACAATATAATTTTCCCTCATATCGTAACACGTTCTCCGAACGACGAACGATTATATCAAAATCGTCACGCGAGTTACACACTGTGACGGAAACTTTGTTTCATTATTCACCCAACGCGTAACAAATACCATTATTGTACACACGTTTCTTCTCGAGAACCCTCGATCTTAGCATTCACACGAATTCTTCTGATATTTTTTGGGCTTTTTTCAATTTATCGTGTGGAACAGGAACAAAAAAAGAAAATACTTCGTAGTGCAAACAATTTCTTTGACCGTTCTCACTTGGCGCAAAGAGCAGCAGCTTCTCATTGACGAAGTCGTTAAAACGTTATATACGATGCATCACGATTGGTCCAGAAGGGAAAAGAAGATTTACACGCTTGCATACTCGTAGAGGAATTTGAGACAGAAACTGAAATCTTCTGATCGTTCGTGTATGTTTACAGAGGCAAACACTCCAGGCCGGTCTCGCACCTAGGTGCGAGATCTTTTGCCGTGTATTTGCGGTAACAGACGCGCGCGCGCTTCTCTTCGTTGCAACCTGTCTTGGTTTGGTTGAATTTTACTTTTTACTTTGTATACATATATTCAGTGTAGGGGGAAATATTCTTTCCGTTCTTCTTCTAAGGTTCGAACTTTGCGCTATTTCTTATAGAATTCTTTTGAAATTCTATAAAAATTTCAATAAAAATGAGGGTCTTTGTACCCTGAATATATATGTGGATATATCGAAAACATTGAGAATGATCATTTATAAGTACGCTTGTTAATTTGATTTTCTGAAGAAGCATCGAGGATATGAAGAACCATCCATCAACTGTCGCTTTAATTCAGTCTCGTTCAGTCTTTTATATTCGTTTCAATGAGTTTCGTTTGGAATCGTATTTATGGCTAGTACTCTTGCCAAATGCATATTGACGTCTTTAAACGAATCACTGCAACTGACGTTACTTTCATATGAATCTGTATAATTCATCTTTGAAATATCGTCGTCGCAGTCGTCGTCGTCGTCGTCGTCGTCGTAGTAATTGTCAATCGTCATATCAGCCAGCCATCAGAACATTGACCTCGCCATTAAAAGGATTGTACTTGTCCGATGCATATTGGTGAACATTGTATCATTACGAATATTGAGATATATTTATGATCCCTCGTAGACATACAGATTTCCAGACGGTAGTCAGAAACATTTCAATTCCGGTTGAGTTTTGCTTCGACTTGAAATACGAGGAGTACCAGGAATATAAATATTTTTTTTATATTTTTCCAATTATAAATTCTCACGAATGAGATTGCATGCGAAACGTTGAAATGTCGGGGTGATTGTTACCAAGAACGAATATCAGTACTACCCTGATTACGAAAGGAGCCGGATTAACCACTCTAGGCCTACTAGGCACAGATCTATGTGCCCCCACCAATGAAAGAAATAATTGTTTATATAAAAATTCAATAAAACCACATACCACAAACGTAACCGAGGGCGTTCCAAGTCCCAAGCGAGCCAACCCCAAATAACTTTATGACTCACAGTATTTTAAATCTAACGTTGAAAAGTGGTTAACTAATATATTTATTTAGGATTACAGTACGTTATTTTTCTTGTCAAAATATTTATGCTGAGAACATCCAATAAATTAATTGTATTTAAAAATACCACGCTTTTGTTGAATTTATTTCGTAGCTTTTTAAGCTGCTCTTACATAGGCTCCCTCCATCAACTCATGAGTCAATCAGATTCGATCAGACGTTTATCTATGCATAATGACGATTGAATCCAATGGGATAGCTGGTCGGGTGAGTTTCATTCATAGGAGAAAAACGAACCCTGTATGACATACAGTTTTTAGAGAGGACAATGAGATTTAATAGGCGTAACAAAGCTAACCCTCAGTTACCCCAAGTATTTTCGTCAACTCTTCGTTGTACGGTATGATCAACTGAGTGAAGCTTTTTCAATTATCAAAAATCTACCACGGTTCCTGAAATTAATCCCGGTTCTTGTTCTAACATCGTACTCTTTCATCCCTATGAACGGAAGATCAGATTTTCGAAAACCTGTTGGTCCCTTTAGACCCCCGTGGGGTAATTAGGGATGAAATTAAAATCTAGGCGACAGTTAGGCTCAAACTAGACGTTCTTATTTCATTTTGTGTGCCTTCGCTGGTTCAACAAACTCACTTATTCTCGCTGAATCTCATTGAATCTTGCACAATGTCTTGATCAAATCCTATTCTACCATTTTCAATCAGTTTTAATCAGACGAATGTATTTTTCCCACGTAACTTTGATCGAATCTTGCCAAGTTTAATTGAATCTTGCACTATGTTCCAACCAAATCCCATGAAATTTCATTTTGTAAGATTCTATGGATTTTTTCGTATACTTTGAAGTCTTATTTTATATTATCTATTTCAAATGAATTATTCTAAGTATTTTGACTAATCCTCATATACTTGAAGGATTGAATACAAAAGATTTTGAAGGAAGAACTTCAAATACACTGAGAGAAGTGGAATGTAATGATTACCATGTACAAATAGTAATCAGGCGACAGCTTCGCGTATTCGCATATGGGAATGGCTACCATTTACATGAAGATGGATACCAAATAACGTAGTCGCCATCATCAGCTTAGAGATTTTGTCATTCAACTACCATTTTCGCATGTCAATGGTTACAGTTCACTTTTCTCAGTGTATAAAATGTCAAAGGAAATATACTTCAAACCTGAGATACATAACACTGGTTTCAAATAATGATTGTATTTCCAATACTTACCCAGCCCTGACTTAGACCCATGTAAGACACTTCCGATAGAACCAATGCAGGCTCTGGAATTAAGACTTTCGAAAATCTGCTAAGAAATCGTCATCAAGATTATTAAATTCAATAAATATTGCAAATCTTCCAATCGAAAGAGAATCAAACTCTCTGTTCTGTAAAATTATTATAACGAGACTCCCAAACGATACGTGGAGAGAATGCAGGAATCAATTGATCTGGATATACATAAGTCAAGTATTTACAATTCCACTTCTCTTGAATTGGATTTTCTGAATGTCATAAAGTACTTCCAAGCGTGAGTAAATATTCTACAGAAATTTACACAGTGATGCTCCAACTTCTGCTCAAGTGCTAATGATAATCGAAAACTCAGAGAAAAAGTATACGAAGTATAGTATTATTTTTCAAAACTTGTTTAGCAAAGAAAATACTAGTCAAACTCGCTAGGATAATCGTATAGTTGGAAGAATCAAAACCGTTATCAAGTATCATTGCTTCTTCATTTCATTCTTGACCATGTTCAAATATTGAGAGACAATAAATATATACGATAACTTTCGTCGAGCATTTACATCGAGCTGAGTTTTTGATTGACGCGTGACTGGCAGTTTGTGATACGTCTGCGATAATATGTGTTAATTGGCATAACTTGCGTACAGGTATGTTCATATATAAATACGTTTGCTCGCATTAGCGTATACGTATGCTCTCGAAAGGTGAATGTATTTGCAAACATTTTACACGGATGATATTATGAAACTGTCTCGTTACACGAAAAAGTAAATCTGTAACAAGGAATATTCTATTCTCTCATCGCAATTTCCAATGTCACCGAAATAAATGTACTGATTAATAATTCACATTGGTGGATACTTGATATCGTATTACGAATTTTATTATTTTGATTTTCAGTTTTCAATATAAATCTTATTAGATAATTTATAAAGACATTGACACGTATATTAATTTCTCTTGTCTCGAGAAATCAATGAACATCTATCAGTTGGAGTTATCTTGCATTGATTCAATGATAAGCCACACTCATTCTTACGATTTTAGAATGTTTGTTGTGCACGAAGAAAAAAGAAATTCACTGTGGCAACGAAATCTAATTTTGCTGGAGCAACAAATTTTCCCCTCTGACAGCAAACTATTTGTTATCACTGCAATCTTGTTAGCTACGACAGCGATTTTTAGCCGTGGCAGCAAAACAATTCCAGCAAATTCTGCTGGAGGAGTCGAGAAGAACCAATAAAAATTTATTACCCAAAAAATGCATCATTCACTCTCTAAATCTGGAAGAGTAAAAAATTATCCACTTCACTAAGTCCCAGAAGTGAGCCAGTTGGAGTGAAGCGTCACTCTTTTGGAGTGAAAAAGTCACTCTAGAATTGGAGTGACCGTGAGTTTTTCCGCAGTAAAAAGATTATGTGTTTCTCAATTTGGTCGTCAGACTAAAAAATCGTCTAATGTAAATACGAGACATAAAAAGAGGTTAAAAAGAGACAAAGGATACAAAGTGTGAGTCATAAACTCTTGTGAACCAACGACTATTATTATCTATTGAGGTTCTCTTCTTCCGAAAGGGCGGCTTCAATAATGCGAACGTGTACTAGGAAAGTGTTGTCGAGCCATAAAGAGAAACCAAAGTTTTCTTTGTGAAAAGAAATAGGGAATCAACGATCCGGGTGGTCCGAGGCACGAGCGGTTAAAAAAAATCAGAAGAGTTTATGATACCAGCGGTAGCGTTATGTTATTTTACATGGCTCACGAATGAAACGTTTGAAACTTTTGATTGCAGGTGGAGTACACGTGTCCGCGTCACGAGGTTCGCCTCCAGGAGGTTCTTCGGTCGGGCCAACCGGTGGTTTAAGTTCGGCACTGAACTGCGGCCAAGGTTCGCCGAGTACAACTTCCGGTAGTGGTGGTGGAAGCGGTAACGGAGTCTCTTGCGTCGGGGCCGACGTCAACTCATCAGCGGCCGAGACGTCGGATTGGAGAGGCGCTCATAGCCTCGCTGCCCTCAGACGCCGTGCATCGGATACGTCACAACAGTACAGCCCTCAACCACCTCCTCCGCCACCTCCTTCAGGACCACCGCAATATACCCACGATCTGGAATACAATTCTGTCTATTAAGTCTTTGTTAACCAACGACGAGGAGTGGAAAAACGTAATAATATCATAGGGTATTGCGTTGAACAAGGATCGATGAAAGACTACTGTTTATAATGATGTGTATGGTGGATCCAAATTCAAAGCATTAAAGACGCTTTAATAGTTTACATCGAGAAATACGGAAAGAAAATACATTTTTACGATAACTGGAACAAGAATAACAAGAGGATAATAGTTCCGTCTACGATTAAGAGCTTTTATTATACGTTTTCAAACAACGCGTATTATTATTACTTTTTATGAAAAAAATATGTTTCCTTGTTTGTACTATAGTGGATATATCGACAGGACTAATGTCAGGGTAGAGTTTAATGGTATTTACCATTTTCATGAGATATTATAAGACTTTGCTCCGAGATTTATCGATGGTTTTGTTTTTGTATGAGAGTTTCAAGTCTCCTCCTTGGGGTGAGTCGGAGGTATCAAAATCCCTCAAGGTTCGATAGAGGTGAAATTCATACGACATCTGAAAACCGTGTAGAAGAATGCCATTTCAGAAAAAATACTAATCATCTTGAAATTCTTGGAAAAATACGGTTCTTGATTGTGAAAGTCATGAACTTTCAATGGAATTTACTAGTCCTGATTATTTTTTCCATTCTTTTCGAGTTATCATCACTGAAAAAACCAATATCTCTCAATTTCAGAATACATTCTTTCTAGAGAATTAAATTTTATTCAAATTTTTGGTTCAACTCAAATTCAGCAGGAAGTATGAATCGTTTATCGAAACGAATTTGGAAATGACGATAATCTTTGAGATTTAATTCCTTTCAAAAACACATAACGAATTGTACAGCATCGCCACTGATGGGGTACGTCGCAACAAAGTAGACTTTAGATAGAGAATTGATGGAGGAACAGTAGCTCAAAGAAGAAGCGACTTGGAGACGATGGAGAAGAGTTGAAAATCGCGGCTGAACAATTCACTTTGTCGACTCTCTCAAATTTTCAGAGTGAGATTTCACTCTTCAGCCAGCCAAAAGTGAGCCTGTCGAAATTTTGAATGAAATTTCCACTCTTCTAGAGTGATATTCTAAGGTTTCAGGCTAGAAACTCACAGTCACTCAAATTCTAGAGTCAATTTTTCACTCGAAACGAGTTAAAATCCCACTCGAAGCGGACTGGCTCACTTCTGAGACTTAGTGGAGGGAAACACGTGATTTCCCACTCTTTCAGATTTAGAGAGCACAAATTCTTCACCTTGCATTCTACACGCAGGCAACGATGAACCCTATCGATGGCGGGAAGATACAGGAGATAAATATGATCCATCAGGGCAAGTAGAGACACAGATGTTTCAGTATTTTTGCATTTGATTACAAATTCGTTTCGGTGAACTATTGAAACTTTGATAACGTGGAAGGGACACCAGCGATAAAATCTTAGTTCATTTTTTCGAGACAAACCCATACAGCACCCTTGGATATGGTATCCATCAGAAATTCAATAGATATCCAATTGTCCGTCCAATATTCATTTGACGTCCATTAGATCTTCATTGGATATCCCAAGTACCCTGCTTATCCAATGGACATCTAATGGATATTCGTGTGCTGTATGGGAAATGTGCAAAAATTTGCTAAAGTATCAACGCTCGTATCACGTTGAAGGCAGTACACTCTAAAAAAATTCCCTCTGAAAATTAAGACAAAGTGACTTTAATTTTTATAGCCACTTTTCTCTGATGAATTTTGCTGAATTTCGGAGCATGTTCTAAAACTGCAATCATGTTTCTTAAAATTCAGCCAAACTTTTCTGAAAATTCAGGAGAAAGTGAGTGTAGAAAAATTGGGTCACAATTTCTAAATTTTCAGAAGGCATTTTTTTACAATGTATGAAGTCTCACGTAACTTTTGTTTCTGAATTTCAATTTCATACACAAACTTTGAAAATTTCTGAAGCATAACGTAACCCCTTTGACAGAGAATATGATGTCCATCGATTTAATTTTTAATTACTTTTTAATAACGTAATAACAAAACCAATAACTTCTTCTTCTACATTGGAAAAAAAATCTGGACGTCGATTTATGATCACGGAATTGAAAGTTCAAGAGAATAGTTAAGAAATGTGTGTATATAACAACTAAGACATTAGAATTATAAAGATAAAGTTGGAAGTCAAATCTCTTTACCCAGCGCAATTTTGTGCCTGGTAGATCTTTACCTTGAGATTAAAGTACTGATTAATATCTAACTGAATGATAAACACGCATAGATAAAGGGTATTAATGGAACTAAAATTAATAAAGCGTCTGTGTCCTTTATTATTTCATTTTCTTAGAAGACTCATTTTAATCTTCTATCCTGTTATTCCATCATTATTCTTCGCTAATCCTGAATTATTCTGCCTTCATTCAATAAGATGGAATGTAACAAAGATTTTTCTCATCTCGGAACGAAGATTATAATTTATTTTATCACGTGGTCATCTTCATCTTCATCAACATCGTCTTCATCATCATCGAAACTCATGTATACCGATATTTTAGCGAATCGTGAAAGGTAACAAGGAGTATACGACAAGTTATCTTAGTATTATACGTGGCATATTGTAAATATAGTCGAAAACCAACGTGACAACGTGTCATAACAATAACGATTAATATTAGATCTTAAATACAATGGAGTAACCAATGGTGTGTGATTCTTCGTCGAGTTTATTTATCTTCGATTTAGTTAAATCTCAGTTGAATAGAATTTTTATAGTTCTTCATTTTCCTCGTCGATGAAAACACTGTTCTTAATTGGAAAATTCTTAAAGATTTTGGTACTGATTTTTCAATATCACGATCACTTCGACAAAAATTCTTTTTACTGTTTTTTTTTCTTTAATGTCGATTTCCGTAAATCAATTCATCTACACTGTGAAAAATGTGGGGAGTTTTTCTTCACGCTATTGGTGGATTTTGATCCATCATTGTGGAAGAATTGTTTTTACATAAACAATGAGGGAGTTTTGTTTTGTTCTTTGGATATGAAATACTCTACAAATCGAGGAAAAATCCACAATAATTTTTTACAGTGTGACTGAATTTATATTCGTTTCGCTGGTTTGTAATAAAAATGAATAAAATGATTGACAAATTGTGAATTATTATTTACAAATTGAAAAACAATATACATGATTTACATATAAATACATTTTAAATAACTTCATTACCACAGAAACAAAGCCCATGAAAGAACAGAAATGGTTACATCGTTGTTAACGACGACAAACGAATTTTGTAAATATAAATTATAAAGTATACGTCTAATTATTATGTAACAAAAATATATGTAGACGAAACATATACATTTATCACTTAATGAATACAAAGAGAATGAGAAAGAAAAAAACAGAAAATAAAACGCGAGTATACTTAGACATTGTGATATTTCGGGGTACGAGCTGTTCTTGAGAAACAATTTCTTTCGACAGCAATTTTAGCCCTAAGAATAATATTGCAAGGATAGTAATGAATGAATCGTATAAGAATCATAACCGCAAACGACAAAATCAGAGTCGATTATTCTAGTTACGAATTTACGGTAGTCTAAAGTGAACAAATGATAAATGATGGAATAAAAAAGAAAGAAACAACACAATTTAAATTTACGATAGGCAGTTTCCAGTGTATTATTACGAACGTATACGATTTTTAATGTACAAAAAGAATATATATATATATGTATACATGAAATATATTAAAAGATATAGAAATGATGACGTGTTTTCGTGATTTTGTTTTATCGAGAAGCAAGACGGATATTGTCACATGCAAGGGAAAAGAGAATTATATGGCTCGACGAATTATACTAATGGCTGTCGTACGAAATAATAGAATATATATTTTGTCGAGTTACTTGCACTTATGTGATGATAAGGGAATGATTGGTCGATGATGTCTCTTATTAGTATCTAACGATGATGGAAATAAATGCATTCACGTATATTTATTTAATTTATCATGTATCGAAAGAACGCGATCGAAGATCGATGCATTCAAAGGTTTCGAATTTATGAATTACTGATGTGAATCGACAAGAGACGATGTCAGATACAGAGTCTTTCCGTTAAACGCGATTCCATAATTACAATGAATATTCCATTTTTGAACAACACATTTCCATCAATACATTCCAAAAATTCAACTAAATTTCAGAATAAGGTGGAAAGGTAAATGAATTACAAAATCGAATACATCGCTCATTCGATTTTCATCAGAAATGAGGGATGGGTGATACTTGAAAACATTGATAATAAACAAAAAACATGTATCAAGTTTTTATCGAATTTTTGTAAAATATTGATAGAAATTTGATGTTTTTTCAAGCAAAAAAATCGATGTCTTTGAAGAAACTTACTTTTAAAAGTGCAAGATTACGATCTTTACACTGTAAAATGAAATTTGGAATTAAATGTTGAAAATTATGTTTTATATCTTGAGTTTCACCAAAAATCACATGAAATAATTCGTTTTGATTTAAAAAATCGAGAAGGAATCATCCGAACTTCATTGAGACTTTTGGTTATTATCATTCGAGTATTATCGTTGATATCTTTATGTGACGACTAGGAGAATTTGAATTTCCATCGTTGTATAGTTGTGTATAGAAATCAGCTAAGTGTGTAAAATAAAATATTACCAAAAGAATTTGTTTCTAATTGTTTGATGTCTGATCCTGCAGATTCAAGTGACACGAATGTTCCTTTATACAGATAAAAAATAGCCTGGTTGGAAGACACGATTCATTCAGACCAAATCTCATTTGTGAATGCTACAATAACGTTGGATTGAATCTGAATATTGTACAAGTCGAGTGACGATTGGAACTTGTAGAATGGTTTTCATTCCTGAATGAGAAACGAGTTTTCCACACTGGGAAAAAGAAGGTAGTTGAATCGGCATTGATGAACAATGGTGTCATTTCATGCTAGTTCAACATATGGAAACCAATGTTGCGTATTTTGTTGGTACGAAACCAAGAATGTTTTGAAAGGTTCCCGTATAAAAATATTTCGCTTGAAATAACCATGCATAATCTCTGAAAAACATCACAATTCTTCTGACAAACTCTGAGGATTTCTGAAATTTTTATGAAAAATCTAATATTTTCGGAATAGACTTTTTTTAGAGCCTTTCAAAGTTTGTCAGTTTTTTTTTCAAACAAATAGGAAGAAAATTGCACTTTGAAAAAATTCTAACTACACTCTGAGAAATTTCTAACATTGTTCTGATGATTGGAAAATTTTTTCACTTATGAGATTTGAATATAGAATATGAATGCATTTATATAATTTTGAAAATTTTTAACAGTCAGCACTTCTTCAAAGTTTTGTCATAATGTTTTCAGAGTGCAATTTCGTTTCTATTTGTCTGAAAAAAAAACTAAAAAGCTCTGAAGAAAGCCTGAGAAAAGTCTGTACAGAATTTTCCGAAAAATATTACTTTTTTCATCAAAATTTCAGAAACGCTCAGAGTTTTTCAGAGTTTTTCATAGTTTTTTCACAGATTATTTATGATTATTTCAGCGAAATATTTCCGTACGGGTTAACAACACATATATATTCAAAATTTCGCTTCGTCTAAAAGATTTCTACTGGATGCGCTGTGAAAGATAATCAGAATGTTTCTGTACGCGGCAACCGGAAAATTGCCATAACTAGATGAGAAATCATTTTCCGTTATATATGTATGAAATTTTTCATGAATTTACTTGTAAATTTCCGGAAAAGTGCGGAAAATTACTAACCCAAGTATATATTAATTACCTCACATAACTACATAGAAATATTTTCCTGAGTGTCTAAAAAATTTCTTATACAATAGTTTTTACTGTCTTCAAAACGTCTTTGTTTGAGAAATTTTAAAGACATTGAAAATTGTGGCATGAGAAATCTTTCGGAAGAAGCAAAATTTTTGCTGTATGCGAATTCTTGGATCCAAATTACGTCGTCTCTGAAATTCAAATTGGAAACACAAATCGGAAATACTGAAGGGGCGTGAAATAAAACGAACTTCAGAAAATCTTTTTCATTTTTATTGCATATAAAAACTTTTGTTGAGTCATTTATATTTGACTCAAAATCAGATAGTATCATGAAAATTATCATCAGATTTGTCGATGAACGTTCTTATACGCATTTCATGTGGTTTTGTACTAAAGAACGATACAAAATCACAAACAACGAACATCAAAACATTCAAATGGTGATTATCGCGACGAATAACTTTCAAAGCTCATTTGTAAATTTAATCGATATGTAATCAACAGTTAATATACATACACATACCTTTGTATTCAACTATCTACGATTCGATTTCAAAAATATTTTAGAAAATCCGTTTTCGTAAGTATTTATTTTAACGTTAGATACGTCGATGAAGAAAAATATTTTCAGTTTCGGTTTTGAGATGAAATTATTTACAATTCGGTATACGAGGAAAATATAGTTTCTTGTCTCTAAAATTATTTTCAAAAAAGATGTACCGTATGTGTTTATCGTTTGATGATTTTTATTGATATTAAATGATTTTTGTCAAACTGTTTTCCGGACGTTCGTCATCCGAAGTCTCCGGTTCGGTATTAACTTTACTGAAATCCCGAGTGTTGGGACGTTTCTCGAGGAACTTGAAACGCCTTCCTTTACGATTTTCTAATAATTTCGAAAGTTTGAAGTTTTCTCTTCTCTCGACGTCCCAGCGCATCCTCCTGCGCATCGTCAACAAGCAACCTGTTCGAAAATAAATGTTTGGTGAATTAATGGATGGATTCATATTGATTTTTCAATAGTTTAGAGTTGAGTTTTTGATTTTTTGCATCCAACCCTTAAGTACATACAGCAATAATTTTCACATTGAGCGGATATTATAAAATACAATATTCAATGTTTTTGTGAGTCGAATCTACTGAATGCATCATTAATGGGCAGTTCATTCACGGGCATCATCTTCCTTGAATTACCCTGTAAAAAGAAAGTTTTGATCTGTTCGCATCTTAATTTGAGACAATGCTTTTTGGATTGTGTCAACGATGTTTTTTTTGCCTAATTTGTTCCCGTTTTAAATTCAGTCATGGAATGATCTGAGTTTGACACTCTCGTTTTACAGGGTACGTTTATTCGGAATATCATTCAATACTTTTCATTTCACTGAAATAATTCCTCCTCATTGCCCCAAATGAATGTTCACTCCCTCTTGTTTGAATAACATATTCATTGAGATGAAAAATCTCCGTATCTGAACTGTTTGAGCTTCTACACGGAGAGAGATTTGTAGTTAAATTTACTATGTTATTATTGTTTCCGAGAAACAGACTGAACTATGACGGGTTCTCCCATAAAACATAGTAAATATGATCAGCATTCTATTGTTGTATCATAGTAAAAATATGCCCTTCATAGTAAAATCCGACAGAATTCAGTCTGTTCCTCGGGAACAATAATAACATAGTGAATTTAACTACAAATTTCTCTCCGTGTATTCAAGTAGACATTATACTCATCTCTTCTGAAGAATCTTGAGATATTTCTGATCTCAAAATTTCACGGTTTCTACAGATTTTGAAATTAAACAGAACGATCGATGAGGATATGAAACTCGAGGTTATGCAAACCCTGATCTTGAAAATTTGATCTTAGCAGAAAAACACAAAATAAGCACACGACTCCATTCATTTGAATTTTTTCTACTACCACAAAATTTTTTACGATATTTGAACAAATTATTGAAATAAAATAATCATATCCGATACATACCATCAATTGCTAGAAATAAACAGTCTAAACACAACAAGCAAAATACAAACTTAGAATGATGAAAAACAGAAAACATTGGCATTGAAATAAAAAAAAATGTATTTTTTCATAAATTAAAATAGTTGTAACATAAATTAAAAAAGTATGCATACATATACACATCAATAAATTGATAGAACAAGCAACATATTGAGGATTTACAATAAAAAAATTCAACCGTCTTTTTCTCTAACAAAAATGTTTCTAATAAATATTTACTCTATCGATCAAACAACTTAGGAAATCGAAAATATAAAAAATCAGCTAATATTTACAATAGTGATGAACGATCTTGACGGAGTTGGTAGTTTTTTTTCATGAAATTTTCATTGAATTGGAATGTAAGTTTCTTAAATATCAATGGTAAATGGATCATTTTTCATAGAAAAGAATCAATTTTGTCAAGATTGCTTATCTCTAATTCACAATACATTAGTAAGTACGTCAATCAATTACCACAATTGAATATAAAAATGATATACGGAGTTCGAAGGAATGCGTGGAGAGTATAATTCTTCATCGTGAAGAATGAGGATTGTATTTGAGGCTATCCAATTGGGAAGTGGAACCATTCTATGCCTATTTATGTAATTATTGTATTTTCTTCTTTGAAATTGAGTGTTTTCCCACGGGATACGCATTGTTTCTCCACATCTTTTGCACTAAAATACGCAACCCCAAAAATGAAAGGTAATGTCAAAATCAAATTTTTCTTCTGAAATTTATCGAATTGATTTTGCTTCAATTCAAACCAAACTCGATCAATTTGAATGGAATTTTCACACTTTTTCATATAGCAGAAGATTCAAATCCAAACAAACCAATTTCATTTTATATCAAAGAAAGAGTAACTTTAAAATAAGTACTTTTTTCGCTTTTTCATGCGTAATATATGCATGTATTCTATATATCAATATATTCTTTCAAAAATCAATCATATGCTTAACATCGAATAATATTCGGTGTTTTTTGTCGAGGTGTGAAAAATAGGAAATTTTTGGAGTCACTCTTTACACATAAATTACTTGAAAATGATAACAAATCCCTTTTTTCAATATAATTTCGTACAATCCGTATATCATTTTCATACAACGTGGCCATAAAATCTATAAAAATTTTCTACGTATGCTATGGAATCATTTCGCCAAACAAAATCAAATATGAATAATGATGAAATTAAGGAACAATCCCAATTTTTCAGGATCGAATCCATGACTTCCAAGACGAGAATGTCATGTGAGTTCATTCATAATGATTTAAGGAGATCAAATATAATAGTGTTTATTTGCTCTTGTCAGTCATAACTACCCTAATTCTAAAAAATTCTTTTGCAACTTTCCATCAAACGAGAAATAACTTCAATTTCAATAATATTATTATTTTGCGAAGATCTTATAACATGGATCAACAAATATAAAAATTATATTCAATATGATTTCAAGTTCGTTAAAAATGTAGGACGGAAAATGATGTGATGCAAAGAATATTATAAAAATTATTAACAAAGAAACGGAATAACATATTTGAACGATTAAGCAATTATTCACTTGAGCGTACACGTGGAAGACGATAAGGAACAATAAAAATTTGAAGCATTGGAACCTTATATTCAAATCATATGTAAACTATGTTGAATTATATATAATTTTGAAAAATCTCCCACTTGGATATCCTTCCTTATGCATTTATATTGAGCTGCAATTATTCATAAAGTATTTGCACGTCGGTTAACTATTTAATTTGAATTAGGAACAAATACGTATTTATCCTCTCCCTGAACTTATTATAGAGATACAGCGTGGGAGAAGAAACGACTCTTACTAGATTTTTGAATGTTTGATAGGGAATACATGATTCGAAGGGTTATGATAATACATTCTCTATTGAAAAATCAACAACAATTTGAGCGGCACTGTGAAAAATGCAGAAACGTTTTTTGAAACTTTAGGAAACGGGTTGTCAAATAGTTGTTCAAAATCTCTTGACTGAATTTTCATTCAATCTTTCTAATGGGTTCATTTTATGAAATACGAAATTTCACAATATCGATACTGTTTATAAAAAATTAGTCAAGTCCATATTGAAACTTCATACAAAATGTATAAAAAATATCACCGATCATTACTATGAATAGAATAAAATGGAATAGAACAAGAAGCTGTCATCGATTAATCATGATTTAAAAGAATTAGTGAAATTGAATTGAAAATATCATCGAAAAAGTGAAAAGTTCAATGAAATTACTCGAATGGACTGTTTTAAATCTTCTCTGCTGATCAATCTGTTTACCGCGAGGAAGAAGAAATTTTCTTCGCAATTAATTGTTCCGTTCCGATAATGTGACGAACACAACAAATATGATTCAGAATTTCACGATAAATAATTTGTGATATAAATAAATTCTGCATCATATACAAGTTTAAAGAAATTTACTACAATTTCAATCTATTTTCAAATAGCCTCGCTCATTCAATAAAATTCTGGACTACTCCATTCGTCCATTCGAATGACATATCGCAGGAGAGAAAAGAATTTCTCATACGTCATTTCAAATGTAAAATCACTGGCCGAGAATTCTCTCATCTATGAAATATAACTAAAATGTGTGCTTTGAAACGAAAAATAAATACACGAACTAAATAAAAACATTGATCATCATACACCATCATTGGTCAAATAAAATTCATTCAACAAGTTTGGTGAATTCTACGGATGCCTCGTCGTAATCTTTCATTCTACCTCTTTTTTGACACCTCGCAACAATGGCGGCTATGGATAAACACAGCGCGATGAAAATCACAACAGTCGTGACGAGAGATAATACTAGGACCGCAGTCGTAGTATTTTCTGTCGAATTCTTATCCTTACTATTGATATCCGTCAGCGAGACTGACTGATGATCGGATCCCGAATAAATCGTGGAATTCCTAAGTTTTGTATAGCCATTCACTCCTGTACATACAAAACATAAAATGTGAATTTTGTTATCAAATTTCAATTATCCGCACGGAGAGAAAAATGACAAACAACTCATGGGCCCAGTAAGCATGAGTGAGAAAAGTCTCCTTTCAGAGCTCTTAGAACTGACCAATATACAACCAAAAGACATCTTTAAGCTTGACCAAAGCAAGCTCGAA
Organism: Gonatopus flavifemur; assembly: GCA_018340375.1. Classification (NCBI taxonomy): domain Eukaryota; kingdom Metazoa; phylum Arthropoda; class Insecta; order Hymenoptera; family Dryinidae; genus Gonatopus; species Gonatopus flavifemur. The sequence goes on from JAFFJZ010000005.1 coordinate 23,770,409, forward strand.
GATATATTTTGGTTAGCTTGAAGAACTCTAAGAATAGGTTTTGCCATTTGGGCTTACTAGGGGATTTCTTCATGCGTTGGTTAGAATGATTGCGTGTTCCATTGCTGCGTTAGAAAATAACCGGAACCTCGCAAGGGATTGATCCGCCATTTTTCTCTCTGTGCGCATATCAAGGAATTCAAAAACTACTGACCTTGTGTGAATTTATAAACTTTATGTATATCTAATTCCACAACATATATCTCGGTGCCATCCGGGGTGACAGCGATATCATGCGGTCTTCTCATGGCTTCGTGAGGTTCAAATTGAGATAATATGTTTCCGGAATATATATCAATCACAAACCCTCTAATGTGGAGGTTTTGTTGCAAAGGATCTGGACCGTTGATGAGATAGATCTTTTCTCGATTATACGCTACGCTGTAGACTTTTCCCCCAATGGAGGAATGCTTGTATTCTCTATGGAATGTTCCGTTACTGGCGAAAAAGCATAACACTCTACCGTTTTCTCTATCAGCTAAATAGAGGAAATCCAATTCGTCAGCTAGAGACAAACCATGCGGTACCCAGAAAGCGTTGCGCGGTGGAGGTGCGTAGGCGGAATCTGTAAAATCAACAAAGGTAATGTACACTCTTCCATCATTTACAATCAAAAGCATAATGAATAAATAAAAATAATCCTCGAGATACCTGAGTCCGTCCACCGACGACCCCATTCTGCAATAAACTTCCCATCTTTATCGAATTTAACTATCCTAGAATTACAGTACCCATCGCTAACGAAGAAATCTCCATTTTTTCGCACAGCCACAGCGGTGGGTTTACAAAAATGCGTATGATCGTTACCAGGTTCGAAGGCCTGGCCCAACGTCAACACTGGCTTGATAATACTGTTTTCGAACAAAGAAGTAGATTTGTCATCTCGAAAGTTGGAATGCGTATTAGTCTCATCGAATGTAGCTTCTTTCAGTTCCTTTAAATGCGTTTGAATATCCGTGGCGCTGAATTTGTATACTTGGTGCAGAGCCACATCCGTGATCCAATAATTTCCTTCGTGATCTATCGTCAATCCATGCGGAAGATAAAACATATTCCTTCCCCATTGTAAAATCACTTTACCAGTCTTATCCAGAAGGACAATCGTATTTTGTTTAATTGGACCAGTGGTATCGACGTATTTGTTTGTTTTATCGAAGGATTGGTATCCCCAAACGTGATCGCCTCTGTGAAACACCGCTATATTCCCACTTGGATCTACGGTCACTCCCGATATTTGACCAAATTTCACGTCGGATGCCCAATTGGGAACCCATGAGATATCTGAATAAAAAGAAAAAGTAACACTTGAATCAATTGTTTCAATTCAAATTTAGTGCTTAGATGTTCTGTGAATCATTAGGAATCTCTGAAAAGTCAATGAGGAATAGTTGATCTCCCGGTACTAGTACCCTCTTAAATAACTGTTGATAATTTTCAATGCTCTCCCTATTCCAAATGTGCGACAGATAATTTTCTGTCAGGATTTCCGATGGAACCAGACAGAATTTTGACCGGAATCTGTCAGGATCTGTCGGACATCTCAGAAAAAAATCCTCTACGAGAGTTCGTTTGGATAAAATTCTTATTTTCCTCAGAGATCGACGCATCTGATGATAACATTCTGATATCTTTATGTTAACCTTCTGAAAGGTCTATCTGACCTCTTACACATATTTAGGAGATCTTTAAACCTCCGGATGATAACATATTGTTCACTGGAATCACAGCGATATAAAATCACAACCGCAAAGTTATACGAATCAACTGTGCTTGTTTAATGCAAATCCAAAGGTTTTATTTCAAAGTAATTCAAGTATTTGAATCAAGCAGTTATTTTTTGAACGTTTAAAGGTGTGTAAATGTGGCATCGAAACTGATTCACACAGACACTTGATTCGAGGGGAAAGAGGAAAATAGGGGAGATTTTATACGAACTTTGATTTTGAAAATTATCTGAACGTTGGGCAGGTACATCGGTAGTGGAATGTTCATGGTTCTCCAATAGTCTGTTGTTGTAATTCATACGAGAAATTTGATCCCACTGAGAAGCTTGCACCTCTTTATCTTTCTCCTCGTTGTCGTAATTGTCCGAATAGTCATGGAAATTGAATTTCGCATTTTGTAAACGAGATATTTTATTCTGGAACAGAAAAATGAATTGATCGTGACAATTTTTATGAGGTTCAAGAATTGTTCTTTGAACTTTCACCAAAAGTGATAAACGTGATTTGTGGATAGCAAAGTGCGTTTGACAATGATTCAATGATTTGTATTCATTGACACATGATTTTGTATTGAATTTATGCTTCAGAATTGTATAAATGCATATGCATGAATTAATCGGGAAATATGTAAGGTCGAATCAAAAACGTATCATGACTTTCACTTAATATAACTGGCAGGGTTACGTATAATTTTATAAAATTTGTATAAAATTTTCATATGTTTTGTATGGAGCTTGTATATTGATTCTCATATAATTTTTATATAGTTTCTTCGAATCACGCTTGATTTATTATACAATTGTGGCGAAGTAAAAGTATTGAATAAGTTAAAAAGTTTGTGAATAACTTCACCTTGAGAAAATAATTCAATAGAATTTATACAGAATTAATAAATCTCATATATATTTTATATGAAAATCGTACAGAAATTATGGGACATTATTTTTCAGCTGAAAATTTTGATGTGAATTCTCCGAGTTGCATATTACTAAAGTGGAAAAGTTTTTTTGAATTAAATATAATTTATATATAATTTGATATAGTTTATACATATAATTCTATGTAAATTATATATAGTTTTGGGAAATTTTCCATTGGTTCATGCAAGGGAATATTTTTCCGACCCACTGTACATGGCATGATGAACATTTTCGCTTTTTGTTATATACTCGGCGTCTAAATGCGAATGTATCTTCGATCAACAGCGATTATTTACTTTTCTTCATTCAAAAATCATATCAACTTGTCCACGTGGAACCATTTTCAACATTATATCCAATTTATATTCAATTCAGTATAGTTTATACATAAATTTTGTATAATTATATAAAAATTATATACCACTCTAAAAATTTCCCTACATAAGTAAAACTGTTTCATTCGGAAAATATTTGAAACTGATGGAAAGACAGCAGTGCGATTATTTTCGACATCTTTCAGATACCTTCAGATCTTCATTAGGACATTTGAAACCTATTCAAAATCAAGTTGAGGGACTTTTTATCACTTTGTGGACGGAAAAATTGACGTTATTTTCAAAGTGTTGCCATGAAGTCGAAAAAAATTATAAATGTATGGGGTCTTTTGCATATGAAAGTACTAGTCTTTGGGTACAAAAAACACTTTTTATTCAATCCGTTGAATCCAAAATGGCGGTATGGTAGTACGGTCAAAAAAACATTCTTTTTTCCTATGGTTAAAACGGGCGTACCGCTACAAATCACAGTTTTCAATCTAGAACAAAGAATAAAAAAGTTCCTCAAAATATAGCTCAAAATCTAGCTATCTACGTAGGATTTTTTCGATATCAGCTCTTTTTTACCGATTTTATAGCCGATTTGCGGACGATTTTTTCGAAAACATCGAAAAAAAAATTTCAAAATCACGCAATTTTTTTCAAAATTTGTTTTTCAAAAAAATCCCACGTAGATAGCTAGATTTTGAGCTATTTTTTGAGGAATTTTTTTATCTTTTGTTCTAGATTGAAAATTGTAGATCCGTAGCAGAAAAATGTTTTTTTGACTTTACTACCATGCCACCATTTTGGATTCAAAAAATTGAATAAAAAGTGTTTTCTGTACCCAAAGACTAGTACTTTCACATGCAAAAGACCCCATAAATTTATAAATTTTTTTGACTCCATGGCAACACTTTGAAAATAACGTCAATTTTTCCGTCCACAAAGTAATATTACCCTTCAAAGAGTTAGGCCACTCTAGAATCCTCAAAAAATCGATTATTTTGGTTGAAAAGATACTTTGAATCTTCTAGAATATCATGCATGAAGTCTTATGTGTGAACATAATTTTTTCATACATAAAACTCGTTTTCAAACTTCAAAACTTCAAACGTGTTTATCTCAAAACGTGCATGCAGCATAACTTGAGCAATTTTTAATACTTCAAATTCTCTAAACACATCTCTGAAACATTATTCCACGATGGAATACTTACGGATTTTGGCATAAATTAATTTAAAAGATTTTTACAAACAAAAAATGTTCCCATTCTTGATAAAAAATTCGACCCTTGACTTCAAAAATCTGTCAAATACTCAAAATTTATGTTGCTGAAGTTTCATTTGTTTATTGAAACGAATTAGTGATCGAATAACAAAACAGTCAATTGTTGAGGACCAAAAATTTTGCAGTAAATCACTTTAAACGATGTTTCCAGTTCCAAGAAGCCAATTTGAGAAGATAAATAGTGATCATTCATCAAATTTCGAGAATTTCAATTTTCGTTTTGTTTCTATAAATAATTCAAATTCCAAGCACATCGGAATTTAATATTCTTTCAATTCCGTAGGTATTTTGTTAGCTATACTGATGTAAATTGAGAAACAATTGTTCAAAGTGTTCCAGGTGGATATTTACTTTAGTTGTACTGCGTGCGACGGAGTAACTTTTACGCGAGGCGCGTCCGGAGATTCGCTGTAGAGACGGCATTTTGTCACATTTTTTCATGAGAATTCTTTCAATGGTATTTCAATACATGCCTAATAACGTACGTAAGGTGTTTCTTGTCACCACCTTCCCTTCAATGTTCAATAAAATCATTTATAAAACACTTTTTTTTCAAAGTGCTGGAGTAGCCTGATCCTTTAAATTGAAAATTTTTATTTCTCAAGTCTTTAATTTAAGTTATTCAAAATTCTAATTAATAAATCTATACACAAATCTCGAATAAATGTCCAGAAATGCGATATTATCATCGAAATCAAAGAAATTTGGAGATAAAGAAAATGTGTCAATAATTCTCACTTGATAATTAGAAGGACATATATTAATGATCTATATTTGGAAAGCATAATCACCCGAATGGAGAATTTTTCAAACTCAATATATAATTCATGTATAATTCGATATAGTTTGTATATAAGTTTTATACAATTCTATATAAATTATATATAATTTTTATGAAATTCTACATGAATTATATAGAACAATGTTATCTATTATCAAAAATGACAAACAAATATAATTTCTTGAACAATTTGTGAAATTAGTTACGAAGATAGGAAAATGAGTACCACACAGTTCGTACAGTTACCTGGTAATCGTTGAGATTCTGCGGCTCTGCTGTAACCATAATCAAGCCACACAGAGCAAACAAAACCAAATACGGTATGGTGACATATGGAAGACTCTTCATTCTTATCCAAAATCTTCATTGGTTTTTTTCATAACAAAATATATTTGTACGTATATCGTATCATTTGACGTTCAGTTTTTCTTATTACATTTACTCCTGCAGAGGATTCTCAAGAGAACGTGAGATTTTACAACCTGTCGTACGGCGAGATCATATCAAATTGACAGGGAAAACCCTGTTGTTGTCACGCTTTTAGCGAAGCGTGTAATTATAGGTAATAATTCATCACTGATCTAGTAACACGTTACATCGAAACATTGCAGGTTGTACGAATGACAACAGTTAGGATAACCTCTCTACTTTTGTACGGGGAATGTTCACTTTTTCACTCAAATTCACTGAAATGTATTCAATTTTAGTATGAAAATATGTTTATACGATTTATATACACTCATGTCGACGTGTCCATTCTATTTTCAACAAGTAATAATCTACGTTTTTCCTGTACTTTTCGCATGCGCTTGGAATGATTGAAAAACCTCCGAATGAGTTCAATGTGTTATGTTTATGAACTAGTTTCAAGATGGCGGGTAGAAATGAGACTCGTGAAGCGAATAAGAATCCACCAACGGAAACTGAGCTTCCTATTGGTGAATCTTGATTGAAATATCCAATTGAAATTGAAATACATCATCGGCTATCGTATGCAGTTATTTGAAAGGATTCGTTATTTCAAAATTGATGTTTCTAAGATATTTGAATGATCATTCAAGAAACGATAAGTAGTACACAAAAATGAATGATGGAAAAATACGTATCCATCGGTCGGTATGTCATCTTTGGTTGGTACTATATCGACAAACGCTAAGGTCTATGAAAATTGTAGGACTTCTCACCGTAGTTTCCAGAAGATCTTATTACCTGAACAATATCTTCGTCAGACAATTATCATAAACTTCTTCGTGTACCGTTAGGCAATGAACCGCTCGATTATCATCTTTCAATGTGTTATATCTTCCAGACTAGAGTTTAATCGCTTGAAATTGAATTTCAAGGACAATGATAATTCTCATGCGAGATCAATGATTTTTGCATCACTTATTGGATTTGATTTCGTGTTATTTCATATTATCAATAACAACTCTTTTTTACGTTTCATGACGCAAATCCAATCTTTCGAAATTTTGTATTCGATATAAAAACATAATTTCCAGAGAATTGCATTTATTTTCTTAATTGGAATAATGCATGGAAATTTCTTTTCAAATTATCTTTCATCAGATCTTAGACGTTCGTTTCAATTAAACTACAAATTTCTGGGGTTTCTTTCATTACTGGATGCGCTTTTATTGGTATGATGTGTTTGACAAGCTTATTTACAAAATGAAATTTCATTTCCTGTAATATCTTGCCTTTTTATATCAATTTCATATCAAAGATGAGAATTTCTCGATATAAGAAGTATGCATGAGGCTTCGTAGATTCTCATATGTCTCTCTCAGATGACATACGAAGAATTCATAAAGAGTTCTGGAGGACTTCAAAGTTTGGGACATTAACGAGTTCTTTGAGTTTCAGGATTTCCAAAGAACTCGTTAATGTCCCAAACATTGAACTCCTTCAGAGTTCTTTATGAATTCATTAGTTCGAAAAGAGTTCTTGAAGAATTCTATTCTTGTTTTTGAAAAAGAATTCTTCGCGTGTTATCAGGGCTGCTAATGCTTGTTTTTTTTTTCCAAAGTTGACACAATTTCACAAATACGAAAAAAATGAACATACATCTATCTATTTCGTTCTGCTCGTTCGTTCCCCCAAATTTAGCTGTTTTTGACGTATGAACGACATGACAACGTGATTTTTATGATTTCAGTTTTCGAAACGTTGTTCCCTTCTTCTTTCGTGATCTGGTTCACTGATCTGTTGATTCATGCATGGAATGACACATTCATTCTGGGTTTGTTTGTATTTATTCATGTGTACGTATAATACTTGCTTTCAGTTATTTGTCGATTTATTTAGGGTTCAATCTTCGATGAGAAGGTTCTTGCTGGTGATGTCAATCCTTGAAAAGGATCGATCTTTTTTTAATAGATTTTCATAAATCATCGATAGGAATTTGACATATTTTGTATAAGCAAGCATCGATCCTTTCGAAGATTGACATCACTAGTTTATTCTGTCATTCATTTTTGTAATATATATGTAGAGTCCTTTTGAGATATTATTCGTCCAAATTGATTGAATGAGAATTTGAGATTTGATTTCTAACGAATCTTCCGGAAGAAAGAACAACTGGAATGGATCCAAATTATATATAAACTGTATTAAATTGAATAGAAATTATATACAAATGGGGAAATTTGCCCAGTCGGGAAATAACCGTGAAACATCAAATAAACATTCATTCAGCATTCAAAGTCCGTAGGGGAGAGTGGCTTAAGTCGGACCACCTGTTCTTTTTATTGCATCAAACTCTGCAATGTTGACCGATCGCCATGCCGTTTTATGCCGTTGGAAAGACTCTTCAATTCTCCAACGTTTCCCTAAAAAAACTTTCAAAATATTCCTCATCAGTTCTGAGTTATGGCTGAAAATCGAAAATGATGATAAACAGTCTGAATGGAAACATTGGTTTCAACTCGGACCACCCCCTGTTCCGAATCGGACTGCCCATTTTTTCAACTTTGCATTGCAAATTTCGAACTTTCGAAAGTATGTGGGTGTGTTTTGTTTTCAATAACTCCTAAAATCAGCAATTTATGATGAAGAAAATCAAATGTTATTGCACATTTTCATTACATTTCTCATTACAACAAATGGTATGAGTTATTTTTGAAATAGTGAGAAAACTGACATTCAAAATGTTGCTGAAGTTTGAATCGTTTATTGAGAGGAATTAGAAATCGAATGGCGAAATACTTCGCTGTTAAAGACCCAAAATTTTGCAGTACTTCTTGTAAGCCATCTTGTCAGTTCCGAAGAGTTGATTTGAAAAGTTAGATAACGATTATTCATTAGATTTCGTGGGTTTAAAGTTTCGTTTCGTTTGTACGAACGATTCAAGCTTCCGCAACATCATTCAAAAGGGAAGAAATGGTGAGAAAAACAAGAACACTGGTAAGAGCCGATCGTCCGCCTCTGCTTGTGCTCGGCCAATTTCCGGAGGTTCCTGTTTTTTCCAAATTTTTCTCAAAAATTTCGGAATCAGCATGGAGTTCTGGCCTCGCCAAGTGGCGGTTTTACATAGTGGAGTTTGAGAGATTCCTGAAACGATTCAAGTATTTGTTCAAAGGGAATTTCAATGTTCGTGAATTGATAATATCAATGGCTGGAGCATTGTCGATTACTGTGCCTCTACATTAACACATTTGCATTTTGACATTATCACAAATATTACAGAATGGAGTGGAGTCGTCCAAGTTGAAACCACTGTTGTGGGTCCGAGTTGCAAGGCAGTATCTCTTTTAGTTTCCAATGGAACATCTGAAAACTTACAAAATTCAATCACTAAAATGGATATATCCTCAGGCAGAGTGGTGAAAACTGATCTGAAAATATTCACCACTCCATCCGAATGGATGATAAAGAACATAGTTTTAACGGGTGTTTTGAAGATGACAAATTTTTCGCAGCAATGCTAAAAACAAATTGTTATCTGTAAAAGAGTTTAATACAGATTGATATTTGTCAACCTAAAGACAAATGATCAGCACCAAATGATGTATCTATGGATACATCGGATATGCTGATTGAGTTGGAAGTCTTCAAAAAACATAAGGAGGTCTGACTTGGAACACGATCCGAGTTAGACCACTCTCACCTAAGGACATTTCAACGTCCAATGAATTTTCAACCGAATGAGAACAAATTGTTCAAATATGTTGCTGAAGTTTGTGAATCGTTTATAGAAACGGAACGGAAATTTAAGGGGTTATATCCGTTTGAAATTTGTTTTTTTCCCATTTTTCTTTATTGCCTCAAATGATGTGAAAACATCTCAAGAATTATATCAAACAACATTTATTGATGAAAACATTTTTGGAAAATTCCTAAAATATGAATTTTTGAAGCAACTCTGGCCGGTTCGAAATGAGAAATTCTAACTTTCTTAATCATGCAGCGATTTTGAATGTTATCAAAAATCGGTGAATCGCCCAAGAAAGAGCTGGAGAAGAGTTATTCGAACTTAGAATGGCAGTTGTATGGTGCTGGGATCGCAGACTAAAAGTAAAAAAATCAGCAAGCCTCTACTTGAAGAATTTCCTATTATAAACTCATTCTCGAACTTCAAACGCGTTTTCTTTTCCAAACCACACTCTAAAAAATAATATGTTTCCTGCGAGAAGGTCAGCTTCTTCGGTTCATTGTTGAGGTTATAACTTCAAACAAGCTATTCTTTCAATTAAGAATTTTCATAAATATTGAGATGAAAAATCGAATTGAAAGATGATTTTCAATAATATCTGATGTTCCTCAACTCATCATCTTCAATGTTGAGTAATGATAATGTCAAATGAATTTTCGTTCATTCATTTGAACACAAGTTCCTCCCAACCAAGTGAGCTGTAACCTACACGGGAATCAACCCTAAATGTGATGAAAACGATTGGATCATGACAATGAATTCCAATTCGGTTATTTGTTGTCAAACAGACACAGGTCGGACCCATTTTGTTTTTGGAGGTGTCAGAAACGTTTTGATTCAAGACATTTTGAAGATAAAAGAATGTTGGAGTCCCTCAAAACGATCACAAAGCTTCTTCTCACAAAGAACCAAAATGTCTTCTCCATGCAATCTAACATCTTCTTCTCACAAGCAGATTTGCCATAAGTAGAAATTCTTCTTCGGTGAATCCGAAATCCGTTGGATGAAATATTGAATGGAATTTTCACTTGTGGTAAGAAGAATCCGATTGCAGCAAGCAGCCTTTTTTTAGAATGCACTTTTTCACAATCGGCCGACATCAGAACTCGAGTAATTTTTATCCGATTGACTTGAAAATTCAGATGTAGCTTCTCGGATAGATTATCCATCGAAGTGTATAGGATTTTTACGATTGATGAACAATTACGATTTTTATCAACAAATTTTGGTCGATTTTTTCGTCAAAAATGCGATTTTTTTCTTCAAATTGATGCCAAAATTGCGAAAATTCCTCAATAATTCTACGTACTTCTGTAGCAACATTCATGTGTATTGAGACAAAATTTTGTTTATGGTTCTAGCTGCAGACGTACGAGACTTTTGATGTCGGCCGAGGAGCGCCTTCAAAAAATACGCTTCTTTTGTATATACAACTGAGTCACCATTTTGTCCTCAATATTAAAATAAAAAGTTTTTTTTCACCTCAAGATATGTATAATAAATCCTCGAAACCTCATATTGATCGTTCCATTTGCAGAGTCACAAAAAATTCACAGAAAACCCTCTCACTTTCAGGCTTCAAACAGATTGATTGTTATTTAATTTTTCAAATTTACTTTTCGAAACTAAAAACATCACTTGAAAAAAGTACTGCAAAATCTCGGGTCTTTGAAAGAGGTCAAAGATTTCGTTATTTAATTACTAACATTTCGCTTCGATAAACGATTCAAAATTCAGCAACATGTTAAAATGACATCAAAATGGTATCAAAATCATCTCATTTGAATAGAAAATGGGACTTCGATAATAATGAATATTTTTTTTTGTAGGAAATATTTTCAATGTCCGTAGATTTTCATCAAAACTCAATAACAATTCGATATATTTTCTATTGAAACAAAAAAAAAAAGTTACTGCTCTCAGAGTCCTATCTCCAAATTTTGCAAAACTCCTCAAAGTGCCTGAAATGTGAAGAAAATGATAGGGGAACGCTGAAATTTCAGTGTAGCGATGAATATAAATTAGTCAACGAATTATGCACAAATTTGTGGTAAAATTGATAAAATAATATGGAAATTGGAATAATTATGTTAAAAATAACACCACAGGTCGCAAATCAACATTTTAAAAATGAAAACCGAATTGAAAATAATCCCCTTTCCCGCTTATCATCACGCAGTGTTTTTGACAACCCTTATTTCTTTTTCTGTCCATTTCATTACGCGATTTGCCGAACAAGCGAAGCGTTTGTACACGAAGGCATTCAACCTCCAGAGGAATTCTTTACCGCATGGAATTGTTTATCTGTACTCCTTTTTTTACATCATCAAACGTGGTTCAAAAAACAAAAGGGTACTCTTTTTCTCGGTGCGACAGCTGAACAAAAAGTCTGGATTTTCCTCCTTCACGACATTCTCTTCAAGTCGTATCACGATTTTGTTCTTCAATTACAAAACACAACGTGAACAGATCGATGAGGATCCTCTTGGAACACCTGTACGATGAAGGGCGTAAAAGCCACTTTATCAGCCGCGTAAGGGTTGTACACACGTCCGATGGCTCGCCTATTATTCGGCGATGTATTCGATTTCGTTTTGTTTTTCGATCTGTTGTCGTTTACCTCATCTTTACACTCACTGCAGACGACAGTAATTCTATGTGCATTACGCCGCTTTTGAAAACGTGGAGGGATTGTCATTGAAAAACCGATCGGCGCGTCGCACGGCTGTGCTTTCACGTCACAAACGAAATCGCATACTTAATGTCTGGTCTGACATTACTCTCCTCTATGTTTTCATCCTTCCCCTCTTCCGAATATATACATATATATATATATATATATATATATGGATCAGTAAGAGGATCTGGAAATTCTTTTGTTCTAAATTTTTTCCTCGTCGTCTCTTTTTTTTCCCGCATTGTTATGCAGATTTAAACCACTCGTGATGGCGTTCGAACATATATTCTCCATAAGCGCCGAGGGAAAAGGATGATAATGAAAAAACAAAAACGAACAACAACAGGCTAGTTTTGGGAAATATCAAATGTGATTCATTTATCCATTGGATTAGAATGAAAACAAAACAAGTTACCGCATTGATCATCAACGTGAGAACGATACACAAAGAGAGTATTTTCATAATAAATTTATGAAAATTATATGTAGAAACAATTTCAAAAGAGAACACAATGGGATCCTTTGAAATATCATTACAAACGACACACATTTATTAACTAATTGTGTTACATGTATAACGCGCTACGAATACGTATTAGTTCTTTATACACCCTCTCTCTTTCTCCTCTTTTTCAAAATGGGCACGGTTTTATTCGTGATCCATTAAGGTTTTTCTTTGCATCTTTGTGAAATCGTTATATCATAAAAAAGAAACATGAGATGAGCAATGAAAATGTTCCCGAGTAATCAACTCAGCGATTCAACTGTAAACTATTGGAGGCAAGAGAGGAGACGCAGAGAGAGAGAGAGAGAGAGAGAGAGAGAGAGAGAGAGAGCAGTAAAGTGGGGAATCAACCAGGAACAAAAGAGGTGTATCTTTGGATAGGGTGGGTGATATGATAACCGTGAAGGTCAAAATTTCTGTCCTGCTCTCTTATTCTTTTTCGAAGATGAAGAAGAAGGAGAATAACAAAGTCAGAGTGTATTCATGATCACATATAAAAGCGGTAGTAAAAAAGAAAGCCAACGAGAAGAAGCAACGGATATTATGTGGCTCCACTACAGAAATTAATTACAAGCTTAGCTGTAATGTCTATTCGTAACAACTCGCAGAATTGTAGAAGAAAGTCGTGTAAAAAAGATAAAAAGGAATACGGGAGAAATGAAATCAAGGGAATGAAACGTTGTTTTATATTAGAAAAAAAATTTATGGAAGGAAATTTCATTTGTGTGATGAATATACGTGTATCTGCGTTTAATATCGAATGCAATGAGTTGAGCAGATGGGAATTGGATTCTTCATTTTTTGGGAAAAGTGTTTTATGAAATACGGGTTTTTTGTGAGACCAATTCTTTCCTGTTCTTTTGTTAATGATAAAAGACTTCCAATCGTATTTGTACATTGTTTGGTTATGATAATCTACACAACCTTGCTTTCGCAATCTCGTGTTTCCTCGGAGAATTCAAGTGGATAAGTGGAACCAGTAGATAAAAGGTATACGGAAGATATATTGTTGGAGAATCAGTGGATGAAGCCGACGATCCAACTTTCATCCAGGAGTCTTGAAATTTTGCCGAAAAAGCAACAAAGATCACCAAAAATTGTGTTGTATGCAGGAATATGATCGACAGATTCCAATTTTCGTTCATACAGGAGCGGAGAATCATCGTTGAAAGTTCGAAAGTCATTTCGAACTTTGAACAGTGCAATGACGAAATCTTCGAGCCCAGCAGAGCGGAAATTCCATCTTTCCAACATCATAAACAATCTCTAACAACATGTCTGAGATTAAAAAAGTATAAGAGCAGCAGTCTATCCGCTTCAAACAAAGGCGAGATGGAGAAGGTTGAGAGAAAGCTTTGTATTCTAATTTGAGTGCGACCCTCATTATTGACGAAATTTTTCACCCAAGCACATCCAATTACCAAGCAGCGACCCTCGGATAAACACATTCGACGTCTTGAAATAATTCAAAGATACGAGCCCATCAGTTTTTAAAGACTTGGAATCCAAATCCAAGAAAATCCGTGAATCAAAAATCATTCAAATTCTTTTCAATTCGAATAATATAACGTTGTGAGAATCGTACAACTCTAATCTTCAGCCAAATGGTTACTTGAAATGCGATATAAATTAAAGTAATATCCTGTCGGTGTATGATGTTGGACCAAAGCCAAATGGATGTTTTCAAATAGCTTGGGAACATCGATCGCTGTTATCATTTGATGTGGACAATATTTAACAATAATAATACTCCAGGATTTCGCATTCAATTAATGCTCACGGTATTCACTTTTTTTCCCCTCAGTTGGAAATTATTCACGTTATCCGCGAATGAATCAGAAGAATCGATCTCTGTATTTTAAGGGAGTGAATTTGTCAGACAGAATTTCAAGATTCTAACAAAAAATCAATGTAACGGAATACGAGAGGATGAATTTATTTCAATGGGATTACGTTTAATCGCTTTGGATGCAGTTACACGACAACACCATGGACCAGCTTTTGGTCTTGAAACACTCTGTTCTTACGTATACGTATATGGGGATATACATATACACAAACTGCGGCAAAAAGTCGTGAGTAATGGATCGATGCTACAGCAGCGACGGCGTGGCTCCAGCGAGCCGACACTGTCGTTGTCTCGTATCACTGCATGTACACAGACACATACACACACACACACACACACACACACATGTACACGTACACCAACTTATATTTCACGTACCCATTCCGCTTTTCCTATCCTCCCCCTTTTCCTTGTTACCATTCCCATTCCAACGATCTCTCCTCATCCCAATCGCCATCCTTCTCATCCTCGTTCTCTTCGTTGCGCTTATTCAAGGAATTCTTCTCTAGGCGCTTTAATACGACTACCAAGATATATAGAAGGGAGGGAAATGCATTGGTAGATATCTCTTACGAGACTACACGTGCACCAAGACTTGTAACCCATATTCTTTGGAACAAAGTAACTTCCCCTCTCATCACAAATGTTGGCATACGGTTAAGTAACTACTTTGTGTGTCACAAAGAGTATTTTCGATACCTCAATCAACTCGGTCTTCAACAAACTTCCACGACGACGATCCAATGATTTCTTCTTTTGCCTTTGTGTTTGGAGAACGATGAGAGGAAGGTGTGTAACGAGGATGACATAATTTCTTGTTCTTGTATCCAGTTGTTGTTTTTGGGATTGATTTGTCGAGGAACTTTAATTTACATTGTCTTTGAAAACATTTGAATCGTGTTAACTTTTTCCAACGAGAATGATAACAAATCACACTCTATGATCCGCCGATGAACGTCGATGATTTTTAATATTCTCTTCTGGACTTACTTTTGTGATAATTCCAATGAAATCTGCTCAACGGTAATCATCAGTTCATAATGTTAATCCACATAGTATTCACTCGAATCTTCTTTCGAATTAATTAACAAAAAATATTAAGTGAAAAATAAAACGATTCGTCATCTCAGCAGCATTATAAAGTTACACTTTTGAGCTTACACCTTGGTTCCTACAGATGCAAGTGGAAACGTAATATAAAGTATTTCACACGCTCTAAATCCCGTAGAGTGTGGAATGTTATCGTAAATTCAACTCACTGAAACTGAAATTCCTCTCTCCTTCTCCCCTGAAGGTACAAGTTGAGAACTATTTAAATAAGAACGATAGTTTATTCGCAAATTATTTTCTCTTACTATTCAAGTTTCAATTTCACAAGAACATTAATTTCTTATCCAACGAGGGAGGGAAATTCCCGGACTCTATGGATAGATATGTACCCACGTGAAGATTTCTTGCTTGCGCCAATACTGACGATGGAAAATAGATAGGCGCAATGCTGACATCCAAGGCTTGGAAATCTATATCGAGCCGACGTCGACTGACAAGTGGCACAATGTTGCACCAATGTTGGGAATCATAATTTCCAATGATCAATCCATCATTGGCTCAAGATTGTGCCAATCATGGTTCATCGTTGTCCCAATATCGTTTGGACAACAGAAATTAACTTCATACGAACAATTTCATAGCACGGCTGAATATAAATCCAAACGTTGACAACGTTTAGAAGAAATGAGTACCCAATGCAGTGCCAAGCCTGGTCAAAGCTTGGCTCAGGCTAGCCACGATCCTCAATTATACGTCTCCATACAAAAATTCCCGCGTCCAATGTCAAAGTGCCACCCTTTGGTATTGTTTCCAACGCTCGGTTTGTTTCTCGCAAGCGCTCAACGAACTATGCGGTTGATATATAAGCATCATATATAATCATAGATCCTTCATCGAAGAAGAGATTTTAGCTGTGCAGACCCACGGACTCGTGGACATCAGAATTTGAATTATACTTGATGTAATTGATTTGTAAGGTAACCCGTAATCATTGAGTTATATCAAACTTATAAACACATCTTGTATTGGATTAATCAAATAAGTTTCTTCGTTTCAATGTATACAGAGATTCTCTGGCCCTGGTTGTATAAAATATTTCAGGTTCGGGCTGTACTTCTTAACATGTGTGGAGGGGAAGCAATAGATCTCTGAATTTTTATTATATTTTTGCAATCGTTCAACATAGAGTTGAACATCGGCACAACATTGGCTCAACGTTGGCGCGGGATTGTCGCAACGTTGAATCAATTTTGGCCGAATATTGACTCAGTACTATTATAGTATTGACTCAAATTTAGCAGTCAACATCATTTATGTGTAATAAATGATGGTACCTCCTTTAAATGCATAAAACATCTGACCATTGGCAGACCATAAAAAAATTTGTCTATCAGTCTTGGTTCGTAATGAGTACAAGCATGATCCAATCTTGGATTTAGATCGAGCGACAAATTTTTTCAAGGGTCGCCAATGATGGCTGATTTGACTGCCATAATCTCACCAATGTTGCTCCGTAATTGGCAGAATACATCAATGGAGCCTGTAACGATGTTATCATTTCAAGCTTGCACCTTGCTAACCGCTAAGGCTGGGCCAATTCTTGTCAGTGTTGCGCCATCCTAGTGCCAATCGTCAATTTTCACCTGGGTAATTTGGTTCATTCGTTGTTTTTCCATTTTTCAAGACAAATCGGAGGAAGAGTTGAAAATTTACTTGTAATAAGTGTTTGAGGGTATCTTGTGGAACGTATCGTTCAAATGAATTCCAAGACAGTACACGTGCACACGGTAAATACGCAAACCATCAAGATTTGTTATTAGGTATTATACCGAATCGTTACCCTAGATTGTTATTCTAGCAATTGACTCCTTTTCTCGATTTGTTCAACGGGAGACGAGGACACGACGTAATGGGCAGAGCATTTATCGAAAAACGCCACCTCGTTCCACAGATCTACCTCTCCCCTGATTTCCTATATTCTTACCATCAACACACTGTCCTCTCTTCCTCCTTTTCCACTTTCCCACTTCGCTACACCACATTCACCCTCTTGCTGTGTCACCAAACCCTCCTCTTTTTCTCTCTCCCTTTCTCTTCGCTATATACGATCGCGTAATGCTACTATAGCACGTACAACGAGGTATTCCAAGAGAGCTAAGAAAAATGTAACCCACATTCCACAAGGAATGTTATTTCGGGTAACATTCGATAACGTATATAAGCGGAAAATATCCATCTGTTTCTTCACCTCAGCTAACAACCGTAAAATACAGAAAAATTATCTCTGTCCCCTTTTTTCTTTTTTCCTTCATCCATCGGATAGAAGAGTAATATCCCTGAGTGGAAATGTCATAATTATTTTATTTCAATTTTACGTAGGGGTTGAATTCATTTTCAGGAACTCTACGTCAGGAGAATTGATATTTTCGATAAGTGTCATCCACTTCTCATCGTTCTATACGTGTAGGAATAAAATTCATCGCCATAGAATGTTCTCGTTGCACCTTGATACAGTAAAAATACAAATTCTGTTAATCCGAGCCCCGTCAAATCGAAAACCTCCACAAATCCACACGGAGGAAAATAAAGTTTTAAACATTACTAGATTTCTACTAAACTGGCAAAAAACGAGCAAATATCACTATTATTGTTACACAGTGTAGTGAAACTAAATGATTTGCCTAACATTCTGTAGCAAGGGCGTGCAACCTTCCACATGATCGAGTACACATTTTTACTACACTCCCTAACAGCACATCCGCCGATTTCTACGTTCACAGTTGGTAATTTTGTGTTGAATTCAACACTTTTCACGTGTCCCAAACGGTCCACACATAACACAAAAGGATGATGTTGATAAAATTTTGATTGGAATTTCCGATCGTGTAAATTCAACACATAAGTATTGTCAAATGAAATCCAAAATCAATAGTGAATCAACAGTTCACGAGTGTAATTTATGGATTTTTTTACACCAATGAAATGTGAAAATCACACTTTTTTCGTGTTGAAACAATGCATAAGAATAAATTAAAAAAAACAGTACTTCAATGAGCATTGAACATGGATCGTCGGGACCGAATGTTGAAGCTGTATCACTCGAGCCACTGCCGGTCCTTTGGTTGCGTGTACTTTCTTTGCGTATATCAACTCGCACTCTATCTTCAAATTTATATATCTAGAAAACGAATTCCCATTAGAATAAAAGCTAAAACCAAAATGAATGATTAGTTCTTCCGACAACTACCAAAGTTACACGTACATAGAAGTTTCATAAAAAAAATAGCTCCCACCACTGGCAATCTCCCCTTGGTAGTTGAGAATAACACAATTTTTATGCTCAATCTTGAATTGAATAAAATTTGTGTCATTTTGACACTTTTTTTCACTTGTTCGAATGATTTCACATTATAAATCAGTTGAGACCTGATTACACAAGGACTGTCTGTAGAAGTTACACGTGTTTGTGTTGAATATTCAACAGAAAATTCATGAAACACGGATTTTTTAACACATTTACACAAAATTTTCAACTGTGTTGCACTCCGTGTACCCTACGTGGATAGAACGTGGGTGAACGAAGATTCCACGTGGAGGCGACGTACACAGTGAACAATTTTATGTTTTTTCAACACACGTGTATGTCCCAGGAGGTCAATCAACGTGGTATAGATTCTCAAATAACAAATGGTTTGATATTGGGCCGATAGTGGTTCGCTATGCTTGGTGGCTTAATGTTTTGCCAATCTTCAAGCACTTGTTGTATAGGCGTTCCTTATGAAACGTGGTGTGGGTTCTCAAATAACAAACGGTTTTCTATTAGGTTGATATTGGTTCGCCATGTTTGGGAGCCCAATATTTTGCCAAGCTTGCACCACACAGAAAAAAAAACTATCTTGTATCAAGACAATATTGTTTTCGTTATATATGAAACACGGATTGTCTCAGTTCAATGCAATTTGCTTTGAATCAAAAACAGGAAAAAACAAAATTCTTGATTCAAAGCAAATTGCATTGAACTGAGACAATCCGTGTTTCATATATAACGAAAACAATATTTTCTTGATACAAGATAGATTTTTTTTCTGTGCAGTTGTCATATTGGCATTTCCCATGGAACCCGGTATGGTTTCTAGAATGAACAACGGTTGAATATTGAACCGAAATTGGTTCGCGATGCTTGGCAGCCCAGTATTTTGCCAAGCATGGGCCAGTTGTCAATATTGGCATTTCCTACCTGGGGAGTGGACCTTCTGTGACACAACATTTTTCGCTGTGTAGAAACAACGTAGAAATGTCCAGTGCTGTACGGGCTGTGTAACAATAACGGTGATATTTATTCGTATCTTGCCAATTTAGTAGAAGTGTAGTGATCTTTAGAACTTAATTTTTTTCCGTGTACACTGGGAAAAAATGGGAAAAACCAGCTTCCCAAAATTGCCGTGAATAGTGCTCCCAACATACTGGCGTATCTGTTCTTCCACTTTGGGTAGTCAGATCTCTCAAGATGAAAGAACAGCACCTTCAGTTAACTTCAGCTGGTGAGATATTTTCTCATCTTGGGGGATCTGACCATCCAAAATGGAAATACAGATACACCAATACGTTGGGAGCACTATTCACGGCAATTTTGGGAAGCTGGTCTTCCCAATCTTTTTCCAGTGTAAACAGTAGATTTTTCACGGAGAAAAAAACATTTGCTGTGACAGCGGAATTTGGTTTTGTTGGAGTAAAAAATTTTTTCTGGTGACAAGCAATCTCGTTAACCATGACAGCGAATTTTTAGCTGTGGCAGCAAAAAATGTCCACTTTTCCAGCAAAATTTGTTTGCTATTCTATACATAATACCAAAATTTGCTGGAGGAGCAAACATTTTTTGCCGGCATAACTGAAGAATCGCGGTTTTAACTAACAAGATTGCTGTAACAACGAATAGCTCGCTGTCACAGTGAAGAATTCGTTACCCCATTGAAAGGAAACCAGCAAAATCAGATATCGCTGTCACAGCAATTTTTTTCTTCCCTATTCCCTTCGATCAACTTTGATATAAATAAAATTTTAATAGACCAGCTGAAGAAGAAACATTTGCTGACGCAGCGAATCGGGGTATTATATACAGAATACCGAAGTTTTTTGTTAACCTAGCTAAAAATTCGTTAACACAGCTCACTGAATTGCTGTGAAAGCAACATGATTAACTACACGGAGAAAAAAAATCTAGGAACTAGCGCATGAGCACCGATCACGTACCAATCGCAAGAAGTTTTATCGGTTTATTCCGTGGAACTGCTGGGAATAAGAATATGAACCTATGCACTTATCGCATTGCCGCATGGGATGGGCGAATAGGTTCGTGCTTTTATTTCAAGAATGTCTTCTCGCGATTGATACGTGATCGGGGCTTATGGTGGATCAGCAAAATTTTTAGTATCATATACAAAATAGTAAACAAATTTTACTATAGGAGTCGAAATTTTTTGCTACCTCAGCTAAAAAGTCGCTATCGTAGCTGATACTGCCCAGTAAAAAAAATTCCGTCATTGTGTAAAAAAGAAGTACGTGTCAAAATTCAAGTGTTGAATATTCAACTACGTGTTAAAATTCAAGTGTTGAATATTCAACTACGTGTTAAAATTCAAGTGTTGAATATTCAACTACGTGTTAAAATTCAAGTGTTGAATATTTAACACTTCTGTGTGTTCATTTAACACACTGATCAAATGCTGTTCGATCGATTAATTTTCAACACATTAAAATGTTATTCGAGTTCAAATTAACACTTTATAAGTGTCACTCTGGAATCAGCACACATTGAGTGTGAAGAAAAATGGTTAACATTCGCTTGTGTGTTGAATTTGACGAAAAATTTTTTACTGTGTGCTGTGATAGGAAATAGATTGGTTTCGCCATCATGGCGAATTATTTCTCCCCCGTGCAAGAACTCTATGATTCGAAAGAATGTGCTCTGTCATTGAAATTCGGATTAACAAGATTTGACTGTAGTGCAGATACTGCTGGGGTACGGAAGTACTTTTCATCGGATTGGGACGAGTCAAGTACTTTCAATCCCAAAGGTTCAGAATCACACACTCTAACGACAGGGTTGAGCACTGATAACATTCTAGAAACTCAAATTAAATCAAGTGCTTCAAATTCTCAAAAAATTGAAAAATCTTGACTCATTTCAAAACATTCCAATTCTAGGATTAGAAAGCCGAGTCATTTGAGTTTTTGTACACCTCTTGCTTATATCACTCTTTACGGAAAAAATATTTCAACAGAAGTCGAATTTGCATTTACACGGAGAAAAAGATTCACTGTCACAGTGAAATCTGATTTGGCTCGATAGCAATCTTGACACTTAAGACAGCAATTTTTCAGCTGTGGCAGCAAAAAATGTTGAATCCTCTAGCAAAATCTGTTCGCTCTCTCACATATAATACAGAATTTTTCCTGGAACAGCGAACATATTATTCTTCCATAGCTAAAAAAATCGCTCTCCCAGCTAACAAGATTCCTGTGATAGCGAATAGTTGAAAAGGGATCCAACGTGGTTAGATTTTGCTCTCTCAGCGAATTTCTTTTTTCACCGTGATCTGTTATGCTCAGAATATTCATTGAAAAATATTGAATTTCTTTGATTTCCTCTCATCGTTCGAAGAGATCATTTTGAAGGAGTATTTTGATTGTAAATTAATAATGCTGAATGGTTAATTCAGTGATCATTTCATTATTGATCAGCACCACAAATTTTTTCTCAATGTTCTAAACTTTACAATCGCTATGTCATTAAACTATCTGTTGCTTAATAGCCTCATATAACTTTATATGAAATCCATAACTCCGGTTGACACAGTTGATTGAATGTGAATAAAAAATGTTAGTTTCCAACATTTCTATTCCAACACGTGTTTTTCTCTCGTGAAATCTCTTGCGATCGGAGGAAGCAATATTCGTTCGATGACCAACAAATTCTGAGAAAAAAAAGAAGTATCGTATGAACGCACAAAACCGTTTCACTCGTGTGAAGTGTTATCGTAGAAATAAGGTGATAGGAAGCAATGAGAACAAAATATGAATTTATTTCTCCTATTCTCGTTCATTTTGCCTCTTTCTCCATAACCGTATTATCCTGTATTTTACCCTGTAAAAAAATCCTGCTTGGAATGAATTGTATTTTCACATCGTAAATGTCTAATTCATTACGAGTCACTGTAATTGTATGTGGAATGATATCTACGTATGATGGTATATATAGATATATTTTATTGAATCCACAATCATTTCGGTAAATTTTTTTCTTCTATAAGATAATTGATGAAACTGTGAATTTGAAACATCTCCATTCCTCTGAAATTTTGTTTAATGAATAACGAAAATAAACTCTTAGAATAGGAAGAGCTACCCTGGGAAAAATGAAAACTGAAATGCAACGAAAACGAAGAGTATGGTGGAGCGTATCAGAAACGTTGATGAAAAGCGAATAAAGAGGAAATAGAACGGATTCGGAAGGGATTTTGAGCGAAGTTTGGGACAAAGAAGCATATAAAAATCAACGCTTCATGAAGAGTCTAAACAATATAAGAGGATAAACATTTTAACCATTTGGCGAAATTTGAACCCATGAAATTCATCATTGCAATCCAGCGTCGTACCTATTCGGCCATGGGATGCTATGATTCCTGATAGTTTAAAACCGTGTCTTGAAGTCTGTATGGAATAATTCGCATTGCGCTTCATAGAACGCAACAGTACTCTTCCCAAAACGGCATTGAACTTTGATAAAGCATATTGGAAACGTATAATTTCAGTACTCTATAACAAGCAATTATTATTACACGCTCCAGCAAGAGAAGATTGAAACCTTCTCACGTTTCTTATCGGCTTTGATTGCGCTCATTACGAGCGTATATTTTCACCAGGTTATGGGCTCACATGACCCTGTTAAAAATTGTAGCGAGTCTTTATATGTATTCGTGAGTATAGGGAATTCAATGGGAAGACCAGGGAACCGAACCCAGATAATCTCGAAAGTCTTCTGGTTGTTTTGAAAACATGATCTTAGTTTTGCGCGTCTTGGTCTCCGGGGAGTAGGTTTCAACATATCCAGAGAACCTTCACTTTCAATGCACCCAAACACATCCCCAATCCGTCCTTTTCATCTAACACGGAACGTTTTCATTATGTTTCACAAACGTACTTTCATGAAAAATAAACCTTTACAAACATATGCATAGCATCGCAGAACGTCACTTTTGACACCTTTATCAAACATGTCCCCAAAATGTCGCTTGGTGAAGACGAATAGAACTTTACACAACATTTGTATGTCCCTAGGAGCAAGTACGTTTTGTGAATGTTCAGAAAACCTCCCGATGCTATCCGCGGAAGTGACGACAACCAGATGCCATCACTCACCTAAAGATGGTAAGAATTGACGCACGTGGAATTACCCGTAATAGCGTCCGCCCTGAAGCGACAACAGATATATTATCTCTGACGGCAGCTTTCACTTCAAACCGCTAGGCGCTATCGCTATTTCGATAGGAAAAATAAACGAGGCGAAGTATAATGTAAAGTATCGAAGTAGGGATACCTTTTCAGTCTTTTGAACTGCCTAACTCTGTTTGTGGGGATGTTCTTCACTAAATTATTATTCGCTACCATGTCGTATCTCAAACGGATCTTGGTGAACCGAAAAATCAAACAGTGAACAAAAGCGAAAAGCGAACAAAAATTGTGAATGAATTATTATTAGAATAATTTGGTACACCAATAAATTTTATTGGATCATTCTACAAGACATCGCCGGTCACATGATAAAAGGTAATATGTCTGCTCTCCCTGTTTAAAATCCCAGGCAGAACCGGACAGAACATTGTTGCCAGGCTTTGAACGGTTTCTTTCCCAGGTAATGCAGGCAAAAACTGATAAATTCTTTACCCAATTTGGTCCGGAATCATTAAATTGTAATATCCTGTCAAAACCTGGCGGGAAAATGTTCGTCAGTTTTGAAATGAATATCACAGTCTGTGAATTTCAAACAGCAACGTCCTAAAAAATTTCTGTCAGTTTTTGAAAGGATATTTCGAGTTGGTAATTCCAAACCACATCAGGTAAAAAGTGTGTCAGTTTTTTCCTGGCATTCTCAGCAGGGCTGTCTTCAGATTCTTCTTATAACAAAAAGTAACAAGTTTTGAAATCTTGAAAAAAAGATAAACTCGAGAAAAAGCGCAAATGGGCTGGATAAAAAACTTCAAATGCTTGTGGAAAATTTTGTTGTTTTCTTCGAAAAAAAATGAAAAATAATAAGTAAACAGTGATAGGTGAATGGGTAAAATTACCCAAAACGCTGAAAAAGAACAACAGCGATGAAAGTCTATGACTTGTGACGATTTAGTTTTGTTCAAATTTGTGAATTGAAAAAATTGTTTACATTTCGTCATGTCACCGTATCTTCGGAACATCTCATTTTTTCACTTTTAGCTCTATCTACTACATTTTGACCAAAACATCTCAATGTTTGGAAACAAAATTGAAAAAAAAATAAGGTGTTTCATCCAAAATGAGATGAATTTTTCTTAGTGAAAGATTGAATACTTGAAAGATACGTTCAGAGGATTTGGAGATATTTTGAAGTGAGACATCTCGTATTATCACAAGATTCTTTTGGATATTTTTTGAAGTGTTCCAGAAGAATTCCTGAAAATTTCCCATCGGGATACATTGAAGAAAAAAGATGAGAATCGATTCATTCATTTTCTTCTTCCATGGCATGCCAGAAACAGATTTATATCCAATGAAAAAACTATAATCCATACAAAAGAAAACCAATAAATCCGAACATGATTATCTTTTAACTTCACGATTCTATTACTCTTGATCATCAATCGTAGTTGACAATTGACGTGAACTTCCGTCCAATTTCATAACGTAACAGAATTCTATTTCAGCACTGGTCACAATCTCATTTTTATCAGTATCAGAGAAAAAGCACTTAAAATTATTCCGAAATGATAAATGTTCAAATGTGAACGAAACTCTCCCTTCCTCCATCAGGGAAGAAAAAAAATCAAATGGACGTATTTTATGCATGCAATTTGTTCGTGGTATCGAGATTCGAAGGAGAAATTCAAAAATCACATGTTACTTGAATAATAACTCTACTTTCTTTCGCGATTGAAATTGAAAACCTCAATTTATTGTTTAAAAAATCATAATTCATATCGAATAAATTTCTACTTAGGTTGCATGTTTCGGAAAATGTATGAAAATAAAAGATTCAATGATTCTTTCAGAATTTTGTAAAGAAAATACCGAATGTAGAGCATAGATCGATATATTCGAAATATCTCTATAATAGTCAAGGATAAACATGCCCAAGCTAACCTCGCGGTCGGTCGAGTGTCTTCATAATGTAAGTGGAGACGTGACCTTTAAAAAAGGAGTATAGTGTCGAAAGACGAGGCCAAGATGAGTCAGCCTGTTAATTAGCGAATTCAAGTATCTCCGGGCCGTAAGTGGATTTCCCTCGGTTGAGAAAGAGAGCACCTCGGACCACTAAGGCAACAGTAAACGCTTTCAATGCAAAAACGCCGACCCTCTATATAATATCGTCACCGCCCACTTCACCAAACGAAGCGAATGTCGACATCGTTTCTAGGGTCTTTAACCTCATCTCGTTATCATCCCTCAAACATGCCGTGGATAACTGAGTTCAATCTGATGGTACTCGATGAAGACTGAAAGGAAGAGAACAAACAAAAAAATTCAATTCCACGCGATGAAGAGACAATACCAACTTGATTACAAGATTTTCTCTTCTGGATTCCTCATAAACTAATTATCTAAGGAAATACAATTCAATTCGTCGTACGCTTCCATCGAATTCATGATCCTTTGAATTCAAGTCAATGGCGAATTGATGCATGGATAGCGGGCGAAGAATGATCCACACAATTCGCGCATCCCAATTTATACATGTAATTAAATTCCAGTGAAATGCTACCGTACATACGAATTTTTACTCAATGTAAATTGTGTATTCACAGTACATGTATTGCGATATGCAATGAATGTGCTGCTCGTCGCTAAAAATATATGTGCATGTTTTTTTTCACATCATAATCTAATTTAAAACCTGACGAATTTTTATATTTCACGTGAAGATCTCTCCATGTATTTGAATGGATACATACATTTATATACATATATATATATACACCCACACGCGTGAATGCGCACATGTATATTTTAGTATTAAAGTGAAATTCGTGAAATACATTTGTTTTTATGTAATGCAATGGGGTGTTTGTATCCATTGAGTTACGCGATACTGTTGCCAGAAATCAACATCGTGCCAAGTGAAATCAATTAAACAAGTGCGGATGGAGTCCAGTTCGCGATGAGTTTTATTTTATTCTTTTAAGGATGGTATTTGAAATTCGTTTCTGCGACAGAATCGTATCAGATTTTCCATCTCCGCGTGTTTCTGGTGTAAGATGAAAGGTCATCAAGCTTGTGAAACTGCAATTCAATATTCTTATATTCGCAGTTTATTGATATCAGAATGTTCCTGGCGTATTAAATTCAGGATCGTTTGAAAACAGAAATAGTTCCAATGGATCTGATATAAAGAATGTCGATTCAAATTATTGTATTGCAGATTCAATTAGTTTTCTTTATTAGAGAGTTATGATAACGTTATTCTTATTTTATTTTAGTTACATACCTTTCGTCTGATTTTAGAAATTCTCACAGGTTACGCGCCGAGGCGAATGGCCCAATAATGCTCGGATTTGATAAATTTCGTGTAGTATTTGAAACTATGTCGTACGGTTTATGGCATCTTAACTCACTTTCACGGGACTGAGAATTACAATTTATAGCTACAACTGATAATGTGACATTACTAGGCCGTACACATAATTAATCGCATGTTAATGGCGTCCGTGAATAATCAGCAACTTAAAAGATTGATTCTGCTGATTTGTGGTTTTTTGGAGCTAGTGGTATGTGACTGCCCGTGCAGAAATTGACGAACGACCCAGTACTGGAATAACGTTATTTGCCAACTGCCAACTGTTGGAAAACAACGTTGGAATAAACCCGGAATGATAACGCTGATCAACACTGGTACGGCGTTGTTCACCAATACTGGGTCAACGTTAACATCAACCCTGAATCAGTACTGGTTTTTCATTGTATACCAACATTGACAAGTGATTTTCAACCGGTGATGGTAATCCATTGAAGCCTTTGTACGTAGCTAATGAAAATAATTATATATTTTCAGCTAATGTCCATGGTTGTATCGAAAGTAAAAAATATAACACATCTGTTCGTATGTTGCTGAAGTTTGAATCGTTTCTTGAAACGAATGAATAATCCGAAAACATGTGAAGAAGTCAATTCGAGAACATGAATAATAATTTCTTCAAAATTTTGCTGTATTAAACCACACATGATGGATAACGTTGAACGAGTTTTAAATCAACGTTGGCAAATGAGCATTGACTATCGGCGTTACAACAACATTGTACTGGTTGTTACTTCAACCACGTTACAACGTTGGCAACCAACCCTGGTAATCAGTGTTGTACCAGTACTGTTTCGATTGTTATGGTTGGTTGGAAGTCGGCATTTTCTGCATGGGTGATTATTTTTCGAATTTTCATGATATCCTCAAAGACACTGTCGCCAACAATTCGCTAGATCCAGCGGAACTTCTCAATCACCTTGTTAGTAAGGATAACAAATTAGAAAAAACAAAAACACAATGAATGTCGTTACATTGACATCATTCTACAACTGTGCATTGAAGAACACAACTTTGAATTGCAAATGCTTCCTCAGGAAGATTTGCTCCATTTCAACCACAACAGCTCATTTTTTTCCAATTTTCTTTCTAATAAAGGTTCGGTTATCAACAATTTACATCAGGTGATTTTGGTTTGTGTTCAAATTGTTAGGCTTCTTGTACGGGAAAACGAGAAGTAAAATATGATTTTCAACAACAAAGATTTTCTCCTATTCTGAAGAGATTCACATTTCAAAAAGTGAATGATTTTCCGAGAAATGGTAGAATGAAACTGGAAAATAGTATATCCTGTAAATATAACTGACGTTTGAATCGTTTATTGAAACGAATGAGTAATCAAATAACGAAATATTCAGCTGTTAAAGTCTTGCAGTACATTCTCTGATCGATGTTCCCAGTTGTAAAAATCACAAAGAATTCATGCGAGAAGATGAACAACGATAATTCGTTAGATCTTTTCGTTTCGTTTCTATAAACGATTCAAACTTCAAGAACATTGCTGTAAAAGCAACTCGCGTGTAAATTTAATTTTCATAGAATCACGACAAAAGGCCCGTTATTCATTGTAAGCGATAAAAAATTGAGCCAATAACCAAAAATATGGATATATGTGAAATTAACTCGAAAGAAAAATGTAATTCAAAGACGACGTGCGAACGTATAAGAAAATGTATGAAAATTGAAATGCGTAAAGTCTTTATAATATCCCCGCGAGACGTGCTGAATCCAAAAGGTCTTTGCAGGGATAAAATGAATGCTTTTGGTACGGAACGAAAGGTACCAACGATTCCGTATGAATCTCCATCCCTCTTTATTCTCGACTCCCTTTTTCCACTTTTTCCCCTTCTTCTTCTTCTTCTTCTTCTCCATCTTCCTCTTCTTTTTCTTCTTCTGCTTTTTGTGCCAGGATATTTATTTCAATAAAAGGACATGTATGGCGGTAACTGTTCGTATGATGCGGAAATGATGCCTCTCAAAAACAAAGAAAAGAGAAGCTGAAGTAAGATACATGAAATGAAGAAACGAGGAGGTGTGAAATTTATGCTCGATGTGTAGAGTTGCTCTAATACATGGGATAAAACAATGATATTCCTTGTCACAGTAGCCAATCATTCATTATGAATTCTGATTACAAGATTTTTGTACAAATCTCAATAATGATTCACGCAAAACCAAGTTATTGCTTTTATAAATGTATTGACATAGACTGCAACCTATACATTTTTTTGACACGTCATACAAGCACTTCTGACGCTCTGCTGTTTTAAATAGAAGTCACACTCAGTATGCCACACTTAACTTAGACTTTAATACTTGTGCAATATTACGCGATAGAACTGGTTTCTGTGAATCATAAGGATCTACGAAAACTCAAATTCACGCCATGCAGTACTGCGTTCCTCAGCCCTGGTGGAACAAGTCAAACAACCTTTGCAACGGTAAATGACTATTCAGACCCATTGAATTTCCATTGAATCTCATTAATTCACACGGTCTCAATGGGTTCCAACGGATTTGAATAATTGTGGACGGTTATTTACCATTGCAAAGTTTGTATTGAATCCCAATCATCGATGGGGTTCATCAGAGTTTAGATTTGAAATGCAGAAGAATCAAAACCTTAGATAGAAAAGAAAGTCAGATGCCGCATATAAAGGTTTCGAGTTGTTCACATCTATCCGGGAAAACAGATCTACTATAAGTACATCAATTAATGTTGATGCATCGATCCAGCGGATTGAACTAGTGCCAAAAGCTGACTAATTTTGCAAACCGAGAGATACACAGTAAAAAGTAAAACTTAAAGTGATCCCGAATATCAGCTTAAAAATGCAGCCAAAAGTAGCGCCTATTCCAACTGAAAGTGAGCAATGAAAAAGACTGAATTTGAGTCAATTCCATCTTACTTTGGAAATTAAGATGGAATTCTACCAAAGGACCCAACTATTGTTTTAGTTACTATGACTATTTTCTAAGAATCACAATTATTTTTCATCAGCCACGATTTGAAAATATAGTTGAATCCCTTTGGCAAAATTAACCAATTCTATTGTCCTCAGGGTAACAAGTGAATTTCAGTACATTTCTTCAATTCACCCAGATTCTTTACTGCAATTCATTGAAAAAAATCTAATGTCACAATCTGTTGAAATAATGTAAAAATTGTTGTCTATATCAGGTTTTTTTCTCAAGAATTGATGGACTAAAACACCAGCGGTGATTTACAATTAAACGATAAGGATTTCAGATAACAGTGAATTGAGAATTACCGTGATTGCGGAAAACATGTCCTCATTGAAAAGTCATTCATATTGTTATATATTTGAATCTGATCATATCACCATTCAACAAAACCGAATAATTGAACATTTTTTTCATCCCATTTTTATTGAGAATCTCCGATCAAATGATCAAATCGATTAATCTTATTTGCATGATCATTTACAATCTCATTGAGCTGGTTCTGAATTTACATACCAAATTAAACGTAATGAACAACTATCAAACTTTAAGCAAAAAAACTACACAGAATCAAATAATTCCCATTCTTTGCTGTTCATGTAGCTTTAATTCTTCACACGCTATTCTTCATCGATCGACGCGAGAAGGATGAAAATTTCATAGAATCTTCACACAAAATCCTACAAAAGAGACAAACAAATTGAATACACACGAGAGAAGAATCTTGCTTCCCATTCGAGAGTTCCGTAAATGCCTAACCATGATTATTTTATGTCCATCCATAAAAACAACAAAATCATCCTCATAAAAGAGTAACTTTTTCTACTCGACAATTCGAATTGTCGAGTTTCGAACAGGTGTAAAAGGGAACAAAAAGGATCAATAAATTCGATACGAATGCCGTTATCGAATTAAAAATATTGTATATCTCTTCGAGAAACGGGCAAAACAAACGAATTTTTCTATGGTCATTGATTTCATTCCTGGACGATCAGACATCGCGTGAATCAAGAACACCACTCGCTACACAAAACAGATAGTGGACTTATTTTTTGCTGAATTTCGAATCCGACGAAACGAAACGAAACTAATTAGCTGCATAAATTAAAAAACAATTGTTCTCACTATCTTCGATCATTGATGTTAATGGGGAGCTGTTATTTTCTTTCCACTTTTTGCGTTGATTTTCAATTTCTTGTTTACGCAATCTCGTTTGGACACGTCACGAGGAATCGAAACATTGTGTGGTGGTTCACATTTGAGTTCGAGAACTTCGATATAGTCAATAAGAATTTAGAGCCTCTTCCTTTGTCTTATTCATCGAATCGCGAAATGTGTCAGTATATAAAGTGACCGTTGTCCTTCTGGTTACCGTGACAGTTGGTCTCGTGGCTGAATATGCTGTTTGGTACACTTATCCCGATTGTGTTTGTTATTTTATCCATTGGTTTTGGAATCCTTGTAACTTGCAAGTTCATTCTTACACGACGTTTATACGAAGCGGCTCAGTGTTTTACGGGACCGAGAGGTTTGCCGGGAATTGGCAACGCACTTTATTTTATTGGGGATACCAAAGGTGAATTTGAATTTGTCTTTATTTTTGGATATCGTTGGGTATCGTTTTGTGGGTGATACAGTGTCTTTCGTCAGTTATGAAAAATGATTCTCTTGTGAAATGAAATTCTGGTAATTTTGTTGTCACCGTTGTGTGGAATCGTGTGGTCAGTTAGTTTTTTAGAGTATATCTTCAAAAGATATCTTAACGATTCTTCTTTGAAAAAAAGGTGATGTTGAAAAAGTTGTTCTGTAGATAAAAAATGTTTGTCTGAGAGCAAAAATTGTTCTTGATAAAGAATTTGATGTTTCTTGTCGTCGTTGAGAGGAAGCTTCGAGAAAATTTGAAATGTTGATTTGTGAGTCATAGATATATGTTTTTCAATCCCTTGAGATGGAAGCGGCTATTTTTTCGAATCATATTTGTTTTTTGAATGAGAATTTCATGTGCGGGAACTGAGAGAGCACGTAGATGTTTTTCAGGACATCGATTGTTATTGAAATGACAGCTATTCGAAGAGAAGCATTTTTCAACGCTTCGGAAAACTTCTACGTACTTGTTACCAATGTAGTCACTTATTTTCAAATGAAATATGTCAGAGAAACCTGGCAAGTTAAAGAACTTCCATTTCAGAAACACACACTCTCTATGATTTTGACTTGAAAAAGAGAGTTGTATACTTGAAATAAAAGCTGAAAAGCTTGAAAGCTCTGATTTCGGTTTTGAGGAAAACTTGTATATGAATTCCACCAAAATTCCTGCAAGTATGAATCAGTTTTGACATTCGCGTGGAACGTTGATTTTTCCAAGAATAATTATTTCTTTATGATAATAATGACATTCACAAATTTCAGATTATTTCAATAAACTACTTACATTGGGAAATAAGTATCCTTCGCCATTTCGTATATGGCTCGCGCATCATCTTTACATCTCAGTAAATGATCCAGAACGAATCAAGGTGAGCATAGTATTCGACTCAATATACCATAACTCTAAATGAAATATGAAAAGTAAATGGTGGTGGTGATTAATAAAATAGTGGCGATGGAATTGTAGGAAATATCTGTTGATAAGTCATCGAAGAAGGGTTTTGGATATTTAAGGAGAGGTTCTCGTCTACTCGGAGAAGAAAACCAACAATAATATTGCTGAATTGACAATAAAATATTGTTGTATTTCAACCCATAATAAATATCGTAAAAATATGACCGTCACTATTGCTAAACTGGCAACAATATTATATTGTCAACATTATGAACAATTCAAATATTCAATTTTGCAATATCATGTGGTTATATCGATAATTTATATTTACCTATTCAAAAAATATTACTTTTGAGTGAAGAAAGAATATTCTCATCGGGATTTATCCTTGGAAACATTCTATTACGGTGCGGTTTGATTCATATGTGAAGGAAAAGCGATTGTGACTTCAAATGTTGGAAACTGGTTTTCGCGAGATTCGAACCCGGGTCCTCCGAGTGGGAATCAAAGCTTTGATCGGATCAGCAGATCTCCAAAGTGACAACTGCATACTTAAATTGCCATTTATGGTAATCCTCGACTTTGTTGAGAGTTAAAAATGAAAATATATTCATGACAAACATGAAATTGTGCACATTGAATAAATGAATCAGGATTTGAATCACAGGAATTTTTTCAGAAATTAATGAAACTCGTCAAATTTGTTTGTTAAACTCATGTAAAGTTTGTTAATTACTCAGAAATTGGGATTGATTTTTATGTTTGTGAATCCAAGAAAAACTGCATCGAAGAAGGGTTTGTAGAAGAATATATATTACTTGGATATCATTTTTAACTGTCTCCTGAAGTGGGTCAAAATTAATTCCTCACGGGAATGATTATACCGCTTTATACGTTCAAAATATAAAGCTGTTTTGACAATGAATGGATTTCGTTACGACAATGTTTTTTGTTAATTCTGTGATACTTATTGTTGTCGCTGCTTGATGTTATTTTGTCAGATCAACAATGTTTATTGTAAGTTGGAATGACAACCCATATTGTCATTTTCACAAGTGATTTTCAGCAATAAAATTTTTGTTATCGAAGCAATGTGCTGTTGCTGTACGAACAACAAAGTATTGCATAATCAGCAATCAAATGTTGACAATTCTTATATTGCTAGTTCTACCATACACATTTTTTTCCGTGTAGCGGCCCCAAAATAAGGTGATTTTCTCGAATTTTTTTTTCATGGAAGGAAGTGAATAAAGAACTCGGGGATTTTCACACTTGTTAATTGAGTCTTTAAGTGCATAAAAAAAATTTTTTCAGTAAAAGTAATGCCATGGGAATTGTTGATACGTGTTGAAACGCAACCAACTAAAAAATAGTGATCATCCGGGCGCCACCGTAGCACTTACAAAAATCATCAGAAATCAAAAATCCAAAAATTGTTATGAAATATATTATATTTGTTGGAGGTTGTACCAATAAAATTAATGAGAGGTCCAAAATCCAAAAAATTACAGACATGCAAACTTTTGGTAGCATTTTTTCACCCTTTTTTGCTATGTAAAGTGCTATAAAGAGAAAAAGAAAAGCAAGTGTCATCTCCATTTAGGTTCATCCTCCAATAAATTCAATCCGCTCCAAAATAACAAGGAAAAAGAGCGATTCGTTCAGTAGTTTTTGAGATATCGTGGAGCAAAACTTGAAAAACATGGTTTCGAGAGAAACGCCTTAAAAAGGTTTCGGGATACCAATCCTTCAACTTGAGAAAATTTATTTCGTGTACTTCAAGACCCCTTCAATGAGTTTCAAATAACTCGAGTTCTCAATTGATTTTCTTCTTGAGAGAAAAAATTCAAGAAAATCACCTTATTTCGGAATTTGCTTGATGAGAACCTCCCCTTAATTTGGAAAGAAAGCATGAATTCATATATAGATCCCGTTCAATGTTGAATTTAATTGAAAACGAATGCATGAAAATGATGTGAATTTAGAAAAATCAATCCCTATCCATGTTTTTGCGATATATGAAATGCGTTTATACTTTGCGATGATTTCCTCAACCAGCCTCATTCAGAGTTCTGTCTCTGATATTTTCATCCGAATCCACATGTCATAACCTTGATTTTCTTTTATTTATCCCCTCCTCAAGCATTTGCTCAGTTTTGACTAAATTACCGGCAAAACACTTACTTCGCTAGCAGGAAGAATGTTTGAAAAGAATTCATATTATAGAAGAAAAATACAAGAATGTTAATCTAACTCCGCTATCCCTACCTTCCGATTCTTCATCACCTTGTATATTCGAACCAATCGGAAAAACCGTTCTTCTCAAAGACTTCTATTTCCTGCATATTTTATCTCTGATCTATTTTCTCCCATTCGCATGAGAAAAGTGAGTGGAATATACTCTCGAGCGTGTTCTGAAACTGCTTTTGTTCTTTTCAAACTACCTTCATTAGCATTTCGATGGTATTTTTGAGACCCTTATTTTATCAGCACTTCATTTTAATCAGGGAATAAGGAAACATACCTTCCGCTCAGCAGCTTGTATCTCTAATTCATTTCTTATTTACGTGAAATCTTTTCTGGCTAGGTCATTGATATTAACAAATTATATTGTAAAACAAGAAAAAATATGAAATCCTCCAGTATAAACATTATGAACACAGGTTCAAAAACTCGTACAAATTTTGCCTGCCGTTTAAAACGAGTTTCCGGATCAAAAATCGCAATGCATCGTGGAATGGGAAAAACTTGCGTGTGCAACGAACCAGACGAAGGGGAAGACCACTTATAAAGAAGCCCGTTTATAAACGGATCTGTAACGTACACAGAGTTCTTTAACATATGCACGTGGAATTATTCAAGAATTGCCATAAATTGATCGGGAAATTTTTCAATATTTACAGGACACATTCTACACGTAACCGAAAACAAACCTTTCGCGCAAGTGAAAATCCCGAGAAGAACTCATTGAAACGAATATTTGAGTTTTTTTTCTACATTATCATTTCATAAATCATCACTCACCATGAAATTGAGTGAAGTTTTATTGTGGTCGTTTGTGTTGACTGTGTTTTTGCTGATCACAAAGAGACTGGTTCAAGTAATAATATACTTCCACGTAGTAATGGCACTTGTTGTCCATTCCGGCTTACAGTATTTATGACAAAGATTTCGGTTGGCTAATAGTTGTATCGTATATTTACCTGCAACCAAACAATACAAGGTATTGTTATTATACAATCAAATTCATTTTTCATGCAAGATAAGCGCTGTTTCTGCATCTGTTACCTTGATGTTTTCAAAACATATGTGTTTATTCAAAACATTGTTGGTACAATCGATTCGACTGTATCTCTTCATCCGATTTCTTGCTGTCATCCGTAAATGATCAATGGTGACCCTACGCGCGTGTCTCTTTGGACCAGCGTTACTCTGACAAGCAGGAAATTACTCTCAACATTTGCGGATGCACACGGAAATCTCATGAACTAACTGCTGTTATATCTTATTTTCATTACGAATTAGTTTGTCATTGAACTAACCTCGACAATCGTGTTACAGAAAATATTACTCAGTAAAAATACGCTTGAAAAAGATAAACATTATAAATTTCTACGACCTTGGTTTGGTTCAGGACTCATCACAGCCCCAGGTATGAATACATCGATTGCGCTTCTAAAAATATCAAAATGACGTGTTTTGTTTTTTACTTTCAGTATCGCAATGGTACGTTCATCGTAAATTAGTTACGTCGAATTTTAATTTCAAAGTTCTTCAGAATTTTGTTGAAGTATTTTCTTCGAAATCGCAACAACTGATTCAAGTATTAGGAGAGAAATACAGTGTGAAGGACGAGATTGATATTCATCGATATTTATCGCTCTGTACATTAGATCTTGTTACCGGTGAGTGATAATATAATTTATATTCATTTTTAAATTGTTCAAGGTCAACGGAATGGAATCCTGAGTAAAGGAAGGGGTAGCAGCCGACTGAAAGAGCTGAAACTCGCGTTCAAAGTCTAACTGTTTCTACGCTGTTTCTTATCCTTTCAATCGATTTCTATTGAAACTTTCATACCTGGATTAATTTCAACTCCCGGGGATATTATAAATTTAATTTTGTTTGAATTATAAATTGAAAACTTGTATGGGAAGGAATTTTTAGCTGCATCAGCTAAATTTCATCTAATATTTTGGCACCCACGGGACATCTACCCTACAAACAATGATTACTGGCGTTTCAATGGGCCGCTGATGGTCCGGCAATGCCGTTGAAGAGCCGTCACTGGCTCTTTGAAACACCAGCAGTCGTGTTTGCTGGGTAATTTCTTAGCATTAGCTAAGATTTAGATTTTTGATAAAATTTGGCTGTTGGAGTTGAAAAATGGTTGTCCATCTCACAGCCAATTAGTTTTTGTCCGTATGGGCTTGCAAAATAGAAGAACATAAAACGAAGTAGAAATTCTGTACAGGATTGTCGGTACAATTTTGCACTAGCGTGTACCTTCAAGGTTGAACGATGACTGATCGAGAGATGGAAATTTGTATGGTTTGGATTTTACAGAAACAATTTTGGGTATCGAGACCAATACTCTAACCGGAAATTATCCACGGTATGCCGAAGCTGCTTCGAGGTAAGGATTTGAAATTGTTTCTTGCCCAATTTGTGCAAATTCCTATGGAAATTTGGTTCTCGAAAGAAGAGTGAATATTCACGAGCATATCCTTCCGCAATATCATTGCTAAAGCGTTCATTTGAGTTGCTTGAATTAGAGTTTCGCTTTACCGTTCACTCTTTCTTTATCTCGCTACTTGAGAAAATCATCATCAGTATTTTAACTAGGCATCAAGTACCGTTATACGTTAACAATGTTCAAACAGTATCCATGTGTTTTTATTAAAAATTTATTGAGTTCTTGTTGAATTCTATAAAATATAGATTACCGCGGTGCGGTAGTAAGTCGAACTCTTCCTGAGTATTCAAAATAAAAATTTCAGATTAGATATGAGAACTAAATTGAGAGGATATTCTTGTCTATCAACGCACTGTGCATCAATAAAATAACTTCCACGTTCAACAATGATCAGAGCATGCCCCTCGTATTTTTAATTCCTAACACGCAATATCGAAGCAAAAAAGAAAGACTGTTGAAATACGCGAGTTTTCCAAATCACTGATACAACATTTGTTTGAAATATCTTATTTGAATGTTTTTATTTTTTTTTCAGCCTGCTGCAAATCATATTCTCTCGCATGTTGAAAGTATGGTTGCATCCTGATTTTATATTCAACCGTTCGTCTATTGGAAACAAACTGAGTGAATACATAAAATATTTACGGGATTTCTCAGACAAAGTGAGTCGAATAGAATATACAATATTCTATAAAATTCTATGGAATCGCTGTAGAAAATTACTTGAAATCATGAATCCTCGAAAGTTACGCAAGGAAAAACCTCATTTCATATGGAATTTTATCTATAGAACTTCATGTTTAGGGTCGGAAGAAATTTCAAAAATGGTTATAAAATTTTGAAGCAATTTTTCACAGTGCATTTTTCATAGATCTCAAAAATTTGTTTTTCCAAGCAATGTTTCGATCGATCGTATCGATCGATTGAGTATAAAAAACAAAAATTCGTTCACTCGTCCTAGTCGACCCCTAAAATTTGCTACCAATAACAATTTCATCCAAAAAATCGTTCGAAAGCAATAAAAAACGCATGTTCTACAATGGATTCAAATCATCCTCTGAATTTACATGATTTTAAAATGTTTTTAATAAGTGGTA
This sequence comes from Gonatopus flavifemur, assembly GCA_018340375.1. Classification (NCBI taxonomy): domain Eukaryota; kingdom Metazoa; phylum Arthropoda; class Insecta; order Hymenoptera; family Dryinidae; genus Gonatopus; species Gonatopus flavifemur. The sequence continues at coordinate 23,808,828 of JAFFJZ010000005.1, forward strand.
TTTTCATTTTACGCAGGTAATCCAGGAGAGGCAATTGAATGTCGGTGACAACACCACAGTTTTACATAATAATCTCACGAGTAAGGAGTTTTAGTGATCGTTACCAGTTATGTAAAGATTTCGAGCGCATTAGAACTAGAATACCAGATGATTAACATATCACGCAATTTCGTCTGGAACTTTAGAGAAAGTAATTAACTTGCCAGATCACTTTTGTTGAAATTTTGATAAGAATTATCGAAAACTTACAAGATCACGATGCATATATTTCCTTTCGATAAACTGCAATCGGAATCAATTTTATTAACAGAATAATAAAGTTTAGGTGTTGTATTATAAAAATTATCTGCTTTTCTTTTCAACATAGAACAATAATTAGAAAAAATATGATTCGAGTTGACTCATTTTCATTCAAATTCTTTGAAAATCCTTTCAATATTAGGAAGTTTCACTAATTATAATTTGAACTTTTTCTGTCAATATGAAAGACTCGAAATCCAAATGTAGGATTCATTCAATTGGGATTATTGAGATAATTTTTTATAATTTGTTAGGAAAATCTATGCTGGATTTCTTGATGGTAAGATGCAAAAATGGAGAAAAGTTGAATGTGATGGAATTGAAAGATGAAGTCAACACTTTATTGATCGCTGTAAGTACTGGCTAAAGTTTCAACGAGAATAATGAAATTCATCATTTATTCAAATTAAATTACCACTCACTTTGAAAATTTGATTGTTACGAAATATGTGTAAAACGTATAAAAACTGATGTAAAAATTCCACAAAATGATTTTTTCAACTGAAGATTCATGCGATTTCCAATCAATAATCATTGAAAAATCACGAAATGGAACTCTCCAAACAGAAATTTAATGCAAGAAATAACCATTTCAGGCTCAAGATACTACTTCTATCGCAATGACTTTTGTGGTGTTTCATTTAACGAACTTTCCTGAAATCCAGGTAATTTTCAAGGAACAATATTTTATTTTATATTAGAGCATAGAAAAATTTACTCTAAGCCGTGATAATTTATTTCAGGAAAAAGTGTACAAAGAGTTGTATGAAATCTACGGTTCTGTCGATCCTAAGATTGTCCCAGTAAAATATGAAGATTTAAAATGTATGGAATACTTGGAGAGAGTGATTAAAGAAACCTTGCGTATCTTCCCTCCAGCTCCAATAATTTCACGTCACGTCTCAGAAGATCTAGATATCGGTTAACAATTGTTCCATCTTGGAATTAACATACTTTGAAACTATATAAATCCCAAGCACACGTCCACGATCTTAATATTTTGCGTATTTTACAGATGGTTACACGTTACCCAAAGGAAGTTCTGTTATGGTCGGAATATTTTCTGTACATCGTGATCCAAACTATTGGGAGAATCCATTAAAATTTGATCCCGACAGGTTCCTTGGAGAAAATAGTGCAAAACGTCATTGTTATGCATATCTACCTTTCAGCGGTGGTTTTCGACTTTGTGTTGGTAAGTGGGTCAGTGACAGTTAAGAATAGGAATTTCCCTAAATCATTGTATATCAAATTCATGTTTTTTTGTATCATATCGTAGGTTACAGATATGCCATGATGGCGATGAAGACCGTTTTGGCGACTTTGTTACGAGAATATAGATTGATTAAGGATGAACATGTTCAAATAGAGGATGTCGAGTTGAAAGTGGATTCATTAATCAGACCTGTACATCCTATAAAAATTCGAATTGAAAGGAGAGCTGTTACATGAGGATCTTTTGATTCGTTACTCACGTACTTTAGGATTAAATTATTAGTGAAGAATTATTTCTATATTTATTGTAATTTAATTTATGAACTTCAAGACTGTTGTTGAGTTTTTTTTTTATTTTCTGACAATCCCTCTTCTTGATCTCGGCGATTTCTGGATCCTAGATGAACAGCCGATGAATGAGAATAAATGAAGGACAGGGATTGTAAGAATATGATTCAACTAAGATAAATTTAGTCATGAAATTAGATCATAAAAACGCAAAGCGGTGCAATCCTTTCGGATTGATGCACTTAGATAATGAAATTTGTTTTGATTATCGATAGAAACATTTTATTTGATCGTGAAAATTATCCGACTAGGAGTTGTTATCAATTCAATTCGACATTTCATAAGGTTATCCGTGATGAAGCGTGTTCTTAAGAATTGAATTAGGGCTAGATAAGTTTGATCTATCCGAGGATAAGGTTACTGTGATACTTTATTTTTGGCGAACCATGCATCCCATAAATATACTGATTATAGTTGCTTTCGAGTATTTCATAAATATTTTGTAAATATTTATCCTATCATATGATATTAAAATATCTTGAGAAAGATTTTATGCTGCAAATGTACACAATGATTGGACCATAACATAAAACACACTGTAAAACAAACTTTGGATGAATTCATCGAAATTTATCGGGAAGCAATTGACTCGATCACAGTGGGTAAAAATCTGGATGGTGAAATATACATTATTTTTGTGCACTTATTAGAAATTGAAAATCCACAAAATTCTATTGCTTTTTTATATTCTCTGAAAGGCGAGTCAAATTTTTTCAATAAGACAAACATTCTGGCGCAAGAATCATCAAAATCCATGCATTCCAACGGAAGTTGTTGTGAACAAAACAAAACGCACCCTGCCACACGGAGAGAAATATATTTGGGAAAATTACCATTTTATTCGGAAAAATCAGACAAGAACTTGTAACATAACTCCTAATCATTACCAGTTGTGATATGGTTAAAATCCAGATTAATCTTGATTTTGACTATCACAGCTGGCAGTGATTAGGAGCTATGTTATAAGTTATTGTCTGATTTTTCCGAATAGTTATAGCTTACGAATAAAAATGGTAATCTTTCTATATAAATTTCTCTCCGTGCAGGAGATCTGGACAAAAAAATAGTAAAATAGGAGGAAACTAGGGAGGAATTTTGTCGGTTTTTGACCAGGCTTCTTGGAATGAAAACTGTTCAAAGCCTGACAACTACACGGAAAAAATTTACGATACACTGAGAAAAGAACCTAGTTATAGTTACCAAATTGATTCGGTTGCCTCAAATATGTGATTGGTTCATTATTACCAAGATTTGGTAACTATTACCAGGATTTGGTAATGATAACTCAAGTTTGGTAACTATAACCAAAGGCATTAGTTGTGAATCTGTATGTGGGTAATTATAACTAAATATTCATTTCGCCATATTCAACTATGAGATTTGGTAACTATTACCAAATGCTGGTAACTGCAACTAAATCCTTTTCCAGTGTAAATTCTAGGGCAGAGACAATTTCTATTACCATTTGAAACGAATTGTGGCCACTCTGACTAAATAGGAGTAAATTTAAGGGCAATTGCAGTAAATTATATTCCAAAATTGTCCCTGTCCCACATCTCATTCCAAATTGTGGTAAATATGACAAATAATTTGTTTTGCCTGTAATTTATATCCGGATCTGCCTGACATTTTCAGTGAGGCAGACAGATGGACACACACACACTCACACGCACTTTGGGGAATTGCAATTTTTCGACGTTCTAAAGAGGTTAGCAAAGAGTTTATCATAATACTTCCATTTCATCATAGATTGAAAGAATGGCAGGAGAAATAAAAAAACTCATGGTAAGTTCATTGAATTTTTCAGTAGTTATACCGGATTTCCGATATAATTACCGAAAAAATTGGTATTTTTATCACATTTTTTTGGGATGATTACCAAAATCTTGGTGATTTTCCCGAGGTTTTCTTCGGATCAATTGCTGCCTGAATTACCGAAGAATTCTTTTTTACAGTGCACAATATACCTGTATTACTGCATTAAGTTTCATAATATATAATTTGTAATTTGAGATATCCCTCTTCATTAATGTGAACATTGTGAAGAAATCTACATGAATAACAACATTCGAAAACAAATATCTAAACTCTCCATACAAACGTATTAAAACCCCCACAAAAAACATGAAAGATTAAATATTTCTTACTCGAAAATGATCGTGCCCTACTTTACAACTATAATACACCTATTGTGTATCTTATACATCCCAGGATAGAGATTATTGTATGTTCCTCTCAACACCTTGAAGCATTGCAACAGCGCGTAACACCAATACAATGAATTTCATGAAAATTCAGTGAATTTCAATTGGATTTTTTTTCCCATTTCAACTTCAATATTTTCGAATTAGTGGGTATTTTTCATTCGTTGTTCGCGATTCATGAAACAAGAGAAAAAAAAGAGGAAAAATAAAAATCCTCTCCGCTTTTGAATATGCAAACAAAAATGAAGAGAAGATATAGAAAAAAAGGAATTCCACTATAATGGTGGAAAAATATACTGGAAAAGGTAACACACGCAAGCTTTCAAGGCTTGATTGTGTTGAACGAACAAAGTGGAAGTACCTACGGTTCCATAGTGACGTTCTTACGATGGAGAAATGGACCTCCATTATTTTTCCGTTGTGAGAGAAGACCCAACCGTTTCATTCCTGTACAGGGAATCGCAATACTCTTGGATTATATTCAATATCACATATGAAATTTTCTATTCGATGGAAGAACGAATGTCCTCCGAGGAAAGAATTTTTCACAATATGGCGGTTAAAGTGAAGTAATTTTTAATTTCATTCTGTATATTTTGTCATTCATGTTATTGTATATTTTCGATGTGCCGTTTGAAATATATCTCATTTGAATAATCCGTTGTTAAAAATTCTTTTTAGAAATCAATTTCTTGAGATAGGCGTTGTCACTAAATTCTATCAATTTTCTATTGCAATCTAATTCAAGAATTGATCCGGTTATATACGTGCAAGAAGTCCAGCAATTGAAACGCAGTTAGTAATCCACTGATCCTGGGGAAAAAGAATTACATCTATTTAGATCTGATCAGATCTGAGTAGATCCGAATTATGGCTCACAAGATCAGATTGAGATCTATTCAGATCTCGATAGATCTGACTAGATCTTGAAAGATCTGTGTACATCTCGTTAGTTCTGAATCTAAAATCACATTCAATTTTGATGAGCAGTTGATTGTTCATCATCATCATGAAGTAATCAGTCTTACGACTGGTTTGATGAAACCCTCCACCCCTGTCTATTATCCGCCAAACGTTTAATTTCTACATATCTACTACATCCCTTGTCTTGTACGATTTTCTTCATATAACTTGATCTAGGTCTACCTTTACCAGTTTTACCATTCATTTTCCCTTCCAATATTGTTTTCAATAAACTCTCCTGCCGTAATGTGTGTCCTATAAGATTGCTTCTCCTTTTCACGATGTTTTTCAAAAGATTTCTTTTTTCATTTATCTGCTCGAGTACTTCTTCATTTTTGACTTTGTCTATCCATTTTATTCTGAGCATCCTCCTATAACACCACATTTCAAAAGCTTCAAGTCTTCGTTGATCAGTTTTCCCCATTGTCCAAGTTTCGCAACCATTTAATGCTGTGCTCCAAGCGTAACTTTTCAAGAATTTCTTCCTTACTTCCAAGCTTATATTTTTTGAGCATAATAACTGTTTCTTTTGGTAAAAAGCCTGTTTCCCTTGTGCTATTCTTGCTCTTATATCTCTTTCGCTTTTGCCGTTTTCTGTAATTATGCTTCCTAGATATTTGAATTCTTTCACCTGTTCAATTGTCTCGGTATCTATCTTGATTTTCGTTCTTCTAGCTGTTTTCGCTGCTGTACACATCATGAATTTTGTTTTGTCTTTATTTATATTCATACAATAGTTTTCCAATAATATTGTTCTCATAGTGTTGAGAATATTTTCTAACACAGTACTACTCGTGGCCAATATAGCTATGTCATCCGCGAATCTCAACATACTTATATTTTCTCCCTGAATCTGTAATTTCGATTGAATTTCCTCCTTCACTTCGTTCATTGCTTCTTCTATATATAAATTGAAAATCAGTGGCGATAATGAGCATCCTCGTCTCACCCCTCTTCTCATTCGTGCTTCCCCTTCCTGACCCTCTATGTCTATTATTGCACTTTGATTCTTATATAATTCGTATATTATTCTTCTATCTTTATAATTTATTCCCACCTTCTTCAGGATCGCAAACATCTTCTCCCAGTCCACATTATCGAAAGCCTTTTGTATATCTACAAAACCTATGTACACAGATTTCTTCAGCGCTATCCTTTTCTCTATGACTGCCCTAAGTGCTAAAATTGCTTCTCGCGTTCCCCTATTTTTTCTAAAACCAAACTGATCTTCTGCCAATCTACTCTCTATTTTATTTTCCATCCTCCTGTATATAATTTTGGTCAGTATTTTCGAAGCATGTGAAGTTAAACTGATCGTTCTGTAGTTCTCGCATTTGTCTGCCCCTTGTTTTTTCGGGATAGCGACAATTTAATTCTTTTGGAAATCTTCCGGTACTTCTCCTTTCTCGTACATATCTCTAATCAATTCAAACAGTGCGTCGCGAGTTCCTTCACTGGAGGCTTTTATAAGGTCCGCACTTATGCCATCTATGCCTGGCGCTTTATTATTTTTCAATTCTTTCAAAGCCTTGTCGAATTCTGATCTCAATATCGAATCTCCCAATTCTTCCTCATCTACATCCTCCTCCTTCTCTAAAAGTGCTATATCATCGTTTCCTCTATACAAGTCTTCCAAATGATTGATCCACTGTTCTATTTTCTCTTCCGTTTTTATCAATTGTCGTCCTAGTGAGTTTCTAATCTTATTGCTTCTAGATTTCATTTGTCCGAAAAATCTTTTAATAATCCTATATGCTTCATCTATTTTCCCTAAATGCAATCTTATTTCTATTTCCTGACATTTCTCTTCTAACCACTGTTCTTTTGCTTTCCTTGATTCTCTTATTATTTTATTCCTCAATGATTTGTATCGTTGCTGGCCTTCTTGGCTATCATTATTCTTGTATTTTCTTCTTTCATTTATCAATTCTAAAATTTCTCCCGTTATCCATGGGTTTTTAGGTTCTACTCCATTATTCTTCAAAATATCATCCACACATTCTCTTATATTCCCCTTCATCTTTGTCCATCTCCTCTCTATTCCCAAGTCTTCCTCTTTTTGATCTCCCAATTTTTCATCCAACATTTTCTCGAATGCCTTATGTGTTTGTTTTTGCTTAAGGTTCTTCAAATTCCATCTTTTCTGCATTTTCCTTTTCTTCTTCAGAGATTTGAATTTCAGAGAACATTTCATCATCAACATATTATGATCACTATCTATATCTGCACCGGGATAAGTTTTACAGTTTTTCACTTGGTTTCTGAATCTTTATTTCACTAATATGTAATCAATTTGGTATCTTGCTGTATCTCCTGGCATTTTCCAAGTGTAGATTCTTCTTGGATGATTTTCAAATAAAGTGTTTGTGATAACCATCTTATGATTTTCACAAAATTCGACCAAACGTTGTCCTCTATCGTTCCTCCTCCCTAACGCAAAATCTCCTATTATGTTGTCCTCTTTTCCTTGTCCTACTACCGCATTCCAATCCCCCATCACTATCAAATTCTCTTCTCCCTTCACATATTCTATCACTTCTTCTATTTCTTCGTACGTTTTTTCAATATCTTCCTCCGAATATGCAGATGTGCGCATGTATACTTGGACTATGACTGTGTCTACCGGTTTGGTTCTGATTCTAACCATCATCACACGTTCATTATGTTGCAAATAATTCTCTATTCTATCTCCTACTCTTTCGTGCATTACAACTCTTACACCTGCTTGACCGTTCTTTGATCCTGTATGAATTATTCTATAATCCCCACTCCACTCGTGGCCATCTCATTTCGCTAATCCCCATTACGTCTATATTCAACCTATTCATTTCTAATTTCAAATTTTCTAATTTTCCCGCTTGCCTCAGTAATCTAACATTCCACGCTCCGATTCGAAGAATGTTGTTCCTTTCCCCTATCCTATTCTTCGGTTTTCGTTGATTGTTCAATTATCAAAAATTTCCTGATATTTTCCAGATCTCGATAGATCTATTCAGATCTGGTCAAAAGTAGCTTTATGAAATATTGAAAGAAATATTGTGGTAGTTCCAAGCAAGGGCGGACTGGCTCCTGAAATTTGATGCGGAAAACATACTCACCGGTCTTCATCGAGTGGAAAAAAACAACGATCCAAGATATAACATTTCAGCGATCCAAAATCTCAAAATACAACAGCCACAATGAGAAAATTGTTTTGTTGTTCCTACTAAAACATTTTGTTATTATATGCCAAACCAAAATTTTTCGTTAGCATAACTAAAAATTTAGAGTCACCAAACTTTGGCTGCGCTAAAAAACTTATCTTACCAGAGATAATCATATTTGCTTCTCTGAACTAAAAGTGATCCTTTTTGGTTGGCATAATTAAATTTTGGTTAAACCCACTAAATTTGTAATTACACCAACAAAAAATTTTGATTGGTCATAAATGAAGCAATTCTTTTATCTCAGTGCATGTGGAATTTTCCACATCCTACACGCAGAGAAATTTAGAGTTCAATTTACTATGGTACTTTGTAACGGTGGAACAGACAGAACTTACAATGAAGTTCACTATGACGAGACAATAGAAGCTCGATCTAATTTACAACGTTTCACAGTAAATTCCATCAGAAATTCAGTCTGTTCCTCGGCCACAATAATTTCATAGGGAATTTCAGTAAAAATTTTTATCCGTGTACACGTGGTCAGTCCGCCCTTGGTTTCGAGTTCTTTTCCTCTACACTTGTATTCAATGAGATCAAAGTAAGAGTGATAGAAAATGGATTTAATGTATATTGAAACCGAATCAAATTCGAGAGTTAATTGACATCGGTTACTTATGATCCATCATATTCAGGCACAACAATGTTGCCGAGCGTTTTCAAACAGAACGCAAAAATCAGGAAATTGGAATATAAAATTCCACTTCGATGAATACATTAAGTATAATCTTACCACGTTGGGTTGAGATTTTCAAACAATTTTTCCTCCAATTATCTTAATTTCAACGTAAGGGGTTATTGGTTATTGGTTATAAGTGGCTTAGACACAAAATGGTGTCTATACGCCAATTTTGAAACTTAAGGGGTTATATACAGTTCAAATTTTCAAATTATTGATTTTTTTTGTTTCATCTTCATAATTTACATACATTCAAGTATACACACAGAAAATTTCAAGTCAATTCGGCGATTATTGTCCAAGTTACACGCATATTTGTAAAATTTTTTAACTCTATGTCAAGTGCTCTTAAAACTTTGAATGCGTTTTTCTCCAAGATTTCTCGAAAACGGCTGGTTCGATCAGTCTCAAATTTAAACACGAGCTTGTTGACTATATTTTTCAGTAATTAATCGAAGGTTTCTTCTCATCGATGAATATTTTTATTTTTATGAACAATTAAAGGCCAACATTTTGGCGCAAAATCGATTTCTTTTTTAGAAGCCGCCATTTTGTCAAAAAATTTTATTTTGCTTATTTCTTCGATTAATTACTAGATTATGCATTACTGTAACGAAATCCATTTGGTTTTTTCATTTTAAAAGAGATATCGTGGTCACCGCAAAGTTCTTTTTCTTAGAGGAGCTCCTGAAGATCAGCTATAACAGCTCTCAAAACCATTATTTTTACGAATAAAAAATATGAAAAATACAGGTCAAAGTTATCTCATTATGTGTACAAATTTTTACAATAATCAATCTCACTATCTTTTCAGGAAAAATTCTTGAAAAATCGCTTTTTTTGCTCCCCTCAACTGTATATAATCCCTTAATTTCAGCTAGAATGTGAACTGAATTCAAGTCGCAGTCAAAAAAAGACTCGTTATATAGACCTAATGTCAGCCACTAGAAAACCTTTTTAAACTCACACAAGAGTATAGCTTACATCAATCATTATTGGACTGAAATTACGACTGAATTTGAACTCAAATTCAAAGCAAATTGATTCTGATGAATCGTTCGTGCATTGTTGTTTGTTTGATTCCACTCAACATGGCGTCACCTATCGATGATGAGAAATATGTTTGTGTTTATTTAACGGATACAAAAAAAAAGTTTTCTCCCTCATGAATCATTTGACTTCACTCACGACTATGTGGTTGTATCATGATCATAGTTGTTCAAGACTGAAAATCTATGACACTCTTTGGGGGATTCGAACCTACGTCCTTGTTGGATCATCCTGTCCTTGTCCTTTGCGTTTAACCACTCCGCCATGTGGCAGTTGCGATCGAATGGTATGGTAAATCATTTTATAACGGTATAATTTGATAGTAAGTGTAGTGTGAAGTCAAAGAAGAATTTTAGAAACCTTTTAGGGGAAACTCAAAATCAGTAAAAATGTGAATATCCTCGGAAGTTTGAATTGATTTGAATATACGTTGTATAATTGTTCAAGTGGAAGTGTCAGAATCGAAGAATACATAAACGATGTGCGCGTACATAAACAAAGTCCAGCAACAAACTTTTATGAAGTTTTTTGATATACTACAAAGTTTTTACTAAATTTGTTACGCATACTGAGTAATAAATTATTTACACAGGTATAAACCAATGTGATACTGAGAATGAAACAATTTTAACTATATTCTCGACTGAATTATCGATCAAACTCTACGTGACTGACTATAAAATATGAAGTTCTAAGAATTAGCATATCCCAGGTGGAAATTCCAATTTTAGGAGTTTTTCAGAAATGCTCAGAATATTTCAAGAGTTTTCTAGAATTATTCTGAATTCACAGAGATTCACAGAGAATATTCGAATTTTTAGAGTTTTTTTAGAGATTCTCAGAAATTCTCAGAGAAATATTTCCATCAGGGATTATTTGATTTAATTCGATTAAACCTAATCATAACTCATTTTCATTCCTCAATACGGCTGAAATCGTAATATTGCTGATTTTAAGTTTCATTTGAAAATCAGTCGATCATGAAATAATTAAGATTTACTTTTCACTGCGTAATGTTATCTATGACGAATGAACAGAACCATTAAATGAAATGGCCATGAAAAGGCATCGGTAGAACAAAAGAAATCGCCTGAAGGTACTTTTCATTCTCCGTACGAGAGAGGACAATTTTTATGTTTTCTGTAACAATGAGGAAACAATAAACACCCATTCTCCTTACATCCGTTACATCTCCACTCTACCGTGCATTTACTCTGCTCTTTTGACCCAGTCGAGTTTTATCAGTTACAATACCACATACAAAACTATCAAGTCACTGCATACATTTTAATATTATCTTCAATTTTTATACTCTATGATTCTTCTGTCACTTTCGAATTTCGTGATTTTAGATTTGTTCATTCATTCATTTGATATTTCGCTTTTTGAAATGGTGAATCTACTCTTTCAAACTTCCCAAGCAGCAATGGAAGTTCAACGTATATACGAAATAGAAACGTTCATACAATGTACGAATAAGATTCAAAGAGCATACAATGAACGTTCATAGAATATTCGAATGAAACCATTTTACGTATACTTAGTATGTGCATAGTATATTCGAAATGTACGATATTCATTCAATCGACGTTCGTTTGACGTACGATCGTATATTCGATTACGTATATTCGATGAATGTACATAGCACCTACAAAACGGTCTCATTGGAATGTGCATGGAATATACTTCGAACATTCGTAGAACATACATAGTATATCCCGATGCTACTTGGGTTGATCCATAAAATGAAGGATGGCTCATCTCGCCAAAGTTACCAAATCATTTTTCAGTATACGGAGAAGAATGCATATCGAGAATATAGTCATCTTTGAGGTGATAGTAGCGGCGTCGCAGTATTCAAATCGTTTATAACAAATTATGGGCAAACACGTGATGTTAATTGACATATTGCTCTGCAGTACAGCATCTCTACTTGAATCAGAGAAGTGCTGTACAGAGGGATATTCTGATTAAAATGAAGCGTTTGGCAGCAGCCAAATCGTTGATGACAAACTAAGGGCAAACGCCTCAATTAAATCAAAATATCGCTCTGTACAGCCTTCTTCTGACTCCAGCAGAAATGCTGTACAGAGCGATATTTTGATTTAAGGGGGGATCCTGCTTTAGAAGGCTTCAAAATAGTGTTTTTTTGAGAATTTTTTGAGGGATCAAGAAAATAATTTCATCCAACGAACTTCCCAGAGTATTTTCATATATTTTTCAAGGGAATAAAAAAATGTTGTCTAGTGTGAAAAGATCATACACAGAGAGAAATAATTACTGTCATCAACAATATACTCCCTTGTTCCAAGAAATTCATTTCTCCAAAAATATTTTCTCTTGATTCAAGAAAATTTTTCTGAAACCAAGCATAGATTTCTCGAATTGGGAAAATATTTTCTTGATTCTTGAAAATTTCTCTTGGCTCCACACCATACCAGTTGCATTCAAGAACATATATTCTTAAAAATATTCAGGAATTTATTTTCTTGGTATTAGTAATTATTTCTCTCAGTGTATATGTGAGGGTTATGTCCACATTTGCAGAGCGCTTCGCAATTCAAGTCTTCTATCGGTGGGAGAGATACAGGTCGTATTTCTCATCTAACACAGAAAACCCGAACGGCATTTCAATTTTCATACATCATTCTTCCATGTGAACTAAGAAAACCCGGAAGAAATCGTGGAATTCAAAATTTACTCGGGGTTTGAAAAAAAACAGCTCTTATTGGAGGAAGAATAATCACTTAAACTTGCTACAAAAATTGCTTGGACATAATTCTCCATAAACTTTTTAGATTCAAATAGGAGAGGATACAAAACTGAAGATAACAAGCTCGACGATTCATTTCAATCGAACGTCTAGTTTGTTTGCAATCACTCCCACCAGTTTATATTGATTGTGAAAATGAAAACTGGAGAAAATACACTTCCCTCCATTATTTCTCAATGGAGGAAATTTTTTTATCAACTTGAAACATACACGAATACACTCCAAGAAGTTCGTTTTATTTAATTATTTTTTTCGTATCTAAAAAAAATGTCCAAAAAAACGCTTTTCCGAGGCCTCCCAAAGCAGGATCCCCCCTTAACTGAGTCGTCTGTCCGTAGTTTGTCATAAACCATTTGGGTGCTGCCACGCCGCTAGTATCTCCTTAAAGGGCCCAAACACTGTAAACTGCGATTTTTCATATGATTTTTATTTTATTTATTAAAAAAAAACAGACGTTCCGATTTACATGAAACTTTACACATATGTTAATAAATGTTTAAATTATCGAAACAAAATTTTTTTTTTCTTTCGCAGCCATCTTTGTATTCTGTAGCTGATCCAAAATGGCGCCTTTTCAAAATGACCCTTGTCGCGTTGACAGCATAACTGGAAAAGTTTTTATCCGATAGACCTGATTCAAATTGCATTCTATTCGGGAATAGTGTCGCTTCTGCTCGACGTAGCCGTTTTTCGATATATGCTTTTTTTTTATAAATAATTTAGTGCAGAATTTTACGCGAAAAAAAAAACTTTTTCTTCAAACAGCCGCCATTTTTTTTCTAATCAATATTTTTAAAATCTCCTACGTCAAACAGTAGCTAGTGATGTATATTTCGAGAATCTTTTTTGTTTTTTGCTCTAGGAGGCTCCGTTTTGCTGATTTGCTGTCAACGCGACAAGGGTCATTTTAAAAAGGCGCCATTTTTGATCAGCTACAGAATACAAAGATGGCCGCAAAAAAAAAAATTTTTTTTCGATAATTTCAACATTTATTAACATATGTGTGAAGTTTCATGTAAATCGGAACGTCTGTTTTTGTTTAATACATAAAATAAAAATCATATGAAAAATCGCAGTTTACAGTGTTCGGGCTCCTTAATAGACCATTGGAGGATATTTCTTAAATTTTTACTTCCCTTGAAAATGAACGAAAAATTACCCATCAATATTTCACAAAAAATAGAAAAAAATATCAACTTTCCAAAATTCGTGCATGGCAAAATCTTACAAACTAAATAATAAAATTCAGAAATTTTGTTATTTTTACTTCGTAAAAATTCACGCGCGACTTTTTTAAAATTCATACTTTTTTCTATTGTTTGTGGAGTAATGATGATTTTTCATTTGTTGTCGAGTAAAATTCAATAGAAATGTAAACAGTTTCACGTTTATTACGAATTTAAGGAATACTTTCAAATTTTTATTAAAGATTATTATATTTTCGATCTGCGTTTTTCTCGGTGTACATATTATAAAATTTGCACTACCTGCATGAACAAGACTCGCAGTATTCAAAATCATTCTTATCGGTCAAACAATCTACGGTCATTAATTAAGATTCAGAATTCACGCTGTTCGTTTTCGTGTGTTGACCGCAGAGCATCGAATGATTCGCGTGCGCTTGATATTGAATCGTAGTGTAGTAGTCAAATAAATGAGTGGAAGAACACGAGACGACTGCAATGAAGATCAATTCTGAGGATCGTCGTCGTTGAATGAAGAAACAGTTTCGTCAACGAGATAAGAATACGCACACATATAATTACTTACTAGTCTCGAAATTTTATTCGCATTTTAATTCATGAATTTGAATATTATAAAAATATAGTCAAATTTCTCGTCCATGATTGAAATTTTTTGTATACGTCGATGTGTAAATTTTTTTTTCAATTTCCATTCATACTATTCGTTGGTAATATAGTTAATTAGAATTGCACAAATTATTCGAGTGAATCCCATTATCATATACATAATGGGATAATTCCATAACGGAACTTTTTGTCTACGTATTCAAGCACGGAAACTGTGATGAAATTCTTTGAATGCAAAATACAGAATTGTATCGAATGTTAGAGAGCTATGGAAATTATTGAATATTGCACAGAATTATTAATATTTGAATGATTCTTTAAGGGTGAAATAAACGGTATTTCTCCGTGGTAAAATAAAGTCTATTGAAATTCAATAAAAACTTCGTGATGGTAAATGACTACAGCGTTGAAAATTTCTAGACAAAACTTTAATCACTCCAAATGTGTAATATAATATAGTGAAAATTTGAAAATTTAATTACGTGTAAATGAATTCTCAATTCAAATACCAGGAATTGAGAATTCCAGTGACAAATGTGGTTGAATAAGTTATACAATTGCAAACAATTTTTAACAGTGTACTAAAAACTGTTGAATTCCCATTCTAGCTCATTCATTTAACTACACAAAAAGAAACAAGTGATTTATTAACATTTAGGAAAATGACTGTACATTCAGGGAAAAACAGGATCGCTCAAAAATGTTTGTAGTGAGTTTACCAAAAATTCTTAGTGAAAATACTCAATGTTCATTTGTCATTTTCCATCGTGAAATTATCAGCTTTTGATGAATTCACTACGAATATTTTTTGGCGGTGCTCTTTCTCCCTAAATTGTCAGTCATTTTTCTAAATATTAATAATCTCTGTCCTTCCGTGCAGGTTTTCGACGGATTTGAAGGAATGTTGATGATCGTTTACCGTTGCAAAGTTTGTATTGAATCTCATTAACATTTTTTCACTAGAGCTCTAATTGAAAAGTTGGTTTTTTAGAATTCGTTAGGTGTAATCTGATTAGCGGTCAGAAAAACCATTCACTTTTTCCACCAGGGTTCCGATTACTCTTGTACAAATACGTCTGAAGAAAGAAAAACATCTGCAGCTTGCGGTTCCCCTTGAGCTCGTGGTAATTGGGTGGTTAAGTCGACCTAGAGATGAATTTGGCACCATTATGAGCTCCAAAATATCTTAGTGATGATGTCTCGGAATATCACTGCGATATTCCGAGTCGAAAAATTTGAACATGATTTTTGTCTTCCTGTTTGCCTTTTAGACCGATTTCGTCCTGCAGATTGTTGAATATTGTATGGATAAAATCAGGACTTCTTTCAGGTCTGAATTTCTCGTCCAACAAAAAAAATGATTGAGGAGAAATTCAAACTAAAATCTCGAAAAAGTCACGGTTTTTATTCGCAATATTCACAAATCAGGACAAAACCAGTCTGAAAATCGAATAGAAGAATGAAAATCTTTCAAATTTGTTGACCCGATATTTTATGCCTCACGAGTGAAAACCCAAATTTCATTTTTTCCATCCGTTTCGGTGCAACATTGAAAAATAATCAAAATCAATAATCAATTCGAATGAAGAAAAACGATTGATGTAGGTATTCCAAAGAGTATTATTATAGATCAAAATTGATTGAATCTTCCTGCATTGCAATTGATATAAAGGAAATTTAATTTCAATTACATGAGGTTCACTCGATTCAAATGGTAGCAGAATTTCTCATTGACTTGAAATAGAGTGAATGATTCCTGTATTCGGTGGGAAGGGATGTTCTTCATACGGAAAGGAATGTAACGTCACTGCAATCCTGATAGTAGCATCACTTGCTATTCTGGTCACGTTGAATATACATCACCTAATTCCCATGAGTGACAGTGATCATTGTGGAATTGGAAATAGGTATCATCAACACTTCTGTAGTTGGGAATCATGGGAGTAATATTTGATGTTCAGATTAATTCTTGTTTTTGCAATTACGTATTGTGCGTGTCAGTATTCATGAACAATAATATCTTCAATATTGTTCCATCTTCTCTTAAATTTGAACTCAGAAAGAAATTTTATCTCATCGCAAAACCAACTTAGTATTTGTTTTGACTCATTTCTCAGTATAAAGAACAGTCTTACATTTCTGAAAAGCTGAATAAGTTTTGGAAAGAGTGCCATGAGTTTGTGAATTCCCAGTTTTTGAATTAGAGAATTACTTGATAAATTTAGATTTGGAATCGATATAATGATTCAACACGAACCTGAGATTGTACTCTACTATCTAAATCTGAAAGAGTGAAAAATCACGTGTTTCACTTCACTGAGTCTCAGAAGTGAGCCAGTCCGCTTCGAGCGGAAACACTCACTCTTTTAGAGTGAAAAATTGACTCTAGAATTTGAGTGGCTGTGAGTTTCTAACCTCAAATCTTAGAATATCACTCTAAAAGAGTGGAAATTTCACTCAAAATTTTAATAGGCTTGCTTTTGACTGGCTGAAGAGTGAAATCTTACTCTAAAAATTTTAGAGAGTGAATAGAAATTTGGGTTTCTTCAAGGTTTGCAGGTATTAGAAAATTGAATTAGGGACAATTTTTAAGGGTTGTAGATTATTACTTTTGAAATTCTCCTGTACTCGCCAGAAAATCAGTAAAAGAGTGCAACTTATGTTTAGAGTTTAATCCTAGTCGTGGATTTTATTATTATTCATCACTAAAAATTTCCGTTGAACGCATAATTTGTGAAAGAAGTTGGCATAAAACTTGACTCACTTCTTTTGTTGCTTGAGTGCCCTCAAATTATATAAATCGCATATTTGAGAACCACCCAATCAATTTTTGGTATGAAAAAATATTCAAATCAACTGCAATCAAAAGTTATATCGATCCACCGCTAGCTTCAGCTTTATATGAAACCTCTGTGCATTTTAATGTAATTTAAATATTTATACGCCACTATTCATAGATACAAGCACATATGTCTGTACCAATGATGATATTTCGTGATGATCCAATTTCCCCAGTTCACTGGAATAATGAAAAACCGAAAGACAGAGTTTTGATGATAATTGAATGATATTAATCGACTGTCTCCGTGCGACTGCATTATTGAGACCAAATCAATTATCTCATTACTCAGTTTCATGAACCGTTTAGGTACATACCGAGTGATTCATGAATATCCAGATTCGATATTTATTCATTCATATGCGAAAAATCTTACAAATTTACATCTTCCCTCCTCCGTACAGGTTCCTTTTGCATGAATCAATCGCGGTTCTTATTCAAGGAGTTTCCTTACTGGGGATTATAAAAGTCCGTTATCGTATGTCATAATTCATCCATTTTTCAACATATGTTTGAGACAGGCACAACCTTAAACCAGCTCGTATGAGAAATAAGATGAGAATATCTCACTTATAATATTATTTGGACTACATTTACGATGTAAATTGATTTATTACCGATAAAAACCATCTATTTCGGATCGCTATTGCTCCTTGCATCTTTGATACAATATAATTTATCACTGGCATGGGTAAAACATTTTAGTGACGACCAACGTGGAGTGGAACATAAGCGAAAGATGTACGCGTACTTATAGAGGTAGTACAGAACACAAAGGGAAAGCCATCGCGCGTTATTGTTCACCACGATGTCTTGTCAGGAACACACTTTGAAAGTGAACGAATTGTGGGGGAAGAGAAAGGTTTGCCAACAAAGACCCAGCCTGCATCGAGTGAATTTTTGAAAAATAAACAGGACTCCGTGGTAAAGGTAACGCAGCCTTATGAAGGTTTATGATCAAATTTCTGATTGAAGTGTGAGTTCTGAAATTGTAACTACGCTTGACAGCTTGCGCCGTTGTATTAATCATTTCAAAGTATCTCTGCTAAATTTCAAACGAGGGTTCAATTTCCTTGTTACTTTCCATATCAAAATTTCATTATCGTTCCATCTAATTTGGTGCTAGCATGCACTGTTGGAGAAACCTGCCTGAAACTTCATAAGAATAACATATTGAAGAAATTTAATAAATAATTTGTGAGGAAATATTTCAAAATAAATTATAAAAGAGTATGGTTTACAATGAAGTATATGATTTATTTGCCCTTTGTACAGGATGGGCCTTCTAGGGGGTTTTAGATATACACGTTCTTTTTCGCACACGTGAGCAAAGACACAGCACTCGATACATGATTCCACTTTCGAGAATACGAAGTACTTTCTAAATAAAATTAGATGCAGACGGCACTCCGGATTACGTACTTTAAAGTCACACAAACTCTTGCCAACCAGCACACATTTGATCCAAAAATCAACCACGAGGACCTCTCCACTTAGACACGACTCGTCCTCTTCCGCGACACGTTCACGAGTGTCCTTCTTTTCCTTTCTCACCGTATTTCGGAAACTAATACGCCTGTATGCATGTAAACGCTTACGAATGGTTATATTCCAGAAAAAATTTTGAAATCCCATGATTAATATTAAATTCCATATGAAAGTGTAATATTTCATAAAGAAATTCGTATCAAATTCAACAATTTTTCTAACAGTGTTTGCTCGAACTCCTGTAACGATGATAGCGCGGTTTTGAGAAGGTCGAACCATTTCAGGCAGTGTTAAGTTATTGTAATCATCATTTTCAATAACACCACCGCAGGCCGCAAAATTTGAACGATTTAAGCCCGTATATTTGATTTTTAGATTGATTTTTAAACATTGTAGATAAAAACAGGGCCTTTTCAAGATTCTAGTCCAAATGTCTCTTCCATCAAATAAGAGTGATTGAGGAAAAATTCAGACTAACATCTTGGAAAAGTCCTGTTTTTGTCAGCAATATTCACAAAACAGGACAAAATCAGTCAATCAGTTCGACTTAAGTGTTCATCGGCATTCTGCTAAATATCCATCAACATTGACTTGATTCGCACATCTGCGGTCCAAAGCAAGAAGACCGTAAGTACATTTGACTTGAATTCGAGAAAATCAAGAAAAACTGTTTCCTTTTAAAATTAATAGAACAACTCATCATTTTTCAATGGCAAACCATTTCTAGGGTATATGGAGGATGCTCTATCTGATTTCGTAAAAAGAATTAGGATTTTTCATAACAACCATTAGTTTATCCCTAGCAGAAATCACTCTAGTAATTCTCTAGGCCTTGTGAGGGACTTGCGAGGCCTCCTAAGGCCTTGTAATCGCCTAGAGAATGACTAGAGTGATTTCTACTAGGGATGCACTTACGGTTGTTTCTCAACCAAAAATACTTGTCAAGAAGGCCGTAACTAACCTTACGGTCTTTTACCAAGGAATTGTGACCAAGCCCAGGTCACTTTCCAAAGCATGAAGATGGTTAAAGAAATCCGAATGTCAGAACTGATGCACGAAGGTACCCACCTAACAATTTTGGATCATTCTGAAAGATATCTCAAAGAATTCGGAAAGATGTCTTCCGTAAGATATCTTAAAGATGTCTTTAGGTGTTTCATAAGACATCTTTTAGAATTCTTTAAGATATCTTTGAGAATGTTCCGGGAGAATTCCTCGAAATTCTTATCTGGGTAGTTACGGTTTTTTTATCAGGGAAATGGGCAATCGACTCACGGGATTTACAAGAGAAGAAAATTACATAGAGGTGATTTTATTTTGTATTTGGGAATCTGCTTCGAAACTTTTGCCAGAGAGCAAGACCGTAAGTGCACTTACGGTGTTGTTATCTGGCCAGATATGGACGTATTCGAATAACTTCCCATTTTTGTGTTAGTTCCGGCTTTTTTTCTATCAACGTTTCATATTCGATTAATTTTTTCGTACCTTGAACTGCTATTATCAAAAAAGTGATACGTTTTTTTCAAAATTAAAAACACAGTGAAATGCAGAATTTCTTCACGATTAAAATGATATGAAAAACTCATTTTCGTCAAAAATGCGACTTACGGTCTTCTTGGTTTGGACGGCAGATATACTGATTGCGAATAGGTGATAGATCGGAAGACCTTGATGATTCAACCCACTGTCTTCCAAGTCCGTTTCACGTTACATTCTCCCATCGAGCACGATGAATTCTGAAACAAAGATTTGCAATTCTCTCGAGAGGAATTCAGACAACTTCAAAATTTGTTACGCAACACTTTGAGGTATCTTCCAGATACCTAACGTGCTTCTATCGTCCAAATGGCATCTAGACGATATCAGGCAAGATATCTTACAAGCGAAAAAGAGTTGTAGATATCTCAAAGATATCTGAAGACACGAAATGTTCATTTTCACTATCAAGAACATTTCAAGCGTAAGGAGAGAAAAGAACAAGATGATTCTATCGATCGATGTTTACATTAATCATGACAGAAAAAAGAAACACAAAATAGTCCGAAACGTGAATCTGGATACGCAGTTCGCAAATGAAAAATGAATTCTTCGTCACAAGTATTACAAAAAGCACATATCATTACGACCACGATGAATCATCAAATACTTTTATCTTGCGATGCATGTTCCCTCTTGAAAAGAGAAATGGGAAATGAAACAGATGTTTGATGTATGAAATGAAAATCCTTTTAACCACTGAGCTGTGTGTTTGAAAATATCTGGATAATGGAAAACAAAAACTAAATATATACATACGTGTGCATATATCTATGTTCCTGCAAAAAAGGGTTAGGAGTGTCGAGTATTGTAGCTCAGGGAGTTAGTTTCTTCAACGCGTGTGACCTTGTTCACTTTGATAAAAGCTAGGGAGGAATAAAGGGAGGGAGAGAGAGAGAAAGCTATATACTCGCGTAATTTGATCAAACGTGTAGATACATCCGACGTTAATTATACAGTACGCCAAGCTACTTCAACTGGCATGGTCATGAATTTCAAATATTATCCTGCTCTCACTATAACTCTAGTACTCTTCAAACGTCGCCCATGATTATCTGTAATATTCATGGTTTCATCTACATATATATATATATATCCAAAGTATAAGTGTTTCGGATAGATCAAGCGAGAGAGAGAGAGAGAGAGAGAGAGAGAGAGAGAGAGTAGGAACAAATAAATATGTATACAATCCTTTTATCCTCTCTTCATCGTCTACGTCTTCCTGTTGTACCAAGTAAATGGAATGATGTAAGCATAATGTTGTTTAGTTTTGAACATGCATTATATTATTACCATGAAAGGATTTCACGTAACATCGTTCTTCGTCAGTTTAGAAAATCAGAGGATGAAAGTAGGTAATGAAGTGAATATCTTGTTACGCTAATTGTCATTTGCAAATTATACTGTACATTGTAATGCTCATCGCATTAGATTTATTATCATATTTAAAGAATAATTGAAACCGAGATGAAGTTCCTTCATCATCACGCACAACCTGTAACAACTTTTCTGAAAATGCAAACAGATTTGGTAACCTATCACAACAATAGATCCAAATGATCAGAAAACTTATATTGAGTCGATGTATGTGGATAAATCTTCAAAATATGTTCGAATATTCAAATGAGCTTTCTGATAATCACAGAATCGAATATTGTTTACAGCATAGTTTTAAAAGAACAATTGAAGATGATTAATTCACTTGCCAATTGAAGATGAAATTAGGATAACGTTGTAATGTAATTCTATGATGATGCCAGAACATCATGTATCTGTGCGAAGAGTTATGGATAGAGTGAAGTACGATGCGAATGACATGGAAGATAATTAATCTGAGTATGGAGAGAACAAAATTTGATGTCTAATGCAGTAATGAATCATATCTAACCACTTTGGATGTTCTTCATGAATTTGTATCTCGTGGGTTATGGAGAACGCGCTCTTGATGATTCGTTTCGATCTCTTCCCAAAGCTCTTGGAATCTGACTTGTAATTGTTAGAATTCTAAGCAATGATTCCATGAGAGATTACAACGATAAGATTCCAGCTACCAGCCTGAGCATCGTTCATCGATAATCAACTTCAGAGAAATTCTTTCTTATTTCTTCACCGTTAAAGTCGATTCCTTGATCCTTTTTATGTCCTCTATCGTCGATAACACATTTCCAGTATCCTTCCCTCTACCACATACCTCCCATACATTTGAAGTTTCACTCACATTGAATATTACACACGTGAAATACAGAGAGATTTATGAGCAGAGCGTTGATCGTCTGAATGTCAATTACTCGAACTGAAACAGATTTTGTACCTTCTTCATCGAGTTTGGAATTCTTCTACAGTTAAATAAACCTTGCACCACAGGAATTTAGGTATGTTTTCAAAATATTCTCAATATGAGATGTTAGGTTTGGTGTACGACTGTGCCTAGTCACGTTAGATAAAAATTTTAAAGATTCAGGTAGCGAGATGTGTAAATTCCCAGGGCATGTGTCACAAGTCTCATATGCCACCTTGAGTAGAAGAAGTTCTCCAGCGCGTATGAATTTGGACCCCACTTTGGCCTAGTCGTGGGCTCATATTGGCAGGAAGGGGCCCGTGCTGGACCAGTATAGGTCTCATTATACATACATGCTAGGGATGGAAGATGGAACACACGTAGAGGCGTTCTAATCCGATTACCGGTGCAGATCTGTCCTGAATTCATTGTCCCCACACTGTTAGAAATTTCTGCATAAAGCTTCAATCACATGTGATGGGAGCAATTTTCACTCACGTGCTTGGAAAAGTTCTCAAAATTTCAATGACATTCGAATGAAAATTCGTCCACATAAAAATTTTTAGGTTCTGCCAATGCTGACAATTGAATATAGCTTGGCAATCTATGAATACTCAATGTTGATTAACAACAAATATAATGTTGTACCGATATCGGTGTTCAACAAATTTAGGTTGTCAGCCTACCATTGATTCACAATTCCGCCAGGCTTGGCACTTGCTAGGCTCATCCTTGGTCCAAAATTGACCGAACGATAGATTCTATTGAAAGTGAGGATCTTTTGGAACGTGGTTGAAGATTGCTACAAACTTTAGTCTAGTCTGGATAAAAATTAGTTTTCAATGTATCACCGATCATTGGTAAATAGCATGGTTCAATATTGGCATGCTCCTTAATTTTTAATTTTCATGGCTGAATTACTAACGAAGTTAACGATCGGATGTTTCTCGCGAGTAGTAAGAGATGTTACACCAGAGGGCTCCTACCGCTGATCCATATTGTGTATACTTCTCATTGCAACCTTAAGTGACAAAAAACGCCGAGTTGTTTACAGATGAATGAGGAAAACACAATACTGTCTCAAATAACATATATTGGAAATTGTGAAATGCTCATACTTTTTATATATTTTTTGGTTAATCATTTTTTACAATTTTATCATTGGCGCAACATTGATGAACAAATTTTTCTATTGTTTGCCAATAATGGTCTATTTCATTGCCATTTCTGCCCCAATGATCGGGCTCCATTGGAAAAACACATTGATAAATCATAAAATGATGATGTTTCTGAAGTTTGAATCGTTTATTGAACCAAATTAATCAACGAATGGCGGAATATTGAACTGTTAAGGATCCTAAATCTTGTGGTACATTCTTTGAACGCTTTTTCAAGTTCCGAAGATTTAATTGGAGAAGGTCAATAACGATGATTCAGCAGATTTTGCGAATTCGAATTTTCGTTTCGTTTCTATAAACGATTCAAACTTCAATAACATAAATGATGTTATCATTTCAGTGTTGCGCCATGCTTGGTTGTCAAGCCTCGGTCATACTTTATCTACGTTGCGCCATGCTAGCGCCAATGGTAAATTTCTGTATGGGCAATTATTAAACTATACTATTATGATTAATATGATATAGCAAACATTGAAAATTCAATCACCAAGAATTGGAAATTCCATTCACCAGTGTGCTTGAAGAATGAATGAAAATTCAAGAAATTTTTAACAGTGTACTTCTGGGGACTTTGAAGTGTTCTTAAAGGGAGAGGCTTACGTGAACGAGCGATTTTTCAAAAATTTGTTACAAAAAACTGTAAGCATTCATTGAAGTAAGTCAAAGCACACGATATGATTGATGTTCAGACCTGCGCGGTACAGAAGTTTAAAAAGAATTCTTCGAAACCACAATTCAATTCTCCACGAACTTTTCCTGAAACAGGGTGTTGTATAAGAAGGCAAACAAAATTTTCTACCGTGGTGAAAATGTCCACGCTCCGGAAGCGAATATTGGAACAAATGGAGCGTGAAATGTTTCAATTTTCGCTTCTTTCGCGCTTAGATACTGTTTCGTGTACTCTTTCGCGTCGCTTCATACCCATTTTCACTAGGGTATTGATGAAGAAAACAAATGGCAGCGCTGCAGTTGCTCGAACTGCTCTTGTTATTGAGAAGTTTTGTAACGCTCAACTAACAGAAAACTAGACGCTCGCAAGTGCTTTGTAAGGTTCTGATGAAGTATACTTGCAAGTGTCCGCTCTCTGGCTAGTGGAGCGTTCCAAAAATCGTCAATGACTAGAGCATTCCCACTTGGATGAACCTATCTATTCTGTGCCATAGTACGCCCAAGCCTTCGTAATCAACGGAAATCAAGGAAACAAAATTTTTCATCATCATCATAAAGTAATCAGTCTGATGACTAGTTTGATGAAATCCTCCAATCCTGTCTATTATCCGCTGAACGCTTAATTTCTGCATATCTATGACAACCCTTATCTTGTATAATTTGCTTCATATAACTTAATCTAAGTCTACCTTTGCAAGTTTTACCATTCACTTTTCCTTCGAATATTGTTTTCAATTGAAAATGTTTTTTTTTCCATTAGAATAAGTTATTTTGCTCCGAATTGACCAAAATTTAGCCAATAAACAATTACAAATTTGGGGACATTTAAATCAAAATCACTTTTGTTTTTGTTCACAAAATGCGTTGGAGACAATATTTATTCGAAAAAATTTTGACATGGTGGAAAATTCATTCGATGGCTGGTAAGTTAAAGAATATCTGTACAAATTTTCAAGTTGATTGATTCATCATTTTTCGAAATGTATTCCACGGCGCAAAGAAAGAACACATCTCGAGAAAAACGCATTTGAAGTTTCCAGTCTTGAAATTAGAGTTGAAAGTGATTTATAGTTACCCAAGCTTAGTCTGCGATCCCAAGGCCGTACAGTAAACCTTCTTCTTCCAGAACAGCATCTTCTTGTGCTGTTTTTTCCCTTTTAGAGCAACCCTGGCCACTTTCAACGAATTTAATGATCTACGACCTTATTTACCTGTTCTCGGTACCTTTTGAGCCTATCAGTTCATTTCCTAAGAACGCTGAGGACTTCCTTTCAAGCTTGAGACTTTGAAAATATATCTTTTAGATAGTAAATGGATTGTTGAAGCAATAAAACGATGTTGCTGAGACATTTCGATTTTATGAATTCCAGAAACACGAAGCGCTTACACTTTCATTTATTCAAAATGAATCTACTGATGCGTAAAATTTTATCAAAGTGAAGATAGTATGATTCGTTTCAAATTGCGTAGAAATAGTATTCCAATTAGAATTCATTCGCGGAAAAACAGATTCCGCTATTTTAACGAATTTTTCTTCGCTAAGTGGAATGGATGATCTAACGATAACAATTCGCTGTATTAACGAAGTAATTCGTTATGATCATTAGTCTTCCGCTAGGCTTGCGAAGCTTGATTCGCTGAAACAATCAATTGCCTTCCATCTGAGCAATCTTGCTGGCTGTCCATATAATAACAAGCGAATTCGAAGTTCGAAACAGCAAAGTTCTTGCTATTCCAGCGATTTTTTCTCTCCGTGTTGAATTTAAAACGTCTACGTTGAATAAAAGAGAGATTCATCAATTTAAACATTATTGGTTTTCTCAATTCAACGAATTTCCTTATTCTCTATTATCCGCATTTTTTGTATCACGGGTCAAACACGAATAGATAGTTGAAAATTGAAGTCAAAGAATCCGGAAGCTAGGAACACCGCATATGTGGATTCAAAGTGGAGAATTGACTAGCTTAGCATTTATGGATTCAGGGTTCATGGAATATCAGAAAATTTGATTTGAGACTCGGGGAGGAGTTTGGAGACAATTGATGAACGTGATTGGAATGATCAAACAGTGGTAATGCCGGTCCTTTTCCGACATGAATTATATCAAACTTTTGTCGATGTTTCATTAAAATCTATGAAAATTAGATATTTCTTTGACAAAAACGGATCATCCTTGTTTGATGATTGACATATCTAAGTATACCGCAAACTCGGTTCATATGTGGACCATACACGGAACTTCTTCCTAGGAGAGTTCAGAATTTATTTCAATAGTAATGTGCTCATCCTGATGGATTTATTTCTCATGGGATTTGGATACACGATTCCCAGTTGATTCATTTGGAATGTTGTGGGTAAATCGCCATAAGTTTTTTTATTTTGTTTCATGGGAAATCAGCAGGATTACTTCATTATTTGCGAATTCTAACGTGACGGAGAAAAATGGATAGCAAATTTGTATAAGGTCATCTTCCGAATTCGACGGAAACAATTTTCCGATCGGAAAAAAAAGTTATTAAAATCCGTACAGTTTTAAAAATATCAAAAACAGATTCTTCTGTTCATAAAAAATGTGTTCAAAAATTTCCCAGGGAAACTATAAAATTATCAAATTCTTACAACAGTATTTAAACTCTTTTCCCAGTGGAAATATAACATAATATTACAAATGTAAATTCACCCGCGTAGAAAACCACACAGGACAGTCGCCGAAGAATTACGTCGCATCTCCGTAGAATTCAGGGAGGAGAAAAGGGGCGCTGGATATAACGTGGTACGATAGAGAAGCAACGTAGAGGTGACAGAGAAATTTCCGGGCCGTTTTTTTGAAGGGACATTTCTTCGTTGCCTCTACGCTGTATCCACCGATCCCGTTTTTCTCCCTGAATTCCACACCGAGAGAAAAGGCATGCTCTGACGCAAGGGAGCACTTCACGCTTCTAACGCATTTGTTATAACCTGCGTTAAACGCATGAGTCCATGCTTTTTGAGTATGAGTCCCATGTCTTCTAAGCATGTTGCCATGCGTTCAAAGTACTTTATAACAACAGCGTGAGAAGCGTGAAGTGTTCCCTTGCGTTTAGAGCATGCTTTGTCCGTCGGTGCACGGAGAGGCGACGTAAGTATCCTGTGTGGGAATTTGGTAGGGCAAACGTCGGGGCCTTATGAGGTGAGCCATTTGCCACATAAGGCCCCGACGTTGGCTTCACCAAATTCGTACTCGGGTAATAGACTGTTTCGAAACATTTGCGTTCCCCGCACGGAAAAAATTGTGCAGTTGGATTCATAGCATCACTGCTGTTATTCCAACTCTACTTCCTAATAATTGTACAATGTTTCACTAAAAATGGTGCAGCAAAGTTCCACCATGAATACGGAGCCTTTCATCCTGACTTTTTGGACTTTTTGCTTATTTTTTGATGAATTCAACAACCAAATGGCAGATAATTCCTCAGAGTGGCAGAAAAGTCCCCTATTTCTGATGAACAAATAATTTCCCCACGACTGAGGAATAGAATTCATCACTGAAATGAGAAAAATCTCCCCAAAATTTGACATTGAACATTCAGATTTTGAACCCTCCAATAATTCATCTTGTTTCTTCAATGAGAATATCTAGATACAGTCGTTTTTCAGAATTTGACACAATACTCCAACTGACCAACTATAAGAAAATTTAAACGATTATGTAGGAGGTTATGTCAAATTTAGTTGACAATGGTTCGTAAGTGAAAATGAGTTGAATCTCAATGTGGGGCTAACTTAAAAATAAAAGGTTCCAAATGATATTATAGACTTTTCTGCATTATGAAAAATCTCAATTCTGTGGTACAAATGTGATGTTGACATAAAATTTAATTCAAATACAAAGTCAACAACACATACTGCAGTAAAATTAACGGCTGGTTTCTCATAAAATTCAACATCAGTCACTGCGGTAGTTTCAATAGCAGTCATTGCTGTGGATTCAACAGCAGTCAATTTTATCCCAGCGCTGGAGTTGGAATAACAGCAGTGATGCTATGAATCCAACTGCACAGTTTTTCCCGTGCGAATTAGGAGATACGCTTCTCAAATCCAAATCGAAATTTGTAGGAATGGAATAAAATTGCATATACTAATCTATGGAAGAAAATTTAATTACAAATAAACGTTTGATACACTCAAGTTCCTCCTCAGTTTAATATTTTTGAGGAAATGAAGTTTTGTAATGAATAATCTTTTTCAAACTTGAGAAAAACAATCCACAATCCACCAAAAAATTTCATAAAAAATCATTTAAAGTCACTTTTTTAAAACGATGATCGCATCCATCGATGTTCTTCATTTTTCAACGTTAATAAACTATGAATTTCTTTGTATTTTCTTCGGTTTCGACGATTTACTGTGAAAACCTTGAACGTATAGTAGAATAAAATAAATGTTTTTCTTTCATGGAAAGAGTAAGTTGGTCCATACTATCCTCAGAGCAACGTTTTATTCCGTCGAAGCATCCAGACCCTTTACCCATGTTTCTCGTACTGGTGTTGTACGATACCGGCATGAAGTGGTTGGCCACGCAGGGTGGCTGTATTCAGGGTGGCGGTGGCGACGGTGACGGTAGCAGTGGCGTCGCCACATAGGGGTGGAGAGTGGCAAATCTCCAAAGGGTGGAAGAAAGAGTAGAGGAGGAAAGAGGAAAACTCCCTCCTACGACACAGCCGTACTGGCGCCAACGTCGTCGAGCGATTTCGAAGCATTAAAAGCCGACACTCGCGCGGTATACTCCGGCCCGACGACATCGGTCGCCGATGTGTACGTTCGATTCCTTCGCACGTGCGACGTCCTCGTTGTCGATGAATTCGACATATAAGTTCTATAAAATATATCCTTGATCCTTCATGTGGTCCAAATAATATTCTCTATTTTTTTTCCTTTCCATCTTCTTTTACATTTTTCAATAAAACTTGTATTATCGTTATCAAGAAACTGATAACAATCAACCATTTTGTTTTCTCAAATAATTCGTATTTGAAGGAATAGAAATATGAGAGAATTCTCGTCAAAAAATGAATGATTAAATTAAACAATAATGATAATGATCCTGATGTTAGTGAATGACAATCGACATTTATTATGTTGGTGATTTATAATTCGATCAGTGAACCTTTGAAATTGGATACTATCAAGAAAGGTTACAGTGTTTCAGTTCTCTTGTTATGTGTTGATTTTTTATTGTGTCGGTGAAACAGGGACTCGTCATGTGTAATGTGATAATGACGATGATGATGATGATGATGATGAGCACGATCATAACGATGATCTAGGAAGATCGGCGTAACGAAGGGAAGAACAAGTTATAAAGAGGAGAACGTGAAACGAAAGAGAAGGAAAGAGCAATTCCTAAGGGAGCGTGCCGGTGGCTATCGATATAGTAGAGATAAGAGATTTTCTATCTCTCGACGGTTCTCTCGACGGCAGAAATCATGAACAAGTTCTACTTGATTCTTGTGAGTATCGATTACACGCATTCGTTTCAAATTGTTTCAACATTGTGTAACTCGATCCACGGAAAGTTTGAAACGTTACCACGTACCGCTATTTTCTTACGCTTGGATCAACGCGATGAAACGTGGATGAATGAGGAATTCTCTTCAACTTGTCTTCATCTTTGATTATTTTAATTCAAATTTTCCTAAACTATCACCAGGAATTGAACAGAAAAAAAAGAGAATTCAAAGTTCATGAACGATCTGAAGATTACTCGAACCAGCGCTTTTGTTTGGACAGATCGGTGAAATGAGATGTATGAAAAATTGCACTCCAAAGCACGGAGGTAATGTGTTAACGATTGAGTACACACGTTGCAATTTGCGTAACAAATTTAATCGAGCTCAACTGAGATGAATTCGTGTTATCCGGTACAATTTTTCATGCATCCTCTTTTCCGTGCAATAACACGATCATAAATATCGAAACTCGTTCATTAGGTATCAGATATAAACAAGAACGGCATGCGATGAATTTCAATGTGCAACGTATAGCCTTCAAATAACTACCTTGTGGATTCAATGATTTTTTTAATGAATAGTTAACTGAATTGGAAATCGATTGACGTGGGGGTAGCAAACATCTTTTCCAAATTCCCTGATAATTCATTTCAGTAAATTAGGCAATCGATAAAAATCTACAAATTCTTTCTCGAGATCCGGTGAAACTTCTTAAACTACCTGATTCAAAGACTTCTTATCTACGTTCGAAAAACAACTTCCATCCAGGAAGTCTCTCACCCATTTCTCGGGCTGTACGAACGAGTGTGGGTTGTGTTTTAAATCATTCTTGTACGTCTGAACTGAATTTTGCTTTGAACTTGAATTATTTTGATGCACATATTCAGTTTTCAAACGGCATTCATGAAGTTCGTTTTCAACTCTTGCATCCTTCATACCTTCACTTTAGAAGTATTTGAGAATTGTTTAAAACTGAAAGTAACTTCAGAAATATTCATATCGATGCTCATAGACAGTCCTTTTCAAATTTGAAAGAACTAACGAAGAGGGATGCTTCACTCCAATTCTTCAGGGATTTCTTATAAAACTTGAATTACGTATGTGAATTTTAGATGGGTTACCAGCGTTCCTGTTGGAGTATTTCAATTTTGAAGTATAAACAGCTTTCGAGTAGGTATTCGATAGTTCTTTAATGGTAAAATTAATATCTTTTTCGTTTGTGAATTTCTTAAAAGCTCGATTTATCATTCAAATAGACAAACAATAACCTTCTGTAAACTGTGATTCGATCAAAATCTGATGTATTTTCATACAAAAGGACCGAACCTGTTAATAATTCGCGTCAATAGACCACAGGTTTTGAATAAATGATTTTAATTAGGAATAAAACCTCGAAAAATACATTCGTCCCGCATTATATCGATTAACAGCTTTATAGAACGCCAGGAATTGAATTAATCTGAAACCTCTGTTGCGATGCATTTGTTTGTTAGCGAATGTTGTTAGTCGCACAGCAATGAAAAATTAAAATTCAAACGTAGTAAATTTGTATGTTTTCTGATAAAATTATGTGTACAAGTTTTTTAGGTTGAAATGTTGAATTAGGTTTTTTCTTTTCAATTACGATCGTTAATCAGTACAGGATTTCATGACGTTGCAGTTTTATTCTCATAAAATCCACAAGAATGATTTCATATCACGCACATAATATACTGCAGAAATATGTAGTTCAAATATTCTTTTTTAGGTCTTGAAGGATGAAATGGTTTTTCTTTATTCTTAAATCATACACATTTGCACAATTCATCGAATCTTTTGCGACAACATTATTCACGAGATTACCCCAATAACACACAGTTTTGAAAACATAGTGAAAAGTTTTGAACACGTTCGAACGTTCTTAGAGCGTTTAAAAAACCTCTAACACGTGGTAGACTGATGAGTATGCTGTAGAATATGAAATAATTTTCTATCATGTTTCAACTTTGATCGGGATGTCTCAAAAGAATGGTCATGATTTTGAAGAAATCAATCACAATTGTTCGTTACATGTAAGGGAAAGTAGGGTAAGGTAAACTGCGAAGCATGATAAACCAATCGTTTGATTTTCCAGCGTAATCCTCCTACGTATTTGAATTTAAAAACATATCCCCTTAAATGCACTCTTATGTATTTGTACAGAAGTTCCATATAATGGAGCGACTTACTTATGATTTATTCATAATAATGTCTTGGGATTTTCATAGATTTTATACAGTAATTATATAAAGATTGTATATAAATCCTATAGAATTTATATAAAAATTTTCTTTTTTTACGAAAATTTATACGAGAAAAAAAATCCGTTCGAAATTACTCTCACTGTTGGAAAAATTAACCTGAAACTTTATAAAAGTATGATGAAGTTTTTTACATGAATAGTTGATTAAATTTCATAATAAAATATTGAATTCAATTACGTTGAAAACTTTTCCCTTAATTTGAACAACATATTGAAGAAATTTAATAAATAATTGTTAAATTTCAGATATAAATCGTGAAATTTCATCATTAATGTTAAATTCAAGAACTATTGATCAATTCAATATGGAAATATGATATTTCATAAAGAATTTAGTATCAAATTCAAGAATTTGTCTAATGTTCCTTTTAACATTGTAGCTCTCTAGCATGACAGTTTACCAAACAATCAAATTATCTAAAACAAACTGTTTCGAATTCGAATGATAGCAAAAGAAATTACAAAATCTTCGATTGAGAAACAATATCACACTTTTTGTAGAATGATTTTGTCAAATTGAGATAAATATACGTTCATCGACCAAAACAAAAACTAATGGTTTTAGATAACAATACAAAATACTACGCATCGCAAAATTTTCACCCCACGTTGGAATTCATCAAGAATATTATAATTAAAAGGAAACAAGATGTTTTCTCTTAGTTGTGTAATACTATTAAATTATCAAATCCATTCAATTCAAAAACTTTAGGAAACAATACACTCGGAACACAGTATCTTTCAATTTTCAACAATCCTTCTTTCAATTAAAATTCTCATTCACATTGCACTATGTGGAATAACTCTTGAAATATACGTGGAACGTTCCATAAACCGTTGTGCGACTCCATTTTCACGCTCTAAAGCATGCTTCATTCTCACCAGAATACGTTTGAAAATTAGTATAATCTTGGATTCATCTCCATATATATCATAAGAGATATTATATCTTGCGTGATTTTGATTTCAATCTGTATAATGAGGGGATATTTCTCTTGTTACCATTGTGAATTGAATTCAAAAATACTTGAGAAATATTACACGCTATATTCATATTTTTCTATATATTCTTGGTTATACGTCTCAATTATGTAGGGATCAAATGAGGACCAAAAAATAACTGTAGGATGGGTGAAAAAGGAGTTTCCGAAGTGGAGTATAATTTGAGAAATTTATTTATCAATCATATAAAAATAATACAAAATTTTGAGAAATAATGGTGTTGAATTCATATAAAATTTTCGTGTGAAATATACACCAATTCGTTTACAATAATTTTTCATCATAAACTATGCATGAACCTTCGATTCAATTCGATGAAAGTTTACGAAAAATGTTGTAAAAAATATTCGTTTTCGAGTTTTATAATACTTTAGAGTGAAATTCATCCAACTATTGATGATCGTAACAATGACAATTATGTATGCAATATGTTACGAAATTGAATGAATTTCTTCTTCGACAGGGAAATTTGATAACAATACTCAAACGTCTTACTCTTCTATTATATTCGACGAAATGAAAGAGTGTGAAGAAAGTTGCATAAAAATGAGGAAAATAGATGAAAGTTCAAGACGATATGATTGAAAATGAATATTAAGTACTCAAAGACTGATTAAATTTCTCTGTTATCAATAGAATGAATGGTAGATACAGAAAAGAGACTCTGGTACATAGAAATTTGCATGTATCGAGTTCATACGGTAATGATGCATATAAATGTATGTGAAAATGGGGGAAGTAGCACCATTAATAACGTTAAACAATATGATGTTAGACAGAGAACAAATGAAGTAGATGAAGGAGACAAGGGAAGAACGATAATTAGGTCAGAGTTTGATCAGACGATGAAAGAGCTGATGGATAATAAGGTACTGAAAATTGATGGTACACTGATTCGAATCCTTCTAAATTCTGATACAAAAATATCCTAGTGTTTCATCAAGTACCTAATCTATACTCCATATTCCAAGATCAAAGCATGAACTTTTCTTCTCAATTCGTTGTTTTATATTCTCTCATTCTCAGATTAACTTGTTGAGAATGTTCATATTGATTTTTTCAAGATATCATCTTCCAAATGCTTTTGATCTTAGATTGCTGCGAATGAGTCATTCATGTAGTGACAGATCAATTACGTTTTATATTATAATTATTATAATGATTACTTATAGGTGTATATTAATTTTCAGATCCTCATCGAACCAAATATATTCATGAACATTAATGTGCATTGGCTGATTGAGTAACTTATTCAAAAATTATCAGAAAATTACCACGAAGCGAGTACTGTTTTATATTACACATCACAAAATTTTTACTAACATTCAATAACATGCCATGACACTTTTTACCTCACAATGGTTGACAAATTTTAAGAATATATTATTTTTAATAGAAAATTCCTTGAATTCTAATGATAAATTTGATCATTTCTTATTTATTATTGATTTTAATGTATTTTAAATTGATTTATGATTTATTGAATTAATGTAAAAACTTATTTATAATATAATTATTTTTAAAAATTTGTTTGATTTTTCATTGAGTTATTATTTGTTATTCAAAAATTTATTATAAATTGATTTATGATTTATCAAATTATTATAAACTTGTTGATAATTATTTTGAGAAATTCATTTTTTTGATTGTTGAATTCATTCATTATTTGTTATTCACAAATTTATTTTTGATTTATTCACTTATTTATTCATTCATCCATTTATTCATTTATTTTGAAACCAATCTTATGATAAATTCATGCATTTTGATGACAAATTGTCAAATTTCACAATTGTGACTTGTATTTAAGGTTTTTGTCAAAAAATTCAATAATCATTTACAAAATTTCATTCAAGATCTTCTGTTGAATTTAGAAATTTGTCAAATAGTGTCGTTATAGTAGCTAAGATTTAGCGCTGGCGGCTAATTTGTGTAGTTGATATTCGAAAAGCCAAAAATGTAGCTGCAGTAGCTAAATTTGAGTTACTTTAGAAATAACTTATGTTACTACAGCTAAAAAATAGTCACCATAGCTGGTTTTCAATGATCCAAACATCGAAATTTGTCATAAATTTTTGAAATTATGTTGGAAGTACTCGACCCACGATAATTCAAAACCATGGAATCAGTTCAAAAAGTACAAAATTACATTAATAAATGGTGTATGCAGGCCCAAGTACAGTGATTTTTATCGTTTCATTGAAAGCAAAAACATCTAGTTTGAAGTACACAAATTATTTCCGTTCTTAAAAGTATTCTTGTTCTCGACTTCTGAGATACTGCTAGGTGTTTAGCACTTAGAAACTTTGTTGGATGTTTCAAGAACGGAACTCGTTAACTTCAAGAAGTAGTTCGAAATCCTTCGAACTACATGAAAAAGAAAGGAAAGTACATATCATGTATTTTGACATTTTTCAATTCAATGTACTGATGAATGAACGTTAGATAAAATATAAGATGATATACAATGATATATCCGATACAAATATTTGCTTGTCATTATTTTTATGAATACACTGATGATTTCCACCGATTTCACCGAATGAGATATGATTAATATTTCATTAACCTCCCCGTGAAGAAATAAAAAGCATGAGAGGACGACATGCACGAAAAATTGGAAAAAACACGCGATAAAATAGAAAGGGAATTTATTTAGGGGTCTTACTTTTCCCTCGGCAATACGTCAAACTGTTATAACAATTATTTTACAATTCATTTGACGAGATATTGCGGTTATTTCAACTGAATTTTACACATAACACAGTACAAATTCATGCTATTTTGTAAGCGTGTAACAAATGAGAGAACATATACATGGAGTGTGAAATTACCAGCATGTTACATGCAACTTTCCGTGTTACATTGCGTGATCATTAGGTGATTAGTAGTCTTTGGTGGAATATGATTATAATCATATTTTCCTGGAAAAAAAATACTTGCGCGGGACAAGTATCGAGTACTGCGACTTTGAATAACTATATTTCAAAAACAAATGATCTTTTCGGAGTACACAGGTTTCTGTATTTCACACCGGAGAATTCGCTGACAGAAATTATAGAGTTGAACACTAATAGATGAAAGAATCAATATATCTTCCTTCAAATTTACAGTGTTAGAAAAATTCTTACATTTTTTATGAAATATTATAATTCCATTTCGAATTTAATAATAATCCTCAAATTTAATATCAATGATGAAATTGCAAAATTTCTTTTTGAGATGTAACAATTTATCATTAAATTCCATAAATATGTTATTAAAATTAAAAAGATTCTTAACATTGAGAATTATCTCATTGAATTCAATGTTTTATGATGAAATTTAATAAACTGTTTATGTGAAGAACTGCATAATATTCTCACGAAGTTACAGGCAGATTTTTCCAACAATGATGGATATTTTGCTGGAAAATACACTGAAAACCCGATATCTTAGATTTGAAGAAGATTTCTTCGCCCTCATTCTAATAAATCTTGTTTTCAATGGCAAATATAGTTCATTCCAATGAGAAAAATTTTCATTGAATTAAAAACATAGTCTTCGAATTCAACAAGGAATATATTTCTTTTTCAATTTTAACATTTTTTGTTTAAATTCAATGAAAAATTCTTCCATTGGTTTGAATTTTTTCCTATTGAAAAAAATATTTATTAGAATGAAGACAAAGAGAATTTTTTTTCCATCTAAGAAATTGGGTTCTCAGTGTATATTTCTATCTAAACCCTGAAATATCTGAAAAACTATCTTGAAGATCTTTAAAAAATTCCATAATCCCTCAACAATGTAGCTGAACTGAAATTATTCACATAATTTGAGAAATTTCATCTAAGGTATGTCTATGAGAATATTCCCACTCCGAACCGACAAACTTTACACAGAGTATCATTTGATTATCCTGTGCATCTATCATTTTAAGTAGATGATGTTCCAACAGTTTGCGTAGATTATGACTTAAATAATCTATGTCAAGACTTTTTAAAAAGTCCAAAACGGTGATGAATGTGATTTTAATTCATCGTTTTTCTAATTTTATCTACGTGAACATGTTAATAATTGTCCTATACTCGAGAACAACAATTTTGAGTTCCGTTGTATCCACCGTTAAAACATTATGAAGTTTTCTCATATGAACAGGATTTTATTAATTTTTTTATTACAATTATTTCATATTTTGGTCGCTGGAAACTGAAATGAAAATTTTCTTCTGAAAATTGAATCCCAAATTGTCCCTCTTCGATACATTCGAACGATCTTTCATCAGCTAGGAATAGTTTTGAAGTAATTGATTTTCCGAACCGCGAAACAAGCAGTCGGCCTCGTTTCACGAAACTCGTACGCAAACAAATCCTAACTAAATCTAGAATACATTCATGCGTGCTTGAAAATATTGTACACTAAACTGAGCATCGAACAATAAAAATGCTTGAAAAAATGTCGATTTCTGATGCCCGATATATTAAAAATCATGCTTGAATTGACAATTTATATTAATTTTCATATTTCATATTCTTTTGCACACAGAAAAAAACTATTTCTTTGAAGAAATTGTTATTCGAATAGTTTAAAATCAATATTTCTCCAAAGAAAATGAATATTTTTTTGTGTCAACAGAATATTTCTTCTTTTCGAAGAAATATTTATTTAAATCTGTTCGAATAACAATTTTTTAGATTCAAAAAAATGTTTTTTTCTGGGCACTCTTGGAGAAGAAAAAATACAGATGTCGACTACGACTGCAACTCTACAAATTCTTCTTACACCATTCACGATTTCTTCAATCTCTGACGTTGATTCATTGCATTTTCAGAGAATCATGTGCATGATAAAACTTTCTCACAGAATCAATCTCTGAGCTTAATTTATCTTTCAGAACTATTTTGACATTTCAATTTTTCCATTGAATCCATTCGTCTGAAACGAACATACACCAGACTCGCAGATTATTCATTGATCGAAATCCACAGAGTAGTAATACCTTGTCAATCAAATTTCCTTTGACTAACGATTTCTCAAATTCAACTCCTAATTTCATCTGAATCACCTTCGTTACACTTTGTATTGAATCCAAATAAGATTTGTACATCGGAGTTCTGTTCTCAGTTATTTATGTAGGATAGTTGTACAAAATGTTCATTCCAAATATTCATATATCATACTTGCATTTGACATTCAAAATTGATTTTGAAAAAAAATCTATTGGATCGTGTAACATCCGTAAAGAGATTTTGTCGAATCACACTTCTGAGACAAGACGGAAGGAAGGAAAACAAATTGTTCGTTTATCTCATTTCGCTCTTTCGTACATATAAACTTATGCGCGAGGAATGAACAATTCTACCCTATAAAACCGTAATTGTTTTTTTCTCCGACGTTGAAAACCAATCTTCTGTTCTCAACGTTCACATATATGAAATTACTTTTCATTCTCTTGCCATCGTGTATGAAAAGTTATCTCATAAGAGGATCCAATACCTTCAAGTCCATTCAGCCATGAGATAACTCGTCATCACTCGAACATTAAACAGAGAATTCCTTCTCTTACAAATGTAGATGTGTCAAAGTCGTTTTAAGAGTAAGAGATGTAATGGTTATTGCTATGCATAAATACATTGCCACCGATCTGTACGATTCACTTGTTCTCCGTATATTCCATATGTGCCTATGTTTCTCCTTTTTGAATAATGCCAACAAGCTATTACATACTTTTCATGTAAATGGATTGATTTTACATTCTGTGGAAAATGTCTTGAGACAATTCCGTAGCCTTTTTTTATGAAATTATTACATTCTTACATAAAAATGTGTATACTTTTTTTGATGCGTTTTATTTCACTTTTGTCGATTCAAAATATACTCCGTAAAATAAATCTTCTATAAAATATGAAGATATATCAAACAGTGTGATGAAATTTCAAGTCGTGATCTTTTTCTCTCCCTTTTTCCATCGTACATGTCGATTCCCACAGCATTTCACGCTCACTTAGAGATATCGTATCCCATCCACAACTACTTTCATCGATTACCACTCGAATATCTCGACATTCCATCAATTCTTCTCGTTCCATCTCCAAAAAGAAGGAAAAAGAAACATATTCGACAGTAATTACAATTAATTGAAAATCAACGAGAGTGATTCGTAGAATAATAAGTTGTATCTCTCGCAATAATGATTCTCAATTCAACTTTCTTTGCTTTCGTTTCCTTTGAAATACGTCTCGTTTATACTCCAATAAGAATTGTCTTTTGACCCTCGGCTCGTTTTCTTGTTTTGTGGACAGATGATCAAAGACCACCGGGATCGCTTTAATCTATCTCCTCACGATTCTTTCGCTTTTGTATTCTTCCTTCCTCCTTGTCGTGTTTTTTTCTATTTTGAGTTTCTCGAAGGAATCATCAAAAAAAAAAGATCATTTCGATGAACCAACCTTTGATTGTAGTTTTTTTTCCTTGTAATATCGTAAAATATGATTGAGATGTAACTCTGGGTCTGTGGAGTACCGTTTGTTGTTTTCTTAAAGTATGAATTATGTTATTTTGACGAGGAAAAGATTTATTCAATTATGGAAGGAGTGATGAATATCCAGAATTTCCGTACTCAGACAGGGAAAGAAATTTAAACTGAGGACAAGTGCATTTAAATTATTCAAGAGATATGTATTTCCTACTGAGAAAGAGACATGTATTTCCTCAACTCAAAATTTTCCTCCTCGGTGTGAATGAAATTTTCTTACTTGAAGAGCATACCTTCTGGAATATAAGTTCTTTCAGAACAAAAAATATATTATACTGTGAAATAAGATGGAGTACTTAGAGAGGAATTCTCTTATTAACAGCATAGAAACACTTTTAAGTTTAAAGGTTTAAATATGATGACTTCCTCGTTATATGTTTGAGGGAGGAATTTTTTAATGTTTCTATCCTCTTCGGAGTGAAATATTTAATTGTAGAGTAAATAAAACTTTTATGCATAAAATGTGCATAAACTGATTGAGAATTTAATCGCGTTTATCGTGGCTCTGAAGTCTCGATTGTGATATACCTTATACGAACTCACCCTATTTTGATGGATTATATTATTTCCTTGAACACCACAGCGAGTAAACTAATCAATCCGGTCTTTCAGAGGCCTAGTATTGATTGATATGATTCTATTGTACTCATAATTCTATTGAGAGAATGTTTGAAATAGTAACGTGACATACAAAGTATCCTATTTCAGTCTTGGAAAGGCTGAACACTTCAGATCTGACATGCGTGAAGGTCGTACAAAGGAACCAATGTTCTGTTCAATATTGTTTCCTCTCTTCCTATCACAATTCTGTGAAGAGGTAATACAAATATCTACTTGGATATGAAAGTTAGAAGTGAAAATACCCCCTCTATTCAGTCAATTTAGAAAACTAGACTTTGATTTCAATTGGGATTCCCTTAAATTCACAGGGATTTTAGGGGGCAGAGTTTTGAGAGGAATTCAGAGGTGTTCATAGTTTCTCAGAGAGTCTCAGCGGTTTTCAGAAGAATTCAAAGTTTTTTAGAGATATTCATGGATATTCAAACAAATTTTCAGTAGAAAAATGTGTCCGATATGTGAGGGTTTTTCAGAATTTTTCAGATAGTTTTACACGGAAAAAATAATTTAGCTGCAGCAGCTAAGTAGCTAGCACGGACACGGACAGCCATTAAATTAGCTCCTTCAGCTGAATTTTAGCTGTTACCGCA
The DNA here is from genome assembly GCA_018340375.1 of Gonatopus flavifemur. Lineage (NCBI taxonomy): Eukaryota > Metazoa > Arthropoda > Insecta > Hymenoptera > Dryinidae > Gonatopus > Gonatopus flavifemur. The sequence goes on from JAFFJZ010000005.1 coordinate 23,849,857, forward strand.
AATAAATTAACTACAAATGCAAATTTTTTTGCTGTGACAGCTAAAATTTAGCTGTAGGAGCTAATTTAATGGCTGTCCGTGTCCGTGTTAGCTACTTAGCTGCTACAGCTGAATTATTTTTTCCGTGCAGAGTTTTTCAGATTCTTTGAAATTTTTGTCAATGTTTTTCAAAGTTCTTCAGTGAAATTCAGAGAGATTTTCAGGGACATCTTTTTCACCAGGGTTTCCATACGTTGTTCTACACGGAGAAAACGAATGTGTCAAGGAGCCCCATACTTTATTGTGTATCAGATCAGATCTTAATTTTGGCAAAAATTTCTACAAATCTGTTCATATCTACTTACATCTGCACATCTCAAGTTAGGCAACAATCATCGGAGTTTTCTGATATCCACTGACTTCGAAAGATTTCAATTTTGCAAGGAATCCAAAAAATATAGGAATATTCGAAAAGATTTTTGAAGATCTCTGTGGAGTTCCCTAGATCTTTTTTTGCCAAAATTTAGACCCGAAGAGATCTACATATATCTCAACTGATCTACCTATATCTCAGTAGATCTAATCTCTTTTTCTCAGGGATTTACTTAAATTCACATCTAAAAGTACCATAATTAGATGTATTTCTACAAGAAATTATGGTAATTTTGACGATACATTGAGGTCAATAAATTATGAGACTTTTCGAAACATATTTTTCTGCGTGTAATGAATTTGAATATTCCCAGTAAGAAATAATCTATAGTTTTACAAGATTTGGTTAGCTACACGGAAAAAATTATTGATCCAAATTTTCGTTGACTAGTGTGTCACTTTGGGACGGAACACAAATTCCAGAAGAATTCGTACACTGGATTTTAATAATTCGTTGAATCTTTCAATTATTTCGACAATCAAAATGAAAAGTGAATTCCATCGGTAAAATCCTGGACAAAGTCAACGAATTATTAAAATCCAGTGTATGAGTTCTTCTCGAATTTGTGCCTCGTCCAAAAGTGACATACTAGTCAACGAAAATTTGGATCACCAATTTTTCCGTGTACCAACAGGTCGCTACAACTGATCTTTTCACTTGTATTGTTGAAATAATGGAAGAAGTCAACGGATTATTTTGTTCGAATTTGAGGTTTCGTTCAAAAGTGGCACACTAATCAACGAAATTTGACCACTTTTTTTCTGTGTTCACACAACGAGATGTTACTTAATGAGCAATTCATCATGACGTGCGAGCGGAGAGATGATGAAAACGAGGAGAATAACAGATCTTGTATTCGTTGGTGTCCCAGTAGAGATGCTGTAGCCATTTACCAGTCCGTGATGTCTACACGCAGGGAAATGAACTGTTAATGTTACCGGAGTTTCGGTTAATATGTGGACAAGAGAAAGTATCTATCAACTGCACCGGAATTCTTGTTAAATTGATCAAGTTTTCATTGAATTCAACAAGAATTCCGGTTAACGGATATACTTTGCTGTCCATATATCAACCAGAACACCGGTAACATTAACAGTTCATCTTTGCGGTGCATCCTAAGGAAAAACTAGAAACTTGTAAGTGTCTTGCAAGTATTCGGCGCGTTGGCTAGTCGTTCGTTAGCGCAAGCTTGACAAATTTGTGAAAGCCTAGAGCAGCTCTACCAGAATGATTGAAATTATCGTGAAATTCACGACCATCCGTACAAACCTCCCACTTTTGAACAGCCGAAACAAGACTTTCTACCCTGAGAACCCAATTTTCTAGATTGAAGGAAAATTGTCTTCGCCCTCATTCTAATAAATATTTTTTTCAATGGACAAATTCTTCATCAGATTGAAACAAAAAATTTTCAAATCGAGACAGAAATATATTCCTTCTTGAATTTGAAGAATATAATTTCAATTCAATGAAAAATTTTCTCATTGGAATGAACTATCTTTTCCATTGAAAACAAGATTTATCAGAATGAGGGCAAAGAAATTTTCTTGAAATCTAAGAAATCGGGTTCCCAGTGTATACATCGGTTGTATACTCCTTCCTTTTCGTATTCTGGCATTCAAATCTCCGTCATAACGCTTATATATTAACCAAATTGGTTTCAACATAGTCTACACATCTGTATCTCTGAATAAAAATTTCCAAATATTCCTAAATGACTGTGAATTCAGACTCCTTCTTCTATCAATATTTCCAAAGTCAGTTATGAGAAAAGAAAGAAAATGTAACAAATTTCAAACTGTGTACAAATAAAATTCGTTTCCAAAGAGATGATCAAGTAAAAGCGCTTGAAAGATTCGAAGACTACCGTATATTCGTTTTACAACCAACAGGTAAATACCTTTTTCTCACCTTCATTCGGATTTTCATCCCGAAGAATTTCCTTTTTTCTTCCTTCGCTTTTTTCTCCCGTACTGCACCTATTCTCCCGCGGTACCGAGTGAATACAGAAAAATACGACTTCAATATTCACTGCATCAATGATTTTTGTTGAAGAAAGTTATTGTTGAACATTGTTATGTGATAAACTGAAACGGTATGAAGTTTTTAACCGATACAAATGTTATAAAACCTCACCTCGTGTACACTTTGTCATAAGACTTTTATTCCCAAGCAAAGTTGCAGGCGATGTACATAGATCTCGTTGGGAAAAAGAAAGAGAAGAGGAGAAAGAGGGACGGTGGTTGTAAAAGTTTCATATACTTTCATATTCCACGTTTTATGCTTTTGACAAAATATCACATATGTTTTTAATAATTCAGAATTTCAAAAGGAACGATGAAATTTTCCCCAAAAATGCAATTGTTCGCAAATCCGACGATCGTTCGACGCGCAGATCATCCACCGTGACGAGCAAAAAGAATATGAATTAAAGATCCGATCTTTGTTCGCTCGAGAAAAAAAAATCAATCCTCTTCTTTTTTTTTTGCGTTATCCCCTTTAATTGGACGTTGGTGCATGTCCTCGACGGTGACGTCCATGAAAAGGGGACATCCCCAATGTATTGTACCAACTTTGAAATATCACCATTCTCCAACGTAAAAAACTTGGAGAAAACTTATTGGTGAAGGCACGATACAATGCTCGAAGAGGAGGAGGAGGAGGAGAAGAAAACGTTTCCTCGTTCTTTGCACGTACTCTCTCTCCAAAAAAGAAGTTGCCAATGTATAGATCTTATTGAACGAAAAAGAATAACGACGCAAAGTAGATCGTATCCTTTGGGTTGTCCAAAAGAAAAATATTTCATCTGTATATATCGATTGTATTTGCATGATTCTTTTGGACAGAATCATCGTGAAAAGGAATTTGAGGATCGAGATGTGTTGGATCCAATTATACGTGAGAATTTTATACGGAAGTTCGCGTGGAATAGAAACTCTATGTAAATATCGAATCTGGGCTTCTTCGTATGAGGTTGTGTCTGTGTGTGTGTATCTGTGTCTCATAAAGTGAGCATGTTCATCGAGTTGAGTTCCTTCAGTGACTTCTGCATTTGACCATTGGGAATTAGCGTCTCTCACTCGAGTGTACATTATGCAGTAACTTTACTACTCTCTAAATTCAAAGTTCGATGTAAATTATTCACAGCTGACATCTTTAATCTAGAAATTTCGAGACACGAAGGTCGATGAATCAATGCTGATTGGGATATCATATTTCTGTTGATTGTAACATGATATTTTCGACATAGTTGGAATGTTTTGCGAAATTGAGATATCATAGTTTCTTACATGATGACATCTTTTGATAATCGATACACGCGTGGTCTAACGTAGACTTCAACTGTGGATGGTTTGGAATCGTCTTCAGACGCGAGAAGTGTATATTAATGCGTTGAATAAATAGTCGTGAATTGCAGACTTGGCTCAGTGTAGGCGCGAGAAGTTTTGTACCGGTACACGACGCTCAATAAATACTACAAAGGTGTTTGCCAGGAAGTTAATTTTGACACATCAAACATTGGTTATTCTCAAAGCCTTTTGAAACATCTTATAGTATCTTCAGGCATTTTATTCTTCAAGATAAAAAACAGATAGTAAAATCTATTAAATTACAAGATATATTCATTATTCCATTTATAAAAAGTAAATAATAAGTGTGTTTTGTGTGATGTGTACATTGAAGTGGATACCCAAAACCAACATCAAATTTGATGTGGTTTATTACAGAATTTCTGTACAGAGTCTTGAACTGATCATCCCACGGCCACAGAGGTTAACCGCTAAGTGTAGGCTGTCAGCTGCAGGATCGTATAGATGTAATCAATTTTGGGTCACTCAGATATAGACATCATTACGATCAGTTCATGGGATTTCATTCAAATGAAAAGCACGATTTCTCGAAGCTTTGGTATATCATTATTGATGTATTCTATAGCGATTCATATATAAAATTACCGCATATTCTTTTGTATAAAAACTCACAAGAAACGATATAAATGAATCCAAACTAATATCAAAGTTTTGAAAAATGTGAAACTCGTGGTACCCCGTTTCGAAGCTTTCGGTTGAAATTGTACGCCATAAAGATCTCTTAGAACTTGATCTAACCAATAACACAATCTTGCTCGCGATGTTATACAATACGCTATCGACTTTGTGAAGTTCTGAGAGATTCTCACGGGGTGGATATATATAAATATATAGATAGAAGTCGCGAACGAGATTCAGTTTAAATTTAGGACAAACACAAACTAAGAAACACTCCTAATGGCATCGAGAAGTTGAAGAATGGATTTAGAATGGTTATTTTAAAACATGTGAAACTATCGAGCTTTTATAAAAATCTTTTCTTCGCTTCTTCTCAGAGAATATGTGTGTATATATATATATGTATATAATTCACATGAATCATTGTATCTCGTGAAGCATTTGTATGGTATGAAAAGGATCCCAGACACTATAAAGTGCTTGCTTGAATCAATTATTGGATCTGGATAATACATATCATTCTTCGAAGTATTTATTTGTAGATGCTAAATTGATGAACGAGGAGATCGGAACACTTTCTTGGAATAAGGTGAACAAATAAGATAAGATAAACCAAAACTGCCATACGTCTAGGACCTTGTACCACAAAAGACATGAGTTTATTTTACATCCCTTTTATGCGGTCACTGGCTCAACAATGTTTACCTTTCGCGTAGTAATAATTCTGGGTTGAAGCTATGTATTCCTCTTCTGTTTTGCCATACTGTAATTACTACTCCATTTTGCGGTCGAGAAGTACCAACATGTGCCCATAGGCACAGTATAAATTTTAACGATGATGCCCGCAAATATTCTGTAGGTCCTCACAATTACTCCCTAAATGCTCGTAATCGGATCTATGAATCAATTAATAGACTTCGGAATTCCTAAATTGTCCCCCACTGTGAAAAATCCTGTGCCTATTCGGAACGTAAAAATCAATATACTCGTTGACTGGAGATTAATTACTGTGTTTTACCAGACGGAAAGAGGAATCCCAATATTTCAGAGAAGAATTCATCCATATTCCCTCATAAATTCATACATTTGGAAAATCATTTGTGAGAATGATCTTATTCTTCCCATGAGAGAAACTTCAGACCGCTCCATCAAAGTGAACATCATCGTCATCCCACAATCAACGATTTGAAAGAAGTTTTTCGAGGGGAAAAGTTTGTCTATATACCTTAACGATCATGAATTCTGGGGTAAGGTAAAGTAGGTTAGGTAGGTAACTTTTTACAGCTGTTAAGCATAACATTATCGTAAATTAAAAGAAAGACGCATTCGCCTTGCCATATATCTATTATCATTGATCCTCGACAAATGCTTCAAATCGAGTTCGCTAATCTGAGAAAAAAAGTTCTTCGATGATTGCACGCTACTCCTGACTCGAGTACTCTTTCTTTGCTCTTTGATAGAATAAAATGATGTCAAATACTTATATTCCAAAAGAATGAAACATTAATCTCTTCAGGAATTTTTCTTTCTCTTTTTTCAATTCCTCATTGTCGCTCGATCGAACGATTATTACTCACTCTCACAATAATGATCATAGTATCACTGTCGTTTAAAGCGATCCTTTGCAATTGAGTTTAATTAATGACATTGTTGGATGGCAATGGTATCGCGATGAATTGGATTTGAAATTTCAAGCAAGCATCGTCCGAGGAGGAATACCCCGGCAAAGGGTTCGATATCGGTTAGTTACTTTGACGTACAATCTGCTTCTCTATTTCAGGCTTCCGTGCAGTATACGTCATGTGTGCAGTTAATTATAATAATTGTTCCTTCGTCATCTATCACCCGAGGACCACCAATCTCATCCTCCGCGTATACCATTTTCTGGCAAAATGAGAGGTTACGGTCTATGTGTCGTATTAATAAAAGGTCAATTTCATTGGGAAGGTCGTGTTATTTCTCCGGTGAACTTTCCTTCTTTGATGATTATTGATTCTTCTTTTGATGTATAATTAAATATCATATCAGCTTATTTTAGCGATCTTAATGAATGGAAATTCTTTTTTTCCTCTGTTTTCAAAAGTAAATCTGAAATGACGAACGGTCGACGGGATTATCAAAGACCCCTGTTGACCTTGATGTTCGTCAATCATTTTGAACAACACGGAAGCGAGAGAACCAATTCAAAAATTGTCATAAAATATTTTCAATACTAAGCAAATTGTGGAAAACATTCAACAACAGTTTGAAGCGATTTGCATGGACGTTGAGTCGCTAAAGGCTTAACAATATTTTGTGTCTCGTTCACAGTAAAAATAAAACTTACTTCCAACTTTCATATCGACTTGTTTTAAGATGCAGCCAAAACTAGCCCTATTTCAGCTAAAAGTAAGCATCCAAAATAAATGCTGATACAATGGAAAAGACTGAATTTCAGTCAAGTTTTCGAGTAAGATGCAGCCACTTTCAGTCAGACTTTTCACAGTGTTATTGGAAACTTCCCATGCAAGTATTGCCAAGACTGAAAAAAACCCAAGCTTGTCCCAAGGTTGGCACATGTGTCAGAAACAAACTTCCGTGAAGAACAATTGGCGCAATATTGTTCCATGATTGTCCCGTTGTTTCCAATGGATAGTCAGTCATGGTACATTTGTTAACATTTTTGAAATGGTCATTACATTTGGTACAAGCTTGGCACAAGTGTAAAAATCGAGCATTCGTTGAGCCCAATTCTGCCAATATTGCCCACATGAATGGCACAATGTTTATACATATTTACTGAATTTTGAATTCACAATGGCTGAAGACTTGGGGATAACCACCGGGCCAGGGCTGGCCGGATCTTCCTGCCATAATTAATCCTACACACTAGTTTTACACACCAAGCTAGATTTTATTGATCCAAGTAAGGATAGAACTTCACTTAATAGTAATAGGATACTTTCAAATGTAATCATACACGGAGATCAACTGATTCTGAAGAACTCTTCACAAAATTTTAGAATGTCTGGCTCATTTCGAAGACCATCGATTTTGATGAAACTTTGCAGTTTTGCGAGGCTTAATATCGAACCAAAAACCCTCGAACCATTCGTCCAGATGAACAGCCGTTTTTCAGATATCAGCAATTACTTTTTTCATCCATATCTGCGATCAAAAAAGTATTGATCGATGCTTGGTAAATGAATTGGACCGGGCCTGGCAAAACCACTGACTCAAGCTTGTCCTGATCTTATCATTCCCAAGCCTGGGCCAAGTTTGGTAAATTGTTCAAGACAAGTCTCGGCAGGTCTTGTGCCAAGCTTGGTAAATCATTGGACCATTGGTCCATACACACATGGGTTAGTTGGGTTCATAAAACTATCAATTACAAATGTTGATTTAAAAAAATAATATTCCATAGAAGCAATGGTTGCGCAACAACTTATTTTGTTCCCAGCTAGAAATATGATTCTTTGGCTTCTCAGGTCTTGCTTTAAACTAAGTTGGCGCGATCTGGGCCAAGTTAGGGCCTCTGATGGTTCAATTTGAAGCAAAGACAATTTCTAGCAATGTGAAGAGAGTTATGCGGTGTCTAAAAACCGAAAAAATGAAACAAGCCACACATTTGGATAGCATTTGTTGAGATCATTATGACGGATTTTTTTCTCTTTTGTTCGTGAAGTACGTCAAATGTCAACTTTTTGGAATATTGGACAAAATAATTGTTCGATAAATCGAATTTTCCTCTTCATTTTGAACTCACTGAATTACACTGCAAATAATTCCCTGGTAAAAATGTCAAAAAAGTTCAAAAAAACCGGGACAAAATTTTTTCAATATTTCCAACAGGGTTTCTCACTTATCGGAGATTCCTTTTAATCAGCATTATGCAATTCATTCCAACGTATAAATTTATGTCCAGTCTATTTCCAAATCCTCGGAACAATGTTGAATGTTTATAAATGCGATAGGATCGTATATCTTTCGTGAATTATGTTCTGATTGATTGATTGATGTGCTGTCATTGGCAAATGGAGATGTATGTTCTCTGTCATAAATGAGGTATGAAATTTCTTTCAATGACGGTGAAAATATATTGCGTATGTGAACCGTCTATCTATAAATATCAAACGATCTTTCGAGGAATTGAGAATATTCGCTATATCGTTATCCAATCCCTAATCGCATTTCTGAAAGAAAAAAAACTGCTGATTTCAATGACACATCAGAAATCTCAAAAGACAGAATTGTACAACGCATAACCTTTCCCTAGGGAAATTCAGATTTCATTCAACACGGTGGTTCGTATTACAGTAATCTTATAAAAAATGAGCGTAGCATGAAACCATTGTGAAATCCACGACATTCTTGGTGGATACAGCAATGAATGATTCAAAAACAGTAGAAATGAATTATGTATCGCATATATTTGCGATATTAAAAATCAGAACGGATCGAGAACGATAAAAGGACGGAGAATGATCTTACGAGAGCATTCGATCAATTTCAAAAAATGTAGATACCTTCAACAAACGTAAGGAAAGAGGAAAAATTAAAGCAATGAAGAACAGACACCGGTCTTCGCGTCACCAAGTCGTTGTCGTCGTCGTCGTCGTTGTACGTAATTGTGGTGAATACCCTATGCGCGCCAGTAGTACCACTCATTTACTTTTCTTTTCTTTCTCCTTCGGCAATAGAACCTGACATACCGTTACTCGTCATTGCATTGTACTCTTTTCCTCATTCCCTCCATGCCATTTACCTTCATTTTCTACCTCTTGAGGATGCTTTCCTTCAGTTTTTTCTCTTCTCTTTTCTCCCAACTCTCTATCGCCACACATAGGTACATGTCGTTTCAGAGAACACACCATTCGCTTCTCTTTCCTCTTTTCACATCTTTTCATTGAGGTATACTCATCCGAGGCGGCAGAATCGAATCTCTCTTTGATGGTCCATAAAGTACTCTCGGGTGGTAAGTTGATGTTTTAAATATGTTTCAAAGCTCGAAACACATTTCAATTCCGTGAATGGTACTGCTGTTTAACGTAGATATTATAATATCTGATTTTTTTTCTTCTCTCTCTCTCTCTCTCTCTCTCTCTCTCTTTTTCACTTGAACGTCATTGAACGAATCCCGTGAAAATATGTGTTGGGTTCCACGAATGTGATTCATCGCTGTACACGGTGCATCTAGAATATGGAATTTATGTGGTTCATGAAATCTTTGCATATTCATTAGAACAAAGGAGTTATACATTCCGTGTTCTAATTTCTTGTACATTCGTAACTGTCGCGAGCGTGGTTATCCACTGCTTTAATAGAGATTTAAGTTTATCTTGAATTATTATTCCTACTCGAAAATTTCGATGTACGAGGATAACATACTAGAGCTAACTTTGAATGGATTTTTGTAGTTCAACTGTTTATTTTCAATTGAATGTTTTGAGAACTGATTTCATTGATTTTACATTAGACTTCATATTTTAATTATCTGTAATTTGACCGTTGAAACATACTGTGGACGGAAAGCTAAGAAAAGAAATATACACGGAAAAAAAACAGAAATTTGCTGGGACAGTGAAATTAAATTCTGCTGGAGCAGCAAACTATTTGTTGTCACGGTAATCTTGTTAGCTGCGACAGGGTTTTGTTTAACTGAGGCAGTAAGAAATGTTTGCCTCTACAGCAAATTTTGGGATTATACATACGAGGGTGGATTGATAAGTTTCCGGCCTGACCAAGAAAAACAACGTTTTTAGGAATTTTTTTTTTTTTATTTCTCAACATAATCTCCTCCAAGGCTGATACAATTCTCATAGCGGTGTTCTAGTCTAGTGATGCCATCTCTATAGACTGATTCGTCAAGCTCCTCAAAATACCCATTTACAGCTTCGATTACTCCTTCATTGTCCGCAAATCTCTTACCGCCAAGCCATTTTTTGAGGTTAGGAAACAGATAATAGTCACTCGGGGCTAGGTCTGGAGAGTAGGGAGGGTGCGGCATCAATTCAAACTTCAGATCGTTGATTTTAGCCATCGCAACGATTGACGTGTGCGCTGGTGCGTTATCGTGATGAAACAAGATTTTTTTCTTCGCCAGATGAGGTCGTTTAATTTTCACTTCGTGGCTCAAACGTTGCAATAAGTCTGCGTAGTATTGACCAGTGATAGTTTTACCCTTTTCAAGGTAATCAATGTATATAATACCTCTTGCATCCCAAAAAACAGTAGCCATGACCTTGTTCGCCGGAAAAATTGTTTTTGCCTTCTTTGGAGTTGGTTCCCCTGGTCCAATCCACTGTTTAGACTGTTCTTTGGTTTCAGGAGTGTAGTGGTGGACCCAAGTTTCGTCAACGGTTACGAATCGACGCAAAAATTCGCTCGGATTACGCTTATACAACGCCAAATTGGCGGTAGAAATGTTCTTTCGAATCAATTTTTGGTCGACTGTTAGCAAACGCGGCACCCATCTTGCACAGAGCTTTTCCATATACAAATGTTGGTGCAAAATATTTTGTCCACGTTCATATGACATCTTACAGGTCTCAGCTATCTCACGAACTTTTAATCTGCGATCTTTCAGCACTATTTGATGGATTTTTTCGATCATATCTGGAGTTGTGACCTCAATGGGGCGTCCTGAGCGACGCTCATCAGAGGTGCTCACACGACCCTTTTTAAACTCGGAAACCCACTGCTTAACGGTTGAATATGATGGGGAGGATGTCCCCAGTGTTGAGTCCATCTCTTCTTTAATTCCCTTCGGCGTTAACCCCTTCAAATAAAAGTATTTGATGACAGCACGATTTTCCAGCTTTTCCATTTTTACGAAAAACACAGAGGCGTCTTGGTCAGCGTGCTCTCAAAACTAAACTAACATGGCGATCGGACTGAAACTATAGCTACAAGCTATCCAAGGATGGTACTATAGAACGCCACCTCAAGGTAGGCCTAGTGGCGCCATCTCTTGGTCAGGCCGGAAACTTATCAATCCACCCTCGTAGAATGGCAAACAAATTTTGCTTGAGAAATCAACATATATCGCTGTTACAGCTGAAAAGTCGCTGTCACGGCTAACAAAATTGTTGTGATAGCAAATAGATTGCTGTCACAGCTCACATCGGGGGTTAGGGCAGGTAATGTCTTATTGTAAACATACTTTCTAGTTTTGGAATACCATCACTTTGTCGTACGATGAGACGAAGGGAATGAGAAGAGATCTCAGTCTCTTTGTGAGGATACTTTGTCGACATCTCTGTTACAAATTACCATAGTAGAGTATTACTCATCATTTCTTTTTTTCCTTTTCATCGCATTGTCTCTTCTCGTGTGACTATGGAATGCGACATGTGGTAATCACAGGGATTTTTGTTAATTATTATGTTTCCATGATTGCTTTGTAGTCCCTCGATTCACCGTTTTTGCAATAAATCCCATGAACCTGTTGAACATTCAATTTTTGTACATTTTGTTCTCAAATAACGATAATAAAATGAACCACGAAACGATGTTATTTTTGAAAATATGTCAATATTAACCCTTGAGCAACACATTTAACGATGATTCTCATGAAATTCTCTCTAACACTCTTTTGGTATACCATTAAGTATAATTGCGATGAGTATTACCTACAAGAACCGCCTCTTTCCACCACTTTTCTTTGTCCGTTCATCCTTTGCTCTAAAGGAATAGAAACCGACGTATAGTCACTCGTAATTGTAGCGTACCCTCTCCACCTTTCACTCTACTCTTATTTGTTTCCATCTAAAACATTCTGTCTCTAGCGATCTTTGTTTTCCCCTCTTCATTTCGGATTTCCATTTTCCTCATTCACTTGTGTGTCAGGGCGCGTGTGTGTACGTCTATGTAGGACCACGTGCGGTTGTGGGCGGATAGCTTGTTTGTGCTGATTCCGCCATACCATTGTCAGCGAGTAAAGACGCGCTATCGTTTTACAATACCTCGGACGTTAAGAGCAGGTATTCGGAGAATAAAGGAAAAGAGAGAAAGAAGAGTGATAGAAAAGACGACAAGTCCCAAGAAGAGCCGACAATGGGCCTTCGAAGAGACGACCGAGAAGAGGAAGGGCGTGCTCCGTGCCCTTCAAAGGTGGCCACGCGAAATCGACAGGATATTAAACTCAATAGAACCAAGATACTCAAGTGAGAAAAAAAAGAAATAAGAAACTTGAATTCTATTAGCTGGAAGAGCGTGGAAAAGATCTAGATCCGAAGCATTGTCAACGACATTTCTTCAAATTCGATACCCCGCCGAAAGATATCAACAGGAAAAAAAAACATAACAGAGAGTTCAGTCAGTGTGAAAGATTCTTAACGATCTTTCACCGTCTTAAACAAATTTTTTGTTCCTCATAAAAACAGAAGATAAAAATAATTCACTCTTCTTCCTGTTTCTGACATATTTTTCAAACCAAAGTGGTAACTGCAAGCACTTTATTTAATGAGCACACCTTTTATCTTGCCTGTGTTCTTTTTTTCACTCTTTTCTTCTCTATTTTTAATTTGTCATTTTTGTGCTAAAAAAGAGGAAACTAGACGTTTTGGGAAAACAATGAGAACGCTGATGTCCGTTAAAATTATTTTTTTCTTGTGACTTTGATTTCAAGTATCATTAATTCACTTCCAAACAATGTGAAGTGAATTTTCAATACACACATACTAGATCATCTGAGTGATTGACGCTGGATACGAACATTTGGTGATGAAATTCACTGTGCGATTTGAATTCCCGTCATTCGATAGTTTCAATTAACCTCCAAAAGAAAAGAAAGAATGAACTGCATTGTGTTGAAAATTTATTGAGTGCGGTGAATTGTCTGACGTATCTGAATATCCTGATTCACGTCAAAATCATAATGTTACGGGGAGAAAAAAAATTTGTCTCAACTTGGCTAAAAACTCGCTGCCACGGCTAACTGGATTGCTGAGAAATCAATATGAATAACTAGAGTAGCAAATTTTTCAGTATTATATACAGAAACAAATTTTGCTTCCACAGATAAAAAATCGCTATCGTAGCTAATAAAATTTGCTGCTCTAGCAAAAGGTACCCAAAAAAATCAGGTTTCGCTGCCATAGCGAATTCTTCTTTCTCTGTGTGGAGGGGGGCAAAAAAGAAGATTGGGAATGAATTTTTTCGCAAAAATTCATTTAGCTGAATATAGTAACAAGAATTTATCTAAATATCCTTTGCGGAAGTTTGCAAGAATCTCGAAAGAACTAAAAAATAGTTTTGAATAAAATATGAGAGTAGACCGTCAGGGTGAATATTGCGGATAGATTTTTGCGACTTGAGAAATCTGTAAAATTCAGCTTAGATTGGAACTCGGATTCGAATAACCGAAAAGCTATGTGCAGAATCTGTAGGCGAAAGAGTGCATAGAGAGTCTTTCTTGTCATTGATAACTTTGAAACAAACTTCATCTTTTTTCGAATATCAATATCAAAGATGACGGATTTTCAATCTTTCCGCAATCTGGAATTCATCCTGACTCGAATATCGTTTACTAAAAATACAAATCGAATAAAGAATGTACAATGTTCAAAAATATCTCTCATCCTTCATGGAACTTTGGTATTCTCTGCTTGATTATCGATCCATTGAACCAACGTTCTCTGGATATACATCCATATAGAGATGATTGATTTCATCAAAATTCTATGAACCAAAAAAATCATTTCAAATACTCCGTGTTGTTATAACAAATATTTGTTGATATCGGAAAAGGAAGGTTGATATTTTACAGACCCAGTAGCCTTTCCGTGGAATCACATTGATCATTCGCCATTGTCATTTATCAAATTTAAACAAAAATTTCATGCATTTAGCACAGTAAACCGACGAAACGATCGGATGAATGTTTGACGATATTGAAATTGGTTTTCTCTCTTGATAAAATTTTTCACCCACTCGTGACAAGTGCGGGTAGCAAATATCCCGTTCGAGTGGTATTGTTTGGTACAATCGTCACCCAGAACGAACAATCTCTTCTATTTTTGTCATCTCTTTTCCAGGTAAAATTTCTTCGTTTCTCCGACAAGTGAATCAATTCATATCAAATGACATTGTGATATATCGTAACAATTTTTGTGACATTTCAACGGTGGAGAGGTGGAATGATATAATTTGAGGGGTTCTCCTCTTCCTCTCTTGTTTTGATTTTTTAGGGAATGGAATTGCATGGAAAAGTTTTAGAACGTTTGAATTCGAATGATAAATCCGTCAGGAACGGTTGAAGTATATTTAATCATTGTGAAAAACTCAAACTCGAAATGACGTGTGGAAAGTCCAGAAAGATAATCTACTGAAGAATTACATCGATTTCTACAGGGATGATGATAACGATAAATCAAATCAAATAAATAATAATATAAGCCTATTGCATTTTCTCCTACAATTCCAAATCAATCCTACGGAAATTCCCATACAATTATATAATACGATCTACAGCGAAATGGCACAAGATGTTTACCATTTCGTTCCTCCTTGGCTCATCCAACCGTGAAATCCTCTCATCGAACCAATTGGTCGGAACTGGTAAAAAGAAATTCCAGAACGATATAAAATAATACAGAACTTGAATAAATATTTCATCGAACGAGGGGAACGAAAAGCAACGTCATTTAATTATCCACGATTTTTACTGCCTTCGCGTTTTCGTCTTTCGCGCGATCAAGCGTGAATCAGAAGTAACAACATCACAGGCGACACGTAATCCCATTGATGCAAAAATGAATACCTACAAGTTTCAAGGACTGAACTAGGAAAAAAAATTAATGAGGTTTTATGTACCGAAATTATTGATTGATCGTTTCTAATATAAATTAATAGAAATCTACTGTAAAAAATATAGTCTGGATTCTTGTATATGCGGCGATAAGAAAATTCCAGTACTTGTGCATAACATTTAATAGGAAATTCTGAACTTTATGGAATTGGTGCCATCATTTTACAGTAAACTCTTGTAAAATACGGAGAATTCTTAATATATACACCCAAGTAGCACAACCCTGCTCTCTAAATTCTTTGGAGTGAATATTCACTCTTCAAAGAGTCAAAATACTGCAACTCTAGAACGGAGTGGGAGCTCAACTCTTGACGAGTGAAATTTCACTCTTTAAGAGTCAATATTCACTCTTTTTCCTAAGAGTGAGTTTTTCACTCCAAACACCAGAGTTGATTTCCACTCTTATAGAGTGAAAATTCACTCTTTAAGAGTGAAATTTTTCACTCTTTCGGAGTTGCAGTATTTTCACTCGGCAAGAGTGAATTTTCACTCCAAGGAATTTAAAGAGTGGTTAAGCAAACCCATTAATTCTCGCCAAATCTCATTGAATCTTGCACAATGTTCTAACCAAATTCTATTCAACCATTCTCAATGAGATTTGATCAGTTGGATGTATTTTTTCAATGGCATTCCAATTGAATCTTGCACAATGTTCTGACCAAATTCCATGAAATTTCATTTCGTCAGATTTTATGGATTTTTTAAACCAGGGAAGAGGTTGAAAATGCTAAAAACGTATTTGGAAAATCCTTCTTGCATGCTCAGAACCTCTGAATGAGATGTTCTTGGAGTTTGAATCGTTTATAGAAACAAAATAGAAATCAAAGCTCACGAAATCTGATAGACCATCGTTACATATCTGCTCAAATTAACTCTTTGCCGCTGAAAACATCGTTCGAATAATGTACACTGTAGAAAATTTCTATAGGAAAATTCCTATATATTTATGTGAATTAACACATACATGATTTACAGTGAAATTCACTGTGGAATGTTGAAAACAATCCGATAAAGTTTGGAAGTTTCAGATAAATTTATGAGAAATTTCATATACATGTGCCGGAAATTGATTTCCTTACCAGTGATTGGAATTTTCCGGTTGATGTACACAAGAAAATTCAGATTATTTTTTACAGTGTACTGCAAGATATTTGGGCTTTAATAGTTGAATATTATGTTATTCGATTGTTAATTAGTTTCGATAAACCGTTCAAACTTCAGCAACATTAAATGAGACTGTTCCGAATAATTATGTGCTATGCATCTTCATAGAATATCCTCACAGATTTATTCAGAATAGTCTCTTTGCACATTTTCTCCATACTCACAGAATAATCATAGCACATTTGAGAAGTTCTTGTGCTACTTGGGATATGTGTTAATTACTCCATAACATGTTAGTTGGTCCTTAGACATGGTCCTTAAAATTGAATTTCCGAAATATTAACGAGGCATCCTTCCGTTTTCCTTTTCCATCTTGAAAATTGAGCATACCTGAAATTTTATCGAATTTCATTAAATTTTGGGGGTCGCTGCCGCATTAGGGTGGTCCTTATTTGACTCAAAGAAATTGAATTAATTGCAATTGTGTTCTACGTCATGAAAAAGTGCTATACAATATTTGTAACATAATTTTCAGAAGAGATTTGGAGGTTGCTACCGGCATTTTAAATGGGAGTTTTTGATTGGAAAAAAAACCAAAAACACTTGAAACCCTTTTTTATAATTTTAATGTCCAACCTAATCATTGCACGACACATCCGTCGGCTCAATTATTAAAAATATGTCGTTTCCAACACTGAGAAAACAGATATCTTGAAAAATACCATAATTTATGGATTTTCAGCGCTGGTCTGACCCGAGTCGGAATATTCACTTGCATAAATCTCTAAAAGTATCATAATTTCTTGGACTTTTTGAAATAAGTATGGTACCTTCCGTATAAAAGTCCAAGACATTATGGTACTTTTAGAGGTTTTTTCAGGTAAATATTTAGACTCGGTCAGGCCAGCGCAGAAAATCCATAAATTATGGTACTTTTTAAGATACCTTTTTCTCCGTGAAGAAGTTATTCCACGTGTTTATTTGTAAGACGCCTATTCGAAGCGCGGGTAGCGACCCCCAAATCTCTTCTGAAAATTATGTAAAAAATATTGTAGACCTTTTTCCATGATGTAGAACAAAGTTAGAGGATGCTCCACACAAAAAAAACTTTTCTGAATCAAATAAGGACCACCCTAATAACATGTATGTAAAGTTTTCCATATAAATTTTTCACAGTCAATACGATCCATCATTGATTGTACAGTAATTCTTGAATATCTACTTTTCACGAGTACAAAATTCCGAATTTGAACAAATAGCGAGTTTCCAGTCTATTCGCATTTTACGTACCAAGCGATTTTCAATGAGGTTTTTTTCCATATTGAAATACAATATTGAATACCGCAGACGTTTAAATAATTCATACAAAATACATATGGTTGCATCTTTGGGGAGAAATATTAATCTCCACCACGATATCTGGAATTTTATGATATCGATTCTCTTCTATGTATTTGCGGTCGCGTGGATGCGTGTGTACTTGCAGCCTCTCATACACGGCCATACAATCCCTTTACCGGCGGGTATATGGGTATGGGTGCTTCATATTATTTCCTTGACAATGCTTTCAAGAAAATGAGACGTCATATGCCATTATTGTGCAGACATTCTTTTCAAAATAAATTCCGTTGGAATCAATTCGTAGAGCTTGTGAAGGAATTCAATATTCATTCCGCAGAATATTTGTTGGGTATGCAATTATTTTTCTACTCGGGACAATGATTTTATCGAAAGCACTATGTTCTTGATGATGGAAACAAATCTCCATTTCTGAGATCTACCCTGAGAGAAATATGGCTGGGAAATATAGTAATTTTCAAGAAAATTTGAAAATAATCCGTAGTTTTTTCAGTAAACACAAAATGGATTAGGTTTTTTTTTTAATTTCACTGATAAAAAATCGAAAATTGTTAATACATTACAAAAACTGGGCACAAGTGAAGCATAGAATGTTATGATTCACTACACGGAAAAAAGTCCCATGTAAATTCCACATTGATTGTTGTTAATTCAACATAACTACTCACAAAATGCAATTGGAGTAAAATTTACATTAGAATCAATGCTATATTTACATTGTTACCGAAGTAAATGGGAGAAGCGTATCTTTGAAGTATGATAACAATGTAAATCCAACAGGACTGTGTAGTAAATTTTACACGAGATGCACCCTGTATAATCGTTTTTTCACTTATCGCGCTCACTTTTTTAACCCTCTGGGAATACACTGGGTCAAAATGACCCATCCCTCATTTTGGAAATTGTATATCTCTGAAAAAATACCTTGACATTCCTTCAAATATTGAAAAAACTATCAACTGTAGAGCAAAGCTTCGGATTCGTATTCTGCGGACTTCGGCGATGAATTTAAAAAAGAAATAATTGCTCTACGATGTTTGAAAGCCGAGATATGAGCGACCAAAAAACACTTGGGTCAAACTGACCCAGTATATCTCATTTGTGAGGAAACTATAAGTATATCCCCAGAGGGTTAAAATTATGTTCCCTATGTACGAACTTTTCTCCAAAAGCGAATGAAAAACAAATTAACTCTCTCATGTTTGTGGAGTAGAAGTCTAGCTACGCAAGTTTCATAAACTGTACTCCCTGTGAACAATCAGTCAACGAATATTCGACTATAAAATATCAATATATCATTTTCATGATGGAATTCATTGCCGAATTGTATCTAGGCTGTGTCTAGAGACAAGTTAGCCTGTCTCCAATTGGGAAATTCGAGACACCTCAAGTTTTAGAGTTCACGTGGATAGAGAATGCTTAAGAAATTCTCTATAGGCACGTGAAATTCCCCGTATATTGAGTTAAAAATTTGAGCTAGGCGAAAATTTTCACGTGTCTTCCCTGGTGAGAATCCAAAAGTGGAAGAAGCGGATATTGAAACAAATGAAACGTGAAAATGTTCCAATTCCCTCCTAAATTACGCTTAGATGACTCTTCACTTGCGTTTCTGTTACGCTTTCGTTGCGCTTCAACGCTTCATTTTCATCAGGGTCGATTCCAAAGACTTTGAAACACGGGCAATTTTGCCTTTCTGTGGAAAATCCTTAAAAGATTCACTATATCCACGAGAATTTGGAAATCTCACTTGTCTCGAATCTGAATGTCAGTGACAGGTTAGCGTGTGTCTAGACAGAGCTTTGTATTTAAAATACCGATACATGTATTACGTGTGCAAGTTGAAACTCGGCTTGTTTTTGTCAAATTCAATTTGATTAAAAAAATACTTCTTTCAGGAATGATCAATTAAAATCTTCGCCGTTATTATCTACATTCTTTTGCCATTTATCGGGTAATAGATGAATGTCTTCACGATAGAAACTTGGTGGTTTTGAAACAAGATAGTTATCCAGCCATTTCTGGACATCTCCGATATTCATGAAGCGCTGCTCATTCAAATATGACGACATTGATCTAAATACGTGATAATCAGAAGGAGCCAAGTCTGGTGAATATGCCGCATGAGGTACAACTTCCCAGCCTAAATTGAAGATGAGTTCCTGGGTTGGTTTTGTTGTATGTAGGCGTACATTATCATGCAGCAGCATCACTTTTCGCCTTCCTTGCCCCGTAAATGGTCTTTTCTCCTCCAGAGCAACGCTTACTTCGATCAGCTGGGCCCGGTAACGCTCAGCTGTAATAGTTTGGCCAGGTTCGAGAAGCTCGTAGTGAATGATTACTTTCCAATCCCACCAGACACAGAGTAAAACTTTCTTTGCATGAATATTCGGTTTTTCAACTGATGTAGATGGCTGGCTCGGATCAACCCATGCTTTTTTACGTTGAAGATTGTAGTGCAGAATCCATTTTTCATCACTCATAATGATTTTATGCAGAAAATTCTTCTTCTTGAACCGAGAAAGCAAATTCATGCAAATGGCAACTCTTTGTCTTTTATTTTCTTCCGTCAGTTTACAAGGAACCCATTTTCCTTTCTTCTGTGTTTTTCCCAATGCATGCAATCGAAGTGAAATTGCTTGACGAGTAACTTCTAACTGTTCTGCAAGCTCTTCTTGAGTTTTACATGGATTTTCATTCAGTAAAACTTCAAGTTCTTCATCCTCAAATTTTTCGATTGCACCTGGACGTGGATCGTCCTCAAAATTGAAAATTCCATTACGAAATCTTGTAAACCACTTTTTCACTGTTGAATGGCTCACAGAATGTTGACCCAATGTCGTATTAATCAATTCCATAGCTTGAGCAGCATTTTCATTCATTTGAAAACAGAATAGAATACAATGGCATAAATGTTGCTTATCGAAATCCATCTCATAAAATTGATACACAGGAAATTACTACTCGAAAATGACTGATATGACAACTACAATGTCCACGCTACATATATCCAAAACGGCGGACAAATTGAATGCGTTCAAATATTTTGTTTCATGCAACCAACTTAAGGCCGAATTTCAACTTGCACACCTAATAACACAGAATATTCTGAGAATTTTCTCACAGCACCCGTAAAATGTACTCAATCGAATATTCTTACAAAGAGCGTAGAAGATTCTCAGAACATTCCCTAACAGCAAAATATGTCTCCGAGAGTACTGAAATTTTCAAATACCAAGAGCCAGTGAATTCACAGTTTTCTTTTCCTGTGAAGAGTCAGATCTTCCTTTATAGTTTTCTCATAAAAATTCATCATGAAGATTTATAATCATAAAAATATCCTCCAAACGAATCATTAATAGTTTCTCTGCTGTCCTTTATAAGGATTATTGATCTTTGTATTATCTTTCTCACAGCATCACGATGAATATATCTGGCATTGAGCTTAAAAGTTTCAATATTTTCCATGAACCATGCAACTTTATCTTCCTTCTCAAGCAGTTACCTGTATTATTGTTGGAATTCATTCCGAGAAATGAATTATTATTATATAATCCTTCGTCGGGTCAATATCTCAGTCAATCTGCCGTCTTCGAGTAGAAGTTTCGAATCGTTCGTTTTCTTTCCTCTTCTGTCTTTCGTTTTCTCTCTTTCCCCCTTTCTCTGCTCTCATTGACACTCTCCAATTTAGAAACTCATTTAAATTGATCAGTATAATAAGAATTTCGAATACCGAACTCAGGACAAATAAACCTTGTTATCATATTTCATTGAATTTCATGTTCTTCTTTGCTATTCCCACTGCTTTTATCGATCTGTGAAATCGTACTCTTGATCATCGCATACAACATACAAATATCTGTTAGATATCTATCATCAACTTCAAGTGAGTATTACACGAACATTTGGATATCTGATCGATGCCGTATTCTGATATGCTGTATGAGATACTCTTTGAAATTTTCAGAGTTAGATTTAATTCTCTAACTATCCAGAAATGAGCTTGCCAATGTTCACTCTTCTATAGAGTGGAAATCTAAGGATTAAGGCAGGAAAACATCAACACGTCGAGTTGGACATTAAAAAAGACATATGTTGTCGAAAAGTGAAATCTGATTTAGCTCTGATTCGTTGCGTATTGCGGAGTGAATCAGGATGGATTTTATTTTTCACCCTTATCTCGCCTAGTTCTCAAACTGATCTTGTTATTGAAATTCTCATTGAACCCGATGTTAACTTTTTTTCGACCTGATTCCACTCTGGATGGTTGCGGATTACGGAGTTAATCACGTTTTAAGGGTATCACAATTTTTCGACTCGGGAAGTTCTAAGCCCAACTAGACTCATTTCTAAAGCACGTATACACATACACCAAAAAAATTCCATAAAATAAAATATAAATTTTGTGACTATGTGGACAAAAGACTAACAATGACAAACTATCAAGAGGCCACAAGGACAATTTAAGGAAACACTTTCTGATACAAAAACGAGAAACAGCAAAAGTTCTTTTCACCAATGTCTCATGGGAAATACAACCCTCCCTGTTGTAAAATTCCTATAAAACCGCGTAAGTAGATTTTATGGGCTTTAATTCAGTTTTATCCCTACCTACGAGGCTTTCTGGGATTTTATAAAGCTTATGAGGTTTGATAAGATAGATCTGGCATATATAGCTTCACTGAGAAAAAAAAAGTTGTAAAATTTACTCTTTCCGGAGTCAATATTTGGACAATTTAAAGAATAGTTCGAGTTATCACAATTTGAGTTGATTTTACAACAGCGAATGTGAGATATACTACAGCTGATATAAATCTTACACCCCCAATTGTAAAATCAACTAGAATTGTGGAAGCTCTGACTATTTTTTGAAATCGTCCAAATATTGACTTCACAAGATGTACACTGAGAACCCAATTTCTTAAACTTGGAAAAAATTTCGTTGCCCTCATTCTGATGAATTTTGTTTCCGTTGGAAAAAGTAATTAATTTCAATGGAAAAATTTTTCTTTCGATTGAAATCACATTCTTCAAATCCAAGAAGGATTTTCTCTCTCAATTTGAGAATTTTTCGTTTCAATGAGATGAAAACTTTTTCTATTTAATTGAATTTTCTTCCATTGAACAAACGATTTATTAGAAAGAGGTCGAAGAAAAATTTTCTTTCAGTGTAAGAAATTGGGTTCTCAGTGTAAAATTTAAAACTTTTTTTCTGGGTGTTCCCTTATCAAATTCCATTAAAACCAATAACACCCAAAAGCTTATACGATTTGATATATGGGTATAATTGAAATACGATCAGCAAAGTTCTCCCTGGATTGGTACCCCGCTTCAGAAATCCGATTGAAACTTATCAATTTCAAATTTCAAATTTCCTGATTACATCTCATTGAATGAAAATTTCCTATTCAAACCGATTAGATTTGAATAAGATCAAATAGAAAAATTCCTGGAGAAAAATTTGATTCATACTGATTGACCAATTAACAGGTTTGAATCGGATCTTTTAAGCAGGGACTGTATCAAAAAGATATGTACGAAAATGTTCACCGATGAATAACACTTCTTTCAACCTTCCATTTTGAAGACCAATCGATAACAATCGGTGCAAGAAGAACCGGAGTAACGCACATTAATATATTTCACCTGGACACGAAAGACCCACTTTTACGGTCAAAGGGTTGATGGTATTGGCAAGACCAAAGGAAAGAAACAAAATATTTCTCAATTTTTATAACATAATATGATTCAAAGTTCGAAGATTTCTTGATGAGGGAATGTTTACTCGGAAGGTATGCTGGGATTCTCTTAAAAGACACCTAGAAAATTATTTGGCTCATGAAAGAATAGAAATGTGACCACATTATTCGCCTTTTACCATCCCCTATATTCAAGACAGCATGACGTCGTGTCACTGGAACGTTTATATAATGTTCATAAAACGTAAAGAAGCCCAATAAACACACACACGTTATTTCAACGTTGAAAGAACGTTAGACTGTCAAACGGACGTCAGTTGTTAATTTCATAACGTTGACTTTTAGTTGAAATTTGACAGGGAAATAGACGACCAGGAATTACGTTTTGATGACGTGTAATTTAAACTAATATTCAAAAATAACTATCAAACGACGTCCTCAAAAAAACGTGTTTTGAACGGGTTTGAACTTAAATTGAAGATATATTTTGCTAAAAATATCGAACGAAACCGAACAATGGTTAAAATTTCAACAAAGAGCAAGATAGTATGTGAATAGTGTGGCATACTCTCCAAATTCTGTCATACTCAGAAATACTATTGTTCTCGATATTGAATGGAAAGTTTTCAAAATAATTTGTTGGATCCAATTCACGTTTCAAAACCATCATTAAGACACGTCAATACTTGACGTCTTTTAAACGATGTTCGAACCGTTGATATGACGTTATTTTATGGTTGAAAAACACGTGATCTGCCGCGACATTTTTACGTTGAATCAACGCAAGAATATTACTAATTCACAACGTGTGGTTATTGACTGTTTTTGACGTTTTTAAAACGTGCGTGTGTTTATTGGGAGGTTTACTGAACGTTCAAAAAACGTTCCAGAGACAGATTTTGCTGTTAGAAATGGATTTCATAGGCCACATTGTAACTACGCAATGTCCATATGTGGAATTCTAATTAAATTCATATATGGATTGATCATGCTCGCTGTGTCATATGGGCAGACCAAGAACTGTATTCTTGATCCCTTTATTCCTGTTATCTTTGAATATATGTATTCTCAAAGAATTGTATTCCTACATAGCCGTATTCTAAAAGAACTTTATTCTTCAATATCTTTATTCTCCAATAATTGTATTCTTAATACCTACATTCAGGCGGATGACTATTCAGAAGTTGTTAATTATTCCCATTGAACTATATAATTATCATTGCAAAGAGCAATTTTTAGTATCGATTTCCAATTTATCAACAATACCTGCTCAATAGTCATTCGTCTGAATATAGGTATTAACAATACAGTTCTCTGAGAATAAAATTCTTCAGAAATACAGGTATTTAAGAATCAAGTACTTTCAGAAAACAGTTTTTTGAGAATAAAGGTGTTCAAAATACAGGAATTTAGGAAGACAAATACAGGATACAGGTATTAAAGGGCAATCAAGCATCGGGAGAAGCAGATAAAATTTTTCACCAACTTTTTTTTATAAATTACGTGATAAAATTAAATTTGAAATCGATAATATTCGAGTACATATCTGAGATTGGACTCTGAATATCAATGTAAGTTTCTTCATAGTTTGCGAATATTAGAAAACAAAATTGGAAAAAAATTGTTGACAGTTGGAGGTTATTACTCTTAAAATCCTCTTATAATCGCCAGAAAATGAGAGAACTTAACTTATGAGTCTAATCCTGGCCGTGGATTTTATTATTCATTGAAAATTTCCGTTGAATGCATAATTCATGAAAAAAGTTGGCGCAAAATTTGGCCCGCTTTCGTTGGTATTTGAGTACCCTTATGAATGGAGATGTTTAAAAATCAAGTTTTTCAAGGAGACAGCCCACACAGCACCATAGTGCGAAAAGAGTTCTCGATGCATTCATTTTGAATTCTCATCGTTTCAAATGAATTCATCTTGAACTCTTTCTGAAATACGGTCGGTGTTGTTTGGATGTTCTTCGAGAATTTGAGAATACAGATATTTAAGGATGGACATAATTAAGAATACAATTCTGCGACAAATACTTGGGAAGACAATTCTCTTCTTGAAAGGATTAATTCTTTAAACATACAGTTCTCGTTCTGCAACCATATGCGAAGAAACGTTTCATCCATGAGAAAGTATTTGAACCACATAAGACACACATCGCTCATATCTAGTACTAATTAATTCCCGTATATGGAATCATATACCCTTATATGGGACGTTCTTTTATAAACCGAACGGTTTTGTTTTTTTTGAGACATTTTTTGTGGGTTCTCCGTATAAAATAATTCGACACGTGTCCGAGGATTTGCCATTTTTTTCATTATTTTCAGGAATTTGAATTTTTGAAATTTGAACAAATCGTCGGTGATGTTAATCTTCAAATTTTCATAGCTCCGGTTCTAATTTACTTACAAAC
Organism: Gonatopus flavifemur; assembly: GCA_018340375.1. Classification (NCBI taxonomy): domain Eukaryota; kingdom Metazoa; phylum Arthropoda; class Insecta; order Hymenoptera; family Dryinidae; genus Gonatopus; species Gonatopus flavifemur. Next base: position 23,875,623 of record JAFFJZ010000005.1, read on the forward strand.
ATTCCTAACCGCTCATTTTAATCGGAAAAGAATAACCTTTATGACAGAATTTTTTACTAATACGATTCTCTGAAGTATTCCATGAGGTATTGACAATTGAAATGTTTGACGTGGATTTTCACAACCGCCCCCAGTTTTTACAAATTTGAAAAAAATACTATCGTATTCCTCGTTCAATTTCTCATAAAAAACATATTTTTATTCCATGGGGTCTCCATGGGCACTATTCTAATTCAATCAATTGTCTTTGAGCAGTGCTCGGTCACAGAGAGTATCACTGTTACTCGCGTGAGCAATTATATACATAATTACGTGATCATACAACAGTGCTTTATGGATTGATCATTTTTGCACGTTCCAACACTAAAAAAGTATTGCACAAATGATTATAATCATTGCTCGTTATTTCGTGGAAATTATATTTAGTTTTCATTGAATGATTCTTTTACATTCAACCGAATACATTCGATTCTCCTCTGTCCAAGGAATTTTTTCTTCTTCAATTGTTCATTCCACTCATGTGATGAGTAGATTTCACTGATATGGTCAGTGGATTTCATTAAATTACATAATGAATCCCTAGTTCTGAGGGATCCATTTTCAAGTGTTACAATCAGTGATGATCTGTTGAAAATCAGTGAATATTATTAAAGAAAAAATATTCAACACATGGCACCAACATATATGTTATTGATGAATTCATTCCTGTATGCATCTTGAGAATCTACTCTGCAGTCACAAAATATGCTGCTCTTTCCCAGAATGAATCTGGCATCTAAATGTATAGTAAAACACAATTTAGGATTGAGATTTAATAAAAATGTTTTGCAATGCCATGCGTTGATTATTTTTCCTTTAATAATATTTTTTGTAACCAGTGAATATTTACTGATTTTCAATAGATCATTGATCAAATTAGAATAGTCCCCATGGAATAAAAATATGTTTTTTATAGGAAATAGTATTTTTTTCAAATTTGTAAAAACTGGGGGCGGTTGTGAAAATCCATGTCAAACATTTCAATTGTCAATAACTCATAGAATTTTTAAAAAATCGTGTTGGTAAAAAATTCTGTCATGAAGTTTATTCTTTTCCGATTAAAATGTACGGTCAGGAAAGTTTGTAAGGGAATCAGAACCGGAGCTATGAGAATTTGAAGATCAACATCACCGACGATTTGTTCAAATCTCAAGAATTCAAATTCCTGAAAATAATGGAAAAAATGGTAAATCCTCAGAAACGTGTCGACTTATTTTATACGTAGAACCCACAGAAAATTTCTTAAAAACAACAAAAATTGTGTGATTTTTTTGTAGCCGAAATCCATTCGGTTTATGAAAGAACGTCCCATATTAAAATTGCACAACCAAATATGAATTTTATATATCTCAACGTAGTCCCCCAAGAGAACAAGAAGGTTCAAGGAACCTCCAACAGAGGTCTATTCAACATCCGGACATTTGAAGGTCCATTGAATGTTCCATGAACGTGAATTTACGTACGGTGGACGTAAATTTAACCGAGAAGATTTGTGTTCTCTTGAGGTCTTACCATATGTGATTGAGAATTCATACATGGATTATGTATGGATTATGTATAGATTATATATAATTTATATATGGTGGTATATGAACTATTTTTACTGAGATTACAAAACACCATCATAAATTTCCATCAGTGCTACAATATCCTCGAAAATCGTAATTACTAAAATGTGAGAAAACACGTGTCCGTTACCGCGAATACTTGATGATCGAACTCTTTGAAATATTCACCCACAAATGTAATTATCATTTCTCTTCCCCCAAAGGTCACATTGAAAACGGCTGATCAAATTTCATCGATTTCCTCAACTTACTTCCTCCTCCATCTAAACTAGAATATTCGATCGATATCAGAGTTACGATACATTGAACACGCCAAAAAGGATGCTGATGATAACTCCCTCCTGTTTCCTTCTCCTTTTATCTACATCTTTTTCGTGATAGTATATATTTTCCTGAAGCAGCGCATACATTATATGGTGATAAAAGGCTATATATACGTCGTGACACTTTGCAGAACACATCGGTACCGTACGATCGCGCCAAGTGGCACGCAGGTAGGTCGGTTGGTTAGAAATATACAGGTGTATCAAGATGGGTGCTCACCTACCTACCTACGTACCTACCTACCTACCTACCGGGTGTACATGCCAATTTCAAACTGACATTTGAGACATCTCGATGTGGTTTGTGTTGCGATATTACAACAGTAGCGTGTTTCAACACTCGCGATGATTCTACACGTGTTTGAGGTTACCATCAATAACAATGAAAAAAAAGCAATACCAATATACATATATTATTCATATCCTTCTATCTATTTTACGACAGAAAATATCCAGAAACACTCGCGCTTACTCTTTTAGAACAACTCTCAAAAGCTTTCCCCTGCTCTCAATTATTTATCTCTTATAATAACTCTCCGTAGCAGGATTTTAAACAAAGAGATAATAAAACACTGAGTATTATATACCACCTTGGATGATTTGTTCATCAGAATATGTATATATACATATATGTACATAATCCTAATGATCCTTTGTTTTTGTGCATATCATCAATTCCAAGATAAGTATAATACATACCCTCGAGCGATTCTCCAAATGAAGATTAAACTCTTGCCACCGTAATTCTGTTAAAATCCTCTGTTAATCTTTCATACTTTCCTGTTCCGTCACTCATTCGTATCAGGAGACAATTCAGGTTCCGAACTTCAATTACATTATAATTTCAAATACGACGATTTATCTGGAACCTATGATTTCGAGTGACAGATCAATGATTGTCCACGACATGATTTATCACATCACGTCTCTTTATCTTCGCGCGCGAGCACGTATATACATATATATATATATATATATAATACACAACGGATATTCAGAGATTTGTAGAGAATGCGAAGATCACTCGCCATTCCACTTACAATCCTCGGATAGGAAGTAAGTGATAAGAGAAACAATCTGGACCGTATTTCCATTTGTCTTACATGAATTTCAATTCGAGGAAACCACGGAAACAGCACTAGCAGCAATGCCGACGATTTGAAATTCTCTATGTAGAGCGTATACCGGTTGCCAAATTATCACGAACAGAGAAAACCCGTGGGAATTGTGAGTAGAGTACTCAAGATTCTCTCGGTAGTGTTGGCCTATTATCATCTGCGGAGAAGACGAAGGGATGTCCTGTGCAATTATTATTCTAGCTGGTTCAACTAAACGGTTGTTCCAATTCTATATAGAAATCCCTCGAATCTCTCTTGATTGCACATATCTCCGTTCGGTATTTTCGATTACCTTCTCCAAGTTCGATTCTTATTCTCCCCTTCTCAATTGAAACATTGTTTCATTCGTTAAATACTTTTGTTTCCATGGAGCTTCATTGATAACCTATCTTCATTATTTTAATAACAAGGAACGTATGCTGTAATTGAAATTTTTTCCCATTATATTATCTATTCGCATTATCTCTATACACAGTGAGGATAGAATACAATATTTTGTGTTATAGCCGAGTATTATTGAAATCACATGACATATAATGTATTTGCTGAACGATAAAAGTGTCTTATCGTGGCACGTCGATTGAATTACATGTAATACAGTTAATTACGACCGATACAATCCACACGTTTGTTGTAGGGTGACATGAAAGAATTGAAAATTCCACAACGTTCGTGAGGCGTGGTTTTTCAGTGATAAATATAAATCATCAGTTACGTCTGATTCAGTATTCCACTAGTTATCTACCATTTCATCTCAATTTCACTTTCTCCGTGGAGTTTGAATATCGAGAAATATACGTGCCATTAAATTGTTTTCAAACTAAAAAGAATTTTGTAAAAATATTGATTGAAAGTCTTCCGAGGGAGAGAGATATTCTTTGTAGAGGATATGATTTTTCTTTTTCTTTGACCGCGAGAATTCCATTCACGATAAAAGGATTTTCTTCATACAGCAAACAGTTGTGTTCTAGGATTGTGAAGTTTTCTCGTCATCGAACTAACGGTAAAGAATCTGAAAACGACTTGGGCATCTTTTATTCTTCCACAACGATCAACATTTTTTACAGAAACTTCATCTGAAAATTCAACATTGAAGATTGATGGTTGAATTGATTTTTCTCCCAAATTGCGTTAAGAGCGGAGAAAGAGTTCTTCGAAGAAGAACTTTTGAATTTCAAATCAGTTGCTCGACAGACAATTTGAACGTGGGCATTTTAATGTTAAGATCACTCCTTAAGTGATCTAATCTTAATCCGCTCGATACAAAGCATGAATTCAAAAACCTCAACATTGTCGTTCCATTTCAATTCGATACTCGATCATTAAACTTGTTTATAATCTAAATTTTTGAATTGATCATTATCATATTTTAGAATGAATAATGTGTCTGAAGAATAAAATAGAACCAAGGATTATTTATTTCCCATCAACATCAGAATGATAGGATTTACCAACGATTTTGAATAAAAAATTATATCACTTGCAGTCAATTTTCATTTAAATTGCGACATCTTTTTTCCACATAGCATAAAATGTCTCAATGACATTGCTAGAATATTATATTTAAAATGTGCAATATTCTGGCGAACATCTCAGGAATATTGTCAGAATGTCTCCAGAATGTCTTATGTCACCATCTTTGAAACAAAACACAAAACACTGCTTTTGGTGGGAAAAAAAATTTTCTTCAGAGCGAATTCCTCTACAGATGTTGTATAGAATATCATTTGGATGGCTATGTGAGAGAAATACACCTTAAAAGTCGATTATCAGGGAAGTTTCCTCAGTAGGGATCGAACCCCAATTCTCCGAGGCATAGACAAAGCCTCTATCACCTCAGCTAACCACTTAGATGACTTCAATGCCCTCAAAGTGCCAGTCTTCTTCATCATAATGATGTTTCTGATAAATTCATTCCCGTGGGATATAGAACAATCAATTCAGAATTCTCTAAAACTAAAATTGAATAGGTCGTGGGAGAGAGGTTTCTTTCGCCCTCGACTTGTAAATTTTACTAAGTACCGGGTCTGATGAATAAAAATTCTTACTGTCACATAAAATATTACTACTGAAATATTTTCAGAATATTTCATTTGTGACAAACATGAAATATCCGCCATTATGGATTCCCAGAACATTGCAGAATATCATGTGTGCAACATTTCAATTGCAAGATCCTTAGAGTAATTGGAATGAAATATTCTATCCGCAATATCTATGGAATCTCGCAGAAATATTCAACATAGAATGTTTCGACTGAGATATTTGTGATATTCTGAGAAAATTACTGAGACATTGTGTGCTACGTGTAGGTTGTAATTAGTGAATTCTTTACGAAATTATTATACATAAAACGGGAACACATAGACGGATGATTTCCAATACAGACTTTCATTGGCGAATTTAACGGAATTAATAATTTGAACATTTCCGGTGGCCTGAATTGTTTACGAACGTTAAAGGCATTAAAAAAAACAAACAACGTTTTTTTTTATCGAATATCAATAACCGCTCCAATGTACAACAACTTCACAATAATTCCGATACTTACATTCACCGCGTGAATTCAACTATATTTTTCTTCCGTAAACACGTCACCGATACTTTCAACATTCAACAATCACATTTACATGCTACAATACACGATGTACAAACAATACTCGTTAAATTGCATATTCATGACACATACTCAATCTCAATTTGCATTCACGTTTCAATTAGGAACTTGGCCATTCCGTTTTTAAAATACACCGTGAGATATACACGTTTTAATCATTATTGAAAATGAGATTGAGGATTGAATTATTTCAGCAAAGAGAGAAGAAGGGCAGGAGGGAGTAAGGGAGTTGAGATTATCACGCATACTATTTTACATACTAATTACCAATCGTTTATTCGTCAACCTAACCGTATCAGCACCTCTTATACGATACACTCATACAGTTATTTGCAAATTCCATTTATATTAATGAAATATGATCTACCGACACGAAGCGAATCTGCTCTTAAAACATACCCCAAACCCTCGGACGATTTTCTTCGAATTTGCAACGAATGTAGAATGAGTGTTATATCGTGTAGTATACTTGGAGCGGATTTTGTGGCATATTATGGACGTCAATGGTTCTTCATTCGTTGGTAATAAGCCAATATGAGTCGCCAGTTAATGGGTTGAGAGAATCTTGTCGAATCCCATCGTGTCCACCGTCGGAGCACTTTACAGATTGCCTCGTGAAGTGACTCGTTAAGTCACACACTCACGTGGATAAATGTTTCCAGTCGTTTGAGAGTTGAAAAACTCGAGAAATGTTTAAAAGCATTATTAAGGTCGCCAAATAAAGCGTATGATTGTCAAAGTGGGGAATCGAGGACGGAAAAATGATAGAAAAATGAAAGAATTTATCCAAGTCTTATCTAAATCTGCTCGTCTCACGTTCTACGGATTCTCTGTCATCCGTTCATGCTATATCCACTGCTGCTTCTTTCAGTCAATAATCGTTTCCGTACGCCTCATAGTGCTGGCATCACGCACAAGGGTGGATGTACGATACAGATTCTTTATAGCAGGGAAAAAAAACAGATATCAACGCGTATATATCTTTTCTTTTTCGTCATTCACGTGCATGAAATCCGAGGATTTTATTATGAAGTTCTCAGAAACGATTATATGATTGAAACGCAGAATAGAAATGAATACAAAAATCAATTTCTCTTAATCTACTTAATGTAATCGAAAACCAATTCTCTTCTCCGACTGAATATCGTATTCAAAAGGATGAAAAGTTATTGGAAAATTGAAAAATCTCATCAGTTAGATTACAATATAAATCTCAAGGAAGCTTCAAAGAAATCGGACTCCTCATTGTGAATTGGCCAATCTCCAGGAATCTACACGTATAGGGCAAAGAGCTGGTGTATCGCGAACGTGAGATTCATTTGGAAATCTATGCATCGCGAATACCGAAACGATTAAAACCGTGTGTCAATGTTGTTCCTCGATCATTCAACCGTGTCAGATCTTATTCAACCCTCACCCTCACTTCCCTCGTTTCGTATTACAATTACAAATTTCATCGATTCTGTAAAGGTTTTTGCTATGAGGAAGTCTTAATAAATGATTACATCGCAATCGTTTAAGCGCGATGTCTTCCTCATTCGCATTCGAGTGATTAAGGCCAAAGTTCGAATGTTTACGCGTTACATAAACTTCAGCGACGACGTATGAGAAATGGCACTCTTCGTTCACACTGTTTCGGATGTTGGATTTTTGAAATTTTCGAAAAGGCGTAACGATTATTGGCAACGACGCAAGAAGGAGGAACTTGTGAAGGGTGGAACAGCTGTCGTGCACACGCGACAAATTTCCAAGAGGACAATTATTATATCGCTTCGAGAGAACTGGGTCGCCTTGTAATTCCAAGCGCGTATGTGTAGTCGATGTGTATCTCGTTAGGAAATGAATTTGTCGTCGAAGTTGTACGACAAAGTAATTCCTTGCTACGATTCTCCGTGTACAAGTATGAATGTGTACGCATACGAATACAGATAGAATTTGACATTGCGTTGAGTGAGTGTTGGCAACCGATGGAATCTCGAATTTCAACAGCCGTCGATGGGGATGAAATACAGGGTACTGTAACAATACCGAACAGAGAGATATGAATTCGAGTACTACCTCGAGGGCACTACATAACTCTACTATACGTTTCTTGGTTAAAAAATATTTCATCCGTGTGTTCACATTTTTAATTAAAAATATTCAATTTTGGGATTCGATGTTTCAACGTATCAATGAGGGATCGTATTTGTCGAATGAATTATCGATGAATGAATGTTTGCTATCGGTTTATCGGGTTTGAGATATACGTCAATGAACTAGGAGGAATGTTTCGTCCTCGCGATTGCAAAATGATCAGAATTATTTTTTGAGAAGCTAAAATCTTGGTTAGAAAATTATTACTTTATGGTTTTTATTATATATTTGAGCAATTCTTTTACCGAAAATAATGATTTGTTTGTGAAACCTTTTCATCAAAAAGTGACCAAAAAATGTCTTTTAGATATTTTCAAGGTAAAAAATCTAGAAATTATTATGAAATAATGAAGACAAAATTATCAAATCGGGATTGGTTGATTTCTGATCAATTTTTGTTGAAAACTAACAACACACAACAACATTCTCACCAAAATGTAACTAAAGGTTTATCACAATTTTTGTGAAGGCTGTTTTACCGTGGTACTGGACGGAAACTGAACGCTAGTAAGGACCTCATAAGTTTTTCTCTTTTGCAACGGTACAAAATTGATGAACGTCTGGAGTCATTCCTACTGAAAGAAAAACGACCCAACTAGAAAGTTATCCCATGCACCAGATCAGGTAAACCTTGATCCGGTCCAGGTCCTGATCAGGCAATCTCGTCAGGACCTGAGAAGTCATGTCACACTTCGCTATTATGAGGACTACTTGAGGCCAGGCATGACTAAGTAGGATTTAATTAGGCATTCCATACCAAAACCTCCAGAATAAATCGAAGTCAAAATGTGAACAGGAAATCCATAATTGAAAAGTAATGTATGTGGCATGAAGAGATCTAATTTAAAACATACATACAGTTGACATTTGTTTAGAAATGTGTCCCTGATTTGAAGATTTATTTCACCAAAGAGTATACTCTTCACAAAAAATTGGCTACCTTAGCAAAAATCTTGCTCTTTCAGCAAGCGTTGGCTGATCCAGCGATTCAGCATTGTAGATATACAGGCTGATAGAAAAGTTTGATAAATTCGGAAATATTTTGCTAATTCAGCAGAGTAGATTTTCAAAATTCGCTATTTCAGCAAGAATTTTTCTTCGCGTGTACATTTTTGTATTCACTTTATCAAACTACGTTCACGATCTTGGGATAAACTAACAAGGTCCTGATAAGAATACAGCAAGGAAAACCTAATTCCAAGTTCCAAGATAATTCAAGGAAATCCTAATTGGGACCTAATTGGGATTCATTTCTACTTGAGTAAGAACTCTAGGACCCATTTTATTGATGGAAGCTAATAAAAGTCCATTGTACTCGTTCGTTAGGAATGTCCCAATGAGAATGCTCATTCCACGAGTACACGGGGAAAAAGGGTAGTTGAAACAACTATAACTGAATCCCCGAGATAACACCATGGCCACCAAACGTTCAATGAACATTGAACTAACATTCGATGAATGTAGGGACTGGGGGAAGAAAAACACGTTGAAAACAACGTCGAAAACAATGTCGAAACTGGCTTCGAAACAACGTTGAAAACAACGTTGTTTACCGTGTTGAAATGTTTGCTCTTTGAAAAAGAAAAAAACAACGTAAAAAAACGTGGTTTTCTACACTGTAAAAAAAATTTGTTGAATTCCAAACAAAAATGCTTGGAAATTTACAAACTTGGTTTGGAAAAATAATTTCCGAACCTTTTTTGTAAATTGCCGAACAAAAGTTTGTGAATTCTCAAAAATCTTCGTGAAATCACAAAATTTTTTGAATGTTTACAAACTTTTGTTTGGTAATTTACAAAAAAAGTTTGTGTAAAAAACTGCCAAACTTCTTTGGCAGTTTAGGAAGTATATTTTTTACAGTGTAGGTTGTTTATTCCTTTTCTGAAGAGAAACCATTTTACCATGGTGAACAACCTTGTTTTCAACGTAGTTCCCCATGTTATTCTTAACGTTGTTTTCAACATTGCTTTCAACGTGATTTTTTCCCTCGGGGACATTTTGACGTTCACAGAACATTCATCAAATGTACGTGAAGGGTCACGGTAAAAAGTAAAACTCACTTTCATCCTGAAAATTAGCTGAATTTAAGATGCAACCAAAACTAGCCCTGTTTCAATGAAAGTCAGCATCGAAAACTAATGCCCACACAATGGAAAAGACTGAATTTCAGTCACGTTTTCAAGTAAGAGATGCAACCACATTCAGTTGGACTTTTTACCGTGTTTCACAAACGTCTAGAGGTCTTGGTTCTCTTGGAGGTGGGTGCATATGCGCTTACAAGTTGAATAGTTATTTCAACTTGTAAGCGCTAATGCACCCATTTAGGTAGTTGTTTCAACTACCCTTTCTTCCGTGCGAGCATGGCAATAAAGCACAGGTAATTTACATGAAGCCTGCATTGCAATGGTAATACAAAGATTAATTGTATCAGAACAGTTTTGACACACGTTTGTGCCAGCATTGATTCAGACTTGAACCAATATTCAGTTTTCCAGCGAAAGCTTTCACGGAGAAAAAAAATAGTAAGGTTCGTTATTATACGTAGCACAGCCACCCCCGATATGTGATATAGTAAATTATACCATGTCGCATTTTGATTTGTAGGCACATAAAATTCAAATTCACCTGTGAAAAAATCCTTCAGGTCTGACTATGCGTGTTCAGGCCTAATCATGGACATTTTTAGGCAAAATTATTCGTGTTCAATACTGCCTGCACGTGAGTGAGCCTGATCACACCTGGTCGTTCATTTTTGAGCTTTGTCATCACTTCAAAAGCTTCAATTTTGTACGCACGTGGAAACCCGTGATCAAGCTTAACCACCAGCGATCATGTCTGACAAACCATTCTCGCTCGTGATCATGCAAAATCTCACCAACTGAGGATTATTCATACAAAATGATTTTGTGTCAATTTTTCTATCACAAATACACATGATTGATCATGCTAAATCGGCCCCAAACGCAGGCGCATACGCCTGATCACGCATGATCATGCCTGAAAACTGGGAACTAGAAAATACGAGCTGCATAAGCACAATAAGTAGAAATGATTACCAATAAATGAGTGTTTGATAACATTATTATAGTTTCATTCCTTACAAAAAAACTTATTGATTTTGTATGAATTTCTCATGTATAATGGAGCATAATCAAGCGTGATTGGGCGTAATTGGGCATGATTAGTCCTGATTAGTGGGTACAAAATTGAGGCCTGACTACGCCTGATCAGGCTTCAGTCATCAGTCCTGATCAGGCGTGAGCAAGCGTGGACAATTATTTCACGGGCAGCGAAAGAAATTACAGAAATGACTAATCCTGATAGTGATCTACAAAGATACTAAGTGGCATTGCATTTTGTAACACTTTACATCACAGAATTAGCAAATCACATAGCTCATTCTACTGAAAACATATTAATATTGCTGTATTAATTAGTGAACTTTGATATTCTCCAAAAAAGCATTTTTCCGCATGTTGTATCGATCCCTCATGTTGCAAAACTATTGAATCAAGCTTGCACCAGCGATGGCGATCTTTTGCTACCGTTATCCGCGGCGTCAGAATTGAGGCTCATCAATTTTTGAAACAAAGTTATCATTTCAGGCACTACTCAAACTTTCTCTCAAGGCTTCGTCAAATCTGGGTCAGTCTTGCGCCCCTAGTGAATTTTTACATGGGATGATCCATGGGGGATGATACCATGCTGTATTGACCAAAGAAGTTTTATACGGATATTCAGGTTGTAGGAATTCCCTAAAACATACTCATATACTTTGTCTTTAGAAATCTCTCTCATCCCGTATTCAGACTATTCATCCGATTTTGTATTACAGTTCATCGTGTGGTATTCGCTCGATTGAATGTCAATCAGAGATCTGGGTTTATACGGAAAAGGAATGGAGAAACAAAAGGGTCCAAGGAAGAACAGGAGAACTCTTCTCTTTTCCTTTTACCCCTTCATTTTTCTCGTTCTCGATTTTTCTGGTGGTGATCGATAACTATGGTTCTAGCCATTCATATAAAACCATCTCATCCATCCTACCATTCCGATTTGGTCACCAGCCAGATCCTCTCTCGGGTATTCTTGTGTATACGTGCGTGTTTTCGGTGTGTTTAACTATGTACGTATACAAATAGTAAACGAAAAAAGGCAGTCTAGTCGTTGTATAGCGAGCAAGAAGAAAATCTGAGCCGCAATTCGGTATTACCCGAGCATAAAAATGTTCTAATTTTAAATAGACTTTCTCTCCCCTTGGAAAGTGTGTTAGATTGGAAATTTTATGAGACTTTAATTGATTTCATTTTATGTGCTGCCCTTGTTTCAGAGGATTTTAATTCCCTCACGTCAGCAAGAAATATTTCATGAATATGCAGAAACTATTTGAGATGAGTTATATGGGGATAGATAGAATGTTTCATAATTAATGCCGATAATGATATTCACATTTTAAGATAGCCTTCAAAAGAATTGGAAAAGATTATTTGTCTTATTCGAAGCAGTTTGTATTTTATTTTAAGGTCTGAGGTCTTTAAGGGGGGAAATCCCTGTGGACGACTGTTTTTTCAATAATTTTTTATGGAAACTGAGAGCATTTATTGAAATTTGGAAAAGTAGATGATATTATTGACATTATGATGTATTGATACACCTTTTTTGAAGTAAAAAAAAAACCTAATAGTGGCTCTGCAGCCTTTCAAAGTTGACACCTCGAGTTTGCGCCGTGCATTGCCCAGGTCCAGGAAATTGTCTGTAATCAAAAGGGAAAATGTTTTCCATCAGAATATGTTAGTACGCTTTGCATGAACGTAAATTTAGTGAAGAAAAGTGGAAAATAAAAATTAGAGACCAAAAAAACGAAAAACACAATTCTTTTTGTCAAAAAATTGTTAAAAATAGTATTTATTGTGAAAATTATACTAAACTTTCAGGTTCATGCAAAGCGTACTAACATATTTTGATGGAAAAAAATTTTCCTTCTTGAATATAGATAATTTCCTGGACCTGGGCATTGCACGGCGCAAACTCGAGGCGTCAACTTTGAAGGGCTGCAGAGCTGCCATTTAGTTTTATTTTCTCTTCAAAGAAATTTTATCAATACTTCATAATGTCGATAATATCATGTACTTTTCCGAATTTCAATAAATGCTTTCAATTTTCCATAAAACATTATTGAAAAAAGCGTCATCCAGAGGGATTTCCCCCCTTAAAGAATGGATGGAATATTAAATACTTTTATTGAGTACTTTTGGAACTGTTTATATTGAGTAAGTTTGGAGGACTATTGAGTACTCAAGGAATGAGAGTGCCAAAAATTTCGACCCAGTCTGGGGTAAAAATTGGCAAAATGGAGGCCATCGTTCATACCTCCTTGGGTTTTTTTCCCCAGATTCTCAGGAAATTTCAACAACTCAGCTCCGAGAAAATGTAGAAATTCTGGTTCTCGGAAAACCACCGTCTATGTCAATTTAAAAATAAATACCAGAACAATAAGAAAGAATGAATTTTGAATGAGATTTCAAAGTGAAAAGTAGCCAATTCCAGTCCCGTTCTTTATAGTATAGTTTTATAAACATTATTGCTCCCTCAGAGGTGGACTCGAGATTCTCGAGTAGGACCAACAATACTTGATTTCACCAGTTCCGATGCGAGATTTGTTGCATCAATGTACAACTATTTGAAGAATGAAATGGAAGAAAATTTGTCAAGATAATCTTTTGATTCTAAACTCTAAGGTTTATTAAAAACTGTTGCAGTCTCGAAAAGGGTCTCGTCTCGTGTTGTTTTGATCTTGGGCGGAGAAAAATTGTTTTATGTTCCGGATGCAATAATCAATTCCACCCTCTCAGACGTATTATTATTTCCAACTATTCCATGCCCACACTTGACTTGATATGCAAGTTCGTCTTCAAAGATCGTAGAATTGAATGATATTTACTATTCTCGAATTTCTTGTTTCCAAGCAATGTAGAATTTAGGAAAATCATACGATTCTTTTCTCAGAATATTCATTCGCTTCTAGCACAGTTTGCTTCCTCAAATTTTGAATTTCAATCCCTCGAGGTGTGAAATTTGAGAAAATTCAATCTCTCTCGCGCATTCCCAGCTGCATGGACGATGGATGAACTTCGTGAGGGTATTTCTGAATTTCTTCTGATATAAAACCAACCGCATGAATATTCAATCAATAACTTGAAGCTTAGAATTCCATTGTAATCTATCAACAAACAAACACAAACATAAAAATATGGGATCTACAACATTGTACTCGAATCGATGGTTAAAGTTCCTTTTGTTCTCTCGAACTACCAAAATCGAGAGGAATTACAGGAACCTGATCATCTTTCTTAGTCCATTGGACGTGGAAGTGGTTGGTTTCGTGAACTATTCGTACGACATCTTGCCTGGGAGAAGAAACGACCAAATTGGTTTGGACCGTTTAATCGAGCAATCTCGATGAGAGTGTTCCCAAGATTCTCTACCATAGCCATCTCACTTTCCAACGTTACCCCTTCGATCTCTTTTCGTTTTTCGTGTCGTTGCTCGATTTTCCATTTATCCGTTTCACCGTTTGATCGTTCAATTTCGAATGATTGATTTCTCCTTTCGACGATATGAAGTCAAATTGATGTTTGATTCGAAAAAAAGAAAACTGACGAATTTTGAAAAAAAGTTTAAGAAACAGGGACTCTAATTCCATTTACTCGATGCAATTCGGAAGAATAATGACGATATAATCGTGATAGAAAAATATAAGAATCTTATGATTATTTTCTTTTCTCGCTGATTTTGGTTACACTTTTTCATTATTTATTATTCCGAGTAAAAAGGTGGAGTATCGTTTTGAAAGTCGTCCTATGCACGATTACTCAACGTCACCGTTTCCTTTGTGGAATGAAAAATATGAGAAGGAGGATTCTTCATTACGTATACATTCTGAATTCACGAATGTTGTTTCGTTCTTGGAATGTTACATATAAGTGGATACATTTTTAAAGATGAATGTTATTCCAGCAATGATATTTGGTGGATGAGAAATGAGGGGATGAAATCTTATTTTTGATTAAGAATAATTCCGGACGATATCTGTCGAAAAAATGTCTTAGTCTACGAATGACATGGACGTCATTTATCAAATCCGAATTTTTCTGGTGACTCGAGAATAATAATCTTCTCTCGAATCGAATAACGAAATACGAAGATAAAACATCTCCCTTCCACCCCAATTGCGTTATACAATAATTGTACCTACGATTGAAGTCGAATGAACCATATCTGTCGAATCGATAGGCCGTGTCATCCCTCTGTTCCTCAAAGTGTAACTCGAAAGAAGCGACCGAGCGGCAAGCAATTTGGCAAACGTTCATAGAAAGGAAATAAAAGCTGTGACTAAGGGAAAGATCTTTTATCCTTTCTTCTTCTTCATCACAATTTTATTCACTCGTTTTGTACATCCATCAGGATCCCCAAGATTTATTTGTTTCACTCGCCACCGAGTGGGAAGTAAAATTTTCCGTGCTTCATTTTGAGAGTCGCACTCTATTTGTTCGACCTCAATTACCGCTCCCCTTGTCTTACCTCTTCCATTTCACTTCGAGTACAAGCACAGCGGTGTGTTATTTGATAGCGTAACACGTGCGTGCACATCCTATTTCTGAGACTCGCTCATTTTGTGTCGCTTCAGGGCTATCAAGAACCTACCTCGATAACGTAAGGGATTTATTTTGCTTTTACGAGGAGATTCCCTTCTGTAAGCCCGTTGGCAAATGGACAACGTCGAATCCCATCTTCATTCGTTCCTTGAATTGTCATGGGTAATGTAGCTGTACGAATAAAGTAGAGACAATCCCACGATAAATGGACATAATCGAAACGATGATATCAAGGTGAAACGTTGATACGTATATCACTGTTATTATCATCATCCTCATCATCATCATCATCCTTGTTATCGTTGTTCCAAAAAATAATATGAACAATTTTATCTCACTTGAAAGTTCGCTTTTTGCTTTTCATTCATTTACCTTCAATTCCGAGTATCATTAGATACCTCGACTCCGTTATAAATAGGGTAATTTGAAACTAAAGTATGAGTTTGGAGAAAGGGAGGAAAAAAGCGTTGAAGAAGTTGAAATTATCTCTTGTTGCTTTTCGAGAGTACATATACTTTGGCAAGGTATGTACATCGGTGAGAGAGAACATAGAATATATCCAGGTTTCTCAACGGAGGTAGGGGAGTTTCCATGGTTCGGAACACAGTTTTCCTGGGGTGAAATAACTGGAGTTGCTCGTTTGTCGTCGTCGTCGTCGGGCAAGCGAGGAACGACCGTACTCGCCATTCTTGCCGCTTCGAGAGAGATGAAAAGAGGAGGGAGGAGAGGGACAGGACATCGAGGGAACTTGCACACACTGTGAGTTTTGGCGGGGGTAAAAACTTGGCGCACAAGTTCTCGTCGATTTGTCAAACGTACCGAAACGTATAACCCTCTACGATCCATTCGAAGTGGATATCCGACCTGGTTAAGTATACTCGCTGCGAACCAAAGGAACAAAATTTCTTCTCTTGTCTATATCTTGAATTTTAGTCATGGGACATGGATAATTAATACCTGGCATTTGAATTCTTTTGTGAAATAACTTCACCGGCACAAAGTATTTAATCAAGTTATACATTCAATTTTCTATTTATTCGCAACGTTGAGCGTTATAATTTCAACTCGTGTATATGAAATTGGTTTGTTCATGCATATAGAGATCAGTTAGGGAAGTTTGATGGAATTCTCAAGGTCAATGAACTTTCAAAACAACTGATAGATGGAATCTTATACTCTCACAAGCAACAGTTTGATGTAAAGAGAATTCTTCGAATATCCTCTTTTCGTACGATTGGAGGATAAACCCAAAGGAACAGTTCAAAGCTCAAACGTTATTCGTACATAAAAATTGTTGAAAATCATGAAAATAATCACCTCGTAACGTAGCAAAGGGGATAAGGGTATAAGATACAATGATTTTACGAAGAAATATAACAATGGCGAGTTTAACGATGGGAGAAAGTCAAACGCTTCACTGAACGACCATTTTTTTTAACACAACCGCATTTAATATGAAGCTGTGATATACGAGACAATACTTGTTTCTTCTTCCTTTCCTTCTATACCTTCTCTTTCTTTTTTTCCCTCGCATACCACATTTTGTCACGCACTCTTCACTTGTTTATAGACATTTTACAACAATGGTCAGTCATGCACACGTGTACAAAATATCGTAACAAGCCTGCCATGAGGAATAGAGGTTACTTCAGAGATGAATACCGTGGAATTGATTTGTTAGGTAGTTCTAAATTATATCAGTTCGATGCAAAATAACAAATAATAATAAACATATGAAGAAGTGTAGTTGAATTTACAGAACCTTCCCTTTGATTCATGCTGTATGTTTGACGATATCCTGGCGAATTCAATCTATTATTTAAAGATTAAATACAAATGAGAGAACAAGTGGAACCGGAACAGCACATGCGATAAATTTGCAGGTTTTTCTCACGCTTTGTCGTAAATGTGAAATTCGTATAAATCTTTCATTGGTTGGATGAATGGAAGAGGAATCAAGGACAATTTGAAAGAGAATTTCAAAGACATCTTTTCCTTTGGCAAAATGCCATTCGCTTCACATTGTTGTGCCAAGAGAAAAATGGGAAGGATTTCAAAGGAGTGAATGGCTGAGTATTCCATGAGGGAATTTCCAGTGGGAATGGAAAATCAAATATCTCATGAATATTGTTATAACAACATAATTTGTGGTCTTTTGAATGGATCCTCAAGTCCAATATTGAATAATGAATTATGTTATTTCGAAATGATATTCGCCACGATATCGTGATTCATGAGGGAATTTAAATCCTCTTTCCACAATTTCGAATTGTAGCATATTCCACTGATGAACAGACACACTTGGAAATGTTTGATTCAAATTAAAAGAAAAGTCCATGCCTGAGTGAATCCATTTCAATTTTCTGCTCCTTGTCTTCCAATCGCTGAAGATCGCTCGTCGATAAAAAAAAACAGTTACAAAACAACAGAAATGAAAATCCTTGAAATACCTTCCATAGACGACTTTGAACGTTATCAAAGACAAATTTTTCGAATTTCATGGAGGAGAAGAATAATTTCAGTCCTGTTTCTCCGGTTTTAATTTGACTATTGTTTCGCGTCGAAGATCGAGCAATGAGAAATCTTCTTTATAGGTCAACATGGCTGGCTTCATAGATATATTAAGGCTTAAAAGCAAAACGAGATGGATGGAAGCAAGATGCAAATGCAATTTCATTCATTGATTGGCAACGTTGTCATGGTGACAGAGACGCAGACGCTACATCCACCATCCCCCTTATAATGTCTTTTTACTCATCGTAAAGACGGGAAAATTCTTTATGCGCTCATCGTTGGAAATCCTAAATTGCCGCTACGAATTTAAACCCCGACAGTCGAAGATGCTAGTGTCTGGCGTGAGAAAAAGAGAAAAAGACGGCGAGGCAGCCGGTATCAAATTATAATAAGCTTCAGTCGAACAGTAGCAATATTATTCACGAAGAATCTTATTATGAGTTTTATCTATAGAGATCGAACAAACTTATAACAACAATTTTCGTCATCGCTTTAACCGATCTATACTTTACATAAAAATCCACCGAAGCTTTGATCGTGTGATTTTTATTCTAGTCGAATACCTGGGAGACACAACGCGGATTTTCGTTTATATGAATGACATGAAATTTTCCAATGTTTAGGAGAGTTTTTCTTTTCTCTCGATACATAGTGGAATAAAGCCGAAAAGAAGAATAAAAAAAAAGAGACGACTTTGCATAGCGTGGAAAAAGGGGAAAAACAAATGTTGACTAGAGTCGCGGACCGATGATACAAATGCTATGGTGTATTCGTAGGTCAATACATTTCCAGGTTATTGAGGATGCCCGTCGTGCGGTGACTGCTGCTGCTGCCGCCGCCGCTCCTGTTGCCGATGCTTCCACGGTACGTGAAATCGGCTAAAACCATTTTACTTCGTTGCTTGCAGCACAAACTCGTCACATTGTTTTTCTCCGTTGGATCGATTTTTCAATAACGTTCCGCCAAGCAACGTAGCAGATAGAAAACGGAGATGGCACACTCGCATCGGTCGTGCTAATTTTCACAAAGTTACCATCGGAAATACAAAAAAACAACGCCAGAACGATGACAAGGATCAATTGAATATCGTATACGCAGATACGCTTAAAATTGATGTCTCAATATTTTCGATAGAATCAACTCTGATTGATAATAGAATTATATCAAATTAATTTTCAAATTATATGTAATAAATTTCCGAAATCGTATTCCATTCTATCACGATTCAATGGAGAGAAACTTGAATGCGAATGGGAGAATCGATCGAATCGAGAGAATGAAATGTTGAAACGAGTAGCTGGAATTCAAAAGCTGATCGTTATTATTTTTACGAAATTACGAAAAATGGAGGCAACAAAAATCTGTCACGATGATGCACCGATCGACCATCATCAGCTTTTGCCCGATCTTTCTCCATCTGGTAATAAATTTTCCATCCTCGATTCGAAGTACATAAACCATTTTCATGAGGTGGATTTGGTTTGAAAACTAATCGAGAGAGCTAATATTATGATAGTTCCTGATGGAATCAGGGACGATCAGAGGTCCCGAAGAAGAAGAGAGCAATATTGGATGCAGTGATATAAGATATAAATTCACTGATTCTGATGAATCGTTGAACTTTTTACCGTTTGGATTTGTCTGTTTTGTTTAAACAACATTCTGCCGAGTCAATAAGTTCATTGCTATTTAGCTGCTGTTTTATTTCCTCCGTCGTTTCATTCTTTTCTCTTCTGATTCTTATTCCATATTCTAACGGTGTTCGTGAATTCTGATTCATCGTTGTTCTACGCTACGGAAAAACTTGAAATTCAAATATGCTTGGAATATCGATTCTATTACTTTTCTCCCCTTTTAAACTCTTATAATAACATTATTGAAGTGTGCACGTACCACGTAGTGAGGAAGTAATAGTCTGCCACAACCAATTCGTTGAATAAATATATCCCTAATCCACCAAAAGATACTCTATTACAATTATATTGATGATTTGAATCGTTCTTTGTTCATCACTTGATTATCTTTTGCTACG
The DNA here is from genome assembly GCA_018340375.1 of Gonatopus flavifemur. Lineage (NCBI taxonomy): Eukaryota > Metazoa > Arthropoda > Insecta > Hymenoptera > Dryinidae > Gonatopus > Gonatopus flavifemur. The sequence continues at coordinate 23,895,622 of JAFFJZ010000005.1, forward strand.
TGTGTTCAGATCATGTAGTGGACGAAAAAACAATTTAGTATGGACACGCGGAGACTTTAGCTCCTGCAGCTAGAGTTTTTTAATGATACAGCAAATTGATGCAAAATTTTTTTGCTGTAATGACTAAAATTTAGTATTGGTTCTTCATCAAGTTTTTGCAAGAACACGGAGTGAAAGAGTTTGCTGTCGCAGCAAATCGAGGTATTATATATAGAATAGCGAACTTTTTTGCTAATCTAGCTGAAAATTCGCTGCCACATGATTAACGGATGTAGCAAATTTTCCGCTGGACTGGCAAAATTTTTAGTAATATATACAGAACAGTAAAAAATTCTACTGGAGAAGCAAACATTTCTTGCTGTTACCGCTAAAAAAAATATCGTTGTCGCAGCTAACAAAATTGCTGTCATAGTGAAAAATTCGCTCCTCCCGCAAAAGGTAATCAGCAAGCCAAGTTTCGCTGTCGTAGTGAATTCTTTTTTCTCCGTGAAAGAATGATGTATCTAGAACGAAATTTGAAGAATTGTATCTTTTAACTCGAGTGTTAATTTCTTTGGTCTAAAGTTTGATTTTCAGTATTTGGAAAGATCAATGCGTCAGTATCGCGATAATAACAAGTATGTGTTCTTTTAGGATTAGATTTTGTCAATATTGATCATAAGCCGTACACTAGTTGGACACGTTGTTTGTGAACACAGTTGTAGATGTGATCCTGATGAAAATGGAATAACAGAGAGAACGCTAGACGAGAATGTGTTGAAAGTGATTGAAAAGCGAACAAAGCTCTCTTGTTAGGATGAATATTCTACGTTGAATAAAACCTGATGGACAAGCGTGTAAAGTGTGTGAAATATGAAAACTGGTTTGGTAATAGATTTCAAATTTGAAGACTTTCGAAACTTGTCTTCTTGAATTTGTGTCTCAATTTTGTAAAAGAAACAAATAAGAATTTTATTCAATTTTTTGTCTTCTCACGAGAGAATCAATTCGGATGACAAAAGCGTTTAGAATTCAAGTACAGCGAACATGAATGAACAACATGAGTATTCCGATATGAAGATTTGGAGTAACCACTGAATTCTGATGAAGAACATTTGGAAACTCTCTATCTCTCTATCTCTTTCTTCCTCCTTGAAAAAAGTTGACTGCAGTAAAGTTCAACACCCAGACGTATAATGACTTTCGTCGGTAACACTTGAGGCTGGTAGAAGATCAAGTTGTTTGTGAAAGACCTACAGCGTAGACCGTAAGTGCGGACTAGATGGAAGTTCTATCAATTTTCAAAGAGAGTTTGGAATTATAACTTTGATGCATAATGGATGTACCTACGTATACGTACCATGAACAATCGATATTACCAAATTCTAAGTGTTCAAGTGAGATTCAATACGTGGAAGATGATTATTTATGCACGTTTTCCAACATCTGGCATTCTCATTCCAAATGCGATTGAACCTCGCACAAAAACGAGGTGGAAAAAGGGAAGCAAAAGTTAATATAAGTGAAGAATAATAATACAGTGGCGGATGGGTAATAATAATAAAGAAATCGAATGGAACACGAGTACAACGAAACTATACAAAGCAACTAAACCAAACTCAATTCCCACCTCTCATATTTCTCTCTCACACCGAACCGAAAGATACATCTAGATAAATGCGGCGAAACGTGCCAGCCGTTCAATGGCCGCAAAAGTTTCGTCCAGCCACGTTGGTGTAGCTGGGATGTTGTGTGTTATACTGCCACCAGACTGTCGCAGAGAGAGCTTCCGAGCCAAAAAAGTACAAGGATTCGGTGGAGGCGGAGGAGAACAAGACTTTTTGACACAAGATTTACCATCCTCGATACCCAACGACGTATCACACGGTTTTAGATGGATACCAAAGAAAAAAGAAATACGACAAACAAACAATGTATTTGGAATCATATGGAGAGGAGACATTTTTCATACGAATTGCATAAGGCGGAGAATGCATGATAAAAATCGATGAAAAACATGAATTGCTTAGTGACAACGTAGTGGATTTGTAGGAAATGGAATTTGTTATCGAGAATAAAACATTCCAATGGAATAAATGTTCAGATGAAAATAATGTTTCGTTATCCCAGATGGGTTCTTTGATTATTATTTTTTGAGTTTTTTAGTGTACGTTGTACTGCAAAAAAGTGTTTCGAGTACTATTGGAGTGATTAATTATGAAATTTATATATGAAAACTATTGTGAAATTAGGAAAAGTTACAACTTATATAAAAACAAAAATCATGTGGAAAGGAGCGAAAATTATTGTATAGAAGTGTGAAATTACTAGCACTTAGTTCGGATATTTTCTTGTATTATCTTTGGGGGGATGGCTGAGAATTAACAAATTTTTGTGGGGCTTGTTCAGAAATCTGTTTTTTTTTCAATGATAATAATTGACCATTTTTTAAAGGCAAATGATGGTGGTGTTAACTTCTACCAGGGTAGGTAAATTATGGTTGATAATGACCTAACCCTCTACAGTAATTCACTGTTAATCAGGTCCTCATAATGATTTTTTATTGCTGAGTTTTAATGGGTATTACTCAGCTAGTTTGAAGTGTGCATATTCCGTGTGATCAAATTAACATGCTGTCGAACAACATGTATCCTTCCAATGCCACGTTTTTGGGAGACCGTTTTGTTTTAGGTAATTTAATTAAATAGAAACTGATGGGTGGCCAGAAGAACTGTTCACTGTTTCCATCAGAAATGGCGCAGTAAAATTTTGTTCTTTCCTCACAGAGCAGAGCTGTGTGATTCCACCTTATAATTTTTATAACGATCTCTCAAAAATATCCTCTTTTATTAAATATGTTTTACCAAAATTAAAAATTAAACAGTAGTCTTTCTCAGATGAAGTGAGTTCACACACGGAAAAGAAAAGTAGTCAACTTTACCAGAACTGTGGTTCATTTTACCTAAGACATCGATAAAATACGAGATTATCAAACTGAATAGTAACTCTTACCACTTCAACCAAGTTGGTCATTTGTGTAAGAGTTACCACACATGTTTGTAAATGAGGTTCCTGTTTAATGCTTTCCTAACTCTCTGTTCAAGATGAAGTGTATAAAAATATCTAGTAAGATTCACCAAGGCCTCTTATATACAATGTTCAATGAAGTTATAAAACATATTACCACAGTACACCAATTTTACCAAAATCAATTTATCAAAAGTATTGAAAAAAACAAAATATGTATATTGAATTGAAAAAAAGTGTTAATATTGGAGAATTAAAAATGATTTCACTAATTTATTCTCAAGATTTCTGATGATGCTGATCAACATTATGATTGAATTGGGAAGTAAATTTTGCGCCGACGGGGATTCGAACCTATCTCCTACCTACCCACCTACCCACGCGACTAAAGCCTAACCTGCTACCGTTTGAGCTACACTATGATACAGTAACGAGAGATCATAGAACTAGAACATAATGATCAACATCACGTGGTCAGAAGTCAGGGCCGGACGTTGAGAATAAATATGGTCCATATTCATACATTATATTTTCACGTGATTTTATTAAACGTTGTATCGCTTTTAATACTGGAATTCTTTGTTTTTTTTCATAATTGAATGATTTTAAATATTTTGGTTTTCGTATTCCTTATACATCTCATATGGGTAATCTCACTACTTTGAAATGCATATAATTTATTTAAATCCATCGACTCGCCCGTATAAAAGTTTTCCCTGTTCATTTCTACAAACTTGCAAAATTTGCATATTGTTTTTTCATGTTTTGAGGAAAAAATAGGGAAAAGAACAAGGAAATTTTGCGAGGACGAGAAAAACTTCCCTAAGGAGCACCCACACGGAGAAAAAGGAATTCGCTGTGGCAGCGAAATCTACTTTTGCTGGGTTCCTTTTGCCAGAGCAGCAAATTTTTTACTGTAACAGCAAACTATTTGCTGTTCCAGCAATCTTGTTAGCTGTGGCAGCAAGGAATGTTTGCTATCCCAGCAAAATTTGTTTGCTATTCTGTATATAATACTGAAAATTTGCTGGCGGAGCAAACATTTTTGGCTGCCACAGCTGAAAAATTGCTGCCGTAGCTAACACGATTGCTGTTATAGCAAATTTTTAGCTAGGTCAGCAAAAAATTTTGCTATTCCATGTATAATACCTCGATTTGCTGCGTCAGCAAATTTTTTCTCTCCGTGCAGATGGCAAAAGTTTCAAAAAATAAATCTCATTGGTATCTTTCGGAACCACAAAATGAATCACTAAAATGTTAGCAGAATAGAGTTTTTGGACAATTCAAATCGCCTTTTATCATACTATATATTGTATTGTAAAACCGTCATTGAGACTAAAAAATGTTCCATCCAATGGTATCTATAAAATAAGTATCTTAGGTCAATGGAATTCAACTTGGATGGATGAAATGATTTTTTACTTTCTGAAAGACACTATGCGTTCAAGAATCATTTTATTCATTGGAATGATATCTAATCAATTCAAAAAGTATTTTTTGATCGAACAAAGATCGGATGTGATTAACCGCGTGACTGTATTCAACTGTCATTTTCGGTTGTATTACGCGAGGTTTGATTTTATATTTCGATTAGTGTATACATAAGCATAAAGTCTTCTCTACTACAATACAAAATATAAATATATCATCAACTACACCATTTGAAATAATATAATGTTCAAGTGAAACTCACACTGAACACGTATTCAATGTACAAGAGTCGAGTAGTAAGAAATACTATGGAATTTAGAACTACAGTTCTTGTAAAATTCACTTTCGTCGAAGTTATCCGTGACAAAACAATGTTCACTAAACGGCGATTATTCCCGTAACTATACAGATCTATCAAATATATAGTAGGCAAGTTATATTTTTTATTCTTTTTTTAGTCAGAGGAATCAGAAAATTTAATTAGAAGTTTAGAAGTTTATAAGCCGGTATTGGTAATTCGTATAACAGGTATCTTTTTTTCCGTGCACGGAAAAAAATGAACTGTTAATTTTACCAGAATTCCGGTTACTATATGGACAGCAAGGAATATCTGTGACTTTTACTGGAATTCTTGTTAAATTTACCGGAGCCCTTGTTAAATTTGCCGGAGACTTGATTCATTTAACTAGAATTCCGGTTAAAATGGCAGTAATTCTTGCTGTCCATATATTAACCAGAGTATTTTTTTCAGTGTGCAGTTGAATAAATTATATGCTTGCTCCTCATCCAGTAACCATGCAGTATCAATATTTTCTGGCTTCCTTTATTTATTCGTAAAATCAGGTGATTGATTTTGTCAAATGTCTCAACTGATTTCTGCACTGAAAGATGAATGACCTGGTTGAAACATTGTGGTTGCAATAATTCGAAATCTGGTCTTATTCACCAGGAAATATGATTGTGATGACCAGGAAAAGTGGTTGGAAGCCAAAAATAACTACATTTTTCAGGTTAATGTAATTTACCAAATGTTTTTTCTTGGTATAGTAACTATAATATGTGGTTAATTTTCGCTTTAACCACTCTTTTCTGGTCGTCACAATCATATTTCCTGGTGAACAGAACCAGATTTCAAGTTATTGCAATTACAAATGACCTGGTTATTTCCAATCACGTCATTTTTCTTCCAGTGTGGGCTTTCGATGTTTTCTGGCACCACGTTCTGATAGGGTGGGCTTCAGCGAGTCAAGAAACAGCAAGATTCAACAAGGATTCTGAAAAATTTCAGGCTAAACTGATCAAAAGTCCAATAGACCCTACTAGTTGTTCTCAAGGGAACATAAAAATTCAGTTCATCTTATTCGTTCATCCATTCACCAGTTTCCTTCAACTCTGATTCCCTTTTGAATACCCATCTTCGAATCCGATCTTCACTGAGTTCCGAATTAATCGCATGTGTAATTTGGTACCGATAAGATAAAGCGTTGAGAAATTCCGTTACTAAGGAGCCTTGTCCAATTCCGCCAATAAATCTTTCGTCCAGACAATTGCACTTGTAGGTCAAACTAGATGTTCGAATAGATTATACAGTGTAAAATTTTGTATATTTCTATCGCAGGTGCATATCCCAAAGGATCCACTTGAAAGTTTTGCTAAAAGTTGTATACCAAAAATCTACTAATTTGATAATCTATATACGAAGTTTCAAACGATAAAAAATAAGAACGAAGATTCAAGTTAAAATTCCGAATTGAATCGAGAAGGGAACTTATTTTCTATTGGTGTTATGCGTTCGTTTGAAAAAGTGAAGAAAGATAGAGACGGAATACAATTTCTTATGAAGAAATTTGATTTTCCTATCACTGTACGTGACGTTTCAAATTCCGTATCTTTTACCCGAGAAGTAAAGTAGAGAAGTCTCTTCACATTTTCGAAGAGAAAAATGTTTTATCGTGGTGCCGAAAAAAAAATTCATACAGTTCTTCAATTGATATGTTAGAAAAGCGAAGGTATAAAATACTTCCGCAAACAACATGTCGATAGAACTTTATAATTCACCATTTCATCAAATTTCCAATCAAATCGAATACGCTTTTTTCATCGTCATTCGAAAGCCGCATTCTCTTGAACGTGAATTCTGAAGAATTCTGAATCCACCGGGAACGGAGTTTGTACCAAGTAATTTTGTTTCCAATGAATTTCGAATGTTGCGATGAGAATTTTTACGTTCCCTGCTACAAAAAAGTAACATCATTCGTTTGGAAACCCTGGGACAAAATTTGATACGATTCGGTCAAACCGCAAGGAGAACAGTGACAATAATAATGATAACGATCATAAAAAGTATACCCACGTTCGTTGCATGACAGTTTCAGTTGAAACAGCGAGGAAAGAGTACGTCCGGACGTACATACATATGTGATGCGTTTTGTTCACGACAACGTCAACCGAAAATCGGCTAAATCGGGTTAACCCAATCAATTAGCGCGGGTCAAGGGATGACGGGGGGAGGACCATATCATCCAATCTACGCTTTGCAATCATTCTCTGCGTAAACAGAACTCGGTAGAAGCGAAGGGTTAGCGGAATGTATTTGAATGTTTACGCTTGTTCACACTGCGTGAAATATTTCCATTCTAAAAGTTCACTTTTTCCATCGCCTTGTGATCGTGATTTGGAACCACAAATTGAAGTGATTCGAAATCCCACGGAGGAAAAGATCGAGAGAGAGAGTGCAAGGGGGGAAATAAAATAGGCAAAGGAAGAGGAAATATTGATTTTGGCACGAAAAGAGAACGTGCTCTGATGTTCATGATGCTCTTTTCTCTTTATTTTTTTCCTTCCTCATTTGTTTTTGTTTCCTTTTTTTTCATCCCATTTCTTTTTTTATCATCGAATCACAAACCAACCGCAAATGTAGCTGTATTCAAATTCAACAACATTTTTTGGCTCCGCTGTGATTTCAAAGGACGGAAGTTGTGAATATTCAGGTATCTGTTGCGGTAATATGAATGCTGTTATCATTATTTTATGTGGAAATGTTGCATCGATGAGCGTGAATAATTGATGCGTGAAGTATGCTGTATTTGATTTGCAAATAATTCATTCATTCCAGAACAAGATAACCTCTCTGATATCCAAAGTCAGTTGAAAATTTTCTTAGAAATTCACTTGCGGATCCTCTATTATCTCTATCTATAAAATTCTAAATCGCGGTAGAAATTTGTCCATGCGTCCTACTTTCTATCCATCTTTAGTCACACAAATATGCGATATATTTGCAAAGAACTCTTTTAGAACACTTGTGCTATCTGGGTAGAGGGACGACAAAAAAAAGCGACTAGTTGACACGTCTCGAGGGACCTCGAGCACGGTAACGGCCATGGAGTTCTAAAAAAACGGGCAAAACTTTGCTAAATACTTTTCTAACAACTAAGCGATGAATAAAATTTGTCAATATGCAACAATGAAGCATATTGCCAAGGTTTGACTTTGAATATAAATTGACACTCCGAAGTAATATCTAAACACGAAAGGAAATAATTTGTGCAAATTATTGACATTTGTAGGTTATTATGTTTATAATTCTTTGCATAATTTTCAGGAATCTTCTCCAGATTCAACCACCCTAGTAGAAATCACTCTAGTCGTTCTCCAGGCGATTACAAGGTCTTACGAGGCCTTGCAAGTCCCTCACAAGGGCCTGGTGAGGCCTCGCAAGGCCTGCAGAATTACTAGAGTGATTTCTGCTAGGACAAATATTCAAAGTCTGATTTTGGCAATGCGTTCCATCACTGCATATAAAAAATCTTCATTTATAGTTGTTGGAAAAATACGTAGCAAAATTTCTCTTATTTTTCTGGAGCTCCATGGGCCTCAACCACTTTTTAAAAGAGTGAAAAATCCCGGATTCCACACTACCAAGTGTCAGAAGTGAGCCAGTCCACTTCGAGTGGGATTTTCACTCGTTGCGAGTGAATCCTCACTCTTTTGTAGTAAAAAATTCCCTCAAGGAATTTTAGTGGCTGTAAATTTTGAACCTCAACCCTCAGACTATCACTCTAAAGAAGTGGAAATTGCACTCGAAATTTCGACAAGCTCACTTTTGGCTGATTAAACAGTGAAATCTTCCTCTAAAAATTTTAGAGAGTGGGATACATAAGATAAAAAAGATCAACAGTTTGTTACTTTCGTTTTCTTCGCACGTGTAATTTTATTGGAAAAACACGATTCCATTATTTTTCATCAGCACTGCGAACAACAATTCAGCAGTTTTCCAGAAGTTCGGTGCAGGCCAGTGTAGGCTAGAAAGTGTGTTACAAAACTGTGTGGAAACTAGCTGGGACTCATCCGATTCCTAACTATACTTCTTACCAGGGAAACTTTGATATCATGAAATTGTGAAGACAAGTTTGATTCGAAATTATTCGTCTTCTTTCTCCCTTTTCTTATAATCGAGATATTCGAATAAGATCGTTCTTCCCGTTCCTGAGACTTCAACGCGTGCAGTTTGAGTGCACTTTCGGGAAACGCGGGCCTCTTTAATTTAGGTCGTACGTATGTGTTCGTTACGGTCTACACCGCAGGCACCACATACAGAATTCACGCCTATGTTGACGAAGCACTCAACTCCTCGTGTCACGTTCTTGCCAAGTTTGAGAACCTCAGTTTATTCCTTCGAGATGTGTAACGGAATTTCAAGTGTATCGTAATGCGGTCCTAATGGTTAGTTATATTCCGTACAAACTCATTGGTGATTTGCGAAAGCATATTCATACATCTACGTGTACACACCATGTTCGAATGATGACAACACAGTAAGGAATTTTGTGGTTGAAGCGGTCCACTCAAAATTTGTGTTGGAAATCAACACGGATGAGTGTCAAATTGACAAATTTTCAATGTTGACTTAACACGCTTTTGGTAATCTCTCACATCCTTTGTGTCAATATTTAACATAACACAATACACTAAATTTTCTACTGTGGAGAAAAACAAAGTAGTCCCTACAGCTCAGAATTGAAGTCTTTTCAAATCAATACTGGATTTTATGATTCTGATGAAATGGTAACCCCCATTTGAGAATTTTATCAAGCGAATCCTTGATGGGCATGATTCCTTCGGATGGATATCCTTTTCATACTACGCGTAACCCTATACATGTGGCATATGAATTCAGTAACGGTTCAAATCGTGGCAACAACTCTAATTCATAGCGTTCTCCAAGGCTTACAAAAGCGTATAGTAGCAGTATACTCGATGTACAGCAGTAGCATCCTATAGCTATCGCAGAACAGCCCTCCGTACAGTCGAGATATCAATTTACTCGGGTACAATGCTTCAATCAGAAAGCAAACAACTGCACTCAGTGGCCAGGTCAAACCGAATTGCATTTTACATTGGAGTAGTACTAGCAGTCTCGTGCTGCCGTTGTTGTTACTATTGCTGTTACTACTGCTGCTTCTACCGCTACTACTGCTTCTACTCTACTGCAGATACTCTTCTTCTCTCTATTATTATACTATCGCATATCTATCTTTCTATCTGTGTCACTGGACAGTTTCGTCTTTCGTAATAGTATTAGTCTTGTTATTCGTTTCCGTCCATTGTTGAGAGCAAAAAAAAATGGATTTCTTTTGAATTCGATCCTGAAAATCATTAACAAACTTCTCCTCTTGTATCACTGCAAATGGTAAAAGTTCTTTCCAAATATATGAATCATCTAACGAGAGTGAAAAATATTTGTTTTCCCCGATCGATTATTGTACATCGAAGTGTATATATATATTTCACAGTGTGAATCATTTCCTACCGAGGGTGATAAATTGAAGAATTCAATTATTGCCACGTAATCAGAGTCGGAGAATCAATTGACCACTTCGTAGAGAGCCATTGGTTCTTATTTAACTCGAAGATAGTTGGAGAACGACGATATTTCTTCCCTCCATTCCGACAGATGGGAATTATATAAAATCTTGAAAATCATTTGGTCGAGTGTTAATAATCTTCCTCGAGGATAATCCATCAAAAATTGTGTTCAATCGATGTTTCGATTTCTTCTTCGCTTCTTTTCTTGCTATTCCATTTTTTTTTGTTTCTCAAATAATTACAGATCCCGCGAATATCGGTGTTGAATTAAAAAGCGTGAAAGTTGTAGTATATACTACAACTATCCGCTACGTGGATTAGATACTTGGGCCTCACAGGCATTAACTCGTCAGCACGATGTTTCTCGCGAAAGTTTCGACTTACTATATTATTTTGTAGTCATTAGGTACAAGATTGTTGTTGTTGTCGGTGCTATTAGTAATTACATCGTGAAGTGAATTCCTTATTACAAAATTATATACTTACGCGTAAAACTACAATTTCAAGTTTGAATAAGATTTATCTCGTTATCGAATGTGTAATTATATACGTGATGGAATAGATTACACCTTTGGTCCAATCAAAGGGTGTTTTTTATTCTTTTTCTTTCCCAACATCGCTTCGCTTTGATACGACGTATATCTTTGTATGCTGTGATGTACTTAAATGTTATATTACATTCCTGCAACAGTATAGATCACATCTGCAGAAGAATATGATATCATTATCTAGACTTCATATCAATGAAGTAACGATATTTACTTATATTTTTAATTAAACGATAAACATTTCATTTATCCATGTGATGAAACATTCGATAACGGAGAGTAAAGAAGAGTAAAGAAAAAGAAGAAAACAAATTTCCGTTTAAAAACCCACCTCTCTCCTCTCTCTTCATGTATTTACATCGTGAAGCGTCTATAAATTATTTTCTTCTTTTCTTTCCTCTCTTTTCTCTTTTATTCGAAATAGTATAGTTGTGTTTCTTTGCTTTTCCTCTCTGTCTCAGATCTGCAATGTGGCACGGCCCCTTAATTCATCCTTCTTTTCCATGCTCTCTTTTCACCCTTTACCACCACGAAATTCCCTGGGGAGAGGCTACCATCGTAACAGCGTTTCCTCGCATACACGCGGAATACAAAATGTCACTGGCTCTACGAGCCCCAAGAGCGATTCAAGACGGTATCATATACGTGTGTTTATACTCATGGATACGCGAATATATCCGCGGTATTGGTGTCGATATATAGTTCACACATTACCGAGATCGGAAGTTATTGGAAAATGGCTATGCGGGCGAATATTCCCACAAAAGGATCGTACTCTTACGTGTACGTGGAACGAGATGAAATACCAACTTCCTTGTTGCTGTTTCATCGTGGATGATGCGTGGAATTCACAAAAGCAGGAAAAATACATTACAGCGGTAACGCTTTATTTACACGATAGGGTTTCATCGGGTTCTAATTCACATGAATTTCATCCTTCCAGCATTTTCTTACTTCTTCCGTCCAGTCGTATGTCACAAAAATGAACTGGTGTTTTTTTGTCTTATTTGCAATAAACTATATATTTCAATTACAATAATCATTCACAGCACAAATAACTATGAGTTGAGTATCAGTCACCGCTCTGCAAACAGCAATCAACACTACACAAAAATCTATCTCAAGTTTCATAAACATATTATGAAACTTTCAATATGATATTAATCCCAATAAAATGATTCTTAATTTAAAAAATTTTCTTCTCAATTCTAATAAGGTGTTTGTAAGTTTATTAGGTGTAATTAAAATATTCGTCGTTATTATCTACAGTCTTTTGCCATTTATCGGGCAGTGGATGGAAGCCTTCACGATAGGAACTTGGTGGTTTTGAAACAAAATAGTTATCCAGCCATTTCCAGACATCTTTGATATTCATGAAGTGCTGCTCCTTCAAATATGACGACTTTGATCTAAATAAGTGATAATCAGGAGGAGCTAAGTCTGGTGCATACGCCGCATGAGGTACAACTTCCCAGCCTAAATTGAAGATGAGTTCCTGGGTTGGTTTTGCTGTATGTGGATGTGCATTATCGTCACGTTTCGCCTTCCTTGCCCCGTAAATGGTCTTTTTTCACCCAGAGCATCACTTCCTTTGATCAGCTGGGCCCGGTAGCACTCAGCTGTAATAGTTTGGTCAGGTTCGAGAAGCTCGTGGTGAATAATTCCTTTCCAATCCCACCAGACACAGAGTGAAACTTTCTTTGCATGAATTTTCGGTTTTTCAACCGATGTAGATGGCTGGCCCGGATCAACCTATGATTTTCTACGTTTAGGATTGTCGTACAAAATCCATTTTTCATCACTCGTAATGATTTTACGCAGAAAATTCTTCTTCTTGAACCGAGAAAGCAAATTCATGCAAATGGCAACTCTTTGTCTGTTATTTTCTTCCGTCAGTTTATGAGGAACCCATTTTCCTTCCTTCTGTATTTTCCCCAATGCATGTAATCGAAGTGAAATTGCTTGACAAGTAACTCCTAACTGTTCTGCAAGCTCTTCTTGAGTTTGACATGGATTTTCATTCGGTGAAACTTCAAGTTCTTCATCCTCAAATTCTTTGATTGCACCTGGACGTGGATCGTCCTCAAGACTGAAAATTCCATTACGAAATCTTGTAAACCACTTTTTCACTGTGGACTAGCTCACAGAATGTTGACCCAATGTCGTAATTATCAATTCCATAGCTTGAGCAGCATTCTTATTCATTTGAAAACAGAATAGAATACAATGGCGTAAATGTTGCTTATCGAGATCCATCTCATAAAATTGATACACAGGAAATTACTACTTGAAAATGACTGATATGACAACTGCAATGTCCACGCTACATATAGCCAAAATGGTGGACGAATTGGATGCGTTCGAATATTTTGTTTCATGCAACCAACTTAAAGCCGAGTCTCAACTTGCACACCTACACTGAAAACACAGTTTGTTCCAGCCAAACAAAATTTTGGTTGAAATGAACGCAAAGAAACTTTTTGGTTGACTGAAATAAAATTTGTTTGGGGTGAATAAAATTTGGTTCACAATAATGAAGACTTTCATACAGACAAATAAATTTCGTTCATCCTAAATAAATTCTATTTCAGTCAGCCAAAAAGTTTCCTAGCGTTCATTTCAACCAAAATTTTGTTCCGCCGAAACAAACGTTTTCTCAGTGTAATAATAGGGTTTCTTACATTTTAATAAGAAATTCTAAAATTCCATAACTCATATTGAATTCAAGAATTTTATTAAATTCAATATGGGAGTATAAAATTTCACAAGAAATCTTCCATTAAATTCAAGGATTTTTCCAACAGTGAATATACCAAACGGAAGGGAATGATTCACTAATACCCCACACAGCATTTCAGTTCTGAAAGATATCTCAAGCCAAATCTAAGAAATCTTGTGCGACATGAAAAGATATCTTTCAGAGATCTGAAACAGTTCTTACTTCTAGAAGATTTCTATAAGATGTCTAAAAGATATAATCTCGGAAGAAAACTTTTAGATCTTCTAAAAGATATCTGTTTGATGTATTTTAGAAGTAAGAACTGTTCTAGACATCTTAAGGAAATCTTTTCACGTTGCATAAGACTTCTTTTCTGAACAATTGCTTAAGATATCTTGAAGACTAAAAGTGCTGTGTGAGACGTGGATAGCTAAAAATTACTGAGAATTATTCACTCAGTTTTTGAAATATCAATCATATCCTGTGCTGTCACGGTTACGACTTCTTATTTTCAATTATTTTAGCTGTAACAACGAAAACCTGGAACTACTGCTGCTACTGCGAATTGATTTCTTGAAATTGAAACAACGCCTGTTACCAGCACTGAATTAATGTTAATTCCCGATGAGTGATAATCGGTACCTGATCAGAGTCATTCGACTTCCGCAGTCCGACCAACTTCGGTACTGAACCATTCGTCAATTGAATCCAAAAAAAAAGGTTTAATCAAAGGACCATGGAGTCCTTCAAAGAATGAGCAAAATCTTGTGACGTACTTTCTGATCAACTAAGCAATAAATACAAATTTCAAATCCGTAGTGATGAAGTAAATTGCTAAAATTGAGCTTTGAATATAAAATTAGAACTGCAAATGTTTCCTAAGAATCATGCAAACGATAGTCAACATATTAACCTACAAATGTCAATAATTTTTATAACTTGTTTTCTCATGCTTAGGAATATGTTTTGGGCTTTGGATTCATATTTAGAGCCAAATCCTGGTGGTGCACTTGATTACAATACATTTAAAATTTGCAATCATTGCTTAGTTGTTTAAAAGCTACGTAGCAAAATTTTGTTCGTTTTCTAATGCTCCATGGCCCTTAATCAAAACCCATTCCAACTTCAAGCGGGCTTCTTTCCGAATCAATTAACTCACGTAGAAGCTGAATGAAATTTCATCCTCATAATGTTGAAGCTTTATCTCGTAATTTTTTATCTCAACAGAAATATGCAAATATTTTGCAGAAGTTCCACTACATTTGTGTTCGCTTACGAACTTTGAAAAATAAAAATTGACTATTGCGTGTCTAAAGTTTCTTCAATCTTCTTCCACCAACTTTCCTTTTTCTGAAGAAATTCGAAACGGTGAGGCTAGTAAAATTCTTGCGAACATCTCATGGAACTTTTATAGGGATCTACAAAAAATCCAAATACTGAATTTTCGGATGCAATTTGAGATACTCGCTATATCTAGTTTTTTTCCCAGTCGTTGGTAGACTGTTTTGCAGTGTAATTTGAACCCTTACGATTTCATTCAATGATAAGAAGTTTAGAAACTCTGGAAAAAAAATTCCAGTTGCAGTCCCTAATGTAAAATAATTTTTATTTTGTTTGGAATGTTTAATAATATTCTTTTTATTTTCAAGTTTTATTGAAAATTTTATAAAATCGTTCCTCAAAGGATAATTAGAATTATGAAGTGCACGTCGAATTTGATATTTGAATTTATTATACTGTGAATAATGCAATTTTCAATGGATTAGCGTCAATTCAAAAGACGAATACATTCGTTTAAGATTTCTTTTTTCAATTTTGTCAAGCGTATTCAATGACTCGCATCATTCGATCTCTATCGCGTTAAAGTTCAATGAAACGGAATCAGCTACCCCGATGGTGTTGTTCAATTGATTTCCAGTTGAGTTTATTGGGTATAACGATTTCAATACGCTAGAATTTACCTAATCAATGCTTCTGATTCTCACAAAAATTGAAAACACCAATGAGAAAATTATAAGTTTTCTACTTATTCATTAGGTATAACTTCTGAATAATTCTATTTGATGTTGGAGTAGCTTATTCAGTGAAGACCATGATAATTATGGATGAACGTTTCTCAATGCGAAGAGCCTCACTTCAGTTTGAACATTGAAATGAAGGGTTGGCATTGGAGGAATGAAAATAACGATGATCACGTGACACGTTGAGTCTAATCGTATCCAATGAATCTCTTACGTGACTTCATTCGAAATATTATCAAGATAAAACGTGATAAAAGCAGTTATATCTCACGTTGCACGTCTGGTTATTTTATTCCTTGTAACGAGATTCTGTATACCGAAATTTACCTATGACATGTTATGTTAAATACCGAATACGGGATGTATGGGTATTTCGTTATACAATAACCGATAATCGTAATCATCCCTATTTAACGCAACACAGAGCGATGGCATTTTGATTGATTACAACTAAGCTTCTTTATAACTCCCAATCGCAAAATTTTTGTGAATAAATCTCCCACACTTTTATTGGAATTCGAACACAATATTATTTTGAAATGGTTTTTATACCAAAATTGGGATGAATTCTAATATCATGATTGTGTGGTGAATTCAATACACAAAAGCATATGTTAATTTCTTTCAAATTTTCTGTACGGAATTCAGAAATTTTTTTTAACATTGCACCCAAAAGTAGGAGAGAGGAGGAAATTCAATTTCATGTCAATTTTTTCATACGGAGAAAAATTTGTGGCGGATATCCCCATAATAATTGCAGTTTTAGGACACATGAGCGTGTATCAACATTTCTCCTTTATTTTGTGGTGATTTTTTTGAAACTTATAGTAAGGTAACTGTGGGTCGTGTCGGCCACTTAAGGACACTTCCTCGTCCATCAAGAATTTTGAATACTCACTTGAATATTTCAATCATTTAAGATTATATTGTGATTTCTTATACATTATTATAACAGCATATTCATTTAAATGAACTCTAAATACACAGATTCATTTTTAGTAATCGCTAAAATAAAAGGTTCTTTGATGATGCGAATATCGGCCGGTTGCTGATCATTCCAACCATCATGAGGTGGGGTTTTCAAAATTTTAATTTTTATAATCATAATAAAATCAATCAATTTCATGAAAATTTTTTATCTTGTAGGGTCGATCGTGGAACATTGAATGATTTGCTTGCTTGTCGTATGGATAATCTATTTTGTACAGCAGCCATGGCTTTTTTCAAATCGTCCATAGAATATTGTAATCTTTTAGATGCCATTTCCTTCGAATCATACACTGTAAAAAATTTCTGTGGGAGAATTTCTATAAATTTATGTAAAGTAATTAACATATTCGAGCGTTAGGAATTTTCCGTACATGTCCGGAAATTTACTGGAAGCCGTGAAAACACCGTGGAGTTTGGAATTTTCAGTTAAATTTATAGGAAATTTCATACACATATATCGGAAATTGATTTCCCATCCAATGATTGGAATTATCCGGTTGCTTTGTGCAATTTTCATTGTCCGTTTTGACTTTTATTGACTGCCAAAAAAACATACGTTTTAAAGTTGGAATTGTAAATCAACATTTGGCCGATGCACTCAACGGGGTTGTCAGTTTTGCGAACTCAAACATTCTTTCATTGATGTGAAACTTTCACTTCGTCAATGACGAAAAACGATTTGCAGAATGCATTATATTAAACGGCCTGACTTATATCATCGTATGTTGATTATTTGAAAAATTACCAAAAGCGATCATAATATCTTATCCAAACGTACTTACTTTCCAGTCTTCGAGGTTAAGACCGCTTGCGTTGACAAATTTTTATGTTTAGGGATGCAAGTTACCTTCTTAACAAAAACAATGTTCTATTGAAGCAGGAATACAAGCCATTTATAACTTTTACTTTTATGTTCTTGAAACATCGAAGAGTTATCCTGCGTAGTATTCAAGAAAAATATATGAAAATAGTGGCCGATATGAAACCAACTTCGGCTGGCCGATATAACCAACGAGGTTGATACAACCCACAGTTACCTTACTACGTGTCAGATGCAAAGTTATCTTCACCAAAATAAGGTATAGATTGCCATAACTCAAGGAAAAATGCTCATAAATGCTCATATGTCCTAAAACTGCCATTATTATGAGAAACCGTGCTACACATTTCCCATACATTTTTCTCAGTGCAGAAAGAACGTAATTAATACAAATCTGATACGAATAATAATAATAAAACACACACCTGAGATTGCACAGTACCGGAAACTTTGGATTTGCGAATGATTTCTGCAGGCCAAACAATGAAATTGGGGAATTTATTGATGTTCAAAGGTTAAAATTAGTTTAGTTCTCTGTCCTTTGGATTCAACAATATTTTATGAAGGTGAAAGGTGGATTTGAGAAAGGATGATTAAATTATACTAATTTTCTTCGTTTTGCAGTTACTGCGTTTTGGAATTTTGAATTCTAATTGACTGGAATTCGAGAAATTTCAAATCGCTAAAGCTCCAAAACACAGCTTACTAGAATGATTCAATTATCCTACCCAGAAACCGTCTTTTTGATACTAAAGAGAGGATATTAAATTCAAAGGTGCATCAAACGCAGCGTTTTTCACAGGGCCATAATCCAAGTGAAATCCACAACTAACCGACACATTGGGTACTCAATTTTTGAGAAACGAAGAAAAAACCCAAGTATGAAATTTTCAAAATCATACATAATTCGCATATCATTCAATATATTTTATATATATTGTTTTTTCGCAGAATTAACTTTTTCGTTAAAACTGACCCTCAAATCATGCCCTGGTTTTGGAAATGATTAGATTTCGTGGAAAATATGAGAAATTTTTATGGCTTCAAAACTTAAGATTTGTAAAAAAAGTTGCTTGATTTTGGTTGGAAAAAATACCTACGCAGAACGGTTCGCCAACTCCGAAACACTCTGCATATCTTTCTAGAGAATGATCTTTCAATAGATTCATTGTTTTATAAAACTACGTATATCGAAGCACCAATGAAATTTTCAGTGAGGTAGTTCTTGAATATTTGAAATTATTGGAAAGCGATTGGAATGACAATATGAGAGAAAGCAATCCAATTTATACAAATTACGAGTGACCGAGGAAGTCATATATTTTGAATGTAACAATCATTCATTTATGATCAGTGAAGGTGAAATCACGTGGATGGAATAAAAGTTATCGCTGAATCGTCGCACGTGATGATGAATCGATGTATAACAAATGTAATATTTCCTTTATTATTGCGGAAATATTAGCCGATATTTTATTAATATTATTAAATCATAATGAAAAATGGTATGAGAAATTAGGTAATAATTTTCTAATCAAATGGATCTTTTAATAACAATCCAATATATTTCTCAAGGACTTGAGTTCGAGTGTACATTTTACAATTAATTAGAAAGTTCTTCTTGAAGTCAGCCCACAACCCGGGCTACGTTAGCTTGTCAATGATTCATACGAACACAAATGAAATTATAGTTTTCTTTTTGTATTATAAAAATCTCGCATACCTTTGTTTATTATCAGTTGTGATCGTTGTGAAATAGAGAGAGAGAGTAGTCGTCCTTTTGAACGAGTGTGATTTCGATGAATCAAAAAGATTCTGCACGTGGTCGCAGACTTCAAATGAATGATAAGCACCTTTATGTGCACGTAACTTTGGATCTATTCACAACTCGTTTCAGACAAATAATATATATTTTATAATGGTTTTATATTGATAATTTATAGTCTCTTGTTTGAATTATATATACACAACGGTGTGCACACCTCAACGATGCGGTTGCGAAAGAGCGAAGAGGATCTTATCAATCTTCGAAATTGTAGCGCTCCCCACTCATTTGTATCTCTCTTCTCTATCTTCTGTCTCTTCATCCCTTTCTCTCTCGTCACACAAACATACTCCGTCCATTTATGTACATTTTTGTTGGAATGAAGAATTTTTTTCCATATAATGTGTTATTATATATATATATACTTATATATGTATATATAAATATATTGGGGTGGCGCAAAAAATCGACTATTTTTTGTTTTCGAGTTGTTTCCCATACCTATGTAAAGGGAATTTCCTATACTTGTACGGAAAAAGCAAATTCCCGTACACGTATAGGAATTTTCACATAAAAATATATTAAAACTGCTGTTCAATGGTATTTTTATTGTAAATTTATAGAATTTTTCCCAAAATTTACGGGAAATTTTTTACAGTGCATGTTCCAAGAATCCTCTGTGGAGATTAGGTTGGAAAGATATTTTTTAGGGATCGCTCAAGATTGTTTTGAATTTTGAAAATACTCAAAATTAATTCTTTTTGTTTCTCCATTTTTTTTTCGTTGCGGTGAAATTGATTATCAAAAAAAAATAGCAACTTCCTTCAAGTTACAGTGCACAACTTTCATTTTTAAAGATCGCTCAAAATTTATAAACATTTTTCAATTTTCTCCCATCTTTTTGAACCTTTGATGTTCTCGAGCAATTTTCGAAAATTCATATTAACATTCAACATGTACTATCACTTTTGATCAGCACCTTGATGGATAAGAATACACCATGAGATGAAAGAGAAATTTAATAGATTACAATAATATTCCTAATTCCTTCTTAATGATATAATATTACTATATCAATAATATACAAGGTGCCCCAGTACTCATATCCCGCATTTCTTGTTTACAATGCTTATGAATGATATGGATTTGAGAAAAAAATCTGAAAATGCTCATATTTTACAAACTAAGCCTGGAACAAAATTTTCTAAATGAGGGATTATTGTATTTTGGTTGCAAAATACGCCATAGAAATATGGGAGATAAGTTCTGGGACACCCTGTATATAATATATTAATATATTTAATAAATTTATATGAGTAATATTCACGATATTTCTAATTTTCCTAATGAATAAATTAAATTAATCAAATTGATGAAAATTTGATTGAATCAGTCGATCATCTTAGAAATCTAATTTCTTGTAAAATTTTACATCAAAATCAATGGATTAAAAAATATCCATAAATTCTGAGTGATCTTCAAAAATCAATATTCTGAGTAGTAACTTTAAGAAAATGACTATTTTTGTAGGTATACTAAATTTCATCACAACGAGGAAGAAAAATCAAAAGAATGAATCTTTTTGAGAAGATTTGAAAATCTTGACTGACCCCTGAAAAATTCTTCTCCGAGCTGCGCTTAGGGGAGTACTCATAAAATATGGCGAACGAACCACGAATATTTTCGTACGAATCACGAAGAAAAAAAAGCCGGCTTTTTGCGACACCCCAATATATACGGGAGACTGGGGAGTTGTGAGACGGGTTTTGTTTTTGTGGCAAAAATACTATAAAAATAATGTTTTTTTTACATTTGAGCGGCTTTAATCTTTAATACAACTCCTAATAGAATTTCTGGCTGAAGGAGTTTGAAGAACTCTAAATGGTTGGGAAATCATGACGGTTTTTCAAAAAGACGCGATACCAGCATTTTCCAAAGCATCGGGGGGTTGTGAGACACACCTTTGAATGAAAGAAAGCGGCGTATTTTAATGAAACCTCTTTATTCAAACAATAAAATATGGCAAAATAAGTGGATGTCTCTTCCTTTCAGTTGAAAAAATAAAAGGAGAAATCATTTGTATAAGAAAAATGTAAAAAGTTTGAAAAAAAAAATCGAAAAAAAGCTCAATTATTCCGACTCGTAATGGATGCAAGTGTAATAGTCTGCTCATAAATTGATGTTCCGTATGAAGCGGTTGCGGGATCTATGTTGGCCATTTTCAGCTTCAAAATGTAACATGACAATTTCGATTGATCGATGTTGTATGCGGTACTAACGGTTCTTAGCGACTTGTTTTGGATGATAATCCCTTTAATGGCAGGCACAAAGGCAGGAACATCAATTGACCGGTTGTTATCCGGATTATACTTATGACGCGGCATGATTCAATAAATTACAAGAAATCATACAAAAATCTTGAGAAACACTCAGCTCACAAAAGACGAACATTGAAATTGCATGAAACATTCGAAATATCCACAAAAAATGCGACATACGTATGTAAAACACGATTTTAAATCGACAGCTGTACACAGTAAAAAGTAAGCCTTAATTCAATGATCGCCTGATTTTCAGATGAGACTTAAAATCAGCAATGTTAGGATTTCAGCCCTAATATGGGATGAAAATGAATTATGGCCGTATGAAATTTACTTAAATCGGATAATGTGCTGATTATCAGCAATGCATATCTTATAATCAGCCATGTAGAATTTAATGGATAATTCAGTCAAAAATATCTGAAAATGAGATTAGAATTATTTCATTTTCAGTATTAAAATTGTCTATACGTACACATAAATATTTGCATATAATTATATACAGTTTCAATTCAGTCAAATTATTTGATGTTTTTTATTTTTCATTCAAGGTGCCTAACGAATTCGGTAACAATTTGCAATACCAACTCCGTAAAAGCTTGTTATTGGATTTTTTATGTCGACACTTTCACTTCAACATTACAACACAAATTGGTATCAATTCAAACTTTCGGGCGTGTCCACATTCGCACTAATTCTCAGTCCCCGCAAAATATTTTCCAAATTCATCTTTAACTTCACACTACACATACTATCAAATTATACTATTATGAAATGATTTATCACATCCGTCGATTGAAACGGTACCATGGCGGAGTGGTTAAACGCAAAGGACTAGGACAGGTTATTCCAGCAACAATGTGGGTTCGAATCTCCCGATGAGGGTTAAAAGATGTTCAAAAACTACGATCACGATATAATTGAACAGTCAACAAGTGAAGTGAATAAATTTACACAACATAAACATTTTTTTTGTATCCTCCGCATAAACACAAACATATTTCTCATCATCGATAGGTAACACTGTATTGAGTAGAACAAAACCAAAAACGATGGACGAATCCATTTATCAGGAACAATTCGCTTTGAGTTTCAGTTCAAAAACGGTTGTAATTTCAGTTGAATAGGGATTGATGTAAGCTGTATTTTTATTTGAGTTTGAGAAGGTTTTCCAGTAGCTGACTTTAAGTCTAATGAGTCTTCTTTTGGCTGCGTCTTAAATTTAGCTCATATTCTAACTGAAATTAGGTTTTCCTTTTTACCGTGTATAATATGCCTTGCCTCACAACCCCCCGAAAATGTTGTCTCGCAACACCCCAATTCCTATATTTTCAAAATGGTTACTGCATCATGGCTACATCAAATATTTATGCAAAAATTCTTTTACGTGTTGAAAGCCTGTCTTCCAAGGCATACTCTGTGTACATTCACCTTTGTGAATAGCTTGGAAAATTAATTGAAGATACCACAAAAACGAACGCTCAAAAAAACTTTTTCCAACAGCAATCAAATCTCTACTTGGAGAGACTATGCATGCGTGTCGATATTAACAAATGTCAATTGAAAAGTGACATCTGAACGAGAAAAACAATTGACAGTGGTCCCTAGATATCGGATTTTAGAAATATAGGTGCCGTGAGTGTGTTTCATGACTCCCCGTGTCTCATAACTCCCCAATCTCCCCTACAGGGTGTCCCAGAACAAAGTATCGACCTTCCACCAGCGTGTTCCTGAGAGAAAACTGAACAACTTTTCCATTCACCGTTTTTCGATCCGAGGCTTAGTTCCAAAGTTGATTTCAACGAATCAAGTGGATGTTACATGAGTATACTCTTCGATCATTGGACTAGCTTATTGGAGTACTTGTCACGTAAATGGTCAACTGATTTTGTTTATAATTCAAAAACTAAGTATCAGATCGAAAAATTTCAAATGGAAAAGTTGTTCAGTTTTCTCTCAGGAATACGTTGGAGAGGTATCGATACTTTGTTCCGGGACACCCTGTATATATATATAGGGGAAGTGCGCCTAATTCACACCATTGCTTAAATTGCACCACTGGCATATCGGTGAAACGGAGATGCACACAATCCTTCACGCGAGTAAAACATGAACTTGAACTCCAATCCAGTTACCTCACTGAGTTTTGATTTGCTGATGCGCATTTTACTTTTGTTACAGCGAATTTTGTAAACTCGTCTGTTTTCAGGTTAATTTCTTGTGTTGATAAAACGTCAAGTTTATATTTCTCTATACGACAAGGAAAACTCTAAGGATATGATCTTAAAGTAGTTGATCGTAGTAATAAAATGTCTTAACTTTCAATCGGACACATTCCTCTTAATCCAAAATAATCTGGAGGCGTACACAGATGTATTAAATGTACATGGTGCAATTTAAGCACCCAAAATGCAATTTAGGAAAAGATTGTCCATTATTTATTTATTTAATATCAAGTTCGCCTTTCATTTTCTCCCTGTCTCGTTATGGAAGTATTATTGCATAAGTTAAGAGGAATTTTATGTGCATGAGATTTTTATTTTATCAATTTTTTATACCAAGAAATGGAGTCAGGTTCTTAAGTGGTGCAATATTGGCACACTTACCCTATATACACGGGAAAAAAAGAATAACTGCAGCAACTACTTGAATAGTCGATTTTCGATAATCTACTTAAGTAGTTGCTGCAGCTACTTAGTAGTCAGGACAAGTAACACGTTAGCTGTCTCAACTCATTCAAAATACCTCAGGTATTTACGGTAGTTAGTGCAACTATCGAGTTACTTGTCCTGACTACTAAGTAGCTGCAGCAACTATTTCTTCTTTAATTTGGGATAATTAGCGGAATTTCAATCTCCAAGCTTTGATGGTTAACATCAGATAAAAGAACACATGATGCATTGGGTCAAAATTTTGATAATCGAAGGTCTCATCCGCATATCCGTAGTTGTTTTCACTGAGAAAATGAATGTGATTGGTTATTTATTTTTGTAACCTCAATCATATTTTTGTCGTAACCACAAACCAAAGAATAAGGTTAGGTCTTTTAGTCATCAAAATTTGCTCTTAGTGTGATTGATTGCATCGCACTGTATATTTTCTGTGAATTATATTCAATTTTATATCATTTTAATAGCTCAACTGAATGAAGTTTCGTGAGCGAGTCACAATTATCGTTAATGAATCAGCTCCAAATGTAGGTTACAAATGCAGGTATTGGTTCACGTTTCAAAATAGTATGAAAATTGAAGCACTGAGAGGAAGAACAGTGGGACCGACCCTGCGCTGAGGTTGAATACGACGAATCCCGATATAGACTGAAGTAAATCTTCGGTCAGTCATTTCAATCAATGTTCAGTCGGCTGAACGGGGTGGACTCTAATATTTTTTTTTCAATTGACGCTGGTTGCTAACCGTTGTCGATGGTTGGTGACCGATACCGATTCGGACTTATTCGTCATTTATCATTCCGCGTGAATCATCACATCTATAGCATTTATCACACCAAAAGTCAGGCTAATCACAAAAACCTCACGGCAAATTTTCAAAATTGAGGTGATGAACACACGTCGATGAAGGTTTCAATCAACTGCGACTACAGTCCACGCGAACTCGTCCTCTGAAATAATATTTCTACGCATTACAATCTAAGCTATCAATTACACCTACCATTTGCGATTTCTGAATTCTCGATAACCTTCCCACTTGAAAAATAATACGACTCTCATCGATAAATGATTTTTTTTCTAGGATTTCGTAGGAATATATGTATATATCTGAGCAGCGATATATAAATTTGATTGCAATCTGATAATCACGACTGCCCATCGGTACGGTAAAAGGCTATCGGAGGAAAAAATTTCTGCGTTATCGAGATGGTAGCCGTAGTACGTGACAAATATCACTGACCATGACGGGCTACGGTGAAATACATCGTAGCATCGATTCACCAGAATTTATTTATCTTTATCGGGCTAACGAACGTTTTTTCTCCAATAAACGTAAATGCATCCGTATATGCATCAAATATATATACATATATATCTTTGATAACATGTATAACATTACCCAAAAATAAAAACAATGGTTTTATCGATAACGAATGAGAATGAATTCAATGAATTGTTTGCCGCTAGTTTTCAATAAAACGTTCGTCGATTCGTTCTCAACAATATGAATAAAAAATCTCAAACGATTGTTAAGAGTTCAAGAAAAAAACAGAAATGAAGATCAAGCACTCCCAGTTACATGTTCATCAATGAACGAGGAGAACATCGAAATCGAATCTACTTGAGTCAACGGTATTTTCGAATGATATTTCTCCCATCCGTGTATTTGCGTAGAATGAATCAACATCATCAATCGGCGAATCTTGTTTACCAAAATCCAGTGTTCCGTGCTTCGAACTCATTCGATTTCGATCCTGGAAATTATAAAGGGCATCGAGGGACTGACCAATTACAATATTTCCGTCACGTAATTTGATTGCGATACAAACGCCAATCTTCGTAAAACATACATTGCCTGTAAACCGCGCGTGCAAATTCATCGTCCCTTTGTAATACTCAATTTGCTCTCAGAATCTATATGCTTCTCAATGAATTCGTTAGGAGATCAAAAAAACCACGAATTTTACATTTCAAAAATCATACGAGGAATATCATTATCATCATTGACTCCATCGTAACTGGATAGAATCGCAAAAATCGCAATCATTGAAAATATGAGAAGTATTTTAAATTCCCCTCACGTAATTTTGTGTGAGATTTCAGGCGAAGAAGTTCGTCCTAGTCGTTACCCTCTTCTCGGAGATATCTTTTCTTTATCGAAATCTTCAGTAATAATAATTCTTACCGGGAAGTAAGATGAGAAGAGCTTTGAGCACGTAGGCGTACGTCGTCGACAAACTAATATGGATTAGGGTATTATTTGCATTATAATACGTGAGTGTTATTACCTTGTGGATATCCTTCTCCCCCATAGATCGCATGGAGATTCGAAATTAGTGAGATGTCAGCATTGCGATAGAGAATAGTGGTAATGGAAATGAATTGGATTCGAGGTTTTGTTCTGTAGGGAATGGATGAATCGTTGCCTATCGATGTTTAGAAAATTTATTTGAAAAATTATTTTTCCTATCAATTAAACACAACTAAATTTCAATCGATACATCAATTCGCGTAGGAGGGGAACGGAGAAAGATCATAATAATGAAACGAATATCATGGATTTAATCTCACAATAATAGGATCTAAAAATAACGATTGATTTAAAGTTGTATAAAACGAAGAAGATGAATGGCAAATATTATCAGGCCAGAGAGAAGAAACTTATACGTAAGTCCAATATTATTCTTTTCTGAGAATACGAGATGAGTTGGAGAATCAATAGACCGGAAGCATTAAAAATTCCTTTCATGACCTTAACGTGGTCGAACGAATCCCACGCATAAGTTCGAAATAACACAGATATCGCGTCATAATATTTCACAATCCGAACTCCCTTATATCGAATTTATTCTTCATCTCGCTGTGCTTGAATGTCAATTACAATATTCAGTGTACCCCCTTTCCAAAAGTTGAGTTGTCTTTCGATCAATCGCAAGAAGTCAGAAATGAGAATGTTTCAAAGTTACTTCCCAGAAAATCCATCCCAGAAGTATATTTCGAAAATTCACATTGTAGCTCCTCAATGCATTAATTCCACCTTTCCCACACTCGAACTCGTAGGCACTCGCAGTTTAAGCTCTTTTTCTCAAAGGAATCGTATCCATCTTATTTTTCCATGAAAATTGATATGGAATTAAAACTAATTGAATTCCCAACACATCAATCTTCTTCTCATTTACTTTTCACACCCCCGGAGTTGACTGTGACGTTGGAAAAGAGAGAAGAAACACTCGTTCCGAATCACTTGAAAATCTAGCGCGAGTTTAATTTATAGATATTTTGTTTGTTCACCGAAATATTTGAGTGCGAGTGGAATTTACACTTCGACGATAGCACTGTTAATCTCTCCAGTTAAATGGCTGAAGATAGACTACATCTATATTTGTGGAGTCACATAAATTTTCCACGGAGGAAGCATTTTTCACCGAATGTTAAGTAATTAATTGGCGAACGCGTATGGGGTGAAACAAGAAGCAGTCGCGGTAAATGAGAGGAATATATAATATAATTTATCAAGTTATCAAATTATTCGGAATTTTTTATTTCGATATAAGTAATCCTGATTAGGAAAATCAATGTTTTATAATATAACTTTTTATCGGATAAATGAAATGAATAGCGTTGAAAGATGGAATTGAATGCATTGAATCGAAGATAAGCGAGTGACAAGGGTTGTTTGTTGCGTGCTTGGACGGAATCGTCGCGTGAAAGTGTAAAATATTTTATTAAATGCGTGCATAGTATACAGGTCAGGGACTCAAAGGGGAACGCCAACGATCAGGTACAATTAATATTAATATTCGCATGGAGCAGTTTTTTCAAACCCATTCGTCAAATGATATTATACACTATAAAAAATGATCCCTAGATCGTGGCGATATTATTTTTCTCATCAAAAATAGGAAATTTTTCCTTCATTTTGAGGAATTATCCTACCTTTAGGGTGTTGAATCCTCCAAAAAATTGAGGGAAAACCCCTAACAGTTGAATTGTTGAAAACGTACAACAACCGTTTGAAGCAATTTGCAGGGACGTTGTAAATATGCTGTACATCTATAGGATTTTCGCTTGAGTTGTTATCGTGTTGCTAGGAAATTGCTCGGTTTTATGAAACTCTTAAACACATGCGTAGCAAATTCCCGGCAACTTTACGTAAATTTAATAAATAACGTAAAAGCAATGATTGCGCAGCAAATTTTGTTGTATGGGAAGTTCCCCAACATGGAAGAATTTTGCTGCCACCATTTTTTTAGGAAAAATTTCACAATTATTTTTGAGAGTGTATAAGAAAATATATGTTCCAAGATAGAATCGATTCATAACGTTTGGAATTTAAGACTGATACTCGTAGCGGCTCGATTCAAATTGTCATCGGGAAGAACATATTTTATCCCATTTTATCGTGGCAAACTCGAGATTTCGGAACGATGCTTTAAGAGAGATGTATTACTATCGGTCATTTAGGTAAAGAGAAGAGGAGCATGTAATCGGAACGAGGAGACTTTCAGTCATTCATAGAAATGAAGAGAAGTGCAAAGAAAGGTGAAGTTTATTTTTGCTATTCTTGTCAGACGAAAAATGAATATCGGATTCCAATTTTCCTAATCGATAATAACCTTTCAATTAATTGACTCACTTTCATTATCTTTCTTTCGTCCACAGAAATTCTATTCATTCATTCATTCATTCACTCGTTATCAAGCCTTTTTAACGAATACATAGTATCCACCTCGACCTTCAACGTATTCCTTTGTAAATGCGATCACATTTCAAGCACATTCGCCAGAATGGAGCCTTTTCTCGTAAAGCACTAATTGCTATCCATTATCTAAATGAGAGATTTCTCGATAAACGCTTTGGTACACATGACGTGGTTTTAGGATCATTTCGATTCCACAATTCCACACGTTATTGCTTATCGACTCAATTCTATTTGGAGTTGAAGTTTCTTTTTGATAATCGTTATAACGTAGAGTGATTGTGTACTCGACTCCTCGTTTTGGTGATTGTCATAATTTCTCAACGACCAGAAGAGAATACCGCCAAATGGAGGGCGGGAGAGATATCAATGAGAAATGCGCAATAGAAACTCAAGAAGCTCTTATCGGTGCAAGATGATAAATCTTCATGTCTGTTTATTACATTGTTCCACGGTAGTAGAACTAATCTTTGCTCATTACATACCGCAAACTGTACTTTTAGGCATGAGGGAGTTGTTACAGATGTTATTCACTCAAATCTCACCACATGTCGCAAGAGATAGAATTCATTATTACTTGTTACCTTAGGGAGTATTTGGTACGAAGGAATTGTGGTGCGCCAGCAGCTGTTTGCCTCATGTAGAATGTACATAGAAAACTCTAGTGAACTTGCACATCTCGCGAACTCTGCCGAAACAATTTAATTCTATCTAAATGTAATGAACATGTGGGATCCGAATGAAATTTGTGCTGAATCCTCTTCTTTTTGTTTATCTTATAACATTCATATCCAATAAACAAACACACGTTATTCCAACGTTGAAAAAACGTTACACTGTAGAGCGGACGTCAGTCGTTGATTTTTGGTTGAAGTTTCATAGAAAAATAAACGTATAGAAATGACGTCTTTATAACGCGTAATTCAGAGCCGGGGAGTCCTTGAAGAAATGGATGAAATTTTGCTACGTACTTTCTGAACAACTAGGCAATAAACATCAATTTTGAATCCGCACTGATAAAGTACATCATTAAAATTGAGGTTTGAATATGAAATCGGAATTGCAAATGATTCCTCAAAATCATGCAAACGTTGTCATTATAAACATATCAACCTACAAATGGTAATAATTTTTATAACTTGGTTTCTAATGATGAGGCATTTGGGTTGGGCTATGAATTAATCAGGTGTAGAAGTATGAGACCGGAATTTCTTTGTAAAAATCACACGTTTTCCCCCCTCTCCGGCAGTTTATGAATGCGAACCAGTTATCAAGCAATTCTCCTACATTTTCATACGAATTGAAGCGTTGTTCAGCGAGAACGTGTCCCATTGAAGCGACTAGATGATAATCGAACGGAGCCAAGTCTAGAGAATAAGCCGCATGCGGTAGAATCTCCCAAGTGAACGCCTGGATCGTTTCCCTGACCCAGGGCATTATTGTGGAGCAAGATGACTTTGTGTTGCCTTTTTCCATATTCCGGTCGTTTTTCACGCAATGCGCGATTCAAGTCGATCATTTGCCGTTGGTAGCGATCAGTGTTGACGGTTTGTCCAGGTTTTAGCAGCTCATAGTAGATTACACCCTTCTAATCCCACCAAACACAAAGCATTGTCTTCTCTGCAGAACGATTTGGTCTTGCAGGGGATGTCGATGATTCGCCTGGATT
The DNA here is from genome assembly GCA_018340375.1 of Gonatopus flavifemur. Lineage (NCBI taxonomy): Eukaryota > Metazoa > Arthropoda > Insecta > Hymenoptera > Dryinidae > Gonatopus > Gonatopus flavifemur. The sequence continues at coordinate 23,926,148 of JAFFJZ010000005.1, forward strand.
CACCCATGATTTCTGACGCTTAGGATTCTTAAAATATATCCATTTTCCATCACCTGTCACAATTCGATGGAGAATTGACTTTCTTTTGTATCTGTCGAACAGTATTTCACAAGTGGTTTTCCGATTTTCTTGCTGTCTTTCATTCAGGTCATGCAGAACTCATTTTCCCACTTTCCGAATCTTTCTCATGGCTTTCGAACGAACGGAAACGGCTTTTTGCGTCACATTCAGTTGATCCACGAGTTCTTGTTGAGTTCGAGTATCATCTTCATCCAATAAGGCTTGTAATTCGTCGTCTGCGAACTTTTTCGGTGGTTTCTCACGCTCTTCATTTCTCACGTCAAAATCACAATTGTTCAATTTCTTGAATCACTCGAAACACTGTGTTTCACTAAGGGCATGTTCGTCGTGAGCTTCGACAAGCATTCGATGTGATTCTGCAGCAGTTTTCTTCAAATGACAACAAAATACCAATGCTGTCCGCAGATGGTAGTTTGTAGGCACAAAACTCGACATGTTTAAGATTATAAAACAATCACGGGTGTACAGAACTTCTATTGCTTTGTGCTGAAAATCTTCATCAGCTGTTAGGGGGAGATGATGATGATGCTGAAGAAGTGGTCTTAGGGTCCCTAAACTGATGGCTAGTGCCATTTATAGGGAAATTCCGTTTTTATACTTCTACACCTGGTATATTCAGAGCATAATCCCAAAAGTGTACTTTATTGCTGCATATTTGAAATTCATGATCGCATTGCTTAGTTGTTTCAAAACTCCAACAAAAGCAGAATTTCATCCGTTGTCTGATGTTCCATGGCCCTTGAACTAATAGTCAAAAATAACCATCAAACGACCTTCTAAATAAACGTATTTAGAACGGGTTTGAATCACGCGTTCAGAATGTGTTTTTAAACCTTGTGTTTGAACTTCAGTTGAAGATAATCTGCTGAGAATGTCAAACGAAACCGAAAAACACTGGATAAAAATTCAAATAGACAATCCGATTTCTATTAGATATCTAAAAGATGTTTGAAAATTTTGGAAGATATCTTAAAATTTTTTCTGAAAGATCTTGAAGATATCTCATAGATATCGGACGCGACACTATTATATATCTTTAAGATATCTGAAAAGAGCCCTTTCAGAAGCTTCTTTAAGATATCTTGATGAGGTCTTACGGGAGAGCAAAATTGGAAATCTGAAAAATGATATATTTCAGAACTCATAGGTACAAAAACCCTGGTGATAATGTATATCATAATTTTCCATAATTCTCATGGAAGCCATAATTCTTTATATTTCCTCATTTGGTACAAATTCGAGGAGAAGATATTAGATTTTTCTGATAGAATTTGTAATTTATGAGGAAATATGAAAAATTGTCACTTTTATGAGAAATTATGAAAAATTATGAGATATATAAATTCATTATTGTAATATTTCAAGATATTCAAAAAGTGCAATTGCGCCTATAAATAGGATAAAATTTCATCAAATGAGTGTATGATATTTTATTTGTATATATATGTCAACGACGGTAGAGAACAAGGTTAGGAATGCCGGTAATGTTTACTAATGCTGATTTTGAAACAGTATACAATGACATCCAACGAATATACGAATAAAATATTATACACTTACTTGGTGAGTTTTATCCCATGAACAGGTCAATTGCACCTTTGAACCCCTTGAATCCTAATATATAACATTTTTACATAATATAAGGTTCAACATTCCACACGTACTGCACGCGAGAGAATGAAGCAGAAAAGTGATGCGAAAGGCAAAGTCGGTACCCACACAGCACAAAGGCTTCTAAAAGATATCTCAAGACATCTTGCGAATAAGCATACTAAAAGATATCTTTGGGAATACTATAAGATATCTTTTAGTATGCTTATTTTGCAAGAACACTGGTGCTGTGTGGGTAGACGCCATCTTTTCAGAGATTGAAGTTCTGAAAGATGATAGATTTTTCAGATATATTCCAGATATCTTATACAAGCATCTATGAGATATCTTTCAGAAGATTTCTGATATACATCTATAAGACATTTTTCAGATACATCTAAAAGGTTTCTTTTGTCGGATATCTTATATTCATCTTTAAGAACTCAGGGTTTACTGAGAAATAGTGTGTCTCCCTTTTCCAATCCCCTCATGTTCAGAAATACTCATTTTCTCGATATTAATGAAAAATATCTAAAACAATTAGGGGTCGTCCATAAATTACGTAAGACGTTTAAGGGGGGGAGGGGGTTCATGGAATTCTTACCAGATCTTACAAGGGGGGAGGGGGAGGGGGTGCACCAAAATCTTACGTAAGATGGATGTAACTAAATATTAAGAAATTCAATTTCAACTGATTCCGAAAAACACATATTTCCTTCAACTTTTTCAAAGATTTTACAAAGATGATGTTCTGTAATCAAGTATCCTTGGATAGTCAATTTTAGTAAGTTAATAATCATCAATGTTATACCATAATTGAGTCATTTATAATTTCTGTACACTTCTGTATTATATTACCTTACCACATGGGGGAGGGGGAGGGGTTTAATGAAATCTTACGATGTCTTACAAGGGGGAGGGAGGGGGGTGAAAAAATGCCAAAATTGTCTTACGTAATTTATGGACGGCCCCGTACTTGGGTTTTATTCGAGTTTTAAAATCATCATTAGGACACGTCAATATTTCAAATATCTCAAACGATTTTCAAACCGTTGATATAACGTCATTTTATGGTTGATAAACACGTGATCTGCCGCGACATTTTCACGTCGAATCAACGCAAGAATATTACTAATCCGCAACGGGTGGTTATTGACTGTTTTTGACGTTCTTTGAACGTGCGTGTGTTGACTGCGTAGATTCTAGAATTGTGTTTTGCCATATAGGGGAAAATCGGGACCCTTCGTACGCGGGGCACATTCATGCAGTAGTTATAAAATACGAATGAAAAGTTGTGCTAACATGAGTGTTCATACACGAGTAAGTTGAGTAGTCACCATGATGTCTATGCAGTTTCAGGTCATTCGTAGCAGTGAGAGTGAAGTTATAGGTAGCATTGCATTTTTGCATTTCGTAAGTAATTTCTTCATCGATGCTTCCAGCTATGTTTACTCTCGTTATGTTATGTTTTTCTAAACTATATGTTCTCAGTAACGAAAATACATTCCTGAAACATGATTTTAATGATCAATTTTTTTGGTTTGCATATCAATATAGTGGGAAAGACATGTTTTATTGTTGTTTCGTTAATGGGGCACATTCAGACACGTACGGAAGTACCCCTGCAGACACAATAGGTGAACGGTAAATTGCTAACGGTTGATTTTGTGTCACATTGATGACAAACCAATGTTTCTATATTTTGATTCTGCTATATTGACCATTTATTTATGCAAATTTTTTTAACAGGAGCATGAGACGCAATTACACAACAAAGAACACGTAACAAAGTTGTGGATATTCAATAACTGTAGTATCACATTGCATTAATTAATATAAATGTTAGTTTTATTGTCAAATGAGAATTCTTCATGATTTATTTGTAGTTTGAATTCATTGTATAATATTATTCCATAGTGTCCGAAGATACCCCATAAGTGGGGAACATTCATACAAATTTCGAATTGACTTCATATTGTTATTAATTAATAAATATGAAATGTAATCAACTGGTAATATTTTCGCATTGAACCTAGATACATATACTATCGATAAATCCAATCACTTGAATTTTCGATCAAATAATTGATTCAAAAACATGAAAAATGTAAAAATTGTACAAAGGGTCCCTACTTTCCCCTACAAAGTGTTATGTTATTGTCAGAGTCGGTCCAATATTGGCTCGAATTTATCGATTTCCAAGCTTCAATACACGGATGAAACGAATGTTGTTGATAAGTCCAATAATTTATTCAGGATGCAACAGATAGAACTGTTCACTCAAATTCAATTCTACGATACAAGTACCATAATCAGATGTATTCCCACAAACACTTATGGTACCCACTGTTGACGTTATATTAGGTGAATAATTTGATCCATCATCGACTGGCGCTGATCTTTAATAAATGATGGGACTTTTTGGAAATATATTTTTCCGCGTATTGTTTGATATCTGTCAGACAAATGGCATCAATTGAAAAACGGTAATGGTGCGGGATCGATTCAATTCTTCCCGCCAGAATTCGGTCAATAAATCAAGACAATTATTGGGCCGTTTATTCGTTCCTAGAAATTTTCATCCAGAAAGATTCTCAACAATACAAGTCATCTATCACGATAAGCGTCACCAAGATGACCAAACGATCACAGCCAATACGACTCCAAGCCTTCTCTCCTGTCGATCCTGAAGCGCATAAATAATTTGAAAATCAGATAAAAATGTACACACAACGAACGTACGATTGGCGTTCGCGTTTAAACGATACCGCAGCGAGAATGGAAAAAACTGCGATTCCGCGATAACGAATTCAAATATGGATATTCACACGAACTAATTGCGATCCGAATAATGCTTGATAGCCATGTATACATTTTGACGTTGAATATATAATCAATGAATCGACGATGAATCCGTTGATTGGTATTATTCAATCGAGTTCGTACGGAATCGCGGTAGTATTCATATCGTTCAATTAACTGTATATAATCGCAATTTTCCTTCGGTTAGCAAGAGAGAGAAATTGATTGTTTTCACTCGATACCGTTGAGGTTTATTCGAATCAATTCCTTTGATGCATAATACACAGGTGCGTAATTATTCATTCGAAGAAAGCAGAGGATTCGATTAAATAAAATTATGCTCCCGTATACACTTTCACGAGAAAGGAGTCGCAGAGGATCGTTTTTACCCAACGATACTTCAAGGTTATTATTTTACTAGGCACAATTTAACACGGAGCTTTTCTTTTTTACTTTTTCTCCCTCCGTGCGCAGCTGTAAGGTAAACATACTGTCGTATCCGATGGGAGCGTCAGGACTCGTGTTCGTAGCCTCTCGACCCTCTTCCGTACGCTTCTGTGTTCGTATTTGTACACACATTCACACATACGGAGACACTTAATTAGCACGACTAATAGCGACAGCGACCAACAACTACGTACTACCTACCCACTATTTATAGAACTGATATGACGTCAGGAGGGACAAGATTTGGCATGCGCATGCATAATTTTGAAACTTCCATGACTACATTTGTCCCTGTGGTGACAAAATTTGAAATTTCCTAATCCCATCATTTGTTCGTGAAGAAAAATGAAACTGATAATCCTTCTCTAACTCTTCAAAGCAACAAAAAAAAAAAGAAAATTCGATAATTGTACCTCTTTCAACTCTGCATTGACGACGAAAACTGTACTATTTGAGATAAAATCAAATCTCAAACGCCGCTCCCGATAATCCAAACATGCAGGGGAAAAAGATTTGAAAGATTCGTATCAAACGTTGAAATCCGTGTTTGATAAAATGCAAAAGAGAAAAAAATACATGATTTTCATCTGCAGATAGGACCGATGTCGATACATGATATTCTCAATATAACGAACTAATGATAAAATCAATAGCCTTGTCCTCGTTTCTATAAATTGTTCATGTCACCGTTTTATCGTCTCCTTTGAACTTTGTTTTTATTTATACACGTTCAGCGATCAACTCCTTCTCGTGGAATACACAAACGTGCATGACACGAACACATCGATGCTGGCAGGATGTGATTGCACAATTGAAGAACACGAGTTGTGCAGTCTCATCTGCACTTCATGCATGTATATATATATACACATATATAACATATGCCTGTACGAGGGCATGGAATAGGGTTATATGGATTTATATTTATATATAGTACATATGAATCATGCCATTGATTCGTCCTTTCTGTGTATTTCAATTGAAAAACAGACGAACGGATGAATCTTGGATAAATATGGAGATATGTGCGGTAAATATCAATGTTCGAAATAAAACAATTCCGGGGTTTGTTTGAAGTCTCAAAGAGATGAAAGACAAATCATTCCCGAACGAAGAAAAGAATCAACGAACCAAACTAGTTCAGGAGAAAGAATCTAAAAAGGGAACTCCAAAAGTGAAATCTTTCCTTGCAAACCCGATTTCTTACTTTATCTATTATTATTATTTTTCCTTCGTATAATGATACCACTGCAGTTATATTATTATATGCTCTCCTGTTTTTGAACCTTCAATTTCAATCCTCTCTCCACTTCTCATCGAGTGTACAACACGTTAAGGAGTATTTTAAATGTAATAATATCATCGCGAATTTTCAAATCACGTCGATGGAACTCGTATTTTCTCAAATTTTTCTTCTCGTTCTTCGTTCTGGATCGTCTCGAATCGTTCCTTTTCCTCCCTTGCTCTCCGTTTATCCTTCACTTGGCCCAGTTTTACGGTGAGCCTATTTGACCCAGCGGCCTAGTTATCTCTACCACCGAAACCTTTTCCCAGGAAAAACAACGAAGGTAGCCAGAAAGCTTCAACAGGAACAACCGACACATTAAATTTCCTTGCATTTTTCAGATTTTCATGTGACCAAACGAATTCGTCTAGCATGATATTACCACTGCCTAGGGCACCTCGATGGCATTTTCGAGGTAGTTCTTGATACCTCATCATTATTATTTCTCCTTTTAATCCATTCGTTCGTTCGTAACTTCTTCTCCTACTTTGCCTTTTCACGTTATCCATCCACTCTTCAAGATAAGAGTCATCGTCTAGATGAAAATACGTACGTACCTCAAGGGGGAACGAGAAAAAGATTTACCATTCTCGTTGGGGGAAAAGGGAGCGGACCCTGGGGTATGATTTTCGGTGATAGAAGAAGAATTCTCATTTCGGGTTTTTATGCACAGTCGAAAATTGTTGGAGCAAGGTTTGGGAATTTCTCGATACGAGCTAAAACTTATAAAAATTAAAGATTTATTTATCTTTAGAATCCACAAACCAACAAGTGGAGTAGCTTCATTCGGGAGTGAAGGTTATTTCACGTATGATGTCACAACGGTAGATAGAATGTGAGATGAATTCAATTATATACTCTCACATTCCTCTAATTCTAGTTTCTTCGTGTTTGTAATTGAGTGAACATTCTTAACGCACGAACGACTTTCAATGCACCAATACGATACCACTTTGATGTCTCTGCGGCACAGTTTTCCTCTCAACAACATTCCGAGTATTCTCAACGGATAAGTGGAGAGAGTCCATTGAAGGTTTGACAATTCACACTCCGTGGAACTTTGTGACACCCTTATGGAAGAAATGAACCACCCTTCAACTAGGATTCCTCTGCGATCATTCAGAATCATCGTTTTTCAGTTTTCAATGAGGATTTAATGATAACATTTTCCATGAAACTCACCTGAATATCGAAGATTGAAAGAGTGCAGAAAAATATGATCAAACTTTGACTATCTGAATTATCAATCTTACGATTCGATAAGTAAATCTAAAAACTATGTACATCAAATATAATAATATTACACAAACAATGTATTTTAGGATTCTTTTCGTTGTGCTGTACATTTAAAAATACTTAAATTCAAATAACAAGCGACAAAGCGAGAAGCTTTGTGAGAAACTTTGTGAGAAGACAGCCGCAAAACTATTTGTATTCATCGTGACAAACGTGGAGATAAAGTTTCATTTTCGATGATATATTTTCAAAACTACGACACTGATTTACAACCAACCTTGGGGTTTTGTTTTTTTTATAGTTCACGTTATTGAACAAGTATGAAGATGAATTGACGATGATATAAGAACCGAATGGTTGTAAATAAATTCTAAAGCAAGAAAATTGATTTCTAGTGTTGACAGTTTCATTAGAGGAACAATTGACTTCTTGCAATCGAGTCATTCGGTTACCGAATGTCCGAAGAACCTTTCAATGATTCTTTGAGAGAATGGGAGGACAAATAGTAGAAAAGAAGTTTATAAAACTTACGAGGGAGTATAGGTAACTGGAAAAGCCCTCGGCGTTCTCGATACAAATTTTGTAACCGAGCCAAACTCTTTTAACAGTTCGTCGCTGTTCATTTCATTTTTTTCTTTTTTTTTTATCTGCTGTTACGTGTTGTCTCGTTTTCTCTGTTGGTCCCTCTTGTGCCCGCATTAGGGGCTAAACAGGAGGACGATCACCGAATGGTTGCTTATATATATATATATATATATATATACATAGAGATACGTGGTATAGCGAGGTTCGAGGAGCTCCAACGAACTCTAAAACTTTCCTACTGTTAAGCTAACTTCGAACCAGTGAACTGCAAAGACACTACCAACTTCTCCCTCTCTCTAGCTTCTAAGACCCCTAGGCTTCGTCCACACAGTTCTAAGTACCTACGTTGCAACTAGTTACCATTAACTGCTGCTATGATTTATATTATTCAATGCTTCTTGAATAAACAAAGATTCCCTCGATTCTTATGTCTCGTTTCTTGATAACTTTCTTAAAAGGGGTCACGATTTCATGACAAACAGCGTATACAGGGTTTTTCAAATTAACTCTCTGTATTTAATCCGCATTTCGTTGCATAGAATCGATTCAAAAAAGATGCGATCTTGAAAAATGTAATCCAATCTAACAAAGTTATATCTATGTTTGGAAAGTTCACGATTTCCAGTTATCTGGCGTAACTACGGAATTTGATTCGACAATTCCAAACCGAAGAGCAGTAGGAAAAAAAATAACGCCCACACAGGGACATCGTTAAACGAGAAAAAAGAGCGCATGAAATATTTGGAAGGAAATTTCGTTGCATGTAATAATGAAAAACTGATCACGGCAGCAAGTCTCGGTCTTTTCAGCGTCGAATGAAAGTCCCCACCCCAGAAACGGAAACTTCGTTAAAATGGAACGTTAATTGCATTCAAAACGTTTCCGCGCACAGATTGTCACCACAACCCACCCCCGACCAGTCAACCAACATTACAGTTGGCGATATAATTCATCTGGGGCCAAGCGCACAACTACCGCTACTGCTATACTACTACCGTTACATCTACCACTCCCACCCACGTTTAACACACCCCACTGCCCACGTTTAATCACAACTCATTGAAGAACAAAACGTAAATGCTACAGGAACGAAGATTGTAATTATTAAAGTTATTCCACTGTCAGCGGAAGAAGAAAAGATTCCTCCAAGTTTCGATAAATACTTTGGGAATTGGTGAATTCTGATGTCTCGCTTGGCAAATATGATATTCGTGAGTTGTCTTTGGGGTTGCGGTAGGGGAAGCATTTCAACTCTTCCGACATTTTCCTTAAATAAAGTCTCTTAAAGTGGAATCATCAGTCATTCAGTTGTACTAAAATACAAATGTCGATAATGTACGAGGAAGAAAAAAAAGTCATTGAAAAGGAATTAAGGAGAGAATTTTTTTCCCTTAACTCTAGAGTTGGTTGATCTGTAAGCGAAGTAGTGGAAGCCATAGTCCGAGTAGAAATCAAGATCTATCCCTGAGGGATGGCTCTTTGTTTATGAGATTCCCTTAGTCGTACTCGAAACTTATTCTCAGATCTACGTAACTCGGCTTCTTATATATCCCTCCTTTCTATTCCTCTCTCGACGATCTTCGACCACATCTCTTTACCCATTTTAAAACCTTTTTCTCAGCTTCCCCCGCATCTCCCTTTAACCCAAAGGCGGTGCCACTTCATTCCGAACTATATATCTACTGTAGTACTTGGCACTTCCGTTGAACTACACAGCGATCGCAGTTACTCTCGCAAAGCCCGACAACCAGCGTCCAATGGAATACTAAGCACCATTTGGCAAGCTGACTACCACTGCAACTCCTCCCTACCTTTTCTCCTTCCAATCACCCATTCTTCTTCCAACTTTTATTCTTTCTTTCTACTTTGTGTTCCTCTGCGATGCTCTCCTTGTCTTTTCGAACAAACTTCAACCATTCTCTTCGTTGGCTAGATATGGTTTATCGATCATCTGTGTAATTCACACGATTTTTAATTCAACATCCCGATTAATTCTCATTTGAATTCACATTCGGTATGGGACTCTTTCTAGAATCTTTTATTATATTCTCGAGTAAATGAAAACAAAAAAAAGGGAAGGATGGTGAATGGAATATCGAATTTTTCCAACTTCTAATTTGAATGCCTTTGATTTTTCATCGATCCAGGAGAAGTTATTCATCTCTTGATTATATCCAAACTCTTAGTCTCATCATAAAATAATGAACTTCCAACGCTCTTCCTTCTGCCTTGTTTCCTCGTCGTCTCTAATTTTCTCATTTACTTTTTCTGTATATACTCCCATTCCCATTATTCCCTCATCAACACGATAAATTATAAATTTTACACTATTCCTGTTCCAACCGTGACCTCAAAGTCTTTAATTTCGCTTATCGATTCGAGTTTCGGTGATTTTTTTTCTTCTTTCCCTTCGAGTTTGGGATTATTAATGTATCAATATATTCTCATCCTCGTACACCGAGAGAAAATCGTAGCTGAATTTCAGCTCAGATCCATATTTGTTGTTATTATGTTATTACTATCACAGGTGTCCTTCATATCTACTTCAATAATAATCGCGGGTTACTGTAACTACAATTTTTATCCTCTTTCGCAGTTTTAAACTCGTAAACACACGGTGAAAAAACCAACTTGCCACGACATTCAACGACTTTTTCCTATGAATCTACTTATCACTTATGTTTTTCAGACGGAATACCCAGTTGGAATAGTCGAAAAGTGACTGTAAAAAAACGTTTTATATTTTCATTGTGAGTCATGTTTTAGAACATCTCCTCGGAGTGCATATTAATACACGGATAAAGAGGGAATTTACTGTGACAGCGAAATCTAATTTTGCTTGAGCAACAAATGTTTTGCTGTGACAACAAACTATTTGTTATCATAGCAGTTTTGTTAGCTACGACAAGGAATTTTTAGGTGTGGGAGTAAGGAATATTTGCCCCTTCAGCGAATTGTGATATTAAATATGGAATGGCAAACAGATTCTGCTGGAGAAGTTAACATTTTTTGCTACCACAGCTGAAAATTCGCAGTGATATCTTCAGGCAGGCCGGGAAAGGGCGGCAATCGGGTCGAAAAAATTTTTTTCTAATTTTAATAATTTAGAAATAATTTTTCGTAGAATGATAAATCCCAAGCGATAAAAGTACATTTTTTAATAATGAATATTTTCGTGAAAAATTAATGTTCGCTGATGTAGCTTGATGGCGCAGGTGCGGCAAGAACCAAGGTTCCGCCTCTGGATATCTTAAAAGATTTATGTGATCGCAAATAGATTGCCAGCAGAGCGAAAAGTTTGCCACTCCGGCAAAAGTTACCCAGCAAAACCAGATTCAGCTGTTGGAGCAAATTTTTTTTCTCCGTGAAATTAACAGAATCGAATCTTGAAGATGTCATGCATTCCCCGTGTGGACATTTTTCCGGGCTCAGACCTGGGCCAGGTTTATAACCCCTACTTAAAATGTGGCCCTGGTTAGGACACCTGGGTTGGCCCCAACTTGGGGTGTTACGCTTTTTAATCTAGACCCCGTCGTGGTTCCCAAACTTGGCCCCCATCAAGAATTCCACTTGGACCAACTCAGGGAGTTCATTTTAGCTCATATGAATTTTCAAATTTCATCCTGCGCTGGGCCCCAGGATATTTGGGTGATATTCCTCAGATAAAAGACGAATGAATTCGCTCCATCAAAAAGAAGCAAATGTCATTGCAAATCGAATTCAAAATTAAAAAATCCGAATTCATTGATGCTACTTTGTTTGTAAAAGAAGTAGTTGTGAAGTTTTCAATTCACATAACAACCAAAACTCCAAATAATGTGGTTCTCCTTACAAATGGCTATGTAATGGAAATCGAAAAGATGTATGGTTCTGAAGCAATGGCATCCGCAATATCTATTTACGGGTAAATCTTAATGTCGAAAAAGAGAATATATTGTTTTCCTGAAGCATCAAATATAGTCGAAGGATGGAAAATTGATCCAGAATCAGTTAAGAATGCAACTTTTCCTCTTAATTTTGTGGGAAGGAAATTAATCATGATGAAACTTAATATGTAAAATATTTGTTTTGTCACTTTTACATACATGAACGCTTATAGAGCACTGGAAAAAGTTATTCATTATTATTGTCAACAATTAATGTGCATTTGATTCATATGAACATTGGATGAACGTTTCTCACAACAAGTATAAAACATATAATTTATGTTGCCCAGGGCCTTTATAGGCTGTGGGTGAGCATCTGTAGATTGAAATATCCAGGGAGTACACTAGCAACCCTAACTGGGGCCCACATGGGCCGTGGGTGGGACTCTTATATTGGATGCCTAAGTTCCACCCTTACGGGGCCCGGACATGCGATTGATTTTCACACGGATTGTCGTCAATTCCAAAATCTTTATCGTTGCTTATTCAATATTAATATAAGCTCTCTCAAGCGGAGGTCTTGGACAATGAATTTTTCATACAAATACATTTATTCTTCCATTTGATCTTATTCTTTTGATTGAATCAGATTCATTTTGTTTATTTTGTGTGGGTAAGTGAGAGGAAAGAGATCCATAAGGTACACGAAATTTTGGAAGAATCATTATGCTATGGGGGAAATAGGTAATGAAAATATTTCATTGAAACGGTCTGCGCTGTCGTCGTTTGAATGGTTGACCTGCACTACTTATCACTCGATTTTACTAAGGATTGAACCTTATACGTTTAATGAGATACGGGTTCAACATTTGGAATTTATAGACAAGTTACGATGCCAAGAGAGGAGAAACGATTCCCGCAAACTGTACAAATGAAATGAAATATTTGTCACGAATATTTGGGACGTGGAGGAGGAAAGATTCAACGACTAAAAACTTTTCATTATTTCTACAGACTATCATGTATAATATAAAATATGATACTACTAAATCCGTGAGATATGCAGATCCTCTTCCTCCATTTTCTACTATAAGAAACCTTATAACCATGTTAATCTTCCTCTAAATTCTTCTCATATGATGTTGAATTCGCATTAAATTAAATCAGATTTCTTTCCATTTTTGAACCAAATACTTCAGTTACGAAAAAAATTTGACAACTTAAGAGAACGGAATAATACCGTCTCGACGAGTTCATATCGATTCAAATATAGTGCTCATTACAAACATACGTACGTTTGTACATAAAACCTCGAAACACCGATATCTCGAGCCAAAACTGGAAACTCTTCGCCAGATATAACTATGTGCCATATTTTTATTACTGTAATAATAATGAGATTTCCTTTCCCGTTAACGTGGAGAATAGTAATAAATATATAAACTTCATTGCTTTGTCATCGTTCATGAACCGTGAGAGAAGAAACATGGACAAAACGCAGTGCCGGATTTACGTACTGGCGAACCTGGTGGATACCGGAGCAAGATGAATAAAATTTCCAGAAATCGTTTTTGAAGCATTCCTGTGAGATAATTAGACGGATAGATCTTTCCAGAATTTCTCTCGCTATTATTGAGAGGATAACAACTGCTTTTAGCATTTCAAATAACTAGAAACGAAATCTTTGTCAGATCATTCACAATCTTTGAAATTCTCTACAAAGAAGAGGTAGCGAGGTAACCGATTATTAAACTCAACGCAAATCCATTCTCAAGCCAAGAAATGATGAAAAACAACTATGTTTCTCATCACTTGCTTTCAAAGTTGTTCTCTTTCACAATTTCTTTTAAAAATAAGTTGCACAAATTCTGTTCCTTTCTTATTTTTGGGTGAAAAACTTCTCAGATAAATATGAGATATAATAATTATCTATAATCAATTCTACAAACAATGTCGGAAGAACAAAAATCAAGTGCACATTCAAAGCTTTTATCGATCAAACATCAGCTCTGTAAGATGAAAGAAACGTACAATCCACATTTCCTGTCGATATTATTCTTTCAGACGCCTCCGCGAAGGGTCTTCATTAAAAGACCAGTCTCATATCTCCATGATAAGAGAGAGGAGAGGAGAAAAAAAAAGAAGAAGAGAGCAAAAGAGAAAGGATCGTCTAAAGTTTCAACTCGATGTTTTCGATGGCTTCTCCGTTGTTTCCAACTCTTAGTCTTTCGCGCTTAGATCCTCCTTTATTTGCTGCTCTTCTTCGCCTCCTCGTGCCAGCTTCTTCTAACGGCTTTGCAACAATTTTCATCTGAGTTTTCGTAGCTCCGTACTTGAGAGAATCTCACATACACTGCATATACGTTCGAAAGTCGCTCGCGAAGTACATGTATCTTTCTGGTTTCGTTGTTCTCTTTACCAGAAAAAGAACATATTAAATTTTATGAGGGCAGGAAATTGAATTATTTACATTCAGACTGTATTAACGCCCTCAGCTTTCAGTTTCGAATTTTATAGAAACGATTATCTGAATTGAAATTATCAATTGAAGGGGAAGGACAAATATTTTTGATACATTATTTCTTGAATTAAGGAATACTCAGTTTGAATACTTGATATATTGATGTTTTTTTGTTTCTTGTTTGTTTCAGGTAAGTTCTTGTACTGGTTCCTATGATTCTAGAATGAAGCTGTGGTGCTTATTGAGATCGATGGTAATTATATTCCCTTGAATTCATGACGAAGAGTAAGCTTTATTAGCTGGAATTGTGAAATTTTTATGAACGCATCTTTTGAATATCGATTGCTGAAAGAGTGGGGAATATCAATTGCAAAATAAGAGAAAAAAAAACATTTGAAGTGAAATAAAATTACACTGCTGCAAGGGATTATGGGGAATGAAAATATTATTTATTAATCATGCTTGTGGCAATTATGCTCTTTTGCTGCGAATGTACTGAGAAAACTGTTTAGTTGTCGTGATTAGAAATTCGGTAAAATACGACATCAAATTAAAAATTCATTCGTCGCAACAAAATATTAGTTGTTTCAACTGGAAGTTTTTGTTAAAGCAAACAATATTTCATTTCAGGTAACTTAATTTTTGGTTACTGCAACTAAACAGTTTTCTCAGTTTGAATTTTCCAACAACGCGAAGAGGGAGAAAATAAAAATATTTTCTCTGCGCATGTTCGTTTTCTTTAAAGTAATAAATTCGCAGTTCAAATTTTCTCAGAAATTGATGGAGATTACAATCTTTGATGCAAGAATTTGAAAATTATGAATCGTATTTTGACTTCACATGCGTTATATATTAAAAAAAAAAACACAATAAATGAACTGCTGCTACTGTCTACTCTTAACATTTTACGATAGGTACTAAAAATATTTCCTTGCACATAAAAAGAAGCAACAAACTACTGCAATTATCATTCAACATCTTTTTGGCTCAAGATTTGTTCTTCTGAATTTTCAGAACCATCACCCTCACTTTTTCAGAAACACTTTGCCCGAACCAGGATTAAATAGGAGAATTCAAATCAAGATCTTGAGAAATAAAATCAGATTTATGAGATGATGAGAACTTTGCATAAATTTATCGCCCAGGCTATGGGAGACCTGATTAGATGTAGATCGCGTACTCCGGATTGTATTGAACTATAAAATTTCATACGCAATCTCCCGAGAATTCTTAACAATCAAGAAATTTCATATCTTCTCCCAGCAATGTAGCTCACTTTGCTTGAATCTTGATATCCTGACATCTTTACTCACTGTATTTCCATTTTCATTTTGAATAATATGAGTGGAATAATGACTCTCGTGGATCATGAATCTGATCATTCATCATGAGTATACACTGTGAAAATTATTTGTGATTTCTCCTCACTTCATTAACGGATTCCGTTTTCTTAGCATGGGAGAATCATTTTCTCCATCAAGGATAGGGCATTTTTCCCCCCTCGGAGGAATTATTCCGCTTTTTTTTGTGTTGAATCCTCCAAGGAGTAGGAACAAAGTCCATCAAATTATAGAACAAAAAGACAGTTCTCCAGTTATGCAATTTATTGATCCTCATGAACGTCTTTTGTTGTATGAAAATTCTCACGGTAGCACCTACACTCCAGAGAATAATGGTGAACTCCAGAGGAAAATTGTGAAATTTTCCCTCAAAACATAGAGGCAGACAAGTTCATTTAAAACATTAAAAGTGCTTTTCCGCCACTATATGTTTTGAGGGAAAATTTCATAATTTTCCTCTGGAGTGTAGGCGTTGGCATTCAAATTTTCATGCAATGAAAGACTTTTATGAGCATTAATATGCATTTTTGTACACAAAATAGAATATTCGATTGTTGGTTTATGACGGAATGCGAGTGAAGCGAGGAATTTTTGAAATATCAAACTGCAAGTGTCACTTGAACTATAAAGATTGTGTACGGACTAATTTATGAACAAAGTGATAAATATTAATGAATAATTTAATTATCAAATTAAGGGTGAGTGAGAAAGCATAAAGATTCATCATTTTGCGCAAAATCGTACACAAAGCAAATATAATTGATTAATATTGAAAGAATTAATTAACTTTATTACAAAACAATTATATCAAGGTACTCAGGAAAGTGTCCTGAGCATTCTAATTAAAATAGAAGAAAGAATCTCAGCTGAGAAATAAACAATTCTAAATCTCAGCATAACCCCTGGGTGGATATATAAGGAATAGCCAAATCGCTCCATCGGTTATTCGATGTACCAAAGAGACACGGATCAGAGGTACAAATTGAACATAGTTCAAAGAGAGAAAACATCAAATTTCATCATTATAAACATTTGTGAATAATAAATGTTATTTTATTGAAATATATGTATTGAGTATAGAAAAATTGAGTGTCTCAGTTAATATTGGAAAAAAATTACCCTATAAAAATGTACACAAGGGAAGGAGAAGATTGAAACTCAAATCTACGAATTTGTTTCTTTTAAGAAAGAAACCAGGAATAAACAGCAGAATTTCGGTTATTTTTGTAGAAAAAAACCTGGCGACCAGCGAGATATCGACAGAAGTATTTTAATATTTGTGGTTCCTTCGAATTAAAGTTTTTTGATATTCAAATTCATATAATCGAATCTGTAAGTACCAAGCAAAATTAGTAGTTAAATAATTTAGCATTGCGCAGTACTACTACAAGACGCGAGCAAAGAGAATCCTTCTTTCCACAAAAATGCAGACTGTTTTGATTATCAATGATTATTATAATCTTTCTTATGATATTCCACCCTGGTTCCGGTTGTTTGATTTATTTCTTCGGAGCCAAAGGTTTCACTATACATTGAATGAGGAAAATTCAATCCTTAAAATATCCATAATCATCAGAAAAATGCGTGCGAATCCAAATTCAAATCAAATCAATTAATTTTCATTAAGATCAGAAAGAAAAGAAATAATTCGCTAACATTTGGATAGCTAATCATTTTTCAGCTGTCACAAGATATTTATTTAGCTGTCGATATGACAGCTCAATTGTTCGACTATCCAAATATCAATCACGAAACTTGTACTGTCGTGGGTGGAATCAAAAAGTTTAATAAAAAAATGAGTATAGCTATCACAGCGAATTCACTTCTCTTCCCATGCAACTACCCCCCGAGCGGAAATTTGTTACGGTTACATTGCGGTCCTAGTCAGGGTTGCCGGATCCAGCTCGTATACAAAATGTAACGCCTGAACAGATACGGTCCAAATGTGACCGATCGTTCCAGTTTCTTATCTGGAAAAATCTAAATGTGTGGCACAGATTAGGTTACCAAATCCGGCCCATATTAGACTATCGAATTCGGCCCTTTACTCCAAAATTCTCTGCGCTACGTGCATATCAGCTGGTTGTAGTAAGCATCAAATGACTTTTCCCATGGCAATTTTGACTCAACGAACGATTTTTTGAAGATTCGTCATCGAACAAATTCTGGGACGATTTCCTTTCTGGAAGTTTCTCATCAAAGGTTCTAATTACAAAGTTATGGAAAATGCAATTTTGTTTGCGAACGTAAACATCTTGGAACATATTGTATTGTCAATATTTTTTCCCGATAGCATCCGATTATCCATGAAAAAGTATTAATTTTTTCCTGAACTCTTTTCAAAACTCATATTTTTTGAGTTGTGGCTATTGAAACATGGATAACTATGAATTATTGAAATAATTGAATTCTTAAAAGTATGCCTGGAATCGGAATACCGACGTCAGGTCCGAGTTGACAGAATCGTAATAGGGTTCACACTAGAAAATCTCATCAGGCCCGAATTTGATGAAAAACGGTATGCACGGAAAAAATAATTTAGCTGTAGCAGCTAAGTAGCTAGCACGAACACGCACAGCCATTAAAATTGGCTCCTGCAGCTAAATTTAATGGCTGTGCGTGTTCATGCTAGCTACTTAGCTGCTGCAGCTAAATTATTTTCTCCGTGTGTCGCATCGCGAGAGTCTTACGGCAGTACACATTTGAGCCTAACGTGGAATTCCTTGATACGTTATTTCATATGTGTGCTTCATTAGGGCCCTATGTGGATTCGATGATAATGTATACCGTGATAGAGCAGTGATGCCAGGAAAAACGGTGCGGACCGAAAAATCAGCCCCTCCATTGTTCACACAATGACACGTTCTTATACGTGTGACTCACATGTATACGAAAGTTTCATCGTGTGCGCGGTAGAGGGGCTGATTTTTCGGTCCACACCATCTTTCCTGGCATCACTGTGATAGAGCCTGATCCGGACCGCATCAGTATTACGGCTAGCCGTAACAGATTTCTGTTCGGGCTGACTGGAAATTCTATCACATCTGATCGGGTTAACCCGGCCAGGTCCTGATCAGGTCCTAATCAAACGTCGGGTTAACCCGATTGAATTTCCAGTCGGGTATATCCTTATTATGACCAGGTCTTCAGCAGAGTTTTCTGATTTCGAGTAACCCTATCAGAGTTTTATAAAAATAATCAAACCATCTTGATAATAATTCACAATAATTCAGTAGTATGCTCCAGGAGGTTTGAAAAGCAAATAAAAAACCCCTCTCTGCGTATCGCATCTTTTGGATTGGAAAAAATTGCAACGAAACTGTGCAGCACGCATCAAAATACCTCAAAACAACTTCGTGGACTGGGTACGACAAATGAAAATAGAGAAAAACCAAATTCCTATCGGAAACCGTGGCAGAGAGGTTGAAAAATATCAAAAGTGACTGCTCGTTCTCTCTTCACACGTTTCACTCATAACCTACTACGCTTGATCTATTGTTTCGTACATCGATTTTTTTTCTGTGCAAATAAAACCACATCCACGAGGTTCAATGATACGACATTCCCGCTTATTAAGCAACTCTCTGCGGATATAGTATCTCATGCGAGTAGCTGGGTACGCCAGCAATAAAACATGTTCGTTCCTTGTATCGTCGATATATTATTCCTCTTTTTTTCTTTGAGATTCTGTGGGTATTGAAATAATCTGTCAAAACGTGTTCCGTGAAGCTGACAAACAATGTGGCGCGTGTTGTGTAAATTAAGAAACATTGAAAGTACACGGAGGACTAATTTTTCTATGTACTTTGCGGAGAACGTTCTAATTTCGCATTCTGATTGATTGTACCAAGGAAAGAATTTCTCGAAAACAAACGAAGAGCAGATATAAGATGATATAAAATTCATTCATAGCTCCTACTCAGTTTCATTCGACTGGAATGAATTTGAAGAAAATTTGTTGTTAGCGTGATCACCGAGTCATTCGGGAAATAAGTTTTCCCAAGATGTTTTCATTGCATCAAGCGATTTGATAATTAGCATTCCCAAGATAATAAGAACATCCAAAAATTGTTCGTTGAATTCAAAATCAACCTACTGATTGTATACCGAGGTTCATCAAGAGTCTCTTGAAGGTTAATTGATCGATTCGTCATCGAACTATCCTGTCATTCTTTGTTTCGGAGCTATAAAAATTCGAAGTTGCTGAATTCTGATTGGTTGAAAGCCCAAAAATTTCAAATCGCTATAAGTTTGAATTCAGAGGTGACAGAATAGTTCAATTTTTCCCTCAGAGATCCGCGGTTCTCCAACTTAGCCGATGGTACACGGAGAAAAATGCAACTCGAAAGGATAGTAATCTTTAATAGAAAATTGGAGAATATTTCCTAAAATCTGAGAATATTTCTTGAAGTCTAAGAATTTTTCTTAAGTTCGTAATAAACGTAAAACGGTTCAGATTTCTCTTGAATATTGCTCGAAGAACAATGAAAAATTATCAATACTTACCAAATCATAAAAACAAATATGAAGTTTCCAAAAATCGCGAATGAAATTTTACAAAGTGAATAACAAAATTCTATAATTTGAAAATAAGATTCCGAAATTTTGTTATTCACTTTGTAAAATTTCATTCGCGATTTTTGGAAACTTCATATTTGTTTTTATGATTTGGTAAGTATTGATAATTTCTCATTGTTTTTCGAGCAATATTCAAGAGAAATCTGAACCGTTTTATGTTCATTATGAACTTGAGAAAAATTCTTAGATTTCAAGAAATATTCTCAGATTTTAGGAAATATTCTCAAATTTTTTATTAAAGATTACTGTCCTTTCGAGCTGCATTTTTCTCCATGTATCGAGTTGAGGTTTGTAACACACAATGCTTTTGAGTTATCCGGATTTCAAGACAAATCTAAAGAATGCTCGTATCTCAAAAACTGAGCCTCAAAAACAATTTTTTTTCAACGGGGAATTATTGAATTTTGCGCAAGTTCTGAATCATCCTGTATATAAATTATATATAATCTTCCAAATTTTTTCATTCAGATTTTTTCCAATTGTTTCAAGTGCTGGTTATCTTTGGTGCCCCATTCCACTTTGAATTCAAAATATTATAACAATAATAAACCATAGAATGAAATTTGATGCATCGAAAATTCTGAATTGAACAGAATTTATTCCAAAATGGCTATAAGTATGATTAATTTCATAATTTGAATGATAAGTTCGGCTACTAAAGTTTCTGTGGAGCCCCTCTTCTCTTGATATCCTAATCACGTTCTTATAATTGATCTATAGAGTTGTTATTTTAACTAGAGGTGCATTATACTTCATGGTATCGATATTTTTTTATAGAAGCTTTATCGAATTTGTATTTAATTTGAAAAAATATCGGTAAAACCTTTATAAGAATTGCATGTAAAATATCAATACCGTGAAATATCGTGCACCTCCAATTTTAACATTGCCTTGAACAGGAAAGAAATAATATCACAAAATTGAGAATTATACTACCCTGATAATCTATGACATTTGAAAACCCATTCAGAAGGCTGATGAATTTTGAATTCTACTCAGATGAAAGTGTTTCTTTGAATCTAAGAAATTATTTGGATAGATCGAAATAAATATTTCTTCAAGTGAAATCAATATTTTGTTAGTCTGAAGAAATTTAGTATTTACTCCTTGTTTTATACAACCTTGTTTTATATAATATAAATTTATATAATATTGACCTATCTGAATAACAGTTCCTTAGATTCACTGAGAAAAAGGTTTATTCAAAGTTGAGAAACGTATATTTGCTGATGGGGAAATAAACATTTATTTCATGCAAATCTATCATGATTCTGTCAAATATGTTTTATTCACTATTAACAAACGTTTATTCCTACTAAATATCAGTCAAAAGGATATATTTGATTCAAACGAATATTTATTTCCCCATAAGCAAATATACGTTTGCTGACTATAAATAAACCTTTTTCTGGGTATTCAAAGAAACACTTTCATTTGTGTGAATTCAGGAAAGAGATCAGTCTCGGTCTTGTCGAGACTTTCGAGTAAAACCAACAAAATTCAATTTTACCAGTTCTGCTGCAAGATTCGTTGAGTCAATGTACAAATATTTAAAGAATGAAATGGGAGGAAATTTTTGGAAATATTTTTTTGATTTTTAACACTGAGGTTCATTCAAAGCTGTTGCAGTCTCGAAAAAGGTCATGTCTTGTCTTGTCTTATCTTACACTGTGAAAAATAATCAGAATTTTCCTGTGTACATCAAACGGAAAATTCAAATCACTGATTAGGAAATCAATTTCCGTACTTTTACAAAATTCCAAACTTTACGGGACTTTTCCCCAACATTTCTCAGTAAATTTACGGGCAAGTTGGGAAAATTCCTAACGCTAATTCCTAATTTCTATTATAACTATACAGGAATTTTCCGATAAAATTTTTTACAGTGTAGTCTTGCACGGAGAAAAAGGAATTCGCTGTGGCAGCGAAATCTACTTTTGCTGGGTTCCTTTTGCTAGAGCAGCAAATTTTTTGCTGTGGCAGCAATCTTGTTAGCTGCCACAGCTAAAAAATTGCTGTCGTAGCTAACACGATTGCTGTTATAGCAAATTTTTAGCTAGATCAGCAAAAAATTTTGCTATTCTATATATAATACCTCGATTTGCTGCGTCGGCAAATTTTTTCTCTCCGTGTGAGTAGAGGAAAATTGCTTTATATCCTGGATGCAATCAATTTCATCCTCTCAAATGTGTTATTTCCAATTATTACATGCCCACACTTGACTTGATGGAGGAATTTGTCTTTGAAGATCGTAAAATTGAATAATATTCACTATTTTTAAATTTTGCTCAAAAGTCTTGAATTCAACTCTACAAAAAATTTGAAACAACCTTTCCGAATAATGATTGTAATAATTATATTGTTTAGAAAATTTTCTAAATAATTTACACTTCACTTTGAAGTACAGACATGCGATACTCGCAGTATCGATACTTTTATGTAAAAAATGTATCAAGTTTTAATCGATGTTCCATTAAAGTTCATATAAACTATACATTTGTACTGTATAAAAATATCGATACCGCGTGTATCGCATATCGATACTAGTTTCAAATATCTCCTCAAGCTTTGTTTTTTTCAATCAATATTTTCTCTTACAATTCCAATCCTTTTATTTTGCATCTAGTAATAATCTGTTCCCATACGGAGAAAAATACCACTCGAAAATATACGACTTTTCCTCATTTTTCTCAATAAACTAGAAACAGGAAGGTTTGTAAAATGAATTTTCTTATAAAAATACGAAAGATTACGAATACTGTAGAAAAAATAATAAGTGGAATTGGAATTTTCAACGCTGAACGTTGAATTTTAAAAAGCGTTTAATAAAGTTTGGTTATTCATTCGTAATCTCCAATGTTTTCATGTTCATAAAGCTTCCTGACGCTGGTTTTGTGAACGGAATTTAGAAAAACTTTTGAAATTCGACAAACCAAAGGCATCAATATTATCTTGGAAATGATCGGAATCACATCAAAATCTCACATTTGTTCCCATTGGATATATGTATGTTTTTCAATACATTTTTATACGTCATTTATCAAATGAAGAGAGACACTCTCCACTTCCCTGTACAGTAAATTCTGAGATGATTTTATACACGAATGACAATAGGATTGAATAAAATTTTGTACATTTATAAATAATTTTTACGTATAATATTTTTTTTCCATTTCAATTAATCACATAATCCTTCGTAAATTCGTATTCCATCAGCTGTACAAAAAAGTAGCGTTATAAAATTTATTGATTCCTTCTCTTGACCGCATATATTTTCATATTCGAAACAATACTGACATTTCAGAAATGACAAAAGCTCATAAGAGTATTGATGTATATACAGTGAATAGCAAATAAAACCAGAGTCACGAAACAGGAAGAACAAGAAAACCGAGATTCGTATAATAAAATAAATTTCAATCGTTGATCGTATTATGTGTAATTCATTGAAAAATTCATGTTTCATCCATCGTTGTACATATGACATCGACTGTTTGATACCACCCAAAAAACAGAATAATATTGTTTTGTCTTACGTTGAGGTATTTATGATTCATTCATCGCATTTTATATCTATTGTAAATTGAGAAATTATTGAAAGTTATTTGAAAGAAATCCACATTCGATATCATCACATTCAATCCCTTCGAATTCTTTTATACTCGTGATACGCAGAAATGTTTCTTTCCGAGTCTCAGGTGTTCTCGTATGATCATCTTCGACGATAGAAATCAAATTGTCAATCTATATGTAAATCTAAATTATGAAAACGACTCGATTGATCCGTTCCTATTCGACCAAATGTTTTCGTATTCCATACTAAATGAGTATATCCCCATCCAATCCACATACAGATCCTAAATTGATTGATTAAATTCCCCAGTTGTTGTATACACCAACATCCAATAGCGTTTCGAATGCCCTATTCACTTCGTAGGGCGACTCTACAACGACGTAACTAACACTACATGACTCTTTTCTCTCACGAATCATTCAATGATTAGCAAAAGCTCTGGTCCGACAGTCCGATACTCCTTCGTTTCTATCACATTTTCAATTTACGAATACATCGAATTACGGAAGAAAGTTATTCAAATTCAGTGTTCCATTTTCTTCTTCTTCTCCTCCTTCTCTTCTTTGTAGATAAATTTACATTTGTTGTTTCTAACCAATTTTAGAAACACACGATCGATCACAGGGTTTGAATATTGAAATAACAATTCTCTTGGTTCAACTATCTCTCGTGATTGAAGTGGAAATTGTTTTCAGTTTGTTAGACCCGGGAGAAAGAATATGAAACATTGATTACAAAATATTTACCCAAATAATCGTATTGTTTGATACAAGATAATCCAATTAGGTAAATTGCAAAATGTTCTATTCGTACAATTAATTCGAAAAGAATAAGTGAACCCGAGTTTATGGTTTACATTTGTCAGATCGAATTCTCGATAAGTTGAATATATTCCACAATAATTTGTTTGACGGATCGTGTTATATACGGTAGCGTTAAGTAACTCTACTAAGGAGAAGTTCTCTTGTCATGGAACTCGAACAGCAGTACCTTGAAGGGTTTGACTGGAGGCGTTATTATAATTAGTGGAAGCCCTGATTAACAGTATTATAATTCGATAACTTTACTTCCCGGCCCGGCAATGAACAGAGATAAAGATTAAAATCCTTTTCACGGCCCATTAATCAAAATACTTGAGAATGTTAAGCGATTATATTTCTGACCTACTTTCGCGAGCCCACTAATCTCAACTATCTTTTACTCTCAACGATTTTCATCGTCGTCCATTCGTCTGTCCCTTCGTATACGTTTATCATCAAGAGCTCACGTTTGCCGATCAATTTCCATGCGATTCAATATATGTTCTCACTCCCTCAATAATTGTGATAGGAATCTTGTATTGTCTTCGACCTATTTTTATACCTTTACTCCGTGGACTCGAGTCTCATTCGCAGGAATATAAAACTTCACTTCGCCGGTATTTCAATGAAGTGTACGCGTGTGCATAACGTATCGCGAAATCGATACACGAATGAAACGAGTTAACCGTTTCAAACTCAACGTATTTTTCATTCTAAAAATTACATATCATCTCAGAAAATTTCTCGTTTCAACAATTGTTCTTCATTTTTTTTTTTCATCATAAAAATATCTAGGTCCTGTACCTACAAAGAAAAGTCGCCAACGGAGTTCACATTGACACAGCCCTAGAGCTGTGATTCTAAGCTAGAGTTTCCGAGAGTTTCTTTTCTTCTTCATTAAAGTTGTTCGTACATTATAGTCCGATCCGGAGATACGCGAGATTCAAGGTGCGTTATTTGCGCACGAGAGAGAAAAAAA
The DNA here is from genome assembly GCA_018340375.1 of Gonatopus flavifemur. NCBI lineage: Eukaryota > Metazoa > Arthropoda > Insecta > Hymenoptera > Dryinidae > Gonatopus > Gonatopus flavifemur. Next base: position 23,951,772 of record JAFFJZ010000005.1, read on the forward strand.
TAAGGAGGAAAAGGAGTATTCGAGTAGTAGGGGAAAGATGGAAGGGAAAAAAACAGAGAAAGTCCAATAAATCTAACAAAATGCCTTCTTCAAAAGACGTTATAGCTGCCTACCGTAATCCAGTGTCTACCTCAGAGAGCCAAAGTGTAAATCAAAATCTCCCTCTGTTCTTGAGATTGCATACCATTGCGACGAGAGATGAACGAAATGTGTCCGTATAAGTTGATAAGAGGTTTAAAAACGCTTTGAAAATTTATGAAACGTTTGTCTTGCGGAAGATGTGGAAATGAATGTTAATGATGATACATTACTACCGCTTTAACATTTTTTTTCACCTTAGAATTGGTGTTATCTTCTACGAAGATTCTACGGTGGATATTACAAATAATCTTCAGCATCTCTTCGCCGATAGTGACAATGCATTGAGAGCGAAGAGACAAATATTTTTGAAGAAACCAACAAAGATGGACTGAGGAACAGCGTATGAATTCCTGGTTTTTGACAATGTATCCATGTTTCAAATGGTTTCACTAAAAATATTTTCTCAAATGAAGCATCTGAGGCCCTGTCTGGGCCAAGTTGCCACGATCTAGACCATGTTTGAGCATTCGATGGTCCAATTTGGATGGTGGCCAGCTAGAAATTGCCCTTTCCCCAAATTGGACTATCAAAGACTCTAATTTGGCCCAGATCGTGCAAACTTGGTTCCAGGCAGGGCCTGTGATGCCGAAGAGTCACATTTCCAGCGTAATTGCGATATCCATAGTTGGGGTTGGTAATGCAGATCAGCTCTACATGAGTCGTATACGAGTGACGCTGAGTTAGAAAAGTCAGGGCGAATATTAGCAAAGTGATCAGACCCTTTGATGGTTAAGGCTAAGTGATTCTAAGTTTGGATATCTAATATTTGCCCATACGGGGCCTACATTCAAAACAGAACATAAAACATGTCTGATCTATTTTCATAGCGCATACACTGTAAAACAAACTTCTAAAAAATGTTGAAAAAATTTTTGTCACTTGACAAGTATTCTTTGGAAAGGCACTTAAATTGTTTGGAAATCCACAGGAAAATTTGTAGATTCCCAAATATTCTTGAAATTATAGATATTTCGTACAGTGTACGTCGTTTTTATGTCTCATCTACCGACCTCACTCATCCACCTCAAAGCAGCGCCAAATCCAAGAGTCTCATCAGCGTTGATATCGTTAAAAGTTGATATCACTATCGCGTAACAGTGCATTTCTTATGTAACAATGACGGTAAAATTTCCTCTTTATAGACTAGGTGGGCAATTAGGAATAGTATGAAAGATTTAAATGAGAGATCAAAACACTTCTATATCGTTATGATTGAAAGTTTTGTCGCTAGCTATCGTACGTTTTAAACGAAGCTAATACCAAGAGGATAAAATAATCATCCAGTCTTGATATAATTTGATTTCAGATTGAATGCTACTATCACTACTCTCGTCAAGTTTCTTTCCCATGCCAATATTTGAATATAAAACCCCACAAAACTGTCCTCCAATTTTGCTGTACACGCTCAAACGGTTATTGAATAATTCTATTTCAATATCGTTCCAGTTCGAACGGGATGGGAACCAAGCTACAGACAGAAGAAATGACTAATAGAATTAATGAATAATAATAGCACTGGCGTTATAGGAAAGATAATACCGCAGACGTAGACACAATATATTGGACAATATGGTTCCCCCGTTCGCCATAAAATATGGATATATCGATTGTGTGTTTTTTTTCTCTTTTGTTTTTCTACATCAACGGAATGATGGGTGAAGAACAAAAGGGGGTAAATCTTTTACAAGGATAACATCGCATTACGACATATTTTATATGAAACGCAAAGTTTTATAAATTATGAACAGATGTTCTCCTCTTTTCTACTCACGCGCATTCCGTCTCGTCAGCATAATAGTCTCCTAGACGTTGGCTTTTGTGTATGAAGAATCCAAGCCTCCCCTACACACATCAACGTCATTCTCGTCGTCGTCGTCCTCATCCTCCTCTCCCAGCTCTGTCTCACTCCCTGTATCAGATGATGTAACCGAGCGAAGCTTTCACTACCACTCGACCATCCTTTACGCCTCGTAGCCCTTTCTGTCATCCACGTTGGTGTCGGTGATAGAAATCGTGGTAGTGGTGGCGTCCCGGCACACTCTTTTAGGCGCCACAACGGCTACCCCTCGACAACGCGGCTGCCCTCGTACTATACTCACCACCACCGAGGTCGATATCAACCACTACAACACCCCTACACCGCCAGTATCTTGTCATGAATATTTTGATGTATACGTCCTTTCCTCTCTACTACATCTAAGAGATGAAACTTATCTTCATGCGAGAGGAAAGAATCAACGGAAAAGAGGAGAGAAAAAAATTGAAACACGTAGATTTTCCTCTCCAATGAAAGGGAAGAATTTTCATATTAGTGACAGTTTATATTCGGTTTATTTTATCTTGAAAATTAAAGATGAGTGTGGAAATTTGCAATAATTCTATTACATTAATCATTCTTATTGGACAATGAATCTGCATAAAATTCTGAGGATTTGGAATAGTCAGCTGATTCTCAACTGAATTTTATTATAATTATCTCAAATTTTTACTCTCTAAATCTGAGAGTGAGGAATCATGTGTTTCGCTACACCAAGTCTCAGAAGTGAGCCAGTCCGCTTCGAGTGGAATTTTCACTCGTTTCGAGTGAACCCTCACTCTTTTAGAGTGAAAAATTGACTCTAGAACTTGAGTGGCTGTGAGTTTCTAACCTCAAATCTTAGAATATCTTTCTAAAAGAGTGGAAATTTCACTTTTGAGTGGCTGAAGAGTAAAATCTCACTCTACAAATTTTAGAGAGTGAGGAATGACAAATTCAGAGTCAAAGAGAACTTATATTAATGCTTCGATACGAATTTTGAATAAAAAAAATCGTATCGTGGAACATATTTATCGTACCGATTCCCTGTGCCTGCAGTAATTTTCCTCCAGAAGAGAAATAATTAATCATCGCTTATAGACCTTTTCCCCGCTGAAAAAAAAAAATCATTTTCAACGCAAAAATCAACAAGCTTATCGTATACACGCTAAACTGGAGTTGGTAAATCATCTTCCTTGTTTTTTCATTCAATATTCATCAGTTTCACTGCATACGGGATATACAATCGTAATGTTACACATTCATTGATGTCTGTTCATTATTCGACGTGAATCATATTCGCTACCACTTCAATATTTCAAAAATATTGAATTTTCAAAATGTTTTAGTATTCGCATGTGCATAACTTTACCGACATTGCCTATAGCCATTAATTTAATTAAAATGAAATGGAAGTACCTGCGCAAATAATACAAGTCGTACGAAGGAAGTTCTTCAAATATATGATCGCTGCGTTGAAGATGGATACTTGACAAGCGATTGACTTTGCGAAATTGTTAAAAGATGAGAAATTACGTGGGAATAGTGCTTCGAATCATTCCAAGCTTTTCAAAACTTGAAATAAATATGTACTCAGAAGCTTTCCATAATTACTTTTCATCACAAATATTTATAAAATATATACTTTTCATGATCATTAATTACTTTAGATTTGCAATTCTCATTATAGTCTGTAGCTATTAGAAATGTTGATTTTTTCATCTCCGCTTCAAGTTAAATTAATGTAGCATCAGTGCATTTTCTAATTGGATACATTACATGAATCATCCGATCCACTATGAAAAAAGTAAACGTCGTTGTCCCTGGCAAAACGATATACGTGCACTCGCAGCCACCATATTAAACTGATGATCATTTAATTAATTTCAAAATTCACCGGTGACTCTCACACCTGTACATTTAATTTCATAATTTCAAGATAATGCATCGTTTTTTTGAAAAAAAAAGTAGATCCAAGTGATGTTTCAATTTCAATTTGAAATCTTAATTTATATCAATCGTGGAAACCTTCCACATTTTACTTACCCATTTGATGGAAATTCTCAATTGAAATTCTATATCGTTTCGTTACGATTTTATTTTCAGAAATATATTTATTCGACGAAATAATTGAATTCCCTTCAATAATAATCCTCTTTTATTAATCACGAAATGTTTGGGGAACATAAACCAATTGAATTCATTTGAAATTTGTGTTACGAATATAGAAATGTAGTGTAACGTGATTATCGATTATTTACAGACACGAGGGTGTATTCGAACAAATGAATTGTAGAAAAACAATGAAATTCCTTTGTTTATGTATAGATATGAATTACGAATAATCTGCGTGATCCAATCTACGTTATACGGCATATTTTTTTTGCATTTTTTGTCGATAAATGGATACGATGAATATTCATACGGGGAACGAGATACTCTTTCTCTCTCTCTCTCTCTCTCTCTCTCTCTCCAAGAGAGGAAAGAAAGGGGAAAAAAGAATATTCAGCGACGAGAAAGTGGAGAAGAGATATAAAATAATCATAATGAAAATGATTGGAGAATTGAAAATCTTGGAGTGTGTTTAATTAATATGATTGGATATTCAAAACGTTAAAGTCGGTGACAATTGAATCATGCATATTCAAAGGAAAGTACAAGCGACTTTCCTAAGCCGTTCGTTCGATCGAGCGTGGCTTTTATTCGCTGATTAATTCATAAGAGACTTTCAAAGTGTAGAAATGTAGTGAAAAGAGATAGACCGAGTGGAGAGTGAGAGAGAAGTGCATGGAACGTTATTTCTTTCATATCTCGGATGTTTGATCAGAAGATTTTAAGTTTCTCTATGTACATGTGGGTGGTAAGAATTATACGTACATATTTATCCAACGAAGTGCCAGTATAGTCGTAGGTTCTTCAACACCAAAAGTGTGTGTACAACGATTTTACCTAATGCCAAGCGATTTGTCACAAGGACAATTTGTAATCGTTTGTCAGCCGACGTACGCCGTAAACACAACTAACTGCCGTCTTATTCAAATGAGCCAAGAGAAGAGGCTCGAGTGGTATAAGAGCCCCGCGGTTCTCCTCTTCTTCCTACCTATAACATCCTACTGTACATGTTCAACAAATCTACCAATCTTGTCTTTTGCAAGTCTTTCAACGAAAATTGCATTTCTTGCAAGCACGAAATTCCCATGTCATCCCCGGTCATTAATATTGCCGAGTTTTCCCACCATATTCCTGTACAAGACGGATATTTTCTGTTTCGCTAAACATCTCACGAACTCGTTCAACGATCGATCTTTCTTCAAAAAAAAATAATATTACTATCATACATTTATATTTTACTTCTAGTCCTTGTCTTGAGACAATTTCTTTGTTTGTTTTATTCATCTCGTTACAAAGTGTACAACATTTTCCTTGTGAATTAACTCAAGAATATGATCGAGATCGTTGCCACGGTGTAGGGGATACCCAATTAAACTTTGAAACACAATTTCTACGTTTCTCTGATATAATCAGGATTCTTGTTCCAGAGAGATTGAATTCAGATACGTGTAATTTATTTATTCGGTACTCCTTTTTGTTTTGTTTCCAGGGTCTCGGGTTAGAATAATCATTCTGTTCCTAGAATGGATTTTTTGCTCATTGATAATGTCGTTATTGCTTTCGGAGTGATGAGAGAGAACGAACGATGATGGTGCTGTAAAAATGAGTCCAAAGCACGAGGTTGAGTTTTTACGATGTTCAGTCGAGCGGATGATGATTTTCAAATTGGTTTCCCGGTTTTTCTATTTTGCGAATCGTGACCTGTCATTCATTTTCGCTTCAACGTCAAAGTTATTCATTTTTCAATTTCCAATATGTTGAAAAACATTCGCGGAGATTGAAGAGAAAAGTGAATCAAGATTTTCATATCGTATTAAATTTATGATTGTTAGTTGGCGAGTGGTGGGAAGTCGTGTGTTTATCACAGGTGCGTTGTGGGAATTGCGAAGGAGTTTCAATTCGATTCAATTCTATATAGTACTTTTGTGTTCGCGATGTCGCAAGATTACGTATGCTCGATCCAATAGAATTTTGAATTTTGTAGAAAATTTGATTCCGATTCATGGCTCGGAGTAATGAAATTCTAGTTTACGAATCTTGTTGGAGATGTCAAATTTCGATGAGTAGATTTAAAACTGTGATATAATAATTGAAGGAATTTTTGGTCTCCACTCCTCGTTCGTGCCCTAGTGAAAGAGAAGCGTGTATCAGAAAGTGTCAGAAACGTAGTTGGAAAGTATTTGGAACGTGGATTTAAGCGTATACCGAGCGTCGAGTGGGACATGAAGAGTGGTTCGGCCGTATATTTGAAGTGTGCGAAGCGTATGGGAAGAAACACCAATTTCATAGAAACCGGGTTTTACACACGGAAGCGTAATTAGAGAGTGGATAGGAAGCATGTAAAAAGTATTAGAAAAATCATCTGAAACATTGTTACGCTTCCGTTACTCTTTATGACACGCTCCCCTCCCATACAGTACCACAGATCTCAGTAATGTCTCAATTACATTTCGATCTTTCACCTTCATTACATTTCAATATACTTTCACAGAAATATGTCAAAAATCTGTCAATTGAAATGTTACCTATTTGCAATGTCTCAGATATATTACGAGACAAACATTACAATGAAATATTTCATAAATATTCTTGGAATATTGCAGAAATAATTCAGAAATATTGCATTGAAATGTAAGATTAGCGGACATTGCAATATCCCTGAAGAGACTTTGAAACCTCGGTGTGACATACAGCAATGTCATAGAAATATTTCAATGTTTCAGATGTTAGATTTCTGCAATCTTAATGAAATCTTCGGTGCTGTGTGGGCTTTCACCAAGGTGGTTCCGTTCTAATTTCTTTACTGCGAATTTTGGATTACACTCGATTTTGAGTTGAGTTTGGAGTTTATGGGTAGGATAGATTCGAATTGTGCGAAAATAAGGCGATCCGAATCACAAACTTAGGGAAAAGACGTAGCCCTGGTGAAAATGAAGCGTATACGAAGCGAAAAATTTTTCAATTCCCTCTTCATGAAACGTGTAATGTCCGCTCGCTGTAAAGTAATTAAATCATACGTTCTATATACGCTTCATAAGCTTTCGATCCCATTTCACACACTCTCCATGTGCAGAAATAGTAAGTTGAATTAAGCGTGTGCGAATCATACTTATTCTGATTGCAAATAAATCTTCATGCGGTTGCTTCCAACGACGATCAATGGCTCAGTGGATAAGACCCTCGTCCACCATGGTGAAACTCACTGGTTCGATTCTTGCCAAGGGGTTCAAGTGTTTGAATTAAGTTCCTTGAATTTTATACGCTTCTTTTGTTCCAACTCTCACTTCACATACTCTTTGTATCCCTCCCATTCAAATTCCGCTTCGTTTACTCCTCTTCCCCGCGTCAAAGTCAAGGTCAAGCGACACCTTTGTTTTCAATTATTCAATAATTGAATGTATAGAATTCATCAAAATTTATTCACATGCAAGTCTTCATCGATGATATGAATGGATAATGGAGGCTCGTCAGGGACAGTCCGTCTTTCTGCATAGGCTTTGTAGGCTCGAGCCTAGGGCCCCACACTAATGGAAGCCCCCTGACTCTTTGAACCACAATTTTTCTTCAATTTTACAAGAAAATAAATTTTTTCAAGGTCAAATAATATAACAAGTAAACCATGAGCTGCGGATATCCAAATTGCACAACCAAACAAACATATTGATAAAAAAAGATATCACTATATATGAGCGAAAAAATTTTCTTGCACGGGCCCCCAAGCATTTTGAGCCTAGGGCCCCTTGATTATGAAAGATGGCACTGGTCAGGAAAAAGCTTCCCTAATAGCAAAACGTGTTTGTCTCTGGGACTTTTTCTGAACGTTCAGGAAACCTCCCGCACGTTTTATAAACCTTTCATAAACGTTCCAGTGGCACATTGTGCGGGCTGAGTTGTGGCGAGGTTGAGGGGATACCAGCGACCCCTAATGATGCAACCCGAGCCAAATCTTTTCTGACAAATTAATCGAAAATAGAGCAGTAAAAGGAAAATATCGCTCTTCACAGACCATATCTTTTGACTGAAGAAGGTCCGTACAGAGCGATATTTTGACTCCATTCTTTCGTTTTCGAATGATTTGTCAGAATAATTCCATTCGTGTCTTCTTTTAACCAATGGGTCTGGTTGCATCTTCAGGAGTCGCTGGTACCACTTTGAAGGCATTTCGAAGTCCCAAAGAAATCCCAAATTTTTCAACCCACTTTCCTCGAAAATGATTGAATAAATCGATAAATAATTAGTTGATGCATCTCCCGTGAGTCATGCAGAAGGTGTATCGACTAATTATTTTCCGTTCCATTCAACCATTCCCGAGTAAAGTGGGGGATTTGGGATTTCTCAGGACTTCAAGATGCCTTTAACGGAAGGTTCCTTGCAGACTTAGTAAAAATGGTCTAGTCATTGACGTGAAGCTGAAGCTAACGGCAGAAAACCTACCCGAGCAAGTATTGCGTCGACACTAGCCAGGTCCTTCCAAATTCCTCGCTAACGACTAGACTCTGGTTAGCGCCTGGTGAGATTCTTGTGAGAGCCTAGACATTTTCGTGAATCGCACTACTGGGATAGCAGTGGACATATATAACTTTTGATTGCACTCAATTCAAATATTTTCCATACGAAATATGGATTGGGTGGCTTCCAAATATGCGATTTGAGTACTTAAATATCTCAAAAAACAATTCTCCCAAAAGTTACATCAATCCAGCGTTAGCCCCCACTGCTGGTTTTGCCTTCATGTCATTCACTGGTTTTATAACGCGTGATTAGCCTGACAGAAACCCACGTCCCTGGTTCAAACAATCTATTGGATGCCAACCTTGGCAACGGTAAATAACTGTCCATAAATCCATTGAAACCCATTGGAATCGAATGAATAAGATTCAATGGGAATATGATGGGTTTGAATGGCCATTTACCGTTGCGAAGTTTGCATTGAATACCATTAATTAATGGGTTCCAATAGGCGTTTTTTACAAGGGCTGATATTTGCAAGTGTGTTGTTTTTGGCTGGTTAAGCGCTGCGAAATTCGTGAATAACTAGAGAATTTCGAGATATAAAAGTACAAGTTCACAAAACCTTCGTAGTGGAGTTGTAGCAACCTTCCACTGACAAGATTATTAATAATACGTCAAAAGTAATCGAATGACAAATCTGCCAAGCTTATGACACTAAAACCCTGATAAAAATTATCTCTGCATCCTCTCAACATTTATCTGAAACATCCGAAATCTGACAGAAATCTCATCATTTCTGTCAGATTTCGGACAATCAGAAAAATGCGGAGAAATGCAGAGATTTATTTTACACTCTAGTTATTTTCCCAGCCATCAACAGGCCTTGCAGACTAGAAAAAAGTTGGAAGTTTTAGCTTCTTAAGAATACCAAGTGCAGCGCTCCCACAAATTGGTGCCCCTGTTCTTTCAATTTGGGTGGATAAACTCCCCCAGGTAGGAGAACAGCGACCCCAAGCGTTTAGATAATCAACTATTGCGCCTGCTGTTGTCCTATTTTGGTAAATCTGTTCATCCAAAGTGAGAGAACAGTCGAGTCAATTTGTGGGAGCGCTGCACGCAGTACTTTTGGGAAGCTGAGATTTCCAATTTTTTTTCTCCAGTGCAAGTCCCTCACAAGTGCCTGGTGAGGCCTTGTCACAGCCTGGAGACTGACTACAGGAATTTTTATTAAGGATGTTGTCTGGAATGTGACTCAGAAAATTTGTGCACCATTTACTGCAAATCACGTAATTCGCAAATCGAACACTCCAAGCGATAGCGGAGTATTCATGATTTGACCAACACTTCTCAATATTTCCATCAGAATAGTACATCAGTAATTATATTGATATCTAAGATATGAAAAGTTCACCAAAAAGAATGAACTCCCTCTTCCATTTTTCTGATAAAAATGTTCGTCCTTGCCTCGAGAACAGATATTTTTATCATCTCAATTACAAATCGATCGAAAGATTTATTTTCCTTTCTCCCAAAACATCTCGCTCCAACACAACAATCCACGTTTTGACGTTTGATTATTCCTCGTCAAACGTAGCGTCATAAAAGGAGAAAAAATGGGAAGCCAAGGTGCCGTGGAGATCGATGAACAAAGTATCGACAAGATTATTGCGATCGTAAGGTTAAGTGCTCTGTGGGTTGTCTGGGAAACGATTCTTCAGCATCCCCATGTCACAGGGAGGGGAGAATGACTACTCTCCGGTTATATGTGTACGCGTACATAAGTACACCCAAACCTCACAAATACAATCACCGTAAATGTATGTATACGCATTCGAAGTCTGGCGCCAGAATGGCTGCTCCTTGATGGTATTACTCTTTCCTATAGATACGCGTTGGATAAAGAGGGAAATAAATCGAGCACATAAAGAAGAATGAGGGAAATCTCGGAACTACCTATAATACATATACATTCGTATACGTGTAACGTGGATACACGTACATCATACGAGGGATGATTCTGATACATAATTCACCCTTGTATTGATTGAAATGTGGAGAAGAAGGTTTATGAATGTTCATATGAAAATTGTTCATTAAAAAACTTGGTGTACTTAAAATCTAATACCTCTCTCGCTAGAAGTATGTAAAATATTTCATTGGGAAGCATAAAAGTGAAACTGAATTGTTTCTACGAGTTTTTTTATCGTTACACCGAGCGCTAATGTGTAGCCCCACTGAGGTAACCCCAGAAGATAACTGAATTTGAAAATCATGGTTTTCTCAACACCGTGATTAGAAAGTATACAATGACGGGAGAAATTCCAATTTGATTACATGCTGGAACGAAAGAACATATGAAAAAATTCCTGTGAAGGTATATTATAAATGCCAAAGGTTCTCCTCAATCAATCCTCAAACGAAGTATCTATTTAAGAAAACAATATGTAATGGTTCTACGATATGTACACGTACACGTATAGAACTCACTTGCAGGAAATTGTAGACATCTGTGAAATCGCGTGCAGCCGGAAGGTGTGACTGACAGTACTCAAGCCTACAATACACATCGAAACTAACCGCTCGCTAGATATCGTGCAACAACTACAAAGTACGTCACGACAATGAACGATTCGATAAACTGTAACACCGTCTTTAATTTTATTATGAGGAACAAGAATAATTCAAGTTGCAGGAATGTATATTATTCTGTAATACTTTTTCAAAGGCATGAAAAGCATTATTTTGGACATTTTTCTTTGACGTATATGAAATATTTATGTCTGGTTCCAAATTTAGAATGTATATTGTTCGAAATATTCAAAATACACCTAAAAAAGAGTAGAGACTTATCTTGTTTTGTTAGAATTGGTTAATTACCAATCAATTTTCTACCCATATAAAGATTGCCTGAAATTAATAAGTGGCCCACTACCGGTGGGGATTTATCGGTTAAATTCTGGCGGAAACAATTTGTCATTCGTATGGCAGATATAGAAATTGACGGAGGCAGATAAATGGTCCACTTTTGGCGAAAATTTGCGAGATTCCAGCAGATACCCATATCAGAATTTTCGGGCTCCACCAATGCTGCTGATAGAATATAGCTGGGCGCAAGGCTGACAGCCAAACCTGAGCAATCTATGTAGAGGCAAGGGTGGCTCACAATGGTCTAAATATTGGTCCATCATTGATCATAGGCGGCGCCACGTTTGGTCCATCCTCCAACCAACTTTTGCCTAAAAGAAAAAAATGGTTTCACCCGAGGTTTTGTAGTGCATGACGAGACACTACCCCAAGCGTTAGGTAACCCTGGATGGCAGGAGATTCTCATGCTACAGCAAGCATAGGTGGTAGCTCGGTCCAGCTTAGAAAATAACTAGCACGATAGTTTTGCCCAACTTGGGTGCGAGCTTACCCACCCTAGCAGAAATGACTCTAGCCACCTAATAGTTAATGTCAAGGCTCTTTCTAGTGACTCGCTTCACTGCTAGTGCCCTGAAGGGTGCTTGACAACCGCTATAATTATTTTCACTAGGGCAACTGAAGCGATAGCTTGGCCCAGAGCGAAACTCCCTTTTCAAGTGGCAAATTGCAATAACTCTCACGAGGGTGCTGCTTGTTTCTTGCGAGTAGCGGACTGCGCGGACTCATTTGTTTCCGGACGCACCTACTTAGACATCATGATCATCAGATTTACGGCATTTATTAGTTCAAATTGATCAGAACAATTCTATGTCAACCTTCTGGAAATTCCTCGACATGTATTTCATGTTAAATCTATGGAATGGATGTTTCATTCTATTTTATCTTCAACTACAATGAAACATAAAAATTACCATTGGCAGTAGATGGGCGCAATACTGGCGTGAGACCGCGATAGCGTTGACTCATCTTTGGCAAACAAATTTTTTTATGGTCTGCCATTGGTGGTAAAGCCTTAACCCCAATGTTGAGTCTCGATTGTAGAAACTAGTGGACTAAAACTTAAAGTGCGCATTATGAGTTGCGTCATGCCTGGTAACCTAGGCTCGGCCCATCTTGGCGAGCCTTGCACCATCCAAACTCCCATGGTGAATTCTCACCTGGGTAATTGAGCGGTTACTGCATTTTACGAACATTCTGAGGAACTCTGATACTAATTTGAGAGAATTTGACAAACACTTTTCAATGAAAATCTTTTCCCTGATAACAGTTGATTAAACCAGTTCAAATGACTTTGCAAATTTCCAACTCGCTTTATTATTCAAATATAAAAAAAAAATACTACTCCTTCCTCTGAATTCCTGGCCCTTATCATCGAATGAATGATTCAAGTTTTCTCGAACAATCAACCAACTGTATTGAAGAAAAATGTCTGCATCCTATTGGATTCCAAAGAAACAGAGCAAAATGAATCTCATTAACTATGAAGAACCAATATTTTGATCCCATGATAACATTCTTCTTCTTCGCCGGCACGGCAAAAAGAATGTGGGTTGGAGTATGATATAGCAATTTCAAGAACTTCTCGCTCCTCCTGCTGTTACTATTGATGAAATTCAACAGAAATTCATGAACGTGAAATTATTCATTCGTCCATTCATTTACGTTTAATGGTTTTCAGTTCCAGATATAATGAAGATTGATCCTTACAGGGAACGGTAATTTACAAAGCGTACAAAGTTGGTCACGGTGAGACGATCTTGGATGAAAACTTCCTAAATTCTCAAGACGCACACGAGTATCATACGCAATACTCATTGCAAATACAAATAAAATTCCAATTAAGGATGGTTCAGTTTGGAATTGATACGATTATTCTTTTACCGTAATTTCCTTCGAGAGGGTGTGTAATTTTTTTTCTTGCCTTTTTTAATCTGTATCCTATTAGTTAAAAGCCCTGGAGTCTCATTCGTCTTCATTTGTATCGTAAGTAAATGTCCCTAGGGTAAACGCGAAAACCCAAACTACTGCGCTTGTGACCGCTACTGGTTGGTAACGGTGGTGAGTGTTAACAATGCAATCGTGTACCTCCGTGGTCGAGGTATGCAGTGGCCTCGCGTATGTAACATTGCTTCAAATGCATTGTCCCACGTGATGCTAGTCGACGACGCTCATGGCATAAGTCATGTCCTATATACAAACAATTAATGAAATGATGTTACATTGTATGCTCTCTCTTTCTCTATGGTTCGAATTGAATTGCGAAGTTCATAACATGAGAGCCGGATAACAACATTAGTGTACCTTTAATTGTAATTTGATTTATTGTAACTTGATGAGTTTGAGATAACGAAACCGCTATGTTCAAAGTTGGAATTCATTCATTCCCATGGTGATTTTTAGTCATTTTATGGATTTTTTCTTACTACAGAAGTATATTCGCACTAATTCTATATGGATATAATTCATATTCGTACATTCACGGCTTCCGCCGTGTCATTTAAGGATTAAGATGATTTATTAAACTCCCTGATTAAAATATTAACTTTCTTGTAATGAATTTTAACAACATCATCTCACATCACTTTGAGAATAATTGATCCTCTGTTTTAGACTGCGCATCAAAGTTTTTAAATGAATTTACTCAAAGTAAAAGAGTTGAAGAATCAACTTTTGAGTTTATTTGCATTATCCTTTGCTTTATAAACTCGTTTCTGAGTAAGCAGATGAGGGAATGAAATTTTCCTTATCATAATTCGATCTCAAAAGAATTCTATTGCGGAATCGAACAAATTTGATACGACCTATTTGAATATTCATTCAATATCGTGCATATACAAATCATAGATCCCTCTCTTAGTTTTTTACATAAAGTACGTATTATATGCATGATAAACCACCTCCAACCACTTTCAACCTTTTCCCGCAAATACCCATTTCCGACTACTTATGCCATTACAGATGCAAATTACTTCCAATTGACCGACCCATTTCAAGGAGAATTTATTCCCAATTACTTCCTCAACTTTGATTGATCTTATCCAATCCAATCTCATCCACTCAAACTCTTCTCAAATTCAACCCCGAATACATTGATTGGCTCACGGAATTTCCAGTTTGGAGGATTCAGTGTTTTGAAACTTTAAAATGTCATCGAAGTGCAAGTGGTACAAGAAGTGATTCATTAAATTGATTGTATGTTATGAAACAACAATGGAGTTTAGTTGAATATTTATGAAGTATTTTCAACATAAAGGAACTTGGAACAGAATAAGTAAACGCATCCTTCATTGAACAAACTGAAGCCACCTCGACTCGATTGAACCGTATTTCGAGATTCGAAGTGAATCAAACAAGAGATGATCCTTCGATTACCCTTCGTTTGTGAATGTTTTATTCGATCCTCTTCATCTACGGTGAAATCGGAAGAAAAAGTAAGAGGAGTGGAAGGGGGATGCTCGAAAAGGAGAAAAACGTCCTTGAGAATGATCACCTCGTCCCCATTTAACGTCGACCAACCGCGGAATTACTCGGCTCGCGGCATATCAGAGAAACGATCGCCGTGGGGGCAAGATCGTTGTCGTTTCTCTCGTGCGTTGAGAAGGGTCGTGACCCCCAAAAGAGCCACAACGACCCCTTGGCCTAAGGAAAGATCATTCCTCTGCTGCGCAACCATTGGTCGTGGCCGGAAAACGGTCTCCTTCTTCTCCTTTTGCTTTTTTTTCATACCACTCGGTTGTACAACGCTGCTGCTACCGCTGCTGCTAGCCGGAACATAATACCACGGCCACACGGAGAAAAAAGCAAGAAAAAATATAAAGGAATCAAGAGAAAGTAACGCTGTGTAACGTTCCTTTGGAATGCTTGCCAAAGTTTAATACATCCTCCTTTGGTTTTCGGTCGTCTTGCGAAAATTGCACCAACGAAATTGTCGAGAGAAAGAGAGGAGAGAGGATGCACGACGTCAAAACGACGCACTGGCGCCACGAATCCATTGCCGCTCTTTTCCTTTCATTTGTTCGTTTGCTTGCTTTCTTTTTTCCTTCTTCTTCTTCTCTTTCTCTTCTCTTTTTCTCATCGACAATTGACTTTTCCACCTATACCACTCACTCTGTCGTTCGAGTCGATATTTTTTTTATCCTTTCGTCTCTATTTTCTTCTCTATCCGTCTGGATTGTTATTCGTCATAGTCAATTCGCACTCTATTTCATTGGATCGTGAAATCGTAGTTCTTTATCGCGTTGATACAACAACCTTTGATATTTCAGGAACTTTGATGAAAGGATATTATTCTTGCTTCGTCGATCGGATTATAAGCTTGACGAAGTTTATCCATGAATAAAAAACTATCTTCAAATACTTTATCAGTGATCATATCCAGCGTGTGAAAAATGTAGTTTCATAAGTACAATTATCATCAAAGTGATACTGATCTCACCAATGGATTTTTCACTTTCTATTTTAGATCACACATTATACATTCTTCCGATTCGAAATATGTTCGATGGGAGTTTTTAAATACTTCCACAGCATTTCAATTTTATTCGAATAAATGCATTCCAAGCACGTGATTTGAATTTCAAAAATCGTTCATTATGATATGTCGAGGTGATAGATTTCTGATAGATTTTGAATAAATATTTCATGGAAGTGTACCTTCGGAGTTTATGTGGTGAATGAGAACATTGAATGATGATTTATTGAAAATCAAATAATTCTTCCTTATTCGACGCGATCGGATTCTTTGAACCTTCGATCCCGATGTTACTCTCTAAATTTCAAATAGTGAGATCTCACTGATTTCAATGGATATCAACTGATCGTGGCAGTGGAGTGTTACTGATTCAATTAGCGAGAAGCATTTTCAACTGCACAATCGGTGACTTCACTAATTATGCAGTGGAATCTCGCTGATCCCATTCTGAGATCGATTATTAATTGCAAAAACAATAAGATTTCACCGATTCAAATTTAGGGAGTAGGAATTAAATATTTACGGTCGATCAATCTTGTACAACATTTGGTTAAAGCACATTTGAAAGCTGTCGATCGAATTTCGTTGGACTTCTCCAAAGAAAAACTCATTACATTTCATCAAATCTCATCGGAAATTGTCCATGTGGAAATTGGTTATATTTGCCGAACTTTGACAGAAACAATTGAAGGGCCGGACCGAATAATCGGTTGTGCGCGTGACCTTTCGTCTAGTGCACCTGAAAACAGGCAAACGCCACTAATCTCGTTGGAGGACTTTTATGATAAAATAAAGTAAGACATTTGCGATACCAAAACAACTTCCAGCGGGAAACTTTGTGCAAATATATTCAACAACAGTTTGATAAATTTTGAGACAATTCCGTACTGTAGGTTAGAAATGATCACACATATAATGGAAAACAGCCATATTTATCGATTGAACCGATTGGTTTTTCATTGAATCTGTGATAATTCCTAACCTACAGAAGGGGATTGGCTCAAAATTTGTGATAGTGTTGTTGAATATATTTGCAACAACTTCCCCGCTGGAAGTTCTTTCAGTATCGCAAATTTCTCATTTTATTTTATCATAAAAGTCCTCCAACGGGATCAGGGGTAGTTGTCCACTTTCAGGTGCACTCACGCGCACAACCGATTATTCGATTCGACCCTTCGATTGTTTCTATCCAGGATCATTACTATTTTTCAACTGTTACGAACTATTCGACGAATTTCAAACGTCACTGATTTGAATATACAGTCTAGGGTCAATATTGAACCGATTATATTTGCACAAGGCTGGGATGCCAGAGTTCCACCATAGTAGGCGTGGCTCTGTTGAAAATTCCCGGATACATGGGATCGCGAAATTCGCATGCAGACCTGGATTTCCATCCGAGACCAGTCAGGTTCCCACCCATGACTCGCGTTGTCCTTACGTTCAGGGTTCCCTAAGTTATCGGTTAGGACCGCTCGGGGTTCTGTCAAGCAAGGACCCAAATGGTCCCGACCTACACCTTGAGGGTCCCCGAACAAGACGCTACAGGGTCGCGCGTGGGACCTAGAAGGATCACACAGGTTCTTGGTGCACTGAGAGAAAGGATTAGTGAACTGAACGAAAACGTAGTTCAACCACTCTGGAGGTTGCATTGAATCATTCCCCAGGTTGGCCGACTCTGTTGAGTCAACTACTTGAATGATTGGGACAATGAAAAATAGTTTCCGTCAAGTATCCATATACATTCGACACAAAATAACGCATCATTGATTGCCTGCGAGGTTGACTCAACTACGTGAGATTTTGGATGAAACTTCTTCTGTGATTTGTTGACGTTGACACACATTGGTTCATAAAATCAAGTGATATGTTTGAGACAATGAAAGGTGGCCTAGTTGAGTCTACAATTTCCAAGTCATTTCAACCAAAAATTCGTTGATTCATTCATAAATTCTTCAACTACGCGTGCCCAGGTAGCACAAGCACGTTCTGAGAATGTTCTAAGAATATACGTTGAGGATATTCGAATATTCTATGGAGATTCTTATTACGTGCGAATATATTCTACGCACATTCTCAGAACGTTTGAATGAGACTGTTTCAAATATTCTCCGAATATTATACCACGAATATTGTGGGAATATTATAAGAAAATGCTGTGAAAATAGAAATTCCTGCCAATATAACTTCTGTATGTAACCGAAAACTAATTCACAATCAATTTTTCCACTCATTAAACCTCTGTAATCATGGATTCTTAGCAATATTATGGATTCACATGGATGGGTGAGATACTTATGATCGCAACAAGCATTTCTTAATATTTTATCACACTTTTGATGATTATTTTTCACGCATGACGCTCTCAAAACATTCGGGATATTAAAATGCACATTTATAAATTTCTCATTCCCCAAGTACGAATTGAAATAATATATTACCCAAGGGTCTGTCGCCTGTCAACAACATTATCCGCCATTACTGAATTCATGTCATCAAGATGCTTGCGCATGCGCTGTTCATCAATCTACCTACAAACTTTGTACGCTTATTGTACGAACGTTCCTAGAATATGCGAAACAGTCCCATTCGAATGTTCTGAGAATCTTCTATGGATATTTACGAAGCTTCTACGCTCTTTGTAAGAATATTCGATACAGTACGTTTTACGGATGTCGTGAGAATATACTCAGAATATCCTGTGTTACATGGGTGGTGGTTAATGGCACTTTTATTTTTCTCTCAGTGTGGGAACCCGAGTCCGCATGTGAATTCGGAACAGTACTGACACGGTTATAAATGTTATACCAGCCCTTAGGTGAAATCATGTCATCATACCGACTTCTTGCCAATTTTGATAGCTCTGATAGCTTTGGATTCGCCAGTACTAGCAACTCTGGCAGCAGCAGTACTGAGTCCGTATTGGCCCGTGTTCCCCTTTCCCTACCCAAGTAACACCAATGTGCGTCAAATATTCTCCGAACGTTCTTAGAATATTTAAATGTCCTGCATCGAACGTTCTCAGAATGTTCGACGCACGTTTTGTGCTACTGGGGTATGGGTGCGTATTGTCCTTATCTAATCCCATTCGTGCGATTCGAGAATTTTCTAATTTCCCTCGAATGCTGAGAAATCCAAACTGTCGGGGAAAGATTTTTGATTTGCACACGCCTTACATTTGGAAATCGCACGAATCCAAACATAACAGAACGAAATGACTCGAGGTATAAGGTAATTATCGAAAACCATCTGCCACCCATCGCATGACGAAGAGTATTTTTCTCGTCAATACTTTTGTACGGTGTACCGTGACAGTTCATGGTTTAGTGTCTGGTACCGGTTGATGATCAGAAATCGATGTTAACGCGTGCATGCCACTACTCGAAATGAAGTAGCGTGGCATGTCGTGTGCTTTCTCGCACGGCATAGGTGTTCGTGCCGCTAACTGAATACGTTGAGAGAAAGGAACGAGGAACTACACGAACTGAGAGAGGGAGGAATTGAGCGGAGTAGTTTGAGGGTTGAAGAGAGGATATGCGTGGTATTCTGGATATGAGTTTATCGAAACATTCATCGTCCCTGCATATACTCTCCTCTACATTTCTCTTCTATCGTACAAAGGTATTCTGGTAGACGTTTGGCGGAGCAGCGATGACGATGGCGGTAGTGGCCGGCTCGACGATACATCATAAATAAATCAATATCATATATAACATGTCAGGAGAAATAATCGACCATCAAACAAAATAAAAATTCCTGAATATGAATTCCAATGGAGATTATTGGTTGAGTTTCGTAACTATTCTCTCTCTCAATATTTATCGATTGCAGGAGAACGTTCTGGTGAATATTTTATCATTAATTCGGTATCATTAACAGCCCATTTACTAATTTCATCCATTCTCGGGGTATATATTTTCTCTCTTTTCTCAATTGCTTCGGGAATTCATTTCTCATGACATTTTATACTCATGAGACACAATAACTATCACAGTGCCGGATAATTGTTATAATAATCGCGATAAAAGAATGTACCATTAGTTTGCAGAGTGAAATGCCGAAGAACGAGCAGAAAATCAATACTGCTATATTATGGTCATATTTAATTTAGATTTTCACCAACCTAATCGAATTTTATTCTTATTTCCAATGCTCTAAATAGCTAGGAATATGATTCCTTTCATTTCCTTTTCATTTTCATTTGTACCAGCTTCAAAGTGTGTCATATCAATCTAAGCTAACCTCCCTTGATTACACTGGGCTACAAAATTAGGATGCCCCAGGGGTTCAGAAACTGGAATCCATTTTTCCGAAGGTTTTTGGTCCAATGAATCCGAATCCGAGGTCCAAATCTCTCGATCAGCTCTGGTTTTCGAGATATCCTGGCCTAAAAATACAAAAACAGCGATTTTAGCCTATATTTGAGCTTATGTAGCATCGAACTTCTTCTGTTACTCAAGAAACTATGAACATCATTCCAAAGTATAAGCTTCGATCTTTCAAATGCCGTTGAGTTTGTTCAAATATCTTTTGTATTCGCTGAGATATGGCATTTAAAATTTCCATGTTGAAGATTTTCAGATTTAGATGAATTCACAACGTTCGATGCTACATAAGCTCAAATATAGGCTAAAATCGCTGTTTTGGTATTTTTAGGTTAGGATATCTCGAAAACCAGAGCTCATCAAGAGGATTTGACCTTGGATTCGGATTCAGCGGACCAAAAAACTTCGGAAAAGTAAATTCCGATTTCCGAAAGAATGGGGCACCCTAATTTTGTAGCCGAGTTACTTCAAGTTCCAAATTCAACACGGCATTATTACTGCTTCCTTTTCCTTGCACACTGAGAAAAAAGATTGTGGAGCCAACTGCGTATGTAGTTGGATATGGCGAACGATGGTATCTAATTGAGTCAACAGAATATTTGATAGCCTCAATAAAATGTAGTTGAAGTGAATGAAATATAGTTGAATTGACCGCATATTCTGTTGAATCAACGACATACGGTCGTTTGCCATATCCAACTATGTATGTAGTTAGCTCCACAATCTTTTCAAATATTTCTTTATATACACACAAAACAATTTCTTGTCATGTTCACCACAGGTGGGGAGTTAAAAGTTCCAAAAACTTGTTTGGTCCACAAGACTTTTTGTGCAATAGTTCTTAGGTCCACTCAAATTTCAATTAGCCGTTTGTCCAATACTTCTTGGTTCCACTTGAATTCTGTTCACGTTATAGAATTTTGGATTGGAGTAGCCTTGGCAACAAGTCAACATGATATAAACATTTAACTATACAACGCTCTACGCCAGAAGCTGTCAAGAACGAATAACGTGTCTAAGGGATGACATAATCGTTTCTAAATCGTTGTAGGGCGTTATCATCTAAATTTATATAATTTTTTAACTGAATTACGAAAAGAGCAAGCAAGTAGTGAGAGTATGTTGCGACAACTGAGCCTTGGCCAGAAAATGAATAAGGCTCGTGCACCTATTCGACAAAAAACAGTTGAACGAATTTTCAACATAGTTTCTAATTATGAAGAATATGTTGAAAAAGATGAGATCATTGTCTATTTAAGAACGATTGGATATAATTTGCATTCCTGACTACTAATCTTCTTTTGGATCTGGTCTATTTTGAATCTTTTATAGTGTTGGAGAATATGGATTTTTGTAGAAATATATGATTGGAACTATTGTTTATTGGAAATATGGGGTTGGATCAAATATTTTGGAACTTTGGTACCCCAATCTTACCACAATTGGAATAGAATTTGGGACAGGGAAAATTTTGGAGTATAATTTACTGCAACTGCCATTGAATCTACTTCAATTTAGTTAGAATTGTTGCCACAGATTGTTTTGAATCGTAATAGAACCTCTTGATAAGGCAGCTCACTCTCTTTCTGATTTGAACAATTTTTGCCTCCCGTTAACCCTCAGTTACCCCACGGGGGTCTGAAGGGAACAAGAGGTCTTAGGAAATCTGATGTTCTGTTCATAGGGGTGAAAAGGGCCGATTTGAAACCAAAATAGGGATACAGTTTGAGAACCATAGTAAATTTTTGATCATGGAAGAAGGTCCATTTAGTTGATTGCAACGCACAACGAGAGATTAACAAAAACATACAAAAATACATGGGGTAACTGAGGGTTAAAGCAAGAGAGTGATCAGGTTTATTTGTACTTGATGAACCAAAGAAACACATTAGAGAATTGAATCACCAAATCATAACCAAATTCCATCCATCCAACTGGGAATGATTATCAAGTTAGTTCCACCCTTCATAAAAACTTGAACAAGTTATCCGGAATCAGGCGCATCCCTCAAGAATCCAACTCCTAGTAAGCTCTAGGCTAGTCCTAACTCTGAAGTTAAAGCTGGATGACTTTGGTGAAAATAAGCTTTATTCGAGCTCATCAGAATTCCCATGCATTAGAGTACTTTCTCACATTGAAATAATCTGTAATTGAATTATCAATTGACAATTCTACCCCGAGGTACTAAACAAAACGACTAGACTTGATTTTCGACGGATATGTATCAAATTGTGAATTTTGGACGTCATGACGTTCGCGATATGATGTTCGTGATGGCAAGAGAAGTATCAAATCAACAGTTCCAACTAAAAACTCCACTATTTCAAGTTTCCAATATGACACATGATAAAATATTTCTACCTTTCTTGCTTTTTTCCTGCCTTTTTTTTATTGTGCACGCCACGCATGAGGAGGAAGGTTTCCCTGATCGTATTTTTAGCGACAACATTGAGGTAAAAAAGGAATTTAGCTAAATGACTCTCGAGGGCGTTTTGGTCGCTTCTGCCAGCCGAGCAGATTTAATTCTTCACAAACATCCTGAACGATTACGAGCAAATCTTTGGAAAGGAAAAAAGAAAGTGAAAATACAAAAGAACCAAAAAGGGAAAAAACACGTTTTTCAGCAAATAAAACAATGTAGAATGGAGGTAACACAGTGATGCCGAATTGATACTCTCTACTGTACTGTCGATATTCATACGATTCCAAGTAAGTAGACAACCGTACCTATAAGCGAAGTGGCAATGCTAGCAAGGGTCGTTCGTTGAACTTGTTCGTCGATCTTTTATTTACATACGAAGACGCGTAATTGAATTCTCTGGTGTAGATATCGACAACAACACTACATATATTTTATGATGTTATTCTCGTTGTTTGGAGCTTTAAGAATATCGATTTTGATTAGTCAAGAATTTCTTTTTTTGGTATTCGCTTGTCATATATTGTATTGTTACAATATGCTGGAAAAAGGAAATTTGAAAAACATATTACAGGAGATGGACGGAATCCATGAGTCTATTTAATGTTGAAATTTCGAGCTTCAACTGTCATACGTCAGTCTAACTATCGTTGAAAGGAGTCAACGAATTCTGTAGAATGGAACGATCCAAAATATGTATGAAAACGAAGTTTATACATGTTCTATTTTGAAATCAAGTGAATATTTCACTTGAAGTGTTGTGTTTATGTACGTAGAATGTTGGCTGCTGGTTTCCTGTTCGAGTATTTTCTGTTGAAACTGAAATTGAATTAAAATTCAGTTCAAATTGAATCCAAATGAACGATAAATGATGATCAGATATTGAATAATAAAATTGTTCAATCGGAAAAAGATGTTTGAGTCGACGTTCCGGGGATTAATTTAATTAGACTTTTGTAGGGCTGGAATTTGTTTCGGTTTTGAAAATGGAATCAGGATATCAAAAACTCCATACCAATTAACGTAATTATATTGATGTTTGCAGAAAGAAATTAGTCAGGAAAAAAAAGGTAAAAACTAATCAAAAAAGAATTATGAAATCCGCTTAAATCTCCATGACAGTCTCCATGCCAAATAATAAAATTAACACCTCATCTTCATTGAGAACAACGTGACATGAACATAGACACATGAGCTTTTGTGTGCATTTTTCCTTCAATTATGGCAATCCATAACTTCAATTATGGCAATCCCTCTTTTGGTGAAGATAACTGTGCATCTGACACATATCACTAGAAATTCTCGAAAAATTACCACAAATTGAAGGAGAAATGTTCATAAACGCTCATGTGTCCCAAAACTGCCATTATCGTTGGGATCCCTGCTATAAATTTTTCTCAGGGTTGTATGAACAAACGGTAAACTACATAAAAAGGAACGGAAAACCAATCAACCTTTGTTCAATCAAACAGAAACAACAAAATTGAGTGCCATCCATCTCAAAAAATTGGGGTGAGAAGAGCACGATCAAACGCATGAAGATTATCAACAAAAACTCCTGAAATGACTATCCGAGAAAAAAAGATGAGATCTAATGAGATCTAAGTAGATCTCGTCAGATCTCAATTTTAGCATAAATCTCTACAAATCTCTTCATGTCTACTTACATCTGAACATCTGAACTTGGGCAACAATCTTTGGAGTTTTCTGATATCCACTCACTCCCAAAGATTCAAATTATGCAAGGAATCAAAAACAATATCGGAAAATTCAAAAAGATTCCTGGAGATCTATCTCTGTGGATCTCCGTAGATCTTTTTCCGCCAAAATTGAAATCTGAAGAGATCTACCTAGATCTTAGTGGGTATAATCTTTATTTCTCGGGTAGTGGGGAAATCGAATACCTTGAAAACAAACTGTAAAACAATTCCTCCTGGAAATTCAGAAATGTAACTGTGATTTTTTACAGTCGTATCCTCCTGGATTTGCAGAAAGAGTTTGCCGAATTTCAGGAAACTCGACTGAAGTTTCAGAATATGTTCCAAAATTGAGTTGAAGTTTTTGAAAATTCATAAACATTCATCTAAAGATTCAGAAGGAAATGCGGGCTTTCAAAAATTACAGACACATTTTCTGAATTTTCAGGAGGAATTTTTGGACAGCGTGAACAATATGAAAACAGTATAATTCATGGAACAAAACTCACTTTTCAAGCAGGTACACGAAAAAATAAGTTATGCAATTCTTAGATGCTGCATGCTGTAAACAATTGGTGGCGTTTCAAAAATTCACACCAAATAGTATTTTTTTAACATCACATGATGTTATTCTAACAGTGTTTGGTGGTATTTCGACACCGTTTTTGGGGTGGACTTTTATAGAATCCGCGTGGTGGTAATTATGTGTTAATTCTAGCACTGTTTCGACACCGCTTTTTTTTCACAGTGTGGTACGTGAAACTTTTTGATGAAGTACAAGATTGAAAAGCTTTTCAAACGAATTCATTCATTATTCAAACAATGAAATTCATCCTTCCTTTTCCATTTTCCAAAAAATTGTGAAGAGTCACCGAATTCCTTCTCAAAATTAGGCATATTATTCCACAAAAATTTGGATTATTTCATCGTTTTGTGTAAACATATGGTAATGAGATAAATACGAGCAATTAAGTTACTCTTATTAATTTACTTATGATTACCATTCTTCAAGCGTCGCAAAATTGTCAGACGAATGCCGACCCCTCCACCGCTTTTCCCTCTCCAACGGTAATGGATATAAATGACCAGCTTAACATTTGGAGCGTGAAATTAATGGATTTTAAAATATATATACACTCGATCCTTTTACGATGCTTGATTTGGTCTCGATGGTTAAAGTATACTGTATAATATGCTATAGAGTGGCTGTATTCATATCCACTTATCGATTCCAACCACCGGTCGACAACCTCTTTCTTGTACGATCCATTGACGTAAGTCATAATGTTGAGTTATTATTATCATCATCATCATTCCTATTGTTGTTAGTGTTCTGATTATCCCATCAACTATGTATCAACAAATAGCTGAAAATCAACGACGAGGCGCCTCTCTCGGTTCTGCCAAGTTGAAAAATCACGACGAGATTGATTCTGGTTCCGATGAATTCAATGCAACGATAATATGTGATGATAAATTATTTCTTATATAGGTTAATTGGTTTCACGATCGAACGAATTTACTTCGGGAAGAAGCTTATATATATCGACTCGTTTAAAATTGTTCTATTTTCTCAACGGGAATACTTTGATGATGATGATAATGACGATAGTCATATCGATTGGCTCATTGGATGAAAATTTTTGTAATAAAAAATTAATATTCGAGTACCCTGATTGACTTGGTGAATACATTTTTACGAGGATCGTGTAAGGACGTATGATGATGAGATTTTTTAAATTTCTGTTCGTCAATGTTATGCCATGAATTTCTCAAGATATGCTACATCGATAGTTTGAAAAAAGAAGAAGAAGGGGAAGAAAAAGTTCATCAACTTACCCAGTCATAGGAAAATTAAATTTTTTCAAAATTCTTCGCTAAAAAATACGATTGATAGCATAAAAATATCGTGGTATTTATGAATTTTCATGATTTTCTTCCAGTTTATTTATACTTTGGGGAGGAAATTATTCGTTGATTGTTGAATTATTCCCCTTGTGCGATCATGGATATTAAATTCCGCACAAACAATATGGATGAACTCCATGCGTTTATAATGCAACTCAAAGAGAGAAGTACACTGTGAAACATGTACACGGAAAGACCGGGTCTATTGATATTTAGAAAGAATTTATCAACGTTTGGAAAAATGACTGTCAATTTAAGGAGCAAGAGGATCGCTGAAAAATACTCGTAGTGAGTCTACCAAAAATTTGTAGTCACAATATTAACAGTTGATAGTTTGATTGGTATTTTTCACACACGGAAAAAAAAGATTAGTTGAAATAACTACTTAACTTGTAAGCGCATATGGGCCCACTTTTTTCGTAAGAATAACAAATTGATCAATTGATTTAACCAATTTAAAATGATTTACTAACAAAATTAGTTGAATTAACGAAGAAAATTGTTATTCTAACGAAAAAAAGAAGTGGCCGTGTATGCGCTTACAAGTTAAAGAGTTATTTCAACTAATCTTTTTTTCCGTGCACCACTTTGAGGAACTGTTTGGCTTTTTGGGTGCTGAATCCTCTACAATTGAAGGGAAAATCCACCAAATTGTGTTGAGAAATTCCCCATCTATGAAGAAACTTCGCTGCCACCATTTTTTGAGAGAAAATTCCACAATCATTTTTTATAGTGTATTCATATATTTATTTCGCTTCACGATTGAATATGTATCCAATATTCAGAGAGTATCAATAGAATCACTTATGCAGTTGTAATTGAATACCGTTCTTTCAGTAACAATATTGGATTCCATTTCACAAATAACATGAATGTTGTAACAATTGAATGTTCGATACTTCAAATATGGAACAGAATTCTTATGTTCATTCTTTCTCTCTGTCTCCTCATGGAGATATATTTCCCATGATATTTGGAATATACAATAATTAGAAATGAATGGAGGAGAATATTCAAAAGGACTTTGTATTTTGCAATCAGAACTTGTTTCTACAAGAAAAAATTGAGTAAAAACATTCATAGTAGTCAGTTTGTTGAGAAATGTGAATGGAGAACGTAATCAATGGATAACAATTGGCATCAAATTAAGAATTTATTATTCAATCTCAATCACGACAAAACAGTTGGATGATGATTTTTGATGAGAATGGTACAACAATGACAAACGGGAGAAAAAAAACAAAACCATAGTAACGCAAATACACTACAGGAGAGGAGTTTCGAAGATAGCTAATCATTCGACTTGATGGATAGGATTCAGCCAAACATTTGATGTGAGAGTCGTTAATCAACATCACCCTTTCATGTCATCACCCTTCCATATATTCCTTTTTACTTCATGAAATGGTTCGATCTTGACTCCACTGGGTATTCAAGGGAGACAGAAAATTGAGTACTTTCTACGATTCACCGACATTCTGATTGCTGCTGCAGCGTTCCTGCGCTCGAAACAAATGAGAGGCAAAAGGAAACATTATTCCAGTAAATATTGTACATAAAAATTCAACTCGACGACAAAATATGCGGTTTTACTTGAAACCCCGAACCATTACCGCACCGCCAGGAAATCGATTTTCCGCGGCAATCAGAATATCCATTACACAAGCCAGGGATTATAATGTAATTCCAATCTATCGAGCAGATAATATCGGATGATACTTAGTTCACACCTGATGTATATTCCGAAGTTTCTTCCCGGGGCGCTAGTACACCCTAGTGAATCCGTCGATGAAGACACGGTAGTGGAACGTGGGAGAACTTAATCTCTTTCGAAATTCTCATGGCTCTTGAAAAGGGATGCGATAATAGTTTAAGAGATTGAATAAATATCTCCGTTCGGTTGTCGTAATCTTTGCGAATTGTGATTCATCTTATTACAAATATCACCACATATATATATATATACGTATGTACACATAAACTTTTGACGACGGGGATGAAGTTAGCGAAGAAGTTTTGACACCGATAAAACGATGATAAATCCAAGCCGATTTTTCATTGAGAAGAACAGAGAGATTTCTGGCTCAAAGGTCAAGGATAACCGAGTCAAAAGAGATATACCCCCTCTGCGACCTTTCTCATCTTCCAGATAAACGTACGTTTGTTTTATGACACTCGAAAAGAGGTGGAAGGAGTTTTTAAGCGATCGAAATATTTGGCGCCCGAACATCGAGCGAGGTCTTTTTCACAATTTTTCAAACATCCGCTCTCACTTCTGCCAATGATACCTCCGGGGAATCCAATTTCTCACAGTCGAGTTCTCGGGATTCTCCTCGCTACCGTTGCCGCTGGTTCTCGGTTCTCGTTGGCAAAGTAGGAAAGAAAGAAGAAAAAATAGAAAACTTGAGGGAAACTCCAACCAGGCCTTCTCCTCATCCGAGATCCATCGAATCTCCCTCACCCTTTCGCTCGAGGCAAAATTTTCCTCCGTGGCTGAGATGGCGGAGATCCGTGACGAAAGGTTTTTTCCTAAGGATCACTTTAAGAAAGTAACAAGAATCAGAGAATAATTTCAGAATTTTTGTCTGTGTCAGTGGTGATATGGGGGCGGCAGCGATCGTCGGGGAACTGGGTGGAGAGGAGTTGGAAGAATCTGAACGAGAAGTCGACACGGTGTGTAGTCCAATATGGTGCGACACATAAATCATAACGGACTCGGAGGCGCCAAGATGGCGAAACAGACGATTCGAATAGCGCCGAACGTCGGGAGAGATATCCACATGATTTCGGTTACAAAATTCTGTGAATTCATTTTCTTCTCGTTATATTATCATCAATTTAGCACAAAATTTGGAATTTCTAAAGTTTAGATTGAGTTGGCACTCTGTTTGCGATATTCTTCGGAATATCGCCATGCACGAAATGTTTATTCGAAATCGTTGAATTCTAGCAGATAAAAAGGAGTCAGTAAAATTGAAGTGCTGTGCATATTTCGGATTAGATGGAGAAAAATCCCAATTTTTACAAGGTAATTTGTAAAGGCTCGAAGCGACAAGTTATCAAGTTATTTTCTTTTCCGTTTAAATTTTACTAATCAAAGTTCGTAGAGTATGTGCGGACATTTCCACACATTCCAGCTTTCGCATCGAAACAACAGAAAGAATTACTTGTTCTGTTTTCGGAAAACGCTTGATTGAAATCGACGTATTGACTTTTTACGACAGATGACAAACCGTTTATTGCAATTACAAATTCATTTGAAACAAATAACAACCGGATGTCGGATTCAACTGAATATTGCAGCGATATAAATGAAAATTCTTGAAAAGAGAACAAATAAATATTCATTTGATTGCAAGGCATTTTTTTTATTGTACAGCCTCATGGTAAATGTATAAGAACATCTTTTTTGCCGAGTTATCGATTCCATCGACCCAATTTCTTCTGTTTCGCCAAAAACAGTATTTAATATAAAATGAATTCTGATTCAAGCAAGAGAAAGGTTTTATTGATTCCGATTCATGTTAATAAATCTCTGCCCTTTGGAGATAGATTGCAAATTCGCAATATATCGAGAAATATTTTATTTGGAATTCATGAAGCATTCTATGCTATACCTAATTAATACGCTCCTGCTGGATATTGAACATTTTGTTTGTTGAAATCGACCATTTGGAGTATGAAAAATAAACATAGAGAAAATGAGGAAAAGAGGTGAGGAAGAGACGCGTTTGAATATGATGATTACTTGAAAATTTGATATTCGGGCCAGGGTTTGACGAAGTAGTCGAAATCTTCCTAAGTCTGACTGATTATTTTTTCATCTTGAGATTGAAAATCCAAGTATACATACGAATTTTTAGTTTATTTCGATACACTGAATTTTCACAGCATTAATTCACCCACCATTTTTCAATACGAATTTTCTTATGTTCTATTTTCACCTATTACATATTTTTTCAAACAATTTCGATCAACGTTATGCACCTGATACGAGAAGATAAATTATTCTTGAAATACCGTTCCGTTCAGCCGCAGGTTGACCTCTTTTCTTGGCGCATTCCCTTCCCTCTTCCACCGACATCGAAGAATTCATATTCTTGATTTTCTATATTTCATTATATGAGAAAAAAATCATTTTAACAATTCAGATGACAAAAAACTCCCCACTGATTAATATATCAATTTATAAAATTTCTTCCAAAAAAACTTACGAAGTTTCAAAAAGTTGAATCAGCACGCGATTCCACTTTTTATAGAAAGTACATCAAGAGATGAAGTATTGCATCTGAGTGTACAAAAACATCATCTTGATATCAAAAATCATTTTTCAAAGATGTTCTTCCGAAGGACGCAAGAATTTGCAATGAAAATATATTGAAATAACAATTCTTCGTTATAAATTCATCTTATTCGTGCACTCGTTCGAATTGCATCCGAACAATACACAAAACTGGCATTTCCAGAGGATTAATTTTCCACGTATTTATCATTTCTTGCTCTTCTTTCCAATCACTTCCCATTCGATTCTTCGCTATTTTCAAATTAGAAAAGGAACTAAAAACATCGAACTGTTTCATCAAAGCGATGGAAATCGTGAGATTCCCATTTTCAAAAGGAATTCATTGTCTTCTGTGTGAAGAAAATTCAAAGGAAGCTTGAAGTATGGCTGGCATTAATATTCATTAGACTTAATCGACGGAAGTTAAAGTACTTATTCATCATCCACGAACTGACTTTACGATATTTATACAGCGAGAAAATCAAATTTCTATCGAAAGTGAATTATTTCTATTCGCAACGCTGATACTTCTATGTGCTTCGAAAATAACATTCGTCGATCCTGAGGAAAAATTAGTTTTAGTATTTAAATATTTTATATATTACAATAATTGTGTTAATATTTCATTCAATGGGAGGTTTTATATGACTCCTGCCACTAAAAACCATTTTATATAGAATTTAGATAAACATT
Organism: Gonatopus flavifemur; assembly: GCA_018340375.1. Lineage (NCBI taxonomy): Eukaryota > Metazoa > Arthropoda > Insecta > Hymenoptera > Dryinidae > Gonatopus > Gonatopus flavifemur. The sequence goes on from JAFFJZ010000005.1 coordinate 23,982,992, forward strand.
GTATAGAAATTGAAGACAAAATTTAATATAATTTTCATATAGTTTGTAATATAAATTCACGAAATACGAGAAAAGATACTTTTATCGTTCTCTGTACTAACGTATATCACCGCATAAATCGCAATTTCATGATTCCTAAGTAAAATGAGGAAGTCATACCATTCTCGATGTATCAATCATCTCATGTGAATCAATACTTTCCATTCTCGTGTGTATAGATACTTGTAGTGTATCAGTCAATACTGGTTCTTTTACTTCAAGCGCCAATTGGAAACCGTCCAAACCACCGATCATCAACTCTTTTCCTTCGAGTTCCATCTAATAAATTCAAATTTTTTATCTGTCGTAAATGTAACACATCGAATATTTGAAAGATACCGTGATGGCAGACACAAGACGGGAAGAAAGAAAAGTATAAAAATAAATTCACGGTAACGCGTTGACGATTCGATAGAAGAGAGAACAAACGCGATGCGAAAACAACGATGAGAATACCATTAACTACTCCAAATGAGAATTCATTTCTTCGATAAATTCATCCGGAGAGCAACAAAACGTGTACTCAAATCATCTTATATACATACACACACACATATATATATATTTACATGTTGGCTTGAAAATTTCTATAATCTGTACGAGCTTGTATACGAAGATAAGAACTTCTTGAATTACTCGAAGTGACATAATTCTAACTTCAGTATGGAAAGTTTAATGTTATGGCTCGGTGTACAAGTTTCAAGAAATATGTAGCTGAGCGAAAAGACACGTATTTTATGTTGATTCATGTTTTGTAGGATATTACTTTCACAGAATTGGAAAATTAGCTAACGCCTCTTGTGTGTATCTTCTAGGGAATTATCGTGAAATAAGACAGGTGACGTACTGGAAAGTGCTGTTTATTAAGTTCATTATTATCGTGTATACATCTGAGTTTGGGAGATGAATAGTGGAAATAACTTGATTCAATTGAGTAATAATTTACAATGAGTTAATGAAATTTTTCGTTCTTTATTTCAGGTAAGCATATGTTATATCCTTACGATGATCTACCTGATAAACGTGAGTAACGATTGGTATGATTTATGATTTTGTTCCTGACTAACACAACTCGTCTTCATATCATTCATCGTTCTAACCTGTCACGTAATTTCATTACGTTCAATAACCATTGTGATAACACCTTATCCATCATGTTATGCGCTTGGTTTTTACAAATCAAATTTTATTATCAAAAACTACTATGGTACAATTCATTTCGATTATTCTACAACGATTATATAGAAATACTCGAACGCTTTTGATTTACCACGTCTATTGTCGTCCAACTTTGAAATCCATAAAACGCTGTGTTCCAGACATTCATCTTTAGAAACTTCTTCTTTATTTCTAGTCTCGTAGAAACTCTTACGTATTTGTGGAACAACTTGTGAAACTGTTCAAGAAGAATTACGATCATCTACAAATACGTTTTCTTACAAAGTTATTTAGATATCGATTCATAAAAGAACCAGACAAAAATTTCAAATTTCATATAATTCTCAGAATCTATTTGAAACGGGTCACGTGAAGTGTCCAGTTTTATATCGTCATCGATTAATCAAAGTCTCGGGAATGACCTGGAACTGGAAGAATGAACATTTTCACATAGCATCGCGTAGAATAATTAGTTTCATATTATCTCCCATTTCTTCTTCTTGATTCTCACTGTGGACTGTGTAGACGTTACGAGACTTCCCGCTAATTGAAATTTTTCGTCATATTACGTGAAGCATCATGAGCGCTAATGAAAATCCTCTCAGAGACCAACGTCGGAGAGACACCGAAATGGACCACTCGTGCGCTAACAAGTCCGTGGCGAGGAGACGCGATAATTCGAACAGCCTGGAGGGTCAATTCTCTGGATTAAATTATGCCCTATAATAAAACACCATCGTTACCATATTCTACCCTATTCTTCTCCCATATACAATCTATCGTTACAAAACCAAAAGATAATTCTCAGAATGTTTTTCTTCCCTCTCTCCTTCAATTTGAATCGTCGTTGACCCGTTTCGAATCGTGCAATTCACCACGAACTTGACATAAAAAATCTCGATTATTCCAAAATCTCACAGCCAGCGGGAATTTTGGGTCGTATTCAAAAAAACTCACACAAACGTGTGATGATATTTTCACACAGATATGACAACAAACGATTCAAACACTCGGAAATTCCGAGAAAAGAAACTAACGATTCTCCTCTGATATTTGTAGCTGGAATCGATATAGTTTCGAAGCACATGGTTGGTAAGAAGCTTTGAAAAAGGTCGATTTTTCCATTCTTTCGAACTCTCGCATGTACGAGAGTGTAACGAATGTTTGTCGTCAGTTTTGTAACAGCATGTTGAACTCATTCATACGCTTACAAGAAAAGAATCACCTTTTTTCTCCTTTTTTTCCGCCAAGAGCATTGTGGTTCGAGTTTTTTCCCTTTCGTGCGCTACGGATTTGAATTTCAAAAATTCGAATTAAATGAATTACGACGAGCCGAGAGGAAAAAAAATGATAACCGACGTTATTCGAATACTTCATTTTCGAAGTATCGATCGATACGTGGTTTTGTTTACAAAAAAAAAACAACAACTGTGTGTTTCTTTTTTCATCGTTTCGTTTGTTTGCTGTTTTCGTATGGACGACGAGAGAATTCAACGTTCGCAATTTATCATCGATGAGAGTATCAGCGATAAGAGCATATATACTCCGCCTCATTAACAAGCATATTCGCGAAGGGTGTTACCCTCATTAACGGAATAGGTTCCATTTCAAATACAAACTCGATGTACATTCATTATTTCAAGGTTATCGACGAGGATATTTGAGTTTCATATTACTCTTCAACTTCGGGTAAATACGATGGAAATCTAATGAATCTGATCTAATATTTATGGAATCTTAAGTGAAGGCCTTGGGAATTTTCTTCATGTGGAGAACGCGAATCGAGGGTCTCGTGTGACTTGACGTTCAAAAAAAATAAGGAGCAAACGTGGATGGAAAATCAATGTTTTCGAATTGATACCGTTTATCAATGATCAAATTATTCGTTACATTAGAATTCCAATTGTGTTGACGAATTTTTTCTGGCGTTATGACAACTACAAAGAAGAAAATTTTACTGTGAGAACAATCTTGCAAGCTACGACAACGATTTTTTAGCTGTGGTAGTACAAAAATGTTGTACAATTATGTCACTGAAGTTTGAATCGTTTATTGAAACGAATTTGTAATCGACTAGTGTAATATTCAGCGGTGGAAGACCCAAAATCTTGGAGTGAATTCCTTCAACGATGTTCCGAATTCCGAGGAATTAATTTGAGAAGATAAATACTTCATTAGATTTTGTGAGTTTGAATTTTCGTTGTATTTCTATAAACGATTCAAACTTCAACAACATGAAAAGTTCATTGTTTCGGTTAGTCATGTTGCTCTCTCAGCAATCCAATCAGCTGTGGCAGCGAAATTTTAGCTAGGATACACGGAAAAAAAGAATAGTCGCAGCAACTACCGAAATAATCGATTTTCAACCATCTACTTGAGTAGCTGTTGCAGCTACTTAGTAGTCAGGACAAGTATCAAGTTGGCTGCCTCGACTAACCCGATAGTTGCACTAACTAGCGTAAATACCTGAGGGATTTTGAGTTAGTTCACTGAGAGAAGTGGAATGTAATGATTACCATGTACAAATAGTAATTGGGGGACAACTTCGCGAATTTGGTTTCGGATACTATAAAGAATCGTAGCAATGTTCATGCACATGGGAATGGTTACCATTTACATGAAGATGGATACCAAATAACCTGATTCTGTCATTCAACTACTGTTTTCGCATAGTAATGGTTACAGTTCACTTTTCTCAGTGTTCAGGCAGCTAACGTGTTATTTGTCTTGGTGACTAAGTAGCTGCAGTATGGATGGTCGAAAATCGACTATTCAAGTAATTGCTGCAACTATTCCTTATTTATCAGTGTAGCAAATAGATTTGCTATTCCACATTCGCAAGTACTTCGATTTGCTGCATCAGGAAATTATTTCCTCCATAAAAGGAAACGATTGAAGGGAAAAAAATGATTGAATTCACACCAGAGTGTGCCTTTATCAAAAATCAAAGAAATTTTACATTTTTCACTGCTAATTCGCAAACTTGAAGCATAATGAATAATAATCATACCCAATCACTCAAACGCCAATGTCGTTTGGAATGCCACAGGCATTTCAACCATTTCCCCATCACACTTCATGCTATTTCCCAAAATGATCCTTGAAGACTGTATTGAGAGTTTCTCCATCGACAACATCTGCGTTTGCGAGTTAGGAATTCAACATCTAAATACTCTTCATCGAATTTAATATACCTCGCTCGTATACGTACGAATAATCTGCAAGTTATCCAAAATATTTGGGGATAGAAATTACCGATAACTATGTGGGCTAGTCCAAAATTGATATTATTATTCCTTTCATCATCGATAATTACGCGTTATACTTCAAACAATGATATTCCGAGACCAGATTAATTGGGACAAATTCAATAACATCGCGATTGAAATATAGATCCTTGAACTACTTTTGCATCATACCACGTAGATGCATAGAGTAGACAAGAAGTGATGACAATCACTCTCTCATTGTCTTTTTCTGCATCTCTCTTATCAATCAAATCCAATGCACCTATAGCATATACATATAAACTATCCTACACACATTGAATTTCCAAGTGGCACTCGAATATCGTTCCAACAAACTCGTATCTGCATTCAAACCGCATAACAATGACATTATTATTCGTTGGAAAGGTGAACAAAGTAACATTAGACTATCTGACATGAACTAGCACTCACAGATGAATCAGTTAATTAGATTAAATGTACGTTCCATTATAAACTTCCTCATTGTGTTTCGTGACGATTGTATAGGTTGAAATTTGATTTAGTTCAAGTAGTATTACATTCTCATCTTATACTCGATCATAACTCTTCTGAATTTATATATATTCCAATTGATTCTTCTGGATATATCTTCTCTTCCCTTCCGAAAGAGTAAAATATTGCTTGGCGATAATAAAACTCGAACAATTCGATTGTATGGAGTAGAGGAGAATGATTTTTCAACTTCTCTCATTCATTTGAAATAAAAGGGAGACAAATTCATTACCAATCATTCGCAATTAAAGGGAAAAATAGTATCTCTGCGAGTTAAAAAATTCTCCTCTCTTCTTGTTCTTCTTCAAAAACAAGCATTGTATTCGAACAATCTTGAGACCCACTTGAGACTTTTTCCTCGCTTTGTGAAAAAAGAATTGAAAACGTTAGCTCTTTCACGTCGTTCCAAAAACTCCATAATCTTTTAACAAGATTGTGCGCGTTACTTCAAACCCTATCCCTTTGTATCTGCACGTACCATCAAAAGATGCGAGCAAATTTTCTTCCCCTGATATTGTCGCATAGGGTTCATCGCATTCTACCTCTAAAGTCTGTCGAACTTTTTCATTTTATTCAATTTTCTCAACTTTTTGGACTTACGAATTCTCATTATTATCACAACAACTCGAATTTCAATAGCAGCACATAATTTGTATTTACTTCAAAGAATGGTTGGAAAATGTTCTCGAAGTTTGAATCGTTTGTAAAAACGAACCGGAAATTCAAACTGGTTCGAAAATCGGTGTTCATGTTTCCAAGTTAACTCCTTGGAACTGAAAATATCGGATGAAGAATTTACCGCAACAATTTGGGATTTTGACAGCTGATTATTTCATTATTCGATTACAAATTTGTTTCAATAAACGATTCAAACTTCAGAAATATCTTAGAAAGAAATTAACTCAATCGGTGACCACGACACTTCTTCCATTTCGTCATCTCATGAAAATTATGAGATTGAAAATGATGATCGGAACAACAATGACAGCGATGCTCTCGTAACAAACATGGAAGTTTTGAAGAAAAAAGTATGGGATGTACCTTGATATACACGTGCATATCCGAAACTCTCCGGATTTCAATCGTCCTTCCTATTTTTGTTCTCTTTCCCACCAATGAACTCATCTTCAACTCTTCGAGCATCATCGAAAGAACGATGAAGCGTCTCATCCAACGTTTTCAATCTACCATTTTTCGATCTCATCCTTCCGGGCATTATATCGTAGAAAAAGAGGTAAAAAATTCCTATGCTAGAGCCAAACCGCATAGAAATGTCTATATTCCTAAGGTGCCAAACATGACTGTAGGTGGTACGTCGTTCGAATAAAAAAAAAAAGAAAGAAGAGAAAAAATAGATATTTGAAGAATTGGACTACCACTACTACTACTGATATTACTACCACTACTCCTGCACGTGGCCGAAACAGAAGAAACTTGAGAGAAGGAACGAGGAACGCGATAGAACGTTTCTCTCCAAAAGATTCCTTGGACTCATTGCTAAGAGAGCGTGATCGTAAAATAGCGGGACAAGGGTTGAGAACTAATACACTTTTTCTTGTCTGGGGCCTTTACACTCTCCTACTTGCAGGAGAGAGGTTTGTGAAACAACCTCCTCTCGAGATAACGAGATAACCCGTTTTCGGGGGTGGCATTCAAACGTCCTCATTTTCAAAAGCCCTTCCTCCTGTCCGCGTGCCAACGGTTTCTAAACTTTTCCACAAACTCGTTCCTCAGATATCTTATAAATTCATTCATCTGTCTACTTATATACATGCACCTATCTTTTTATATTTTCATTACATTATCTCCTCTGCTCTTCGGTACTCACTTTGTTCCTCCCTCTTTTCTTCCTTCCTCTCGAACAAATGATACCACGAAAGCGAAAGAAGACACAATAATCGTATCATCCAATTCTACATGAAAATTTCAAGGACAATAAAGAGCCCGCAACCTCTGCCTCTGTAACCTTTTGTACAATGTTTTTCCCCATTTCTTTTTGCCGTTGGTGTTCATTCAACGCAACAATACGGTTAAAATAATCGGGAAAAACGCTCGAACGATTCAGTTCTCGAATCGTTGCAGACGATGATAGTTAATAATTCTGCACGCTCCGCATGTGTCGTTGCAATTTTTGTCGATGAGACGGAAAAAAGTGTATTTTGACAATTACCGATAACGTATATCAATGGCAAAAAATTGAGAAAGAAATAGTTTTTATATGTCTCTACCATATGTACCTAACTGCCACATATGGTGAAATTCGGAACGGAAGAGAGAAGGAGAAGAAACAAACAAACAAAAACAAAAAGAAGAGTTCAGGTAGATTGTTTTTCGCATTCCATTTGCCATAGTGCGCCACATCTGTCCTCCGTGTAATAGGTGGATTCGATGGAACAATAAATAATTCGCTTAGTATATTAAAGAAAATTGGTATCCCTCTTTCGTTCCCTTTTCAATTGATTCATAGACAGACATACGAGAATAATGAAAATTTAATATCATCGTCATTGTCATAGATTTGAAATTGAATGATAAATCATTCTTGTTCTTTCTCTCCCTTTTTTCAACAATAGCGCATCAATGCAGTAAATAATCCTCTATCTAGATCGGCAAGAGAATAGTTTGATATGGATGAATCAAGATTCTTATCCGACTAATCACAAATAGTGCTTAGCTTGGATTTCCTTCCGAGGTAATCTCTGCCAGAGTCCCCTCTTTTCCGTCCCCCACATTTCAGCTTGGCACCACTCTATTGATTCAAGACAGTTAAATCGATTCCAGAGGATATTGCCAATGGTTCTTCAGTTAATTTCAACACTCTCCACTCGTTCTACGTTCTTGTGCGACCGCACGTGCGCACACAAACGGATTAGCGAACATCATTTTCATGATATATGATTTCTTTGTAGCATTCCAAACTGAACAATTAATCTGGTATTGAACGAGCCTCGTTAATGAGTATTATTTTTCCTCAAACTTTTTGAAAATCCTCTCAATCGTTAATTAACGCTCTAAAATAGATTCCCAGATTTCGTAATTCAGAATCATTATCGTAAATACCAAGCTTATAAAATTTCTCACACTAGCATTTACGATACCGAGTAGACCACAAAGTCGTTAACATCCCTGGATAAAATCAACGATTCGTCGAATCTCATGATTGTTCGTTGTTTTGACCAAAAACTATTCATGTCTGTACCATGTCGGTACACTTTATATACCCGGCGCATGAATGCCGTTTAAAAAACAACGATATGACAACGATTTAGGCACACGTATGTTTATATATAAATCAATCCTCTCCCGTACGTTTCGTCGAACGGAGTTGATCCCAGCGATTCAAAGCCACGTACGACATCGCGTATACATAAAACCCTCTGTATATGAGGGTATATTGTTGGCAGTTGCAGAAGCCCGCAGACTTCTCGAATATCTTTTTCAAACGGTGACCGTGTCACATCACCGCTCAAACGTGTATGTATACCCTCCTCCGTACACAGCGTATACAGTTTATCCTAGCTTGACCCTAACGTAACTGAATTTTGCATGGCTCCGGTTTCCGCTGACGATTCACATCCCATTCAACTACGGTAGGGAAGAAAGAATCTCATGTGCTTCATATCCGTGTAAAACTTGGTGTCCTCATATTTTTTATGTGAGATGGAAAGAAGAGATGAGGAATAAAGACCATACATGAGGGATCGTGGAAGGAGAATATTGTATGGTGTGTAGGGATTATATTTGAACATGGAATGAATTGTGTAATTAATATTTTATAAACGCAGAAAAAAATTACTTGAAAAATTACTATACTTTACAGTAAAGTAGAGACAAAATCACCTTTCGAGGTTATGTATTATGTCTTATGATTTAAATTAGGGGACCCCCTTTTATTTTTATTGCATTAAACTCTCCAATGTTGACCAATCAGCTTGTATTATATATGCCGTTGGTGAGATTCTTTAGTTCCTCAAATTTGTCCAAAAAGCTTATGACATATCTCTTATCGTTTCTGAGTTATGGCTGGAAATAAGAAATGGTAATAAATCGTCTGAACAGAAACAATGGTTCCAACTCGGACCACCCCCTGTTCCAACTCGGACCGCCCATTTTTTGAGCTTTTTATTGCGAATTTCGAACTTTTGAAAGTATGCGTGTGGTTTTTTTTTGAATAATTCATAGACAGCAGTGATTTGTGATGAAAAAAAATCAAGTTTTATCACACATGTTGGTCACAATTCTCACTAAGAAAAATAATATACATCATCGTCGAAATAGAGAGAAAACTGACACTCCACAAGAAAAAAGTGGTGTGAAAAATTATTCTGAATCCGATGATCCATGATATAAAACTGGAACACTAATACGGGCCGATCGTCTGCCTTTGCTTGTGCTTGGTTGATTTTTAGTGGTTGTAAATGTTTGTTTTTTCGTTATGTGCCTCTTTATCAATTTTTTGGAGGTTTTGGATGCTTCTCTTTTCTTGGCTTCCATCGCGATCTCGCTCATCGAGATTGTCGAAAAAATTCATAAAGAAACTGGGATAAAAAAAATCGCCTCGAAACGGACAAAACAGTCGGGTCTTTCCGTTTTGTGGCGGTTTTCGTCCTACTTTTTTCCCGAATTTTTTCCAAATTTTCAACAGAAACGGTCAATTTCACTAGATAGTCTAAACTTCTAAAGCATTCTTGATTATTGATGCTGTCACCTTAACACATTTGCGTTTTGATATGATGAAAAATGCGAAAAAAATAGGGGGTCCAAGTTGGAACACAGGTTCTCTTTGAATTTTGCATCAAATATCACTAAACTTACGAAATGAATCACTAAAATGAATATATCTCCAAAAACAGTGATGAATACCGATCTGAAAACATTCAATACTTTTTTCGAATCGATAATAAAAAACACAATTTTCACGGATTTTTCGAAGATAAAAAATTTTTCGCAGCAATGCTGAAAACACATTATTGTTTGGAAAAAATCGTAATAATAATTGATACTCGTCAACTTGCGGACAAATCATCAGTACCAAATAATGTATCTAGGGATGCATCGGGCGAGCTGATTGAGTTTGAAGTCTTCAAGAAACATAAGGGGGTCCGATTTAGAACATGGTCCGAGTTAGACCACTCTCCTCTACTATACCTTTTATCAATAAATAACAGAATTCCATCACTCTTCACTGAAAAGCATAGTAATTTTAATGAAAAAATATAATACATTACCCCAAAATTTGATTTTGTCCCTACTTCACTGTAAAGTGTGGTAATTTTTTAGGTAACTATTTCCTGCGTGTATATTTGTCTCAATTTTTTAATTCCTTCCTCAATGAATTATAGGATGCCCAAATGAAAATTTAATTCCAAATTTGTATTAACATCAAAGTATCTGTTCTTCCAAGAAAGCTTTCTTTGGAAGGAATTGATCTGAGTACTCAACTGTCCAAACTTGAACATACAGTCGATATATTCAAATTTCTGATGCTTCTACCGATTATACAGGGTGGGGCATTTAAAGTGTCGCGGGCGTTTTTTCCAAAAATAAAATGAGATACGAGAAAATTTTTCGGACAAAAATTGTAGGGTATCGAGGGGGACATCCGATGGTGGCCTTGGCTTTGACCTCAAATCTCATCTTCAAGGGCATTCCGAGGTCAACTCTTGTTTTTTAAATAGCATCTCATATTTTTTACTGCAGATTTGGATTCTAGGTCAAAAACCAAGAAACTTTTGTCTGAACCATTTTCCTGAAATCCGCAAAGATGGCGCTCTAATCGATATTGTTCCATACTGAATCTGACATTAGAATAACTCGAAAACGAAGGGTCTTGGAGGAGAATGTTTCGGACAAAAGTTGTCTGATTCCAAGAGGGACCCCTTGAACTGAAACGGAGGTGATGGGGTATAACAGACAAAACACAACACATTTCCATCGTCTACATCACTTGGATAATTTTAATGCAGTAGATGCTCAAAATGATGGCCTTCGACTTCAATACACATTTCAAAACGTTTTACAAAAGATTTCTGAACTCGTGCTAAAATATCTTCATTGATGCTCGCGCATGCATTGATGATTCGTTGACGCATATTCTCAGGTGTAGTCGGTGCTTGTTGATAAACTGTATCTTTTATGTATCCCCATAAAAAAAAATCTGGAGACGTAAGATCCGGAGAACGGGCAGGCCAATGAACTGGTCCACGACGTCCTATCCATCGTCCAGGATAATCTCTGTCCAATATTTCTCGAGCTGTGACTGCATAATGGGATGGACAACCATCGTGTTGATACCACATATTCAATCGTTCCTGAATAGGTATGTCTTCAAGTAATGTTGGAAGTACTTGATCTAAGAAATGTCTGTACTTCTCTCCATTTAGCGTATCTGCAATGAAGTACGGTCCAATTACTCGAGATCGAAAAATACCACACCAAACATTCACAGCCCATTGTCTTTGATGCTCTACTTGACGTAACCATCTTGGATTTCCTGTCGCCCAGTAATGCATATTATGTCGATTTACTTGACCATGATTGGTGAACGTCGACTCATCAGAAAATAATATGTTGATGAAGTTGTTATTGTGCATTTGCGCTAGACCCCATCGACAAAACTGTACACGATTTTCGAAATCATCACCGTGAAGGTCTTGATGCAAACAAATGTGATACGGATGGAATTTGTGACGTTTCAGTATTCGAAGAACACTTCTTCGAGAAATTCCCGAATGGAGTTCAATTTCACGAGAGCTCACGTGTGGATTATTGGCTACTGCAGCTAGTACATTAACTTCCGCATTTTCTCCGCTAACAGTTCTCATTCGATGTCGTTTTTCCCTTGTAACACTTCCCGTTTCTGAGAATAATTTTGTAATGCGTTGAAAATACCTAATGGATGGCGTTGTTCTTTCAGGAAATCGTTCTGCATACAAGTCATATGCTTGTCTGGGGTTCTTATGCACTTCACCGTAAATGTAGATCATATCGATCTTTTCAGAAACCGTGTATCGGATATCCATGATTTTCAATTTGTCATAAACCAAGTAATAATCAAATGTAACTGACAAACTGACTTTCAAAATCGTGAATTTTCACTGAACCCCGTCGTTTGTTTACATCGCGTGAGCTCTGAATGGTGGTAATGTAGCCGATTGAAATGTGTTGTGTATTGACAACTTTTGTACGAAACATTCTTTTGCAAGACCCTTCGTTTTCGAGTTATTCGAATGTCAGATTCAAAATGGAACAATATCGCTTAGAGCGCCATTTTTGCGGATTTCAGGAAAATGGTTCAGACAAAAGTTTCTTGGTTTTTGACCTAGAATCCAAATCTGCAGTAAAAAATATGAGATGCTATTTAAAACACAAGAGTTGATCTCAGAATGCCCTTGAAGATGAGATTTGAGGTCAAAGCCAAGGCCACCATCGGATGTCCCCCTCGGTACCCTACAACTTTTGTCCGAAAAATTTTCTCGTATCTCACTTTATTTTTGGAAAAAACGCCCGCGACACTTTAAATGCCCCACCCTGTATAATTGGTCCAACTTCAATCCAATCGAGGTTCGAACTTGAAAATTGAGCTAAAATTAAACAGGAACTAGTTCTAGGATTGTGCTCACTCACGTGGGTGAATGTGAACTCCACATTTATGATTAACCATCCGAACAACAATTCAATAGATTCTTAGAACATCTGTGTGGACACAAGCTAACCCAATAAACATTTCATAAGAATTTTAGATATCTTTTAGACGTCCAAAACTCGTCTTTCATCTAAAAGATATCCAAAACACATCTATTAGATATCATTCGGATGAAAGATAAGTTTTAGACATCTGAAAAATATATAAAATTGTGGCGTAAGATATCTTGAACACGTTAAAAAGATATCGCAAGACATGGAATGTTTATTAGGAAACTGGTTGTAAACTATGTGGGCCCGTTCAATTCCCAATCATAATTTCTGTTACTCTCTGAATCAGAAGGAGTGACATTTCCACTCGAACGGAGAGATAGGTCCCCTTCTGGCTGCTTAAAGAGTGAATTCTCATTCCAACAGAGTGAAATTTCACGCTTCAGGCAGCCAGAAGGAAACCTGTCTTTCCGAGAGTAGGATCAACCTAGAAAGTATTCTATCCTGTTACATACACTCCAACTTATTCTCAGGCTGAGATTGACAAGCCCAGGTTAAAAATTGACCGAAGATAGCCCAATATCCCCATCCTTACCTCACTCTTCATCAAATCCACGATAATAGCGGCCATTAATTAATTCTCCGTACAACAATAAAGCTCAACTATCCGGTATAAACACACCGCGCACCTGTGAACATTTACAAAAACAGACCCCTTCGAGACACCTGCGAATATCGTATTACGGTAATAGAATACTTAGTCGTTCGGTAATAGCACAAAGAACCTACACACAATCCCACTACACATTTAATCATATCGAAAAGAGAAAACACATTCCTTGACAAAACACCAGAGATAAGAAAATGAACGAAAGAAGAATCAACAAATTATTTATCATCAAATACACGATATATACCGTACAAAATCATCTCCTACTTGGATTTCTCATTATTTCATAAATCCTACTTTTCAATGTTTGCGTAGTCCTACGGCGTTTATTTTCTTTCTTTTCTCTTCCTTGGGATTTGGTAGAGGAATCGAGGTCTCAGGGAGAACATCTTCGATGGCGCTCGACTAACCCAGTTCTGGATAAACCTATCTACCATTTTTGTCAACGTGCGGAAGAAATAGGAACGTTGGATTCTGTGTGTAGCACGAATGAATATACGACCAAGAAAAATCGAATTTCTTAAAAAAAAAATGAAGACAGAAATCCTGATACTTTGACTGTGGCCTACATATGAGGGTGTCTTACCCTTGATCAACAAATCCGTTGTGTCGTAAAATGTGGGGACAATCACAGCACCGCGAAGTTTGAATCAGGGAGCTGGATATTGAAAAAATTGATTTGAGTTCATTTCTTCAACGCAGGGCATATTCTAAGAAAATTTAAGAATTAACCGAAATGTTAGACGAGTATTTCTTGGATCATTTGATCCCACACAGCACTACACCCCCACAGTCCCAGAAGAATTCATAGAAAATTCTTATTGAATTGATTGGTTTCTTTATGAAGTCTTCGAGAATTTTTCTAGGACTACTGTAGTGCTGTGAAAGATACTTCCGTAATTCCACTTTTGGAGTGAAGTCTTATTTTTTCAGAATGAATATCGTTTATCGAAACGAATTATCAATCGAATAAAAAAATTCTCTGCTGTCGAAACCCTAAAATCTTGGAGGTTCTCAATTCTAAGGAGTTCACTCGAGAAGATAAACATCAATGATTATTCAACAGATTTTGTAAATTTGAATTTTTGTTCCGTTTTTATAAACGATTTGAACTTCAAGAACACGAATTCACTATCTTCCTTGATATGAAGCGAGAGGCTTAACAGGGCAGTATTGAATACTCGATTGAAAAAAAAAGAGGGAAACATTTCACTAAAAATTAGGTGATTTCTTAAGAACTAGTCGTTTTTACGTTTTATAACTGATCGTTTTCTTTTAGAACTAACTTTTTGGTAAGAACTGACCCTTATAATATGCCCTGCTTTAACGTTCGATAGGATATGGTCTCCTATCGTATTTGTTTTCAAGTAGTAAACTCGGGTGCTTTGTGTCATGAACACCATTCAAACAAGATTGAAGAATTAGAACTTAACGATATAATGACGACCTCGCTGAAAATTCCTGATCGGGACCTGAAAAAATTGCAAAGAGACCAGAGCAGGACTGGACCATGTTTCATGGCAACTCCAGAGAGATCTCAACGAGTGACAAGGGATTCTGAAGGGAGAGCTAACCAGATAGCATGGCAACCAATGCAGGACCTGAACGACATGAGTAATGACGAGTAACATGGAAATTAAAGTGAGACCTGCTCGGATAGCATGGGTTTCCCTCCACGAAATGTAAAACACGTTATTGTCAATGAAAAATGTCGTTCAACATTCCCAGGTGCATCGAAACTTTTCTTTTTATTCAGAAATAGGAGGATAATGTACGAGCTTCGCATAGATGTTGCTATTTCAAAAGATGTCTTCTAAATCTCAACTTCAGGTTAAGTAATTTATTTCTGTATCATTGGGCCTCAGACTTGTTATAGTTCATGAATAACTTGTACATTTCTTCTTGTTTTATCTAAATATCATAAGAAGGGGTCTATGGACTTGTTTCAAACACAGCCCATTTCAATTCTGTATTTTGAATCGGAATAAATTGATTGATTGATCGATTGAAATGGAAACGAGTGTAGGATTTACGTAAAGGCGGATTCATAGTACTTCGACCTATAAGCTCCTCAAATCCAATCAGAATTGTTTGATTCTATCCGGGTATTCGCGTCCCACCCGAGTTTCCGCGTCGGATCCAGATTAGTAGCCCTGTCATATTTTGGAAGGTAAATCCTTGAAAAGATGGTTGGTCCGAAAATTCATGTCCCGAAGAGGGATGTTCTGAATATTTTTCACCCAATAGTATCGCTTGTTTCTCATAGATTCCAAGAGACGGAACATTCTGTAGTGTTCGGAACAGCATCTCCCTTCGGGACACGAATTGCCTGATCAACTATTTTTCGGGGTATTTACCTAGCAGGGTATAACAGCCCCGAGTCGAAAAATTGTAATACTTTTTAAAACCTGATCAACTCCGTGATACGCAACGATCCAGAGTTTAATCGGGTCGAAAAAAGGTTAACATCAGGTTGAAGGAGAATGTTAAAAGCAAGATCAGGTTGAGAACAGGGCGAGATCAAGGCGAAAAATGAAATCAAACCTGATTCACTCCGTAATACGCAACGAATCAGAGCTAAATGAGGTTTCATTTTTTGACTCGGGAGGACTGTCTCCAGATTTCCACTCAGGATGATATTCCTAGAAGAAATGGGCAGCCTCAATTACTCTTTTTCACTTGAAGTACTTTTTTGCCAAATACTTTCAAGTTTGACGTTCAAAATCTATATTTTATGTGAATAAAAAAGTACTTGACCGGAAAAAATGCTTACAATACAAAAAGTAATTGAGGCTGCTCATTAAGGTGGAGCGAAAAACTCTTTTTTTCCGAAATTCGACTTTCCTGACCTCCGCGAAGTTTCTAATGCGTCAAAATAATATTTTCTCAAAACCGCAGCGAGAAATATCAGCATCTTGAGTTTCCACACTGTAGTTGGAGTTTTATCGTTAGATTCGATCAAATTTCTGTCAATGTCAAAATGAAATTCCACTCTTCTGTCATTAAAATCACTAATTCAATCCTGATTTAGCGAGATGAGTTCGGAATTTCATAACTTTAAACAGGCAAAATATGAGAACTCAAGGTACTCTCTAAATCTGGGAGAGTGAAAAATCGCACGTTTCACTCCACTAATTGTCAGAAGTAAGCCTGTCCGCTTCGAGTGGAATTTTCACTCGTTTTGAGTGACCTCTCACCCTTTTAGAGTGAAAAATTCACTCTGACATCGGAGTGGTTGTGAGTTTCTAATCTCCAACCTCAGAATATCACTCTACAAGAGTGGAAATTTCACTCGAAAATTCGACTGGCTCACTTCTGGCTGGCTAAAGAGTGAAATCTCACTCCAAAGATTTTAGAGAGTAAGGTAGCAAATGCCCGAAAGGCCATTTACCCGACAGCGGTCAAATCTGTGGCTATTTGAAAAAGGCTAAGAACTTGTAGTAGTTATCTTCGGATCCACAAATGATTGTTCTTCGGGTTAATACAATTTCGGGCACTTGCTATCTTACCAGAACTCAAAAATAGTCGAACGCTATGCTTAAAAGTTTGCGGTAAATCACGAAAGGTTATTGATGAAATCATGCGAGATGAAAATTTTCTTACTCCGCAATGTTTCTGCGATGAATGATTCTATGTCACATAAACCCGAGAGAACATGAAGGTTCAAGGAACGTTCAATACAGGTCTATTCAACATGCGGACATTTGAAGGTCCGTTGAACGTTCCATGGACGTGAATTCACGTACAATGGATGTGAATTCAACCTAGAAGGTTGTGTGTGGACCAGAGCGGAATTTCATTTTGAAACTAACAGAAATTTGATGGAATCTAATGATGAAACTCCAACTGCAGTGTGGAACCTCAAGCTGTTGATATTTCTCGCTGCGGTTTTGAGAGAATATTGTTAAAAACTTTGTGAAGGTCAGGGTAGTCAAATTTCGAAGAAAAGCGTTTCTCGCTCCCCCCTACCGCTCATCCCCGCTCTCAGATTTGAATGTTATTGATTTCCCACTGAAGTAATTCGCAACAGAAAAACACATCACCGTTCCCGCAATTTTTTCATACAATTTTTATGTGTGAACTCTAGATTTTTCTTGAATTAATCTATCCCGTAGTTGAGTTCACACATAAAATTTGTGTGTCTCGTTTTGTGGCAAAAGTTTGGAAAAAAAGATCATAAAATACTCAACATCCAAACCTCTAATGCGGTTATTCCTCTTCTGTTAAAATCTAAGCCGGAAATATCATGGGTGAATCCCACATAACAATTTTGAGGAATTCTTCCAGAACATTCTAAAAGATGTCTTATGAAACATCTAAAGACCTCTTGGAGATATCTTACGGAAGATATCTTTAGGAATTCTACAAGATACCTTCAGAAAACTTCAAAAAATCTCATATGAAGATTTCCAAAAGAGTGATCCAAAATTGTTATGTGGGATTTTAGTTGCATATGTAGTACTTTCTTCTAAAAAGAATAACAAAATACAATAAAAGTTCCCGAAATCAGTACAAAATCGTGATTTCTAATCCTTCTCCAGTTAGGGCAAAACTTCCGTGACACGTGTGGCATGTATTGAATATCACGCTAAAAAACAATAAAATTCAACTGGATGGAAAGAAAAGAAAATCAACACTCCAGAACTTTGATCCATGTTAAAAGAGAAATGAATAAAATCTGAATCTCGAATACCATATCTCCAATCACACCCTACCTTCAAATTATATAATCCCAACATCTCCAGTCGCATCAGCACACTTCAAGACATTGTGTCAATACTCGAATGGTTGGCAACGATCCGGAAAACTCACGTCGCACAACATTTACCTGATTAGGCGAATTGGCTCGTATTATACCCGAGGCGAATTCTCATTGCATAGCGCCACGATTGCTCGCATCGTCTTCTTCTTCTTCTTTTCCCTCTTTTTCTTTTTCCTAGCGACGAACGAGTATCGATTTCAACGAGGGACTCTGTACACTGCACCTCGATTTCTCAAAAATTATATTCAGCCCAATTCTTCTTGGACCAAATTCCAATGCACGCAAAACGTATGTCACACGAGTATCCCGAAAAGCGAAGCGGAGAAAGAAACTTGCAAAAGTTTTGTGGCACAACATGCATTTCTATCCATCTATCTATCTCTCCCAAGTTCTCAATGAAAATACACCAAGCACAAATCCAATCCACGGAGATATCTCTCACACGGCAATTTTCGAAATCTGTTTCCAGTTCGGTGAATTCAACCCTTCATGAAAATGAAAATTTGCTGTGCGAGTGTAGACTTGGGATGAGAGAAAGGAAAAAATATATATATATATATACGTATACACAGAGAGGAGAGAAAGAGAGATAGCAGGGTTCGTGGTTTTTGGTATTCCATGTATCTAACGAAACTGATTTCAATTGTAAATCGCCTTGTATCGTTTTTTTTTCCTTCTCTTTTCATTTTGATTCTGATAATACACGAAGAAATTCCTCTAAAATGAGCAAACGTATCATGCAAGTAATGAAACTTGATATTCAATATTTTGCATTTTATGCACGGTATATAGGACAGCTCTTTCTCCGGTTCTGGTATTGAGAGAAAAGATTCGAATTCATAAATATTGGAGATAGAGATGAAAATCTGAGCATCCAATCACGAAATTTTGGTACGAAAATGTTTTCAATTATCGAACAAAACATTTTTCCGATACAAGAGGAGTGGAAGTTTGTGCAAGGTTTTTCGTTATATTTTTTCTCCCTCTTCGTGTGAAAAATTCTGTTCAGAAATAACCTGAAGTATTTATTTTACCTTCATAATTTTTCATTGGGAATGTGAGTAGGTATGATTTACATCCTCTGCACCTGGAAAGAATCCTGGATTCTCTTCGGTAAATACATTATGAGAATAATTTCATGCAATTTGTTGCAAATAAACTCAATTGGAATATTTATCGACACGAAACATAGTGTTATCACAGGTTTGAATTCTTATTACCTGGGAAATAATAATTCGGATCCAATGGGATCTACGTGAATATAAAAAATATAAAAATCCAAGTCAACTTAGAACTACTTAGACTTATGAAGATCAAATTAATTTTCTCAAGAAATAATCAATTCTTAGAAACGATCTGAAAGTGCAAGAAATAGGCAGCTAATGTACGTAAATTGCAATTACTCTACATACAAAGATCTAGTTAGATTTAACTAGATCTATTCAAATCTAGCAAGGTGGCAAGGGATTAGATCTACGTAGGCCTAAATCATTTTTTCCCGAGCAGTTTATCGGGAATCAAGACAAATCATTTGTAAATAATTGCACAGTCATATAACGGGTGAAAATATGGTCCAACAATAAAATTAATTTTTATCTGCAGTTCCTCAATATCGGAGACACTGCCATGCGGTAATTCATGCGGATATTGACAGACTTAAAATTTTCCAAGCTTGCCCCAGGGTTGGCACATGTACCAGGAATGTTTCAGAAATGGTTATTGGATTTTGTTCAAGCTTGGCACAAACGTGAAACTGAGCCTTTGTGAAGAACAATTTTAATAACCAGTATTCTCATTCCGAATTTGTAACAACTGTAGACTTGTGCATCATAGTTGAGGCAGGGTTGCCAAAGCCTGTTCCAGTTTTGCCACGATTGGTCCGAGTCTGAGCCAAGCTTTGTCCCAATGACTTTGCAATTGGAGTTGGAGCTACTGAACTTTTAGTCATGTCCACAAGAATATTTGGTTGATAAACCGGTTGCTAAACAAAATGGAGACTATAAAAAATAACATTTCGTCCATAGATGAATTTCCCTTGATATTTTTCTTTTGTAAACGAAGACTCCCTAACTAACATTTCAGTTCTTGAAGATATCTGAAAGAATACCTAATTGAGAGATTTTTAAGAACGTTCCTGAAGAGTTCTCAAAGATATCTTTTTGAAGTGTTGGAAAAACATCTTGATGAAGATTTGTAGCAGAATCCCATTCAAGCAAAAATTTTGCTTTGTCTGAAAGATTTCTTTTAGATGCCCAGAAGATTCCTTATGCAACAGTTTTCACTGTCTTTGAGCTGTCTTCCTTTAAGAAATATCAAAGATGTCTTTAGATCTCTTTTGGATGTCTTTCAGATTTCTTGACCCTTCTTTACCACATTGGGGTCAAATCCACCCCAGCCCCATTCTACCTCAATTTCAAGTGTCTTCATCCAAAGGCGCGGGGTTCAAAGCGACATCTGTCGATAGCCAAAGGATGCCACTACTTTGTGGCGCAGTAACATCCCACCAAACACAGTTTGTCACCGTATCATCGGTGTAATGTAATTTCAAAATCACATGCAATGTAACCTGCTCGTTGCATGCAATGGACAGGTAACTTGTAATTTCACACTCAAGAAAAGTAGCCGCTACGTCCCTATAACAAAACGTTTTTTGTGTTGGTTATATGGCGGTTACGTGCAATTGTGATGACCTTTCTATTTTAAAAAATATGCATCGTAGACACTTTTTGACCTTATATTCGAGGTCAACCGCATATATATACATACATATATATATATATATATGTGTTTAACCTCAAAACTGGCGTGACAAAAATAAACTTATAACAGATCGATGAAACCACGATGTGGCTAGAATGAAACATCTCATAGTGTGGTTACATTGTAGCAACTTTTGATGAGTGTGAAATTACAAGTTACCAGCCCATTGCATGTAAAGAACAGGTGTGTGATCTTAAGTTACATTGTACTTATAATACGGTAACAAATTGTGTTTGGTGGGATTCCGGTGGACCCATTAGCCTGGCTGCACCAGTTACTGAAAGTTGTAAACTGAAAATTTTTGATGAGAACATATAGTCCATTTGTTTTACAAATTTCTTTCCTTCATTCCTCAATATAAATATCTTTCCATCAGCAGCTACTGGAGGACTAACTTCTTCCTCCAAGAGTAACATTCCAAAGTATGATGTCTAATTTTCAGCTCAAAATATTGAAAAATAATGACATAATAAATTTTATTTTGAAAACAGTGGCTTTTCCATTTTTCTTTTCATACTTCATTTTTTTAGTATACTGGAATTTGATTCTCGGCTGTATGGTTTATAAGATCTTCCAAAGTAAACTTTAAATAAGTTCTAAAAAAAATTGACAAGTAAATATAATCAATAGTTAATTTGTTATAACAATTTTCATCGCTGGGATGGATATAACCTCAGTGTGGAAAGTATGTAATTTCTGTGAAGTGTGGTAAACAAGGGTCAAGCTAAGACATTTTAAAGACAGTGAAAACTGTTGCATAAGAAATCTTTTAGCAAAGCAAAATTTTTGCTGTATGGAATACTTAATTCAGAGATCTTCGAGAACGTCATTGAAGAGTTCTTGAAGATATTTTTTAGAAGTCTTGGAAAGATTTCTGAAAGATGTCTTGATTAAGATACATTTAAGAAGATAAATTTCTCAGCAGATTTGAGGTTATATGAGCACATGATCATCAAGAACACAGAATAAAACTCTGATGCACCTGTTATTACAATCGTATTGCAAATGAGGTAAATTCATCCATAAATTGAAAGCTTGAATGAACCATGGAGATACCAAGAGATTTGAAAGTTTGTAAAAAGTACGATTTTGTCGCCTTATGATGTGCACACTAAAATTACCGAATATCCACTTCACGATCATTTTTTAGAAATACTTTAGAATGAATCTGTGGTATTCACGAAATATTAACGACCACTAGAACACAGAATTCATTTCCCAATATTTTTCACTAAATTCATTCATTTAATTTTCCTATTTGTAAGTACATTCAACTCTTTTGATATTCATTCATGTAATGATAGTTTGTTCAAAAGATCATTTTCACTTTGAAACTATACACCGCTGACATATCTCATCATGTCACGTATTGTACCTTTAGCTCAGGTGACTGAGGCGTAAATACGTCGTGAAATGAACGGGTTCGATTCCCATAACAACAAAGGTCGAAATCAGGCAAACTACATCGAAACACCTGAAGCAGTTGAAGAAACAGGAGGAGAAGGAAGAAGAAAAGGTTAAGAATTTTTTCGTGAACAAATGTAAGAGTCTTCCAAGACATTTTTATGAATTCTTCAAGACATCTTTTAGAATTCGTTTCGGTATGTTCTAGAAAGTTTTTGAAGACTTCTTACAAACGCATTGAGACCTCTTAAAGATATCTTCAAGTTATCCGAATATTAGTTGGGTTCCCCTATTCTGCTTATGATTTTGTCAACAAATCATTCAACAAGACTCAGCTTCTGAGAAAGACAATGCCTGAATTCAGTGATGAAATCAATACAGTATGAACTGACATCTCCATACGTGTACATGGAAGTGTGAATTTTCAATCGAATTGATTAATTGATACGATAATGCACGAATACGATCAGACAAAGAACCCCCCCTCCACCTATTTATTCAATTTATCACACATGATTCACTACGTATTACTATATCCGATCGGATATACATATGCATGAGAATACTGTCTATATCTGTTTCAAAGGTCCGTACGTGTGCGTCGAAGTTTAAGCAAAGCAGAGCAAGGATTCGATAGGATCGAGCGAGTAATAATAGGTTATAATACAGGTCCTAGTTCTCTTCTTCTCTTTATCTGTACCTTCCCGCACATATACATACATGCACATTCATATACATACACGTAGGTAAACCTATTCTTCGAGTAGGTCTCATCTACGAATTCTCAAGACGTCGTAAATTTCCACTTTGTAAAGTGAATGAACCTTTGGTGGTCTGAGAGCAAGCCGAAGTCATAAATTTTTTCCCTACGGCGTGAGCCCAGTTTTTCAAACCGACCGCCGAACAAACGTTAGTATCCAATTAAAGGCCTTGAAACGCCAAAGTTCAATTTTCCCTCTCCTCCTTTTCCTCCTCTTCCTTATTCTCCTTCTTCTCGTGGAAATTTATTCGAAGGATCCTTCTTTCCTCGCACACCGTACGTATTCTGCGTGGGCAAAGCGCACGTGGACTCTACTCGTTCATTGAGAGTCGAGGATATATGAAATGGGTGGATGTACAAGAAGTTCCGAACCGTGGAAAAAGGTTCTCCGTTATTCGAAAATACGTGCGTGTATGGGTGTGTGCGCGCGCGTTTGTTTTGGTCTTTTTTGTTTTCGAATTGGACAGGAAAACTATAAAATTTATCACCCACTCATTTGTCACACTTTTTATCTTGTACGAAAGCCAGGAGGTGGTCCCATCCGATATCAAACAGTTTACTTGAAAACCATGTTAGATAAATCATTGAAGGTGAAAAATATTGATTTTCATTGTAATGGGATAGGGTGTAAATCATTTATGAAAATATTAAAACCGAAGAATTTTTAATTTTAGATGTGTTGTGAAAGATGTTGGATATCGAAATGGTTTTAGATATTACGAAATCATTGGAATTGTTACTGAGAAGAGATACTGCGATGAATTTTGTTGCGCGTCAAATAACTGCAATAATATTTGCATCCAATATTTTCTAATTTTATTGCATGTTTTGTTGAATTGTTTCATTCCTCGTGCAGGGGCTTTCGATCGGGCTGATAATGATGGACCATGAGAGGGATTATTAATCGGCCAGAACTTATGGTCGTTGAACGTAGCCAATCAATGGCAGATTACCGAGCCATATATATCAGTGATTTTTATCCGCATCATGGGGAAGAATCCGTCGTTTCAAATGTTTGAATATCAGGCATGAACACCAGGCCACAAAATGAACTCTCGATATGAGATCATCGACAAAAGGATTCAAGTTTTCTTTGTCTATTGCTTTGTGTTTTGTCACCAACTGAGGGACTAAATTCTGGAAAATTCCCCATGTAAATATTGACAAGACTGAAAAAAACCCAAGCTTGTCCCAGGATTGGCACATGTGTCAAAAACAAACCTTCGTTGGGAATAATTGAACCAATACTGTTCCATGATTGTCCCGCTGTTTCCAACGGATAGCCAGTCATGGTACCTTTGTTCATATCTTTGGAATGGTCATTGCATTTGTCATAAGCGTTCGTTAAGAAAAATTGAGCCGATGTTGTCCACATGAGTGGTACAATGTTTCTAATTAGTGACCGAATTCCGATTTCACAATAGCTCAAAGACTCCACATCTCAGATTCGCACACTAAGATAGATATATTTGATCTAAATAAGATCAGAAATAAACTGATCTTGAAGAACTCTTTACCAGATTTCAAGATGTCTCCCTCATGCAGGTATTGACAAGAATAGAAAACACCTAAATTTTTCCCAATCTTGGCATATTTGATCCATCGTTTCAACATGATTCATGTACGGTATCCTGAAGGAGAAAGTCGAGCTGAAATATGGATCAAATTACTCTTTTCATGAATATCTGTGATGAAAGAAGAATTGGTTGATGCTTGGCGAATCATTTGGACCTGGCTTGAAAGAAACATTGCCTCAAGCTTGTTCTGATCTTATCATTCCCAAACCTGGGCCAAGTTTGGTGAATCGTTCAAGACAAGTCTTGGCAGGTCTTGGTACCAGACTTGGTCCATGATTGGGCCATTGGCCTATACACACATGGGTCGAAGAATTTGACAACTCTCTGTCATATTCAGCAAGCCAACAGTGGACCAACCGAACAATATGTCGTTCCCACAAATTCAAGGACCATACACGCATACGTAATGAGCGTGCACCTCGAGTATCAACTCTTCCCCAAATACTACTTTTTTATATCACACGATTTTGCAATACGGTAGCCGCAGAACGGATAAAAAATTCAAATCAAACTTGTTCAAACGATAAATTTGAAATAAGAATCCTACAATAGAATCTCATTAACATTCCAGTACGATTACCACGATCATCAAGGGTGAATAAATCTTATTTGAATTACAACGAAGGAATACATATACCCACATAAAACAGCTGAACGAAAGAATTCCAAGAACCGCCTGTGCAGAGATAGTTTATCAGAAAGTTAGAATAAAACGAATGGGAATTAAAAGATCGTGATTTCGTGTCAGAACAAGGTTGATTAACACACATCGGCTGGAATGATTTAAATATATCGCGAAAGGTTCGAGTCTTCTTCGAAGTTATAATACGGGCTTCTTTCACCGAGTCATCACAGTCAAATCCAAGAAGAAACGTTTTGTTCGTACCAGCTTGTGATCAGATAAGGGTAGGCGATGAGCGCGGTATTGCTTTCAAATTGGTTTCCGATTTGAACCGACGATAGGTGGTAGCCGGTACCCAACGGCCCACGCCTCAGGTGTACTACAACCTCCTCCTAATACCATCGAATCATTTCACTTCTAACCTGATCTTGGCTTATTAGAAATGGTTTTTTGCCTTTATCTCTTCTTTCCTCTCATCACGCGACCAGGTGATTTTCTACGTCTTTGTCTCGTTATCTGCTTCCAACGATCGATTACATACGATATCAACTTATTCTCCTCTTCAAATAGCTCATCGTTCCAAACGATGTAGATGTGACGTGCAGGCACTTGTATAATCCGATTCAATATCAAATTGACATAATGCTAGGATTATTGGATTTATTCCATGGCACGTTGTGTATTAATGTATCAATATAATTTTGAATCAAACGTTCAAATATCAAACAATGTTGAGTCTTGCAAATCATCAGATTCGTTCCAATATTGAATCAACGTTGGTAAATTCATACCACCGATCTAAAAAAAAACCTGAGCAATGGCAGTGCTTAGCCAAAGTACATCAAATTACTTGATATTACAAATCACCGGTAATCACCATGTACCGGTATCATTGACGTAGCTACACTGTAAAAAAATGTGGGGAGTTTTTCTTCACACTGTTGGTAAATTTTGTCCCCTCATAGCGGAGAAATTGTTTTTCCATCACTTTGAGTAATTATTTTGTTTTTTGGGTATTGAATCTTCTAAAAATTGAGGAAAAGTCCACCAAATTATGAGGAACAATTACCCATTTATGGAAGAACTTTGCTACCACCATTTTTTGGGCAACAATTCCAAAATCAGTTTTGACAGTGTGCGTTCCAATATCTTACCCTCTCACTCCGAAATATCGACATTCTCCCTCTCCTTGCACGAGAGTGAAGTATTGGAAAGCACCTTTTAATACGCGTTGAGTGATTACCTCAGCTAAGTTTCAAAACTTCACTTTTACGTAGTAGAAACTCATGCATTGTAGTTCAACTGAGTAGGTCTGTCATAATCTTTGACTTCCTTTCTAACCACAATCACATAGTAGAAATCATATTAGGCAGTTTATTGGCCCATATTAGGGTCAGGAATACGCCTAGACTCCTTCGATAGCGCCAGGTGAGGGGCGAAGAAGGGCCTAGAATGATTTTTACTAGGCTGGTATCTAAAAATTAAGGCAACATTGATAGTATTTTATACCCAGTATTGAGCCTCAATTACGAAGTTGTTATCATTCCCACTGTGAGTCAGTGGCGTCGAATTAACTAGTTTTGGCTAAGTAGGAATCACTCTAGCTAGTCTTCAGGCCAGTACAAGGCCTCACCAAGCACTTCTGAGGGATATACAAAGCTTAGTAATGACCTGAAGAATCACTAGAATAATTTCTATTGGGGTGATGGCTCCAACAACGACCCGGCGCCAGGGTGATGTCAAGTTTGAATTTCCACATACGTGTTCTAACAACGAAAATCCAAGAATCCCACGAATCTCACTCCACCCACTTAGATTAATGATCCACTCTGAAACTTCATAATTTTCAATTCGAATGTCATTAATGTTCCCTCCCATCCACTCGAAATGGAAATAGAAATGAATAGGTACATTCCTCTCATTCGTAAATCATCAGCCTCATTCTCATTCGACTGGCGGGATTTACAAAATTTCGAGGATCAATTTAAATTCTTCCGTTTGCGTAAGGCCATGTTAAAACTATAACGTATAATTAATGATTACACGCAAAATGTGCCAAACAATCGATAAATACTACTCTATCGTCATATTAATGTCACTCTTGATATCTGTTAACCGAAGACCGCTGAATTTGACTGTTTTCCTTCACGTTCGAAATCTCTTGAGGAGGTAAAAGAAAAAAAAACGAGCGATCCTACCGGGCGCATGAATTATTCATAATGTTGTACAGAAAGATTATCGAATCTCACATCCGCATCAATTAAACATTTGTAAATTACGATCAATGAATGTAATGTATTCAGATTCAAAATTATCGCTATCTAAATTCATTGGTTGTGATGTGGGATATAGTTACATCGTGTTGTCGAAAGTTTCCGACACGAAGGCCGATTAAACATTCATCGATTGATTCTCTTACAGATACCTAAACGATTATAGATCCCCGATAACAAGTGGGAGCGATATGAATTTTGGAATGCAGTTAATGTCACGCTCCTTGTGTATCAAATGTCAAAGATTTATGGTTTGAAGGGACATTTGGAGAGTAGAAGTGTTCTATTCTTGTGGATGAAGTGTGAATGTGATGTCGTCACTTGAATATCTATATTTTTTTCTTCTTATCGCGGGACGGAATGTGTTTTTAATGGAATATCAAAAGATATTTTAATATACTCGAAGTATAATTTGATTGATGATTTATGTTTGGGTTATAGAAAATCAACAAATAGTTTCCTGCTTGACGGATTTATCAATACCGGATTGTGAGGAATAGTCAATCAATGTGGAGGGAGAAACAATTTTCAATAAGTGAATTTTTAAGTGCCTTTTAGGAATGTGTTGGAAAATTATATTCATTTTCGATACAAAATTCTAGACAGAGAGGAATCAAGCATTCATCAGAGCAAGGAACTAGTTCGTTCTCGTATGGACAGCAAAACAAAATTGATGCGTTCACCTGCAAACAGTTCCAAACCGAAGAAATAAGTAATCTGCAAATGAGAGGGAAAATCCTTCTCAATCAGAGAAGATATTCCACTTTTGTTTTCTACTTCAATTGAGAATATATGCTCTTAAGATTGAGGATATTTTGAACAAATGAAAATTCTTCCATCACCAACATCCCATACAGCACCAAGGATTTCATCAAGATTGCAGAAATCTAACGTTTGAAACATTGAAATATTTCTGTGATATTGCTGTATGTCACACTAAGGTTTCAAAACCCCTTCAGAAACATTGGAATGTCCGCTAATATTATATTTCCAGAAGATTTATGAAATATTCCATTGTAATATTTCTCTTGTGATACATCTAAGACATTGCAAACAGCTAACATTTCAATCTACAGATTTTTGACATATTTCTGTGAAAGAATATTGAACCGTAATGAAGATGAAAGATTGAAATCTAATTGAGAAATTACTGGAATCTATGGTGCTGTATGGGATTCACCTCTCAGATGAAGAGGAATACCTTTGATACCATGTATTGGAGGAGAAGGTGCATCGAAGGAGAGGGATGTTCTCATTTTGAGATTAATTTTCTTTTTAGTGCACTCTTGAAGATGAGAAGAATCTTCCCATCCCTGTCTAAAAAATCCGATAGATTCCAATGGATTCCATTGAGTGCTATGACAAAAACATCGATCAACATGCAAATGTTCTATGGAAACAAGAAATCGATAGAACATTCAATTTTACATACAATCTCATGGAAACCCTCAACAAATAGTCCAACATGTAAGCTTGTCATAAGCTTGTCAGACTTGTAATTCGATTGCTTTTAGCTTGATATTGACAGTCTTATCAAGGTAAGGTTACTACAACTTCATTGCAAGGGTTTTGTAAGCTGTCCGCTGGAAATGTGACTCTTTGGCATCTCAGACCTCGCCTTGGGCCAAGTTGGGGTGATCTGGGCCAAGCCAAAGCCTTTGATGGTCAAATTTGGAGGGAGGGCAATCTCTACCCAGGAAAAAATCATTAGATCTATTCAGATCTGAATTGATCTGAGTAGGTCTGATTTTTGGTCAGATCTGGTTCAAAAGATCAGATTAGATCTGTTCAGATCTCAGTAGATCTGATCAGATCTTGGCACATCTGGTTAGATCTGAGCAGATCTCGTTAGATCTAAATTGAATATTAGATTAAATCTTAATGAGCAATTGGTGGTTCAATTGTCAGAAATTTTGTGATATCTGTCTGTATCTGAATTTGATTTTGCACATATATTGTGACAAACACAAGCCAAAATCGCAGTTTTTCAGATCTTGATAGATCTGACAAAAATTTAGATCTGGTCAGATCTGATCATTTTTTCCCGGGTAGCTAGGTTCCCTGTTAAAAACCAGGTAGAACCGTACAGAAAATTATTGTTGAACTTCGAATGGTTTCTTCCTAGGCAATCCAGGCAAAACTGACAAACTTTCTACCCGATTCGGTTTACCAACTTGGAATATCCTTTCAAAAACTGACAGCAATATTTTGGACGGTTCTGTTTGGGATTCATAACCTGTGATATGCAGTCAAAGACTGACGGAGATTCTCTTGCCAGGTTTTGACAGGATGTTACAATTCAGTGATTCCGGACCAAATCGGGTGGAAATTTAGTCAATGTTTGCCTAGATTATCTAGAGAAGAAATCGTTCAAAGCGTGGCAACAATTTTCTGTCCGGTTTTGCCTGGCATTTTTAGAAGGGTTATACCCTTGTCTTGTATCAACTAGTAACGTTCCGTCAACCTTGGCACAAGCTTGCCTAACAACATTGCAGCAAGGTGAAATTGGTATCTGGTTTTGTATTGGTTCTTTACCACACACTGAGAGAAATTTATAATTAAATTTACTATGGGATTATATGAATGGAGGAACATACTGACTTCCAATGAAATTTACTATGAAACATTGTGAATTTGATTAGGTTTCTATTTTTATGCCATAGTAAATTCCATTATATTATAGTAAATTGCATTGGAAGTCAATATGTTCCCGCATTCCTATAATTCCATAGTATATTCAACTATAAATTCCTCTCAGTCCAGGAATTGTTGCTGCAGAAATTTTGATCAACTCATACGTGATGAAACATTGGACATTCTTCACCAAAAAATGTAAATAAATTAAATCTGTGAATCAGATTTTGAGAACACCCAAAATTCCAATTTGCTTAACATTATCACATTCGATGTTGTTCTCAACCCAATTAATTCAATGTATACAGATCTGACACGAGTAGGAATTCCAATAATCCTGACAGTATGTCTAGAATTTAGTAAACCTTTTTCAATTTTTTACGTGTTATACGAACCGGGAATGGTAATAATGATGAGAATGGTGAGAATACGTTCAAAAGGCCCGAGGCACGTCACAAATGTTCGTATAAACTTTAATTGAAATCAGATTCACGTCACGTCACATGAGTTCAAAGTCTAGAATATTACGATCAAACTATCTCACACATAATCAATCTTGAAAAAGAAAGTATCATACAGGATTTGGGAGAAGAACAGCAGAGAGGAACGTATGTACCAGATTAGAGAATTAGTCACAAGGTATCGTCCGTTTTAGATAAACGGTACCGATAAACAATTCTCATTTATCAGTTTACCAGTTGAGCGAAGCAATGCACTGTGCGTGCACGAGTTGTTGAACAAGGCCACTCCGTGTCGGTGCATATTTCCCAGTTAATCCGGTCAATGCGGTAAGGGGTTATTCAGTTACGATTCCTGCGGCACACGCGAACCAGAAGATAATGGAATGACGTAAGGACGTTCCAATGATTTTACATTGGTCGTTCATCGATCGACTTTATAAAAAAAACAAACGAATTCTTATATGTATTATATAGTATCCTTGTATTATATGGTACTCACTGCTATTGTACGAAAATTTTCCATACGATATGTTGGTTGCTCGTTAATTTTCCGATTAATATTTGTTTTGAAGTTCCGTATAATATACACGACAGCGGTAGGGATCTTCGGCATGATTGTGTTTTCCTGGAAGCACTCGTTGAAATGTTGTGTCGCTTTTGGCTCGGTAAAACATGAAATAGATATAATATATATATATGTACGTGTCGTATACAAATGTATGATACGCGGATATACTTCGGCGTGTTTATTATTCATATGAGACAATACAACAGATATAACGAATCCAGTAGTCCGACTTCTGTTTTTAACTTATAATTGGATCCCGCGAATGGCCGTTATCGTCAGCACTCGACTTGGCCTATCTAATTAATTCGTTCGATATCGTGTTTTCCCTAATTGGATAGTTATATATGCGCTTTGACTTCAATTCTCCAGGATTTCAGAATTAACAACCTCCGATGAAACTCTCAAACTCCAATGGGACAATAGATATTGTTTAAGAATATGGTTCGATATAATCTGAATTCGTTGAGAAAGAAATGTATATGATGGATATAAAAGAGTAGCTCCGATAACGATGAAGATTAAACCAGCGGTTTGAACGTAGACGGGGTGTAGATCGATCGATTAAACGTTTCATGGTAGCTTGTTGGAGAATTTGATCCTAATCCGAGAGAAGAAGCCGGTCGACAACGTCTCGTTGATCTCACGGTAATCAACCGCAAGTATGAGAACCGACTGAAGCTATTTGCATTTATATATATATATATAAATATACAAAGAGCGGATATGTGGATGATATACATTCTCTGGAAACTCAACATACATCACTCAAGTAATGGCATTGTGCTCTGAACGACATATAGTTTATTTGAAGGAATCCTATGTTATTTGGGATTCGATTATTTGAAACAGATAATTCTGATTGTATTTCCAAAGTTCTATCCGATTTCGCTTTGATAGAATAAAATCGGTATAACAAGAACTGTATCCTTAAATATCTCCACACGGAGAGACCGGGTCTGTTAATATTCAGAAACAATTTATCAATGTTTAGAAAAATGACTGTCAATTTAGGGAAAAAGAGGATAGCTGAAAAATATTTGTAAAAATATAAAATATTTTTCATAGTGAAACTACAGGTTGGTTGAAAAGTTTTGAAAGCAAAAATGAAAGAATGTGTATTTTTTTTATACCATCTCTTCAATAATTTTCCGGAAGCTCCGCAAAATACTGTTCCACAGCTGCAATAGCTTCTTCATTCGACGAAAAACGCTTTCCACGAAGGAATTGTTTCAAATTTCTGAAGAGGTAATAGTCGGAGGGAGCCAAATCTGGTGAATACGGTGGGTGTTCAAGCAATTCGTACTTCAATTCGTTCGGTTTAGCCATCGCCAGAACACTTGTGTGAACACGTGCATTGTCTTGATGAAAAATGATTTTTTTCTTCCGTAAACCGGTTCTCTTTTCACGAATTTTGTCATCCAACTGGTCCAAAGGGTTGCAATAATATTTAGAGTTAATTATTTTACCTTTTTCGAGGTAATCAATCAACAAAACCCTTTTGCGTCCCAAAAGACCGATGCTCAAACCTTTTTTGTCGATCGTTCTAACTTCACCCGTTTTGGAGCTGAACAACTAGCTTCAGTCCACTGTAAATGTTCTTGTTCCAGTTTAGGATCATGATGGTAGATCCAAGTCTCGTCCACAGTTACGAAACGACGCAAAAAATCGGTCTTATTCTGCTTAAAACGCTGAGAAATTTATTTTCGATTCAGTTTTTGTTGAATTGTCAACGAATGCGGCATTAACTTTCCAAAAAGTTTTTCCATATGTAATTCTTCGTGTAAAATATGGAGTACTCGTTCATCCGAGATGCCTATGGTATCAGCAATTTCACGCTTAGTCAAACTCGGATCTTTACAAACAATATCATAGACTTGCTCAATGATGTCCGATTTCGTTGCACTTTTTGGACGTCCACTACGTGATTGATCTTCAACGCTTGTACGACCACGTTTAAATTCTAAAACCCATCGATGTACAGTTGGAAATGGAGGAGCAGATTCCTTCAACACTTTCTTCATTTCAGTATGAATTTTTGTTGCTGATAAACTTCCCAAAACAAAGAATTTTATCACTGCACGATATTCGGATTTTTCCATTTTCACAAAATACACTGACACGTCAACTTCGAATGGCTTGTAAACAAAGAATGAATTGACAGATCGGAATAAAATTGTGTGTGTGTTCAAATGAAGGATGAAATATAAAAATAGCGTATGAATTTTGGTTCCTGTACTGGTTGATAGGTGTCGCTCTCAAAACTTTTCAACCAACCTGTATCAATTGTTAATACATCGACTAAGACTCCCCGTGTGGAAATTAATTCTTGGCGCCAGTTAAGGCCAAACTAGGCGTCCTTACTTTATTCCAGGTCCTGTTTTGGTTACCTTTATAGGGCCTAGACAGGATTGTCACGCTTTCATTTCCAGGGCCTGTACTGTATTCCTAGCTTGGGCCTATGTAGGACACCCATGATGGGGCCAATGCAGGCTCTGAAACTAGGGCCTTTGAATGTGTAATCAATTTTTGCATAGATTATCAAATTAGATGAATATCGCAAGGAAAGAATAAAATTCCCACCCGGGTAGAAATGATTTATGACATTCCCCAGTTCTATTCAGGGCCTGGTCAGGGCCTGGTCAGATTTGATCATTTGATATATTAAAATGATTATTTTGATTGTTTCTTAATGAATCAAGTACCTTTCAGTTCATACAACGTTCCCTTTTTTATTGTTATGTCTACGAGTATAAGGTATTAATTATGATTATGATTTTCCATCAATTAATTGATTATAAAATTTTTATCTCATTGAATTTATTCAGTGAAACCGAAACTATTGACTTTTATCTAATATCAAATGGAAAATTTCTTGCATTTCATTCCTGTGCTCGATCAAAACAACAGAAATTTGGCTATAAAAATGGATCTATGTGAAGACTTCGAATTGTAAATAGTTTAAAACTTTAGTTGAATAAAGATGTTATATATTGCTGTTTTCAACCAAGGTTTGGTGCGCCTAACTTTTCAAAACAAGGGGAATATTGGTAATGCAGGTCGGTCCTACGAGGGTTGTGTACAGGTGTGCTTAAATTAAAATCTTTGGGAGAATATGGGAAGCCTAGCAAGGCCCTATACGGGCTGTAGTAGGGTGCGCCTGAATTCAAATCTTTGGGAGAATATGAAAAGCCTAGCTAGGCTCTATACGGGCTGTAGTAGGGTGCGCCTAAAATAAAATCTTTGGGAGAATACGGGAAACACAGCAAGGCCCTATACGGGCTTTAGTAGGGTGCGCCTAAATTTTTCAAACAGGGGGAAGCATTGGAAATGCATCTTGGCCCCACATGGGCCTTGTATGGGTGGCCCTGAGTTAGAAAAATCAGGCCAAATATCAGAAACCCGACTAGGCCCCTTAGTGGTTAAGGCTAGGCCATCCTAAGTTCGGATACCCGATTTAAGCCCATACAGGGCCTATATTCAATACAGGACGCCCGGACAAATTTCCACACGGGTCACTACGAATATTTTTCAGCGATTCTCGTTTTCCGTAAATTGACAATCATTTTTCTGAATAATCATAGACCCGGTCTTTCCGTGTATTCCCAAAGAAATGTATTCTTGAATAATTGTATTCCTCAATATTTGTTTTCTCAAAGAACTGTCCTCTTGAAGGACTGTACTCTTAAATACCTCTATTCTCAAATATCTATTTTCTTGAATCACTGTATTTTTGAAGAAATGTATTCTTAAATATCTGTATTCTCTAAGAGCTGTATCCTTGATACCTATATTCAGGCGAATGACTGTTGGAGAAGTGTTGTCGATAGAATGAAAAACCATAATAAAGGTCGATTATTGCAACAATACTTATATAATACTTATATACTAGTCATCCGTCTGAATTGGGGTATTGAGAATACAGTTTTTTATGAGAATGCATACGCAAAAAAAAAACAGCAAATTCATTCTGTGCAGTACTGCGTTTCCTGGTACTCATCACTGTACTCGCGCTAGTTCTCATTATTTAAGCGTGTTTTTATTTGTTTTTCAATTGATCGCTGTTATTCACAGTAACCAGTATTGTTTTCTTTTCACCGTGCAGATATTTGAGAGTACACATTTTTTTTTCAAGAAAACAGTTCTTTGAGAGTATAAATATTCGAGGACAGAGTCCTCGAGGAAAGGATACGGATATTAGAAAATACAATTCTTCGAGAACACAGTTGTTTGAGAATACATATATTCAAAGATGCCGTTTTTGACGAATACATAAATGGAGAATACAGTTCTCTCTCTCTCTCTCTCTGCCAAAAAAGTGATTCGATATCAACACTGCTACACGACAAAGCTATACATTGTATATGAATAATTTGTCTTTAAATCCTCTCACGGCTTCATCTTTCAAATTGCCGACGTCCTTATCTTTGCCGAGACTTGAATATTTCATATACATGTGTACATAGTCCAAAGACATTTCTCAAATCCTCTTCAATCAACAGCGTCGTTTTACTTGCTTTTATCCACTTCCTTTCTCGTCTACGCCATTCCTTCTATATCCAACTCTACTTCTACATCCGTCCGGACCGGATAATTCAATTTACGGCTGCCATGTGATTAAGCGAAGCGTTTTTCGTTGGTCTTGCTCTGCCTGCTTGCTTGCCTCCGTTTTCTCGATTCACCTCGACACACGTTCGTGTGGAAATAACAGGCTGACAGGTTGAAGCAGCGTGAAAAATGCAGCCTCGAAACGACTAGAGGCGTCAATGAAAACGAAAATACAATCAAAGATGGAGAGAGAGAAAAAAGATTGAAAGAAGAATAGGAGATTTATGTATATGTGGGGTGTATACGTCGTATATATCGTATCGTATCGATAATTATATCTGTAAAATACTTAAACGATACTCTGAAATGATTTATTTAAATTTGTAAGTTTGTAAGGGGATGATTTTTGCTGTTGTTGTTATTGTGAGAAACCTAAATCCTCTCATTCAGTTGTTTTATACGATCCTTCTTGTATATATATTCGAATCCGAATAAGAATAAAATTGCAAAGGTGAATACGTAAACGGATTTTCCTTATGAATAAATATTGGTTCCTTCAGTATTTTTATCTTGGATAAATATCCTGTATGAACGAGTTTATTCACGTATTTATGAATATGTGAAACGTAAACTCATTTGAACGGGTAGATATACGTAGATACAAGAACTTGTATATATGAATCGATACATTTGTTGAAATGGGATAAGGAAGCAATGTGTGATTCATTCCGATAAAATCACGTATAACCTAACGCGAAATTTTTCATACAAACTTGTACTTTGTTCCAAGACGCATAATAGAAGAAGAAGAAGAAGAAGAAGAAGTCGTCGTTTACATTGGACCTCGTAAAGTACCAAAGTCCACGGTAAACTCTCTCCTTGTTTGTACGTCGTAGCCGCCCAATGTTTACGCGATAAGATCGCGGTAAAAGACCTCCCAGAGTAAAAGAGGTATTTTTCTTTTCTCTACAATACAGCGGCAGGGCTCGAGCTCTCGCACCTATCGGCCTTCATCTACATTAAACCCAGCAACCAAAACACAGTCTATCTTTTCATTCACCGAAATGGAACCACCCCTCTAAGAAAAAAATTGCAATTCATTTGTATCTTCACAGCGTACCATGTGATTCTATCTTCAATCGCTCATAGGTATCATATGTTTTTGTAATTCAGTTACATGAAATGATATTTTATCTGATGAAAGTCGCTTTTTTTTTATAACAATTCCCAAATACACATAATTCATAATTCTCAAGACATGTATACATTTTTCATTTGGAATACAAATATCTTATTCGTACACTTCTTGCTTGTATTTCGCATCAAATGTGAGACAAAAAAGAATGTGAGATTTTTCACACGTTAAATTGATTGTCGGGTTAATAGACGTTTATATTCTTTCACATAACAAATTTACTCCGAGATATACTTATCCGACTTTTCATTCCTAGAGAAATCAACTCAGTACCGTGCAGACACACAACCATTCAAGATCCACGAGGGATTCTCTTTTAAAAGATAAGATCTGATTCATCTACCTGTTCGAAAAAATCAAATGGACGGTGTTAACGTTCAAACCTTTAGAAATTTCCATTATTCTCTTCGTTTATTCATACGATAAGGTGGAACGAAAAACATAAGATTGCTTTTCCATATTTCAAGACATCTCCAGGTTAAACGCTGCCTCTCAATTATTTTTCCGCTTGATTAGTCACACTCTTTCAATAGAATTTGTTCTCCATAAAATCAATCTTTAATTTCACGTATTTGATATCAGTACCGTGATCGAACTTCGAGTTTTGATGTGGAAATATTCGGAATCGAAAGTATGTCATTTGAATTTTATATAACTAATGTTTCAAATCAATTACTCATTCTTTGAATATCCATAAATTTTCCTGGGGGAAAGGAAAAACCCTGTACTCTCATGAAAAAATTGAATAAAATCCGATTCAAATCAATAGAACCCAGGTGAAAAAAAGGGATTCTCTTTGAATCCCTCTAAAAATTCCACACTGAAAACCCAATTTCATGGATTGAAAGAAAATGTTGTTTTCCCTTATTCTGATAAATCTTTCAGTCCAAAGGAGAAAAGTTTCATCAAACTGAAACCAAGAATTTTCAAATTGAAACAAAAATATATTCTTCCCTAAATTCGAAGAATATGATTTCAATTCAATGGAAAATTCTTCCATTTCAATGAATCATTTTTTTCATTGAAAACAAGATTTATCAGTATGAAGGCAAAGAAATTTTCTCTGAATCTAAGAAGTTGGGTTGTCAGTGCACGTTTTGGAGAGATCCAGAGGCATTCAAGAAAATTCAAAGAGAAATATATTGAATAAAATTTCCAGTCCATAATTTCAGAGACATTCCAGAAGTTTTTGAGAGATTCAGAGCCTGGTGAGATGCGAGAAATTGTGCGGTGGACTTTTCAAAAGGATTCAGAGAGATTCGTAGAGATTCACACAAATTTAGAAGAATTTAGAAAAATTTCGACAAATCCAGAGGAATCTACGGAATTTGAATAAATGAAATTCTGAAGGATTTAGAAAGATTCAGGAAAATTTCCAAATGTCCATCATAAAAGTTCAAAGAGACTCAAAAAGAGTTGAAGAGATTCAGGATGTGTAACTATCTGACATGTCTCTTTTTTTCTTTGAATTACTCTGAAATTCGCCTGAATCTCTCTGAAATATAGAGAGATTCAGAGAGATTTTTTAACCAAGAAAATTCGATTCAAATTCAATCGGATGCAATTGAGAAACTTCACACGGGGAAAAATACATTTATCATAAGAATCTGGGGAGAACAGTTTTCTTCGTGTATTTTATGGGAAAAATTATAACCATCAATAGAGAATTCATTCTCCATACGAGAATCGAGAATTTTACAATGTGTTAACTTTCATTTTGCTTAATCAAGTTTCTCAATGATGGTCCAACGACAAAGAATGTATAGAATCCTTTATGTACTGAGGAATTCCAGTACTCGGTCTCAGGAAATGTTGAGTGCCAATTTCAAAGCTTCTCAGTACTCGTGTTTAAATTTTGACAAACAAATACCCTGAAATTTCGCCGTCTTTGTACAAAATATTTTCAATATTTCCACTAAAACCTTCGTCACTTTCATGAAGAAAAATTCAATTCATCTCACATTATTATTTTTGCTGAACTGAAACATTGAAATTTTCCAGTCTCCGTCCAGCTTATAATTGCTTCCAGAAAGAAACCGATCAATCTTTATTCCAGTATGAGAAAAAAGAACACCCAAGAAATACAGGACACGAATCCATCAACTTGACAATAAACTGCCTACACATTACAGTTTGATCAACCAAGAATCGTTATAATTGCAACGTCAATCAATAGATTATCACTGATAGTATTACTCGTTAATATAATCAGAGAAATTTGTGTTAATCGGTAAAATCGAGCAATGATGTCGATTTAATCAGTAGAGAAAGAGGAACAGAATATTTTCAAGAAAATCAATAGAAACCATTCACTCGAATCGAATCTATTTCTTGTGCGCCACATTTCCTTTGCGATAGTTCAATTCACTAGCAGTTCCAAGTGATAACTGAATCTCTCATTCCATCTCGGGAACATTCTCATTCTATTACGTTACTTACTTGCAAAACCATGACTCTTGATAATAATTGCACGGAGTAGTCAAGGAATTCAATCCTGAGCAAGAATTATTATAATAATAAATAGTATCTTTTGATCTTAGGTAACATATATTTATTCTCGTTCGAATGACAATAATCACTTCCGATATCGTTAATCGTTGTGAATGAGAATGACGATGATTTCCTTTTTCTTTCGTTCTTCTAATCAATTTTCATTAATTTATAATTATCCTTGAAGAACTCTCAGAAATCAAACCGAATATTTCTTCAATCTTTCAAGAGGGTACCTGAATCGAGAAAGTTCCATCTTTTTTCTAATTGGATAAATCGTTGGTTCTTTCCATTGAAACTCGTCGGAAAATATATATTAAAGCAGTGGGATACGGTCGTTTACTCGAACCGAAGTTTTCTTCGAATCTGGTTGCAATGGTAAACAAGCTCCTAGCCTTTTTTGTGCTTTGCTTTCACCCTCGATATACAATTTCCGATTTTTCCGCTCTCACCGTGGCTGAGGTGTTCCAAGAAATTCCCCCATAATATAGGAACAAAAAAGGAGTAAAAAAATTACACTACACAGATAATTTCTACAAGGTTCTCGATTCCTCTTTTGATATTGGAAATCGTTTTTCTGAGAATTCTTCTGTGATTCAATAATATTCTTGAGAATAATCAATTCACATTCAATTAATTATGTAATCTCCGATTCTCAGGAAATTCTTCTTTCTATGTTATTATGTAATATCGTAGAGATGTCTCCAAGTCATTCGTTCTTTCATTTCCCTCGTTACACCTGGAATGTTCTTTGCAGAACTTGTCAAAACTGTGAAATTTTCACTAGAATTCGAAGTGAATACACTTCAAATCATGCGTTCGAACTATTTTATTTCAAATCGTGGTTCCGTGAGCAACAATAAAAGTCATTAAAACGATTCTTATGATTTTTAGATGAAATCTGAAAGAGTTCGAAAGTCAAAACGATAGAAGAACATCGCGTAAAAGAGGCCTTTCTTAGTTCCTTTTCCCGCCCGTCGGTGGTAAAATATAATTTACGACTACCGCGGCCCGTCACCGTAAAATCAGACCTCGTCTTTGAGTACCGAAAAAGCGAAGGAGCGGCTTTTTACACTTCTGCGTTGCGATCGTTCGAATACCCACGTGCCTCCACTTTATGAAACTTCCACTATTTTATCTTCCCATATTGATAACGTACATTATTACCACATGTCTCATATTACCAGGAATTTATGAGATTATCGTAAACGATTGTATAAAACTAATAGAAAATATGAAGTAACGGTGATATGAATAATGATTATTGCGTACATAAATGTTAATATTATTTAGTATGAAACAGGAATCGAAAGCGACGGGTGATTTTCCCTCTATCGTGAATACAATTAATTATGATGTAGAGGTTGATGTTTTGACTCTGCAAAATAAAAATTCAGCAAACCAAAGGACTCCAAAGAATGAATAATAGAATTATCTTCTCAATAGAACAACGATAAATCTTTGTGACAGTTGTCCCAGTTCTCCAAGTGGATTAGTTCCATAATTGCTGTTGAAGATATCTGTATATTTTAACGCAAAGTCGATTATCCTTTAAAGTTAGCGAAATCTTACTTTCCGTTATGTATGTCAAAGTACTGTATAGTTTGGATGTTGATGATGAATTACTCAGACCATAGAGTCACCCGCGAGACTACATCCGCCCCTACGGGTGGCGTCAAAGTTCCAAACTTAATGGCTGTTGAAGGGTTTTCGCAGAGAATTTCTTCAAATCGATATGACATCAACTACGACTACGACAACAACAACACAACGACAGCTACAACTAGAACAACGAAATCCGTTTAGTACTCATAATAAAGTACTTACGACGAGGAACGAAAACATTATCGTGATTCGTACTTTTAAAAGCTTCAACTCTATATGTTATTAATAACACCTGTCGATTCGATCTGGATCTTCAAAGAGGCACAAAAAAGTGGTATATTTGAAATTCAATGAGATTCATCTTCCGTTCAAATAGATAGTAAAATCAATTTATGAAATTTGAATATCTCATTTTTCTCCCCCTTTCTCTCTCTCTCTCTCTCTCTCTCTCTCTATCGAAAGGCAATACCAATTTTCCTGAACATCACTATCCTTTTTGTACCACCGATAATCAGAGAAGAAACTGCAATATCGTTCGACAACAAGTTTTTCTTT
Organism: Gonatopus flavifemur; assembly: GCA_018340375.1. Lineage (NCBI taxonomy): Eukaryota > Metazoa > Arthropoda > Insecta > Hymenoptera > Dryinidae > Gonatopus > Gonatopus flavifemur. Next base: position 24,024,466 of record JAFFJZ010000005.1, read on the forward strand.
GGGATGCAACACGACAGTTATCACACGGTATTCCTTTTGTATCAGTGAAGAGGCAAAAAATGAGAATCAATTTAATCTTTCATCGTGAATATTTCAAAATAAATTGGATTGAGGCGTCTCCGTTACTACGTCAATCTGTTTTCCTTTCATCCATGGCGCATTGCAGAATTGAAGATTCCTTTCATTTATTCAATTTTCCTTTCTCCTAGTCAAATCGATTGAAAATATTATTTATTTCCATCGAACGGTTATGAACGTCCTCACTTCGATTTGAAATTCAAATTCGATTACTGAATGGATGGTAAGGTTTCAATAAGTCCAAGGATTCCCATGATAGGAGGAAAAAAATATGTAATTCAGTCTTTGGTATATGAGATTATTCATTCGCTATTCATTGAAAATCGTATTGACGTTGCCAAAAACAAACTCATTAGACAGATATCGTGAGTCGGAGAGTTGGAATTGGCTACGGAATTATGGCAAATTTGTTCAAATCTACGCTGAAAGGAACCCCGAGAGATCCTCGAGATTAGTTTGCGGTCAGTTTTCCAACTAGTGGATTTAAAGTCGCTACACGAAATTTCAAAATTCTTCAAATATTAGCTGAATAGAACTTGGAATGATCTTTGAAGCACGTGATCTATTGATCACGAATTCAAAGTCAGAGTCAGAAATTTCGGAATCATACGTGAAATGTAATGCTTGAATTTCCATGAGGTTGTGATTATGAATCTTTACAAGTTCGATATTATTTCAAGTTTAAAAGAACCTCCCATAAGAAAAAAATATGATTGTAAATCAAACTTTTTTGCAAGTCTGAAAGTGCACTTGAGGGGCTTAAAAAAATCTGAAGTAAAAAAGAGCAACAGATCCTCGACAAAGGGAAATAAAATGACTTCTCAATTACTTCTCCCACTCGAACAGTAGAATATTGGTGGATACATGAATATATATCATCCTTCAAGCGCTCTCCTCGAAGATAGTTTCCTTCAAAGAACAACGCATCCTTTTATCGTAGTATGACGTACGCTTAGGCCCATAAAAAAGCTCGTCTATGAAACGTTAGCGCTCGTTGTAACGTTATTAGCGATAAATTTAGACGGCGCACGACCGCCCTGTAATTAAAGGTTAACGGTCGACGCCTCGGGGCTCGAGATGGTTGAAAATGAATTCGTGCACATTGGTATTGGAGTAGCGAAACATGAACCCCACTACGTTGTATATAATTTACGAATCTCTGTGTGTTTATCGAATCGTTATTAAACATTCTAATTAAATACAGAGATTGATACAAATATGTGTACATACACGTGTGTAGAAATATATATTTGTGAAATAATCCTCATCGAAGTCGTCAATTACTTCCAATTATATCAGACTATGGTTAACGCTTCGTGGTAACTAAATTAAAGATGAAATGATCGATAGATTCCATGTTCCGCTTTGTCATGTTGTATTTAGGCTGATCCCAGAATGTCCTCGATTCGCCACAAAGAGAAATATTCTCCATACTCGAATATTCATCGATCATCATATGAAAATACCGACATGCACAACAACGCCAAACGAAGATGAACTGAATTCCATGATCATCCTACGCCAAGATGACTTTTTCTCAACCCCTCCCTCATTCCAGCTAGGATCCTCATAAATTCAACTAAATCTCCATTTAATTCTCCGGATTCCAGTCCGGGTATCATGTAAATGTTTCCTCATAAATCATCATCGATATCTCAATTATGGATGAGATATCATCATGGATAAAAATTCGATAAACACGATCCATCCAGTTGAGTTGACTTCATTCGCCGTGGTAACTCGAGCCAATCGACTTTCAACATTTTCCAAATCAAATACCCAATACGATAACGAAAAAGGAAGGGAGAGAGAGAGAGAGAGAGAGAGAGAGAGTGAGAGATATCTTCTCCATCCTTCGGTAACGTCCAACTCCGATTTCGATAACAATTCCCTCGGTTTCAATCGAAAATTAATAAAAACAAAGGAAACAAACATATTTCAATTTTTGAAGTATAAACGGTTGATGATGGAAGCGAAACGCAAAAATAAATGAGAGGGAAGAAGGGGAAAGAAAGCAAAGAAATTACAAGAACAAAATTGGATTCAATTTACGATAAAAGAAGAGAGAATAGGACAGGCGGTGCGAAAGAAGCAATTTAAAATTGAAAAATGAACCCTCTTCACGGACCACACGTATCTATATATCGAGATTGAATTTTATGAATTCTTCGACAACAACGTGGCGTTCGGAAAGAAGGCGAAAGAAAATTATAGTGATCGAACGATGGTAGTCTGAGACTAATGATAATAATTCGACCTCTTTTTCGAGTAATTGATGAACCTGACTCAAAGTGGTAGGAAAGGACGACGATGATTGTCGTTATATTTCCAAAAGCAACAGGCTTTCTTTTGACGCAATACACACGGTAGCGTGTGCAAAGTGGAGAAAAAAATAATATGCTTTCGTTTGTCTGTACATGGATATATGTAAAGTAGAACGTAAAACAACGATTGGCTATCCCGCAAACTGGATATATTCGCTATTAGCCTCAAAGTCACCCGATCGGAACGGCTTAGCGTGAAAATTTATGTCCGACAACGGGCGACTAACGAGGTGTCGGCCGATGCCATTTAATTCTTATCTGACCTCTTGATTGGCTCGCGTGCTAGACGTGGATTAAAGCTGCCGTTCAACATTAATTCCAGTAATTAACTAAGACTCCCTTTTCCTCCTTGTCCAAAGCTCGACTCCGAATCGGCCTTCGCCCCCACGATCCCGATATTGAGCCCGTAAACTCGAGACCTCCCACATCCTACGTATCCGTAAAACAAACCGATATCTCCCCTACTTCCAGAACACATTCCCAACTCTTTTCTAAATCCAGATAATCTATGAGAAAACTTCAAGCCGAAACTAGAGTTCAAATAATGTTCCTTGAAATAATGATGTATTGAAGCAATTGAACTTTACGAAGAGAAAACGAAAAGATCTTTTCAGAAAAAGTGTCATTAATGTGGAGATTCGATGATTTCTTTTACCCTCAATCTCCTCGATGATGTATAAAATTTATTCCCCGTTCGATGAGAAGAGCGCATCGAACTCCTTTGAATCTATCGAATCGTCGATCGAGTTTCTGTCTTATCGGACAAGAAAAATTGAGGCTCGACGTTGCCGGTTGTATGTCAAATGATTCACGATATCTCAAATTACAAACGAGAATACCGAGATAATACGTGACACGCGAAGATATGGAGAGAAGGAGGAGAGAAGAGTGACGTTGTTAATGAAGGTAAACAAATGAATGTGGTATTTAACTAAAGGTTGACGTGATATGAGTAGGGAAATGAATTTCTCCTCTTCTTTTTCATCGGCTTCTTCTAATCGAGGAGACAAGATCAACGTGTGATGTGGATTGTTGTTTTTCTTCTTCTTCATCTTGTTATTCTCCTTCTCACGCGTGACGAGGTACACCAACGTCTGTTGATACCCTTGTATCTAAGAAGTTTCACTAAAAGGTGCTTCGTGTCTCCAGATTAAGAACAGACGAAGCCACCTCGACGTAGCAGGCCTAATCTCTCTTTGAAACGAACTACAATGCCTTTGATTCGTTCCTTCAAAATCGAATGGATGGTTCTTTCGATCGCTGAAAGGGCTTATCTCAAAACAGGTACTCGGGAATGAATTCTTAAGATTCTTCTGAATTATTAGATGTTGGGGACTTGTTATTATTTGAGATATCAAACGTGTGATACGCGGTTCGAGAATATCGACGCCCTGCTTGAAGAATCTCATTGAACCGATTGATTGCTGCAGAAAACTGATTCAAACCCATTTGGAATCGATTTTTAATGGGTTTGAATCGGTTTTCTGCATCAATCAATCGGTTCAATGTGATTCTTCAAGCAGAGTGTATATAGACATAATCAAAGTATTAAAAGCATGAACAAAGTTTATTTTTTTTCCCAAATGATATAAATTTGCTAGCAATGCGCATTGATCGTTACACTGAGAAAAGTGTATGGGATTGATTACCCATTCGCCCCTCCGACTGTCTGGAACTTTTGTTCATATACTGATCAGAAAGTTGTAGAGGGCTGCGCCTGTCAGTTGGCCTATCGATTCTGTAAAATGAATCATTCATCGCGAAACTTTAAGATGAATGGTGAGAAAATGACCAATAATACTATTAGATAATACTATTATATCTATAAACTGTTGAGCTACAAGGAACCAAACTTCGCATCGTTGATATTTTGAGGTTATGATTCGGTCCACTAGATGAAATCGCCATCTGGATTTCTTGGGGATTCCTTGGTCAATACGTGAACCGGATTTCTAGGGGAAAATGCACGAGTCGGAGGGGCCTGGATTTGGTGATCGTTCCTATGTTAACCTATCGTTTCCATGATAACGTCAACAGTTTATCGCACTCACTTCGATTTTGAATAGTACTTATTACAATTTTGGAATATCTGTCACCGAATTCCTATTATTCCTGGTAATGGTTACCGCGTGCTTCTCTCCATGTACTCCACGAACCCTTTCAAATTCTCAAAACTAGGGTGAACTACTCCATAGACAAACGATTCATAAAAGGAGTAACTATTACAAATTTCTGCTAAACTGCAATGATTCGATTTATTTCACAATAGAAGTAACTTCAATCGAATTATTTTAATGTAGCAGAAATTTTTAATAGTTACTTCTTTTATGGATCATTCATCTACCGAGTAGATCACCCTACAATATAAGTTCCACAACAGTACCCTGAATTATTTTTGACCTCACAAAAATCCATATAATGTTTCGTTCAATCTTGTTTTTAACTCCCCCACAAATATGTCGAAAAAATGTTACCAAATTTGTAGGATCATCTATGTAATAATATCTAATCTCATTCCAACACATAATTTTATTATTATCTTATTTCTAACGAAAAATCACTTTTTCAATTCTTTTTAAAAATTCGATCTTGTCTTTTCACAACATCTTGTCTACATAGATGGATAATGATATGAAACTCTTATAACAAGTTCTCTTGCAGCGTCTTCTCTTTTCCTGGGGCACGTAGAGATTTCGTTTCAGAAAATTTCAACCACATCTACACACGTCGAAAAGAAAAAAAACTCGACTAGAGAGATTCGTGTTTCACAACAACGGTCTCCCAAGCAGCTCCCGGTGCTTAAAAACTTATTTTCCTCTTTGTGGGAACAATATTTTGCTTATTCACTATCTACAGAGACATAAAAATGTGATAGGATTGTGTTCAGAGTTGACGAACTTGTTTTTTTCTTAATTCCTATTTTGTGAACGTTTCGAGAGATTCTAATTCAAGAATCTAATCGCGAGTTTCTAATTCAAATATCATGCGAAAACCCTATACAAATCATCTTATCGATCTCATATAAGCAATTAAATTGGTTAATCTATCATTGAAAACTTCTAAACTAACGAGAATTATTCTTTCTTTCACAGATCTCCTTGGTAGGCCTCGTTTCTAGTGACAATAGTACAATAGGTGACCATTCTATAATCGAAGATGTATCGGAAATTACAAATGGGGACGACGACCTTGATATAGATCCTGACGATCAGGTAAGATTGTGACAAATTTTATCATATCTCTATCTCAAAGATGTTATTTTGCTTTCAAATGAATTTTAATGTTCTCAAGTGAAAGAAGTTTGGAATAAAGCGATGCGACAAAATGATCTAAAAATGTGGAACACAATGACAAGATTTTAATATCATTTGATCGAAATCATGTTATTTCGTTCCAAATTTTCATACGACTTTGATGCATGTTCTCACTGAGTACTAAATTACAACTACTTTACCTCGATGAAAATTCAGAACTAAAAGAGAATGGGGAAGAGGGAGGAAATAAATAGCCACGCCGAGGTGCTATGCTTTTTTTTACGATGAGTCATGCTTTCAGAGAATTCGTTAACTCAGATGCGAGATGATTTATCTTCTCCTTAAAATCAGCTTTTGTTTCACAAAATTATGCACAAAGGTTTTATAAACGTGTAGAAATCTAAATCGGGGTTATCGTTCGCTCTTTGCCTCTTTTTTTTAGTCAATTAAAGAGGCTAGTAACTCCCTTTCGGTATCCTTATTACATACTTGATGGAGAATAAATTTTAAGATTCAGATTTTGAACTATAAATCAAATTGAATTGATGAATTTTGTATGATTCGCCAAATGGAACGGTAGTTGTTCCTTCTCGTAATGGACCAAAAATCGATAATCCGAAGCTCAAGTATTTCGAACGCCAATTGCTGTAGAAACTTGGTTCAACTTTCCGGAAGTGAATGATCTTTCAAAGTTTATATGAAAAATCAGCATGAATATTCGAATTACTTGAGTGCGAATTATCGATTTTCGATGTATTGAGAATTTCAGAGAATTCTAAAACTATTGTGCCGAACAATGTGTTTTGGATAATGGTACGCTGTATAAATCAATCGGAATTTTCAATTATATCCATTACTGGTACATTGTTATGCAATTTACCATGAATTTAACTGAAAATTCCGAATTTCATGGGGTTTTGCTAATGTCTCACGGGGAATTTTCGAATAAATACAGAAAATTTCTAACGCGTGTGTTCCCACACAGTACGCAGTTCTTGAATATATCTAAAAGAATACTCAATTGAGAGATCTTCAAGAACGTTCTTGAAGAGTTCTTAAAAATATCTTTCAGAAGTGTTGGAAAGACATCTTGTGAAAGATTTCTAAAAGATGTCTCGATTCAAGACATCTCCTAGACGACCATGCGAGATATCTTAAAGATATCTTTGAGAAGCATTTGAAAGATATCTTCTTGGAAGACTTTAACAAAATATGTTTGAGAAGATAGATTGTCAGCAGGTTGAGGTTATAAATACCTGATCATATGAATTGGCATGAATAACACTCGGAATGTGCCTTTAATTATAATCGAATTACACATGTGATAAATTCGGTCACAAATCGAAAGCTTGAAAAATCTATAAACATGCCAAGAGATTTTAAATTGTGCGAAAATTACGATTTTGTAACGTTTTTATACCCGCACTGGAATTAACGAATCTTCAAGACACAAATATTTTACAAATTACTGAACTTTTTACGCTCAATTTTATGTACAGCCTTCAAGTAAATTCACAAAAATTCTCATTCATACTCATTAATAAGTTATTCTTCAATAACGTTGGGATAGAAATAATTTAGGAGCAATCTGTGGTATCCACGACCAACTTATCTGACATTTGTTGATATAATAACAGTTTTTTCAAAAGATCACTTCTACTCTGAAAATGTACACCACTGACACGATTCCACTGTGTTATATTGACAATCATAAGCATCAAAACCGAACTGTCTCTATAGCTCAGGTCACTGGAGCGTAAGTACATCGTAAGATGCGCGGGTTCGATTCCCGCAACCTCAAGGATTGAGATAAAGTCAACTTCGTAGGAGTGCGAAAGCGACAAAGACAAATATGGGGGAGAGGGAGGAGAAGGAAAAAGAAGAGGTGTTGGAATTTTTTTTCGTGAATAAATTCCCCCTTCTTCCAAGACATTTTTATGAACTTTGCAAGACATCTTTAAGAAATCTTGAAGAACTCTTTTAGATTTCTTAATTTCTTCTTAAAGATATCTTGAAGCAGTCTCCGAGACATCTTTTAGAAATCTATTCATGTTGCATAAGACATCTTTTCGAATACGAAAAGATATCTTTTAGAAAATTCTTCAAGACTTCGTACTTTTGGAAGATATCTTTTACAATTCTAAAAGATATCTTCGTGTCCGTTTGGGTTTGTTATTATAATAACTTCACAATATTTATGTGAAGTTTTCCATAGACATTTTTGCACAGTTCACTTGTTATAACACTAAACGATTCAACAAATTGTCAATTTCTGTGTGTTCGTTAATTGAGCTTTCATCAACCAATTTGCTGTTCGAATGACAAATTACTTTGCTGTTTTCGCGAATTTTCTTTTCCAAGTGCATATTTTTTTGTTTTTGATGAATTATCATATAAGATATGTGTGAGAATCTCAAATTATTCCTATAATAATTATTTGTTTACTGATAGCATGTAATCAGCGAAGTATTTATGAAAACAATACTGTAAAAATATCGTGTAAATCATCGAACGCACTTTTTTTGTCCGGTTTTTGTAATTTATATTATTGCAATTCACATCCGAAATAACAGATGAACATTATTTTGGACTAAGAAATTGTTCGGATTGAACATCACAATTCGGAATCAAATTTAATTCTCAATTTAAAAAACTTGGAATTAGGAATGAAATTGATTTGTCGATTGGAAAAACTCTGAATTTGGACTCAAATTTGATTATTGAGTTAAAAAAGTTTCAATTAAGAATTATATTCAGTTTTTTATTGAAAAAACATCAATTGAGAACTGAATTCAATTGTTAATTCAAAAAACTTCGGATTAAAAATTACATTCAATTGTTCATTCTAAGAAAATTTCAATCGAGAACTGAATCCAATTGTTGATTGAGAAAACTTGGAATCAGGAATGGGATTGATTCGTTAATTGAAAAAACTCTGAATTAAGACTCAAATTCAATTATCAAGTGAAAAAAAATCCAATTGAGAATTAATTTCAATTTTTGATTGAAAAAAAATGAATTAAGAACGGAATTCAATTGGTAATTGAGGAAACTAAGAATTAGGAATTGAATCCAATTGTTAATTCGAGAAACTTTGAATTAAAAATTACATTTAATTCTTTTTTTTTTAAATTTCAATTAAGAATTCAATCCGATTGTTGATTCAAAAACTTGGAATTAATAATTAAATTGATTTGTCAATTGAGGAAACTTTGAATTAAGAATTGAATTCAATTGTCGATTGAAAAAGAATTTCAATTCAGAATTACATGCTAATTCTTGATTGTGTTTTTCTTTAATTACATAAAATTTACAACCCTGGTCCTTGCACAACGTTCAAAGTTTTTTTGAGGCGAACATTTTCCATCTCAACGATGTCAAGCAGAGATGAGATGCAATAATCGACGGAGAATGGAAGAATTCTGGTAAAAGAAATCCATTAATCAACTCATGAGTCGATCAGATTCGATCAGACCTTTGTACTTGCGCATTGGCGATTGAATGCATTGAGATATCCCAGTTGAGTCGGGTGAGTATCATTCTCAAATAGAAAATGAATAGCATCGAATTGAGATTATCCAAAGAATACAATGGGATTTAATAGGTATAACACAGATAAATGGTATCGGAATCAATGCGTAATTATACGAGGACTTGATTCGAGTATTCGTCCATGTTGAACGGTTTAAATGAGGAATACGACGATAAAATGCGCTCAGAATATAACCGTGGTTCAGCCCGCCCTCGTATCAGATCTTGGATATGGATCACTGGGTTCAGGAGGAGCAATAGCATTATGAGAATCAATTGGTGCTCCGATAAATGACTCGAATGGTATGAATAAGAACCATCATAATGAGGAAAGTGAGGATGAATGCGTATTCTGACGTGCATTGGGGTAAGAATTTGAATGGGATTCTGAGCATGCCACGATGAGATCCAATATGTGAGCTGAAGAGTCATTACTACGTAGTCATGGAGCAATTGCGCGGAGTGAAAAATTCGGTACTTCGATGGATGATTCATATGAGATTGAATAGACAGTACCACGATGGAATCCAATTAGAATCAATAAACCTGAGAAACTGAAAAATCACTCGTTTCGCTTCATTAAGTCTCAGAAGTAACTTATCTGTCTGCTTTAAATGGTCCCTTCACTCGTCTCGAGTGAACTTTCAGTCTTACAGAGCGAAAAATTCACTGGAGGATTGGAATGTTTGAGAATTCTTGACCTAAGAACTTGGACTATCAGTGCAAAAGAGTGGAAATTTGATTCGAAAATTTGACAAACTCACTTATTTCGGATCACTCAATGTTTTGGAGAATTCATCCGCAGTCCTTCACGAGACAATACTCGTATAATAATTAACTCAATCAAAACTGAAATAACAAAAATCAACTCCAAAAAAATGTGTATTCAACATTTGAATGCACTCAACTTCCTCCCATCAATCCATTCGAGTGCATAAAATATTTGTCTCTCGTTATGCACTTGAACCAGCAATAAAAATACGTATATTTTGCTCGAATCGCGTATCTACGTAAATACGTACGTATACAGATAGCATCATTACGTTCTATCAAATTATTTTTTCAAAGAACAAGCGTAGATTCATTCCAACCGTGCTGTCCGAGTTTCATTACGTCCAGGGATATAACACAAAAAGTAATCATGATTAGCATTTCCATAGTTGGTGGTCATTTCATTTGTACCTTGGAGAATATTAGTATAGTCGAGAATGAGCTAGAGAAGAATTAGGTCGAGAGAGATTGTTGGAGATATTATTTTTCAACAAAATAAAACGTTCTTTTTTATACCTCCGAATTTTCTCGCACACATATCCGTGCATTCATCGATTCACAATTTTATATTGTAATGAAACTTCACATACCGATATCCCTGTGCGGAGAAAAAAAGAAAAAACAAAAGACTTTTCGCAATGTACATCAGAATTCGCTAGAGCAGAACCCATACACGTTCGAAGGAAAGAATATTTCATGATCGCGGCATTACAAAGGGAGCGAATAACGTGCAGTTTCCTTCGCTTCGCTCGCCTCTCTAGTTACCCCCTTTGTGCTCATGATGGGATGCAGAAAAAAAAAAAAGAAAATATGTATGTAGTCGAATCGCTTGACGAGAAATAAACTACAACTTCGTTTCGCGGTAACTGGGGGAAAAAATGGGTCACCGGAAACCATTACGGTTTGGGGGTGATAAAGGTATAGCAGGAATTTTGTTTTCCGGGTGATCGATATTTTCAAATAAAAAATAAGAATATGGAATGACGATGATAAGAGATAATGGATGATGCTCTTTTCTCGTTTTCCTAAACAGCACATTCCAGGACAACGAGTATTGGAACGTTCCGTTTCGATAGACTACCTACCATGTTGTATCGTTTGCCAAGAAATCTTCATCGTATCCGTTCTGGTTCTGTCTGTTTGGATGGTTTTGTTTTCTCTGAATACTGTGAAATATTTTCAATGTGTATGCTTGGAAAAAATAAAACAAAAGAGGGTTTTGATTCGGAAGGAGGAAAAATTCAAGTAAAATGTTGAAATCTTGAAACAAACATTCCCTTGCAATGTCAATTATTCTGGCAGAAAAAGGAATTTATATGACGATGATGGATGACAAGTTGACCTTTGAGCACACTTTAAAGATGGGGTGTAAATAAAAATAAGACCCCTAATCGGTCCTTCGGTTCTCGTTTCCCTCCTTCGTTCGACTCAATTTGCTTGATGAATTATTATCATTCCTTCGAACTGCCATTTCTCTTCCCCACAGGCGAACGGTATTGGTGTACGTTACGGTACAAGATACATCGCAATAATAAAGCTTCGACCATAAGTCGCGTGAGACACAATCCAGTGAGGATCGTTGTCTTATAAAAGTTTCGCAATTCTGAGGGAGGTGTGACTGACGTGTAATAATCCGTTCTTACAACTCTCCTCCATCCTATACCGCAAAACTCTTTATACCAACCCCCGAGACGATTCCTGATATTTTCTCTACGATCGTTCATTCTTCAGTTTCAACTTTTATACATTATATTTTTCTTTTTGCGCTTTGCTTGTTGTTCTTTCCTTTTTCGTTTGTTTTTGACCAAACGAAATTATTGTTCTTTCACTTCGAGTCACGTTTGAGAATGTCGTTGTATCGTCGACTCGTTAAATCTAATGATCAAAGTGTGATGAAATGAATTTCAGAAGACGGATGTACGATTACGTCAATTAACTAAGAGATTGTCGGTATTGCTTCACGTTTTTTCGATTCCATAACAACACAGAATTCTTGAAGAGCGTTCCTATGAGTTTTCAAAATCAATCCTAATGGAAATTCATAGCACAAGAATTCTATATTTAATTTCTATTATTTCTGAAGAATTCTATAGAAATCCATTGAATTCTGTATTTGAATTATTACTTTTACCCAGGAAAATGTAGGCTTGAAATCGTTCAAATGCAAAATTCCGATTCAAATCTGATAGGTATTCATCGGTTTCAATTGGAATGAATAGGATTCTCTTTATCAGGATAATTACGATTGTTCCAAGTATTTTTCTATTTGAATTGAGCATTGCTTATCAAAAATATAATTACACTCGACTTTGATGTAGAATTTAATCGTAAACACACACTGTAAAAAAATTCCTTCTGACAATTGAGAAAATGTGACTGCAATTTGTCTGAATTCTCAGATAAATTTTGAAAATTCCTGAGAATTCAGAAAGAATTTTTCAACAGTGTACTCTCATTCCAAGTTTACAGGGAGATTAATAAGAAAAAACATAAAAATTCAACAAATCAGATTTATTTGGTGAACTGAAGAGTCTTCGAATTCGAACTGAATTTGAATGGAAGTCATGAACTTCATCGATTCAGCACTGCTTCCCACATAATCTTCCTATTATCTTCAATAATGGAACTGGAAAGTCCTCAACTCCTCCTTTTCCAATCAATATGCATACACAGCAATATTTCAATAACTTTGTACATGGATGAATTATGAGTTGAATATTATTCAAAGAAGAAACTTCTGAAAAAATAAGTATAGCGGTCATACAACATCTTTGAACTACGGAAGTTTGATTTATGATGGATTTGATACCAAACTGAGAACAGTTAAATGATCATCATCCTGTCAATGTTCGACCAGGATTCTGCGTTTAGTATACTAACAAATAACTATCTACAAATGAGAAACGAGAGAATGAGTACGTTCAATGGATACCTCTCATTTTAATTCATCATGAGATTGCACTGGGAAATCGTTAAAGCACGATAGATAATGGCACAGCTATTATACATGAGAATTCAAGAGAAGTTCCACATTATCAGATGGAATTTAATCATTGTAATCCAAAAGTGAATGGGTATGTTTCAATTATATGCCACAGCGAGCCTACGGAACAATTCCTACAACAGCCGGCTGTAAATCTCTACAGGGATACATCACGGGACCAGTTGTAACAGTTTTTTGATACCGTGAACAATGAATACCCCCTGGGCAAATGCTGATCTTATAGATTCATTTCCATGTCGAATTTTTATTTTCAATTTTTATTCTCATTTCGTTGGATCGAACGAGAGAAGAACGATCAAATGATTCACGAGATTTTCGTTCTTTCGATTCATTATACTCTTCATATACACATTATTTTATCGATCATATTCCTCTCTTTTTGATTTTTGATGACTAAATTTCAATCAATCATCCGGATTGAAGAAGAAGAAACAAAATATTCTCTCTCTTAAAAAATCTCCAAGTGTAAAATAAACTGCATACAATAACTCCGACTTTTGTTTAACGATTAAATTCCACGGAATTCAGAGAAAACGTATGAACTATGGAAACTTACGAGACAGAGACAACATTGATACACAGAGGGAAGAGAGATCCGCAGAAGTTGGATTCGCGAATGCACATGGCGCGCAAAATGTAGCAACGTGTTTTACGGTGCGGCGAATACAAGCGCAACCAGCACCCAGTGACTCGTACGTTACGTGGCTTAGATAGGTCGTCTACATATGGTGAAGTACCTGGGTGTACTGCTGTTTTATTCGCATCATCATTTTGCTCTCTCGCAGCACCAAAACATTCTCTACGACAGACAGTTAAACTTAGGTACTAAACTATATGAGCCGCTTCTTGTTATCGCCGACCTCCTTTCAACGTTCGCAGATAATACTCTTATGACTGAAAATCGTTTTTATTGTTAGGAATATTGTTTTGACTCGACTGGTTTACGTCGAGAATATTATCGAGAGCACAAATTCCGCGCGATACGATCTTTCGAGTTCACTCCAACTCCAAACATATTTAACAAAACTTTTTTCAGCCGCGGCAAAATCCTACACGAATTTAATTGCAACAAACAGATTTTAATCCGTTGAACTTCAATTGAATTCACCTTCGGTAGATAATTATTATTATTCCAACCGAATTTTGCAGAGAGATAATGAAATTTCCCGATCAAACCTGAAACGCATCGAAAAGTTAGAAAATATAACCCGCGCTTTGTGTGTGGCGGTCTTGGGTGGTTTTGTGGTGAACGTTTTGCGAGATAATCGCCTCGGTATCGAGAGTAGAATGAAATAACGTTTGATGAAACAACAACCAACGTGTAAACCAAATTGTGGGATAAAATATCGTTCCTCATTTGTTCTTGATTAGCTTGTCAACTGCACAAAAAGTTCATCAGTGACCTCTAATATCGAACGCTGTGTGGGGAAGAAATAAAGTATCGGGTGAACTAGAAGTGATTTGTTATCGAATACGGAGCAATGGTTATAGAAATGAAATCAGGGAAATGAACCATGAGGGATGTAGTGGCTTGTAGTCGATTTCTTGAGAATAAATCAACAAGATAATTGTATTCTCAGAGTGAATAATTAATTCGAAAACTGCGAATGAAATTCTGTTGAGCACACTGAGAAAAATCTGCATTGTAGAAATCATGTTTCAATATAGTAATGTATTTGACGGTGAAAAATACATTATTTTGGTTATTATTACCATGAGCTAGGTGATAAATACCATCTTTTTGGTGAATCAAACAGAATGTACGGTGAAATTCAACATTGAAAAGGTACTTTTCACTTTTGAAAGGCTGGCTTCAGTTTTCATTATTTGACGGGTGAAAAATATACGAAATAGAGGTTATTTTCACATTTCATTTTTCTCAGTGCACTCACAGCCACTCACTTAGCGGTAGTAGCAGGAAATGTAGCTGTCGCAGTGGAAATTCAACAGGTAAATTATTTGGCTATCCATATATCAACCACAAAACCTGTGCAGTTACAGCTACCATTTCCTACTGCGGTAGCTAAAAATTAGCTACAGTCGCAATTATTTCAGCTACATCGTTGAAAAAAGGGTGCTGAAAAAGTGAGTAGCTACCACAGCTATTTCTTTTTTCTCCGCGAAGAATTTGAAATTCATAAGTTGGTGACAGGAGGAGAAAAATGCACTCGGAGAACGTTTGTTTCGGGTATACAAAATTCTTGTGGAAATGAACGCAAAGAAACTTTTTGGTTGGCTGAAATACATTTTTTTTGGAACGAACGAAATTTGGTTTACCATAATTAACACTTACTCACAGACAAATAAACTCTATTTTATTCCAGCCAACTAAAAAGTTTCTTTGCGTCCAATTCAGCCATAATTTCATTCCGCTGGAACAAACTGTGTTTCCAGTGTGAATACTTAATTGCGAATCTCAATTCGAATGCTGTCGAGAGATTATTCCAGCTATTTCATTTCATTCGCGTGCGTGCCAAGCGGATAACAAGAGAGGGAAAGTGAGTTTAAAGGTTTTACACGTTTTTCATACAATGATCTGATCACAGATTTTCATTTCTCTCTTTTTTTTTATGATTTCGAACACCTGAAAAGCAGCGAAAAATCACATTTTTATTACAGTACTGAATGCAGTGATTTGTTTTGTTTCATTTAGAATTGAATTACTTTTACAGGATTTTTTCATCACAATTATCGGACTCTTTTCCCACTCCAATGAACTATTCTGCCTTTTGAGTATCGAATCTTCGAAAAGAAGTGAAAATGTCCATCAAATCATATAGTAACAAGTTGGAAATCTACTTCAACCATATGTGCAGGGAAAAATTCTACAATTATTTTTCAGACAGTATCACAATGTTGTGTACATACAGAAGGGTTGAAGGGTATCAAGGTCTCGGAATAAATCAACCAACCAAAAGACTTCGGGAAAAATGTTGAAGTATCGCGAGACATTAATTTATTCGTAAATAAAAAGTAAAGGTGAAGGGTTCATTTACTTTTCTATGGCCTTCAGCTGGACAAGTGGATTCCAAAAGTTTCTAAAAACAGTGCAACAATGTCCCTCTACAGTTCCACTGGAACAAACAAACACTCATAGTTGAGAATTTATAACACAAAGAGTATACAGAAGATTCGCTGTTGAACTATTCAAACGATCAATGAATAGAGAGCATTAAGAGATCCACCGAGATTGCGTCTATGAATTTTGATGGACGCAATAATATGTGGGAGATCGAATGAAACATATCTCCAATGCAGTTAATGAAACTCATCTTCACCTAAAATTGCAAGTAGAACAAAAACACGCGAGAGGTTGCGAATAATCATAAATATAAGGAGTAATCCCTCTGCTATCAGGGGATATCAAGAGCTGGCTTCTGTTATCCCCTCACAGTTTTATTGCCTCATAAAGTGTCTCTTTCTCTCTTGGGAATCATCCTGTAGTTAAGGTATACTTGACCGACCGACCGACCCTACACCATGTCTCATTCGAAGAATAAAAATTTCTCCTCTAATTTATCACACTTAAGTGATAGATTATTTGAGAATTTTCCAACCCTAGCTGCATTATTTGTTCTCTTCCAGGAAGAATGAAAATGATACAACGATATTCGAGCACCATTGATTTTCACTCGGCTCGTTTTGGAATTATAAAATCGAATGTGTCGATATAAAGTAAAATTATCATAATACGATAAAAATAATTCCATCTTGGTGATCTTGTGACTGAATAGAATATAAAGACGAAGGAATGAAATCCGATGTGATTTCAGAGTCGAATGCTTTTTTTATCGATTCCAAAGCCACATTTCTCAAAATAAAAAGACGGGAAAAGGGGGAAGAGGGAGAGAGAGAGATGGAAGAAGAGGTTGACTCAGAGAGGGAGAAACAAATTGACACCTGCACGCGAGGATGGAATCTCGACTGAATGTGGCAAAGAAAAGGAAAGAAAGCAGCAAGAATCTGAAAGAGCCGCTTGAATAATGCAACCCTCGCGCTCAAGATCCTGCTTAAAAGTCCGATCATCCGTCGTCCTCGATCGTTCTGTCGTCTTTGGAAATGTTAACACACACGCTTCGAGCGAGCGTCGTGCGTTTACCAAAAAGACTTGATTAACCCCTTACAAACAGTTTATGGGACCAGGAGGAGAAAAGGAAAAAGAATACCTTTGTTTTCTTTCTCTCCCTTTTTTTTATATCTCCGCGTGGAATGAAGAAAAGGTGAGATAATGATGTTATTTCTTTCGACAAAGAGAATTCTCTCTATCTACAAAATTAAATCATACTTAGTCGTTCTTTTCTCATTGTCGACTCTCCACGCGCGTTCATCCCTTCGATATTCTGCGAATATCTTCCTCATTATCGATCCTTCCAGTTTAGAAAATTCCCGCCTTCCCTCTCAAATATTTTTTTCTGGATTAATATTCTTTGTCCATGCTCCTCCTTCATGTCCCTTCTCCCCTGAAAAGAAATCTCTCCAGACACCATTTATATTCAACAATTTTTTGAATCATTGATGTTTATATGAAGTAAATGAAACTTGGTGATTTCTTATAGAAATATTCTCCCAGAGTTTATGTTTTCCCATCTCTCGTGACAAGTGTCAGAATATACCTGAGGAAACATCATACGTGAGGTGAGAAAAGAGGGAAGTGGTTTCGCAAAGCTCTTAAGAGATATGAGAGGACTTGGTTCAATTTTATTTCCTTTTTTTTCAGGAAACATAAATCTTTTGAGATTCCGTGAGATCCCATGAAAAGATATAAAAGTGTTGAGATGAATTATGCTGAGACATTCAATGAATTCATTTCATTTTTCTTCGGATGTGGGATTGAAAATTAATGACTTCGTATGTAAAGTTAATTGAAGAGTCATAATTTTCATTGTATATGAAGAGAGACATTGGTATTTTGTATGTGTCTTTTCGTTCTCACTTCGATATCGAATCTAAAGTTCTTTCGCAAGAGGGAAAAAGGAATCTATTTTCAATGTAGGTCTGAAATTCACACATTCGTCATTTTTCACCACAAAAGAGGATATGAAATATTCATTACGGAGGGTCATGATAGATCAGAGGGAGTAAAATCACTGCTCGTGTAGATCGTTCTCCTTCGTTCAAATATGAGAAAATCAAGACGGTATCGTGAAATACTTGATACGCCTTTTTTTTCCTTTCCTCTCACGACTGAATTTGAATCGCAGATTTTGATAATTCAGTGAAGTTATTTCTTCGTGTTATATCACTCTATTTGATTTTTTTTGAGATATTTATCGACGAAGGGTGCAATCAAAGGAAGATTTCTAATTAAAGATTCCTTCCTCCACTTGAAAATTTATGAATTTCGTATGATATAAAGTCAAATTATCACGGATATAATTGGATCTCGAACCACTCATATCACTTCGAGGAATGACGCTATCCGTACGGAGATACATAAAATCATTCTCAGAAGAGAGTTCCCCTGCAAAACAACGTTATCATCCCCCTATTGAAATCGACAGAATGTATAATATCTCGATTCAATCCTATCGGATTGATACTCCTCGGATAAATGAACTTTTCATTCAAAAATCAACTCAATCAGAGAATTTTCTTAGATCCTTCTCCTGCTTTCCCCATCTTACTTGGAGCGATAAAAGCGTGAAAATGTAACAGAGAATCAAAGGAGGTGAGAGGAAATCAGAGATGAGGCAAGGAAAAGACAGATGGCACAAAGAGAGCAGAGACCAGAGCAAATGAGAGTAGAACCAAAAATAAGACAGAAGAGGTAAAAGGGAAGGTTCCTTCAGGAGACAACGAGAAAGAAAGAGATGAGAGAGAAGAGTGCTACTTTACCCATCGTCGCGTCAATGCGATATACAGTGGCGAAGTTTGAATAATGCAAACTTGCAAGCCTGCTTAAAAGTGATCGGGTGGGCTGGTTGGCTGGCCCTGCTGCTATCACACCACCATCGCGTCACCCTTCCACCCATTTCCTTCTTTTGAAACCTAAGCGAACGAGCTAAGATTGATTTTAGATTGAGTGGGAATTGGGAATAGCTGCCCCGTTACTCTCTTTCCGGACAAACTTTGGGCTCTTACTCCCCTTTCAAATTCCACGCCTTTCTTTCTTCCAAGTTTTCTTTTCGTGGATTCAAGTTTCTAGATGCATTTTTGGTTCGAGTATTTATCTGAAAATCTCTTCTCACCATATCGCTGAGTAATTTTTCAAATGAGCATCATTCCTACATACATTTGCATTCGTCAATGAGATTTCACATTCCACGATATTCTTCATATTCACTTATATAGAAAAATCCATTCAACTTGGACGTACAAAGGAAGTTCGATTCTTTATGTTTCTTTTATTACTTGCCAAATGGAAATCCAGATCTCAACTTCATACGTTCTACATTCTACATTCTTTGCCGGTTTCTACAGTACAAAAATCCAATTATGAGGCTTTCAAATGAAAGGCTCGTATGAGAGAAAGAAAGGAATCATAGAGAAGCAAAAAGATTTCAATAGATTTTCATCTTTTCGTTACAATAAATTCCCTTGATTTTTTAAATTCGTTTTTAACGAGTTTCGTGCTACTTTTCAATCGATATCTTTGGAAAAACGTTGAGATTCTTCGATAAAACGAGAACGAATAAGAGTATTGATTCCATTCAAATGTTAAACAAAATCAATTTTCATTCACATTGGAAGAGATTCTGAGAAATATGTGATTGCGAATATCGATCCAAATTGAATGTAGTCGGATTTCGATGGCCCATTATTAAAATAAGGATTTTGATCTACAGTGTGTACGAATACGTTTGAGATATTCAAAGCGCATTCAAAACTCAATTCACTGTAAATTCATACCTGTTATACAGATATTTGAATGGAGAGAACAGTAATCCATACGGTAAATAAAAGATTAACAGCCAGCTTTATCTCTGCAATCAAATCAATAGAACGATAATACTCAGTGCTTTTGTGAATGTTAGTTATTATGAATGAAATTTCCAATCAGGAATTTCCATGTATTCGATATTAGTCTCAAAACTTCCATTTTCGTACAAAATATAAAAAAAGGCAAAAAGAAAGAGTTGATACGAAAGCACCGAAGAACATGGTAAACTACTTCCGCGACATCGACAAGGCAGACCGATAGGCGATCTCTTATTCCGCAATGCAGGTTTTCGTCGTATTCAAAATGTGTATATACACGTATATACATTGACACCAGGGCCACCTGTATTTGAGTTTTTTTATACCTCGGGGCCGATCACCGACAGAACAAATATCTCAACAAGGCAAGCTTTTACGCCCAACCGTTTACATCTTTTTTTTCGTTTCTTCATTTTCTCTATTCCAAGTTTTTTCCTAATTCTTTTGTTTTCTTTCTTCTCTATAAATATATACATACGTCACCTTTATTCCATAAATGTGATACTACATAAAATATGTAAAATTCCCAGCGAACAATCCGCACGTGTTGGTCTGTAAAGAGCGTATGCCTTCGAGTAGCAGAGTTCAAATTCGGAACGTCAACTTGATCGTTGTTGTTTCCTACTTCGAGCAAATGTGAAAATTCATTTCCAAAATTCATGTCCTTTTATTATTTCCATCGATTAAACTTGTCACCCTACAACTGAATGGAACGTAAATAAATTCCTCGAAGAGAACAAAAACATGGCGATCTGTGCTGTGATATAACTTTGTGTACAACAAAATATAAATCTTATGGATGAACAAAGGGTCAAAAAAGAAGCACAAGGACTTATACACACTTACTAAATTACAAAATAAAACTCTTCATTGTTTACTCATGTAATAGTTTCTAGATGAGATATGAAATAGAAATATATTCCATCACATATATTTGAATTTATTCCTTTCGGAGGAGTCTAATGGCGACATCCATTTAGCTACAACATTGAGTGCCAATATTTACTCCTCATGTATACATACACTTTCTTCTCATATTGCGGTGATCCCAAGGTTTGAGAATGGGATCAACTACAAATCGCTTTCATGAAGGTCTACAACAATTTTCAAACGATCCTTCATGGTATTTCTCAAGAAGGTTTCAGCCTATATTCGATTTACGATGAAATAAGCTGTTATAGTTCGCATGGGAAATGATTTCAGATGATAAAAAATAAACAAGCGATAAGCAGGATTAAAATCAACGCTTCTTCCTCTCACAATTTTGAAACTTTCTTCTTTTTTGTGTGATTTTGAATTTTCTGAAATTGAAAATTCTTAAATGAATGTTGAACCCTCTGCTAAAAATACCCGCCAGGAGTTTCTATGAATTTCTGACCGGCTTTGGTGATGAAAATGAGGGTTTGAAAAGTACGAGAAACTGATCAGAAGCTTCCAGCAAAGTCAAAAAAATCTACTAAAACGGAAAATAATTTTCTGGCAGCTTTTGACCGATTTTTCGTAGCTCTCCAAACTTTCTTGAATATTGGATAGAATTTTTATAATTTTTGTCAGCAATTCCCCCGGCAAAAACTCGTAGAAATTTCCTAACCGGGTCCGACGACCTCTTTCCGCAGGTTCAAGTAGCACAGATGTTACATTCAAAGTTCTTTTCTTTTACATTGAAATATCTACAGCAGAGACTACACTACACATGTTTCGACCACATATCATATTCACATCGTCGTTACATTGAATTGTGGAAATGTGAATGTAGAAGGACTTCAAATGTAACTTCTGTGACACTCGCTTAGCCATGTGTTGCTTGGGAACGAATAAACCCTCAAATGGTGTGAGTTCAGTATAAAACTTGGCTTCAAAATTTCAAAGCATCCATGGTGAAAAAAAACTCACTGAATCTTCCTGGAAATTTCACGTTTCAGAGAAATTCAGAGATCTAAAGGAATTCAGAGGAATTCAACGTGATTCAGAAGAATTTACAAGATTGGTGGATCGGGAAAAATTGTGCGTTGTACTTTTCAGAAGAGTTCAGAGAAATACAGAAAAATTCAGAGGAATTCAGAGAAAAATTGAGTGAAATTTGCAGTCTAAAATTGCGGAGGCATCCGGGAAGTTCCATGGAGGTTTGGAGATAGGTGAACTAGGGGAACCTGTGCATTGAACTTTTTAGAGGAATTTATTGAAACTCAGAGAGATCCAGAAAAATTCAGGGAAATTTAGCCAAATTTTTGCTCCATGATTTCAGAAATGGATTAAATGGAATGTGTATTCGAAGATTTCAGAGGCTTCCTGAGAGTTTCAAAGAGATTCAAAGACGGGTGAATTAGCATAGATTGTGCGTTAAAGTTTCAAGATGCATTCAGTGGAATTCAAATAGATCTAAAGAAAATCAGGAAAGTTGAGACAAGTAAATTTTACAACATTTTTCAAATTCCTTCTCAATTCCAAGATCTGAGAGACATTATGGGAGTTCCAGAGACATGAGGAAACAGGAAATATTCTGCATTGGATTCTTCAGACGGATGCAGAGGGATTTAAGGAGGTTCGAAAAGAAGTGAACTGTGGAAAGTTCCTAGTCTAATATTTGAAACGGATTTAGGCAGTTTGAAACAAATTCGGAAAGATTCGAAACCATTCAGATCCTGATGAAGTGGGAATCGAACTGTCAACTGAGATTCAGAGGAATTCAGAGGGATTGAGAGAGAAGGAGACAAATGTACAGGAATTCAGAAAGATTTTGACAATTGTATAAGGAATTTTTAGATCGAATGAATACTGCAAAAATGATTGTGGAATTTTCCCCCAAAGAAATGGTGGCAGCAAAGTTCCTTCACAGATGGGGAATTTCTCATCATAATTTAGTGGACTTTTTCTTCATTTGTGCAGGATTCGACAACCAAAACACAAAATAATTCCTCAAAGTGGTGGAAAAATCTCTCATTTCTTATGGAAAAACAATTCCCCCACAATGAGGGGACGAAATCCACCAAAAGTGTAAAGAAAAACTCCCCGCATTTTTAACAGTGAATAGCACTCTAAGGGATTCAGATAAATTTAGAAGGTTTCACAGGAATTCAAAGGGAATCAGAGGGATCCGGAGGATCCAAAGGGAACCCAGAGGGACCCCAGAGAGATTTGGACAAATTCAGAGGAAGCTTTGAAATTTAAATAAATGAAATTCGGAAAAATTCTAACAGATCCGAAGAGATACAGAGAAATTCACCGAAATTCAGGGGCAGCTTTGATTCTGAACAAATAAGAGAATTTAGAGAGTTTGGAATTAGGAAAATTCAGAAAAATTCAAAGAAAGTTGAAGAGATTCAGAATGTTTTAATATTTGCAAGCTTCAACTTTCTATACATCCTCTCAAATTAATATGAATCTCCTTGAGAAATGTCTCAAAATATAGAAAGATTCAGAAAAATTTCAGAGAAATTTGGACAAATTGTGACGAATCTCTCAAATTGAATGAAGAAAATGCTGGGGGATTCAGAGAAATTCAGAGGAAGCTTTGAGATCCAAATGAATGCGATTTTGAGAGATTCACAAAGATGCTTGAAAATTTCTAAATCAAGAAAATCACTGCAAAAACTGACATCTTATCTTAAGATACTTTTGTAGTGACTTTCCAAACATTTAAAAATGTTACTGTAATCATATTCAAAACACAAAACTATGTTTTCATTCAAGACATGACGTCTTTGATTAGCACTTAAAAATGTTTGAAAGCTGTAAGTAGAAACATAACCTCGAATCCTTATAACCTTCCAGTTGGAACAGTCGAGTGTTAGATTTGAATGATCAAACATATCATGTCTTATTTCGAGACATATCTTCGACGGCAATTTTTGCAGTGATTCAGAGGGATGCAAAGGAAGTTGAACAGATTCAAGATGTGATTCTATTTGGCAAGTCTTCAACTTTCTTTAAACTACTCTGAATCTCTCTGAAAAATGTCTCAAAATATAGAGAGATTTGGAGAGATTCTTCTTACTAGGGATTCTTTGAAACCTTTGAAAAGCCCGTGTATTCAACTGCATGAAACTGTAAATTTCAAGAAGCAGTGTTCAAGGACTCACGTGTATTATTTTTTAATAATACATCTTCGGTTCTTGGGATGTCGTTGTCGGATTCATGCTGTAAATAACCTGACCTCTCATATATTTTCATGGAAAAAAGTAAAGGATCTTTCGGTATGTCGAATCAGATAAATTGAATTTATATCCTTCATTAGACGTACTTATATCAAATCACGGATACACCTTTCTGCCACGAATCCACTCACAGGAATCTTCTTTTTTCATACGAAAAACTATGATAAAACGTACATAAGCTCTACTCAATCGAGATTGATATATCACAACGATCCTCAACGAATTGGTCAATCCTTTGTGACCACCGTTGCAGTATTATTCATCACGACCAAGCTTTTGGATAAAGCAATGTGCGGCAAAATCACGTTAAAAGCTTCTACCTTTCACTCTCTCGATTCGTTTCCTTCCTTCTTTTTCTTTCCTTTCCGCTTATCCAGCTCCATACATACGTGTGTATATACACAAGCTACTCTATATTTTATTGACCGTATAAGCTCGCATTTCATCGCTGAAAAGCATACCGGAATGAGGAAAAAAAGGAAAAAAATAGCAGAGGAGGAGGTGGAGGAGGAAGAAGTGAAAAAACTGGAGAGTGAAGAGTGAAGGGTGAATGAAAAAATATACGTGTAGGGAGGAGTGGAAAAAAAAAGAAACGACCTCGCGAAAGTATTTTTCAACAGAGAGAAAAGAGTTAGTAGAGATCTAGAGCTTATAGAAGAGTGCCGATGGTCTTTAACGAAACGCGACCACCGAATGAACAGAGAGTTCTCTTTTTCTCCCTCTTTCCCACGAGGAAAACGAGTGGGATTAGGATAAAAAAGATTAATCGTTGCCTGTACTCAACGGAAAACCGATACAATGAGTCGTTATTGGAAACTCGAAGAGTCGAGGCAAATGTAGCATGTGTAAATGTGATCTGAAAACTTGGTTTCGAAGGAAAAGAAAAACATTCGGCGTTGTTCACGCGTTGTAATTCATCTAACCAAGATCAAGGAATTGGAAACTTGTTTCATCATAAACAGTTGTTGTCATTCGAAAAGAATACAGAACAAGAAAGCACAGTATGTTTGGGGAATGAAATTTCAATAACGCCATTCGAGACGAGCAACAACAAATGCCCCCAAGATCACGATACGCGTGATACCCACAATTTTCTTATTCCACTTCATGTTTTCTGTTTCTTCTTCTTTCTTTCACTTCAAGGAAAAAACGGGATACATAAAAAAGCACGAATAGGGGAGGAAGTAAGTCCGTTTATGTTGGACGTGATAAAAATTGGTCCCTGTCGTCGGGTTAGCGGTGCCGCTGTCGTGGGATGCTCGGCACGTCCACTCGGTCTGAATCAAGCAGATTTCGAAAATTCACTTGTGCCGTAAAGACACGCCACACAGCGACAACAGCAACAGCACCACCAGCAGTTGAGATGAATTCGCGACGTTCGTGGATATTTTATGGGAATCTTTTTCCCTCGTTCTGCTTCTGAAAAGAGACTGTTGAAACGATGGTGGTGTGGCTGTAACCCTGACGTTGACGCTACAAGGAAAATTCTGAGAAGGAAGGAAGAGAAAAAGAAGAAGAAGAAGAAGAAGAAGCAGAAGGCATAGGAAACAACGTGAAAGATTGATGAAGGCTTTCCAAACCTAATACATTGTCCGACGGAGGTTCGACATCGCTAACTGTTTGCTAAGTGAAAAATCTCTCGTTCACGTCATTCTCTTCTTTTCCCTGCTTTGCTCCACCATCATCGTTTTTTCTTTTTCTCTCCCCCCCCCCTCCCTCTTCGAGAAGAATACATAAAAATTAACGATAACTTCTGTAACGACAAGAAGGAATAAAAAAAATTTAATTAATATTAATTACTCGACTACGTGTCCTAGGCTCGTTATTTTTTACAAAGCCTCATTATTATACGAATATTCTGTATACGTGCCGCCGCGAGGTGTGGTCCCAGTACATATGCTTTGTAACAATTACGCAATTAACACGATTTACGTTAGTTGAAAAAAGTAATTAGCATTTTGAATATTATATTCTCTTTTTTTCTCACTTACTTTTGTTGGTTTTCGCTCTTGCGTTCATTCATTATTATAAACAATGAACCAACAAAGCTTTCAATGAGATAATTGTCATCAAGTTGTGTACATTATGCACATAATGTGTGCATGTATATGGATGTATATGTGTATGAAAGTAATATATCCCAGTTCTCGTGTACGTGAGTAATATATTTATATATCAAGCGCACGTGCTCGAGGCTCGTTGCACTCTCTAGCAATTGCGCTACCTATTTTAACCTTTGAGTCTACGTAGGTCTTACATTCCTACGTGCCATGCGATAAGGATTATAGCATACCTATCTGTAACACATATCCTTCGTTTTCTGTTTCAGAGTGTTACCTGGGGAGAATGGTCGCCATGGTCCAAATGGTCCCCGTGCACGAGGTACGTAATTCAGAGATTGGATTTTAGAGCGAATGAAAGAATAGAGAGGGACGGAGAGATCCCTCTATGTATACATATGTATCGAGTAAATCGGGAATCTCGTTTTACATTAGAACATTTGTCCAAAAGGTTCTAGCGATTTTTCAAACAAAAATACGATTAACCTTCGAATTTTCCGATGAGGTGAAATACACGGAATAGAGATAATTGTTACAAGAATTGAAGAGAGAAAGATAGTTTTTGAATTGGGATTCGACGAGCTTGTTATAAGATCAGATTTCTAATCCGTGTTTTGAATGAAGGGGGTGTAAAACAAATCCCCTGAGAGTGAAATATGAACGAAAGCTTTGGAAAATATTTAATATTCAAATCGATCGTTATATTTTGATGTAAGGTTTTACCTGGGAATGATTGATGGTTATCGATATAGTCTGAGCATAAATGACGTTACTACGTGCTCGTAATAAAAATTCACCAGTTTTATGTGCACTTTGTGTCAGAAACGAGTATTAAAAGCAACGATTTGATTCGTAAATGTTTCAAAATATCGTGCTACGGATTTGATAGAACTGCAGTTGAATTGCCATGTTTCCTGTCAGGTCAAGGATAGTAACAAACCTACCCATGCAGGTATTGCCAAGACTGAAAACAACCCAAGCTTGTCCCAAGGTTGGCACATGTGTCAGAAACACACCTCCGTGAAGAACAATTGGCCCAATATTGTTCCATGATTGTCCCGTTGTTCCCAATGGATAGTCAGTCATGGTACATTTGTTAATATCTTTGAAATGGTCACTACATTTGGTACAAGCTTGGCACAAGAGTAAAAATCGAGCATTCGTTGAGAACAATTGTGCCGATATCGCCCACATGAGTGGCACAATGTTTATAAATATTGACCAAATTTTGAATTCACAATGACTGAAGACTTGGAGATAACCATCGGGCCAAGGCTGGCCCGGTCTTCCTGCCATAATTAATTCTACGCACTAGTTTTACACACCAAGCTAGATTTTATTAATCTAAGTGAGGATAGAACTTCACTTAATGGTAATAGGATACTTTTCAATGTAATCATACACGGAGATCAACTGATTTTGAAGAACGTTCTTCGATAATTCATGTTTCAAAATAATTCATGGACGGTATTCTGAGGGAGAAAGTTATGAACTAAAATATGAATCAATTACTTTTTTCATCGATATCTGTGATCAAAGGAGCATTGGTTCATGCTTGGTAAATGAATTGGGCCGGGCCTGGCAAAACCACTGGCCCAAGCTTGTCCTGATCTTATCATTCCCAAGCCTGGGCCAAGTTTGGTAAATTGTTCAAGACAAGTCTCGGCAGGTCTTGTGTCATGCTTGGTCCATCATTGGGCCATTGGTCCATACACACATGGGTGGATTCTATGATGGAAACCTAACTTTCATGATTTCAGTAAAACATTCGGCAATTGAAAAAAACCGGGTAGTAGAGGTGAACTCGAGACTCTTGAGCAAAATTCAAGAATAATAAATATCATTCAATTTTACGATCTTCGACTGTTGATAAAACTGCACGGTTATTATATTGAGCTGGCCGATTCTAATGGTGAAACGGGTTCGTTCCACCAGTGGAACGAACTATGTTTGAGACGGCTGCTGTTTTATGATGGGAAAATCATTTTTATAAAGGTAGGATTGAAAAAAATGTTGAGCGACCCCGAAAAAAAGTTCTCTGAGTTGATCTTCAAAGCGGATTCTCAAAATATGGAAAAAAAATATATACATTCTCATACGAGACACGAAAACAAAGAATTGGCAGTTTTTTTTAGCTACCCTTATTTATACACAATTGAATATATTATAATTCTTATATAAGTTCCATAGAATTGAACATAAATCGAGGTGGGCGAATCTTGACGGAGCGAAACTTTTGGACAAAATACTTATCAAGTTTTGATAGGAATTTTATAGGATTCGATACAAATTGAACGTATTTCCTGTGGAAAACATTCACTTCATCAAAATTCTCTCACCTATAAACATAAATCATCCCAAGCGTGTATTGCCTACAATGACAATGGGCCCCAGGCTGGGTCCATCTTCTTTAACCCATTATTGGGGAATGACGATGGGGCCAATGTTGGCTCAATCTTGGCCCGGTTGTGCTTCCCCATACAATTATGGTTTGTAAAAAATGGAAATAATGAATCTTAGCGTGGCCACATTTGAGCTTGGCCCCAATTTGGACCACCGTGGGGCCAAGATTGGGGTAAATATGTATCCCGAACATGTGTGTACAATCCTCAGCGTGTATGAATTTCGGTCCCACTTTGGTCCAGTCTTGGGCCCATATAGGCACGATGGGGTTCAACACTAGGCCCAAGACTGGGCCAAAGTGGAACTGAAATTCATGCCCGCTGGGGTAGGATTCAAAGCAATCTTCCAATTTCGAAAAAAAAGGAAGGGGCAGTACACTGAGAGGAATAATTACTAATACCAAGAAAATGTATTCTTGAATGCAGCTAATATGGTGTGGAGCCAAGGGAAATTTGCTTGAATCAAAAAAAACATTTTTCTCAATTCAAGAAATCTATGCTTGGTTTCAGGAAAATTTTCTTAAATCAAGAAAGAATATTTTTGAAGAAATGAATTTCTTGAAACAAGAAAATATATTGTTGATGGTAGTAATTATTTCTTTCTGCGTATTGGTTGCCTAGTCTGGGTTCATGCCGGACCCATGGTGTTACCAATCCTCAGGCAAAGCAATACAGCCAAGCTGGGAACGATGTTATCATCTCAGGGTTGGCCCCATTTGTCTGCCCAGCTTAGATTGGGCCCGCCATTGATACACACTTGGGATATATAATTGTGGAAACTTTTCTTCCGGAATACAACAAAACCTGAAAGTGTAATTGAGAGTCCATGGAGAGCCAAGGTGAAGCGCTTTCGCGTGGATCATTGAAGTAAATCAACTCACACTTCATTGAGGGGTCCTACAAACATCTCCGCAGGACGTTTCAGAATCAAGAATTACAGAGGGAAACATCAAACTAGCATGTGGGTTCATGAACGGAGGATTTAGTGGAATCATTTCGTTGGAAATATCTGCACCATTTGACGCCAAATATCAAAATAACATATGGGGCGTTCCATGCCGAATCGCATGGTTTGAAAAATTTTTTATTTCCTCCATTTTTTGACATCATTTAGTGCACATCACAAAAGCCTTAAGAAAAATCACCTGCTTTGGTTTTTTGCTCATAACTTCGTTAATAATGGTTCAAATTGTAAGCTTTCGGATTTAAAATGTGCATTCTTTCATGTACTTTTCACAAAATATACAAAAAAAGCATTGAAAATGTTTTTTCTGGATGATTTTCAAGTTTCAAACTGTGTATCTCATCTTTGAAAGTGAGTACATATTTAAATTTTTTTTTCTCTTCAACTCCTTGTCACAACGACTCTTCCTTTAACAACTTTAGAGCCCGGTCTGATCGTACTCTTTCAAGAATCACTGTTTTCCTCCGATTTTTGAAAATTGGAGAAAAATTTTTTTTTCCTAATAATCATCAAGAACATCAATTTTCATCACTGTGTTTTCTTCTTCAACTGGTTCTGAATGATTCTGTTTACTTTCTCATCGTCAAAAGGCGTTGAGGAATCATTAATTACTCATTAAGTCTGTTCAATAACGAAAGTAATACAGGTTTTTATTCATTTGCGTAGTCTTTCAAAAATTCCACACATACTATCAGTATTTCACTGAGAGAAGAGCGATTTGGAGTTCCAGTAAATAGTAATACCAAATTTGCTGTGTTTTTTTTAATCACTGAACGTCAGTGTCGGACTGGCTTATTCCAGGGCCCCCGGCGGACGACCGTGCCGAGGCCGCTATAAAGGGGATGGAATAATTGTTGACTTTCAAAAGAAAACAAAAAAAAAGGGAGAGAATCATACTGATTACAAATCCCTGTGATTCATTTTAATTTCAATGATTCATTGAATTCAAGGAGGAATATATTTGTTATAATTTTTTCCATTGAACTGAAGTTTTTTTCCATTGAAAAAACGATTTATTACAATGAAGGCAAAGAAAATTTTCTGTCAGTCTAAGAAATTGGGTCCTCAGTGTATAAGGTGAATCATTATTCCAACTAACTGGATAGTTGTTTTGACTCATAAGTGGGTCAGAAAAACAACATGCACAGTTGAAACAACTAACCAGTTGGTTGAAATGATAATTATTTTTGACAAGCGCATATATACCTATTTTGTTCACTTGTTCCAACCGATTACTCATTTTTTTTGTACAAGATTGTGCTCTAAACATCAATGTGGGGTACCTCATGGTTTTTAGATGTTGAGGAACGAAATTGTAAAGAATTTTCGTCAGTTGGAGGTTATTACTTTTCACATCTTCTTATACCCACCAGGAAATCAATAAACGACTGAAACTCCCAGATAACACACGAAGAATTCTTTTTCAAGAACAGAAATAGAATTTTTCAAGAACTCTTTTCGAATTAATGAACTCCTATGGAGTTCTAAAAGAGTTCAATGTTTAGGACATTAACGAATTCTTTGAGAATACCGAAAGTATTATTCAAGTACTCTCAAAGAACTCTTTAATGTCCAAAACATTGAATTCTTGCTGAACCTTGTATGAATTCATTAACTCGAAAAGAATTTTTGAAGAATTCTATTCCTGTTCTGGAAAAAGAATTCTTCGTGTGTTGTCTGGGCCTTTATCTAAAGTTGAATCCTGGTCATAGATTCCATGATTATCACTGAATCCACTACGTGGATGGAGAAGAATGATAATATATAAGGGAGAAACATAATTCTCTTTTTGTGTAAATGACATGACATTTATTGTAGAAAATTCCAATCCAAACATCTGAAGCAATGTGCTTTTGCGGCATTTTTTGAACTTATACAATTTATTTCTTCCATGTGACAAATTGAGGATTAAGGAAGTTCTAAATCCGTTCATTCGAACTGTTAGAAAATCCATTGAAAATGTCTTTTTTCCATCGTGCGACTTGAGAATGATGCCAGAAGCGCGGAAACCCTAGTAGAAATCACTCTAGTCGTTCTCTAGTCATTCTCTAAGCCTCACCAGGCGCTCCAAGTAACTTTGCAGTTACCAAAATTTCGATTTTTTTCGCGCATGTTGGAACAAATGAGGCATTAAAACGTTTCAATTACCGCTCTGTTCACACTTGAACACTGTTTTGGTTACCCTTTCGTGTCGTTCTAAACACACCATTCTCACCCAGGTATCTTGCGAGTAAGACTTTTTCAAAAATACCTGATGGATTTCCAAAACATGTCTTATGTAACGCAATCAGCACACTTAAGGAACACCGGTTTCATTCAAGAATAACATAGTTTTCAGATCGTTCTCATTGTGTTGCATACACTGAGAGAAATTTATCAGCAAGAATGACTGATTTTTGTGATCAAATGGGGGATATATTAGACATGAGATCAGGGTTGGAAAAAACCCGGGTTTTTTCTTTAAAACCCGCCCCACTGGGTACAATCAGGTTTTTTCGGATTTTTTCGGGGTTTTTCGGGCTTTTTCGGGTTTTTTCGGGTTTTATCAAATTGGCATCAGTGATGCCAGTATTTCCTAGAGAAATCTTCAGATTTCTTGTCATTGGTCATTTCTTTCCAAATTGAAAATATGATTGGCCAGTTGTACAAGAAATTACCAATCATCAGTTGCTGAAGATTTTTCTAGGGAATACTGGCAATGCTGATTGGCGTTGGTTTTCTCTGATGATTCTTAGTATGACCCACTAATCTTCATTTTTATCGTACTATATTACCATTTTTCGTATATGATGATATAGAATAATATATTTATATATGTATATTTCATGGTAAGCGGTCTTTTGGCCGAATGAACATGATTTGACCACTGCTAGTCATTCCCTAGTGTTCTCTGAAAGCGACTAGTGATTGTCAAATCATGTCGATTCTGCGAAAAGACTCCCTACCATATTCCATTTTACTTCATATTGTCACCAAGAAATACCGAATAAAGTAAAAAGTTACTTTTTATATAATCTCTCATGTGAAAATCAATTTTTGTTCGACTTTGGCCTGAGCTTTCAAAGTTGGGCCTCGATCAGATTGGAATTGGACCAAGATTTGTGTTCACATGAGCTGAAATCAAGTTTGAAACTAGTGAAATTTCCAAGTGAAATTTACTCCAACCGTTAACGCACTTTACTGCAATTCGATTAGCATCGCCACAATTCAAATTGGACGTTACAAATCCTTGTATTTTGTGTCCATTCTAATTTTGATGCAAGACCACACTGCACATCAAAACAATCTACCAAGCGGTTTTGCATGTTTTTTGCCAAATTGTTGAGGAGTCCACCTAGCAGTGCTGGGATTGAAAGAATTTCTTCTTCATTCGGGCACATTTAGAATAGTCTGAGGAATAGACTAGTTCCAGAAAGGGCCACTAAATTAGTTAAACTATATAAATTTTATCAAAATGAACAACACGATGATCAACTACAACTAAGACTTTCTAAAATAGGGTGAACTACCCAGTAGATGAACGATTTATGAAAGAAGTAATTATTAAAAATTTCTGCTACATTGAAGTAATTTGATTGTTTCCATAAGAAGTTGTTACTATTTTGAAAACAACCGAATTATTTTAACGTAGTAGAAATTTCTAATAGTTACTTCTTTTATGAATCTTTATTCCATTAGGCCATCGTGCATTTACTAGGTAGTTCACCCTAATTTTTACTGTGATATTTTTCTTGAATGAAAAAAATACAAAACCCCATATAAGTACACTGAGGGGAAAAAGTCATTGAGGCAAGAAAATATTCCATCCAATGGTATCTATAAAATATTTCTTTGAACCAATTGAATATTATTCGAAGGAATGAAATGGTTTTTGACCGCATGAAGTATTTCATCAACTGAAACCCATTCCATCCATTGGAGTAAAATTTCATTGATCTCAAGAAATATTTTATAAATACCATTATGATGTAATATTTTTTTGTCCCAATGAATTTCTTCCCTCAGTGTATAAAAAATAAACAAATAGAGTTATCAAACTCATTTATTATGTAGAAATTGAGAATGAATATGTACCGTTGTATTTGTACCGAAATATGAACATTCATATTCAAATTATAATTTTATGCTATTTTATTGAATCATAATAAATGCTGTCTCGTCATAATTAAAATCTACATTGTACAAATTGTTTTCCATTGAAGTCATTTTTAATTATTAATGTTCATCTCCCATATTTTTCTATACTTGAAGGAAGTTATCACATTCTATTGACTAATAAGTGGAGGTGTGGTTTTTAGTGGAAACGTGTTTTTTGAAATTTTTCAACATTCCTCAAGCGTTTATAATCTGGCTAGGCAATGCTTCGGAAGGTTTCGAGAATACAAAACGACGATCCAAAACAATGGCTAGTCATACTACATATGCATGAAAAGTTTTGGGCAATTCTCACGGGTTCGTTTTCATAAAAAAAATTACACTTTAATGAATAAGTCTTTCAACGGTATTCGAGCAACATTTGAATAAATCTCAATTAAATAACTTCCTGTATTCAGATCAGTGGAATTCCACTGGACCGCGATTATTAGTAATTTCACCCCAATGCACTCCATTGGTGAATATCCATCCACCGAAAAAAATTATTAGTTACCCTTACTCCAAATTAGTTCCAGCAACTAGATACAGTTGTTGATATTTGGATAACTAAAACGGGCGTTGGCTCAACTAAATTCAAATTTAATTTCTCTGACTTTAGTTGCTGTTACTAATTTGAAGTTGCCTTTACTACAGCTTTTATTACCGGCTTCTATTCTTTTATTACTCGGAACTCATTTTCACAACTACCTTCAGTTCATTCGATCAAATAAATAATTTTTTTCGGTATTGAGTTTCCCAATGGAATATGACTCATTTCGAGCTTTAGGTAAGCTTTCACTCACTAGATAGTGAGTATCAATTGATAACGTAGTAAAATTCATCCAATTCTATCTAGTGGGAAACTGTAGAATCAATGAAATTCTACTGATTCAAATTTAGAAAGAAGAACAACATGGAAAAATACATTGTATAAAATAACGGTTTTTGACTGGGTTTTTGAGGGTTTTTTCAATCCGTACCCACCCGAAAACCCACCTGCATGAGATTACAAATTGATGGGGAATCCCAGCAATTTTTCATTATGTTATTTTAATCCCAAAAATGTTATTCTATCTGAAATTTTAATTCTATTGGAAACTTTTGAATGCAAAGTCACTTATGGAAATGTATTCGCAAAAACGCTAATTATCTTCTTTTTGTGCGATGCAACAAAGCTTTCAGTATCTTTCTAACTACACGGGAAAAAATTCTGGGACGGGGACAAAATTGTGTTATCTTTTAGAACAAATTGTGGTAATTCCAACTAAATTGGAATAGATTTGATGGCAATTGCAGTAAAGTATACTCCAAAATTGTCCCAATCCCAAATTTCATTGCAAATTGTGGTAAATATGACAAGTAATTGTTTTGCCTGTATGAAATTTAGTGGTACTGTTTGTTACAAAATTCAATACCGATTTTTGTATAAATTTTCGTAATATCTCTACGATTGTAATGATCCACAGGAACTATTTCCTTGGCTTCAAATCATTCATCATGTATAATTACATGAATACATACCATAGTGAAGTGCAAAATTGTAAGGAAATTATAGAAGATATTATTGAATTATGGTCGCCACCGAGATTGATGCAGATTTTGCAAACTCAATAAGAAGCTAAAGGACATCACACTATCATAGTATTAAAGTTTGCACAATTTGTGATTATTGAAAATCTGTAATTATTGAAAATTTATCCCTTTCTCTGTAAAATATTTTCTGAAATTCATCATTTTGCCAGGGGCCCCCGGCGATCGCCGGGTAGCCGGGCGGGCCAGTCCGACACTGCTAAACGTATAGGAATTGAGTGACACACAGCGAATTTGTTAATGAATATTGTGTTTACTGAGTAATGTGAAGCAAAATTTCAGTAATCTTTCTTGAAATTTCGTAAAGCATCGCTGAAAGTTCAGTAATATTTAGATTTATCGAACAAGTATATTGCTATATTTACTGAACTTCCAAATCGCTCTTCTCTCAGTGTTGAACTAGAATACTCAAACACAAATTTTTAAAGATTGTATTCTGAATTTCTCCTCAATCCCCTTTTTTTATGAGCCAAAAATAAAAAACATACCGATTTTTTGAAAAATCTCAAATCCTACCAGAAATGGTTTTGTAATGGATGCTAAATAATGTTAAAAAATTTGAGGAAATGAAAAACATATTTCAAACCGTCCGATTCGACATGGAACGAATGCCTCATAAACAAATAAAATCAAAATCAATTCTGACTATTTTTTCAACGCCAAGACCGCACAGCAGCAAGATTTTACCCCATCTATTTCGTACTGTCCTTCCGCTGTAATCTTTTTCCAAGAATCCTTCTTACTTTCATGCGTAGCACACCCTCGAGCCTACTCCGTTATTGAGTAATGGGATGTATACTACGATATAAGTTATACGCCTCTAGGGATTATATAGCTGTTAAAGAGCCGGTAGTGATACATGACAAATAGGTTTGATGGGAGTACTACCAAATGCTAACACAACGCCATTCAAGATACTATTATGGCTCTATACATGACGTTCTACAAAACAGTAATGATGTTACGATTTTCTGTTCAAATCATCATACATTCCAGTCTCAGAATCATTACGAAACCATGAAAATCCAACTGTTCGATTATATAGCGGCAAAAATGTTGAATTAATAAAGAATTTCAATATCTGATCAAAGGAGTCTGCTAATGCTTCGATGAAGGCTTTTTGAATGAAAATTAAAATTCCAAACAAAAAGTCTTGCAACTTTTACCTGATTTTCTCAATTATTTTCAACCGGTTTTCTCTTGTTGGATTATTTTCTACTGAAATCTTATTTGAGCGTTGGAACACTGAATCCATGTTCACACAGGTTATATATACTATGTGTGTCAAAATATGATATATAATACCTTTATGCATAATACATGATTGATATAACAAGGGTGCTAAATTGGTTATAGGCCTAGGGCAGGATTTAATTCAAATCCACCACTGAGCACCCTATATATTACAAATTTGATTCTCTTTCATTGGGAATATGGCAACCTCAGGCGCAAAACTTGTGACCCTCGATATTCAATATCAATAAAACAAAAAATATTAGGAATAAAAATTCAAGCGATCGAATAAATCACGAAACCGGATTTTTCTGATCAATCTGGTAGTAGCGGTATAGCAGAAACGTTCGAAATATCTCGACATAGAATGTGCGAAATTGTATTCCAGGAGTTTCACTATAACACTCCACAAGCGATAAGGTTTTGCTGATTAAAGTGAACCCGAAGTCCCGCTCTTCTTCTTCTTCTTTTTCTTCTTTCTCAACCTCCTCTCACGGCAGATTCCGTGGAACACAAAAGTGATTCTCCCTGATTGTCTCTCAACGATTCCGTTGAACTTTAAAGAAACCCTCGCTCGTTTTCCTAGAATGGGAGTTCAAAAATCCATGCGACTCGAAGAAAAATTTTCAAAGAAAACCTTTTCCCAACTACGAAACACAGAGAAAAAAGACTCAAACTACACGAATTATTTGCAAAAATTTGTTCAAGTGGATGAGGGAGAGGGAGAAGAAATTCCAACTTATCGGTACGATAAGTTCTCGATCAATCGAAATCTAACGGTATCGTTTCTGGAGGACTTCCCTTCCAATCTCATCGTTCGAAGGAAAATCGCGAAACGCATGGAAAAACAGGTGTGCGCATTCTAAGCTATGAATTTACGTATAAATACGACGCACATACAATTCTGTACCTCGGATCGAAACTTCAGCACGCTTTCGTACAGGTACTCGGCACCGCTACCACCGCTTGATTGCATCCGGTTTCCCTGTCGAGGCACAAAGATTACTAGCAGACAGGTTTCGAGTTCGTGTCTGTGCGTACATTAGTAGGTACCCTGTATGTCCTTTATTCCGCCACTCTGTATCGCATCGCCTGATACTACTGCTGTGCCGTTGCCGCTGCTATACCTGCTCTATTACTCCTTCATTCCCATTGTTGCACATTCGACGTGAAATATAATCAAGTCTGCAGTTAACGTTAACGTTTATACTTCATATTGAAAGGCAAACGATGTATTCGTGCGAGCTCGTATTCGCGCATCCTTTGAAATAATGTTTTGAGATGTTTCACTGGGAGGGAAAAAATTGAAGACTCATTCGTGAACTCGAGGTATAAAATTGACATTTTCTCCGCAGGGTAAGTAGCTCAGACTTTTATTTAATCTCAATAAGCTCACATTATATTTATTCTCAATACGGAACACCCAAGGTTTATTGCTCGTTTATTATTCTACGACTGTTATCGATCCATCAAGAATAAAGAATCGTTTGGCCTCTGCCATTTGATGTGATTTTATACGAACGTCCGAGTGGAAGTATACTTTCACCCACCACCTGATACGGTCCACCGGCACAGGTTAGATTTTATTAATCGATGCCCTTTTAACGTTACACATCTCACGATTCGATCTCTTGTTTGTTCTACATACTCTTGAAGAATGAAAGTACATCATGCGAATAAGGAACAAATCGGATTATATCCACCGTCCTCGTGAATCGTATAAGACACTTTTATGGACCGAAAGATCCTATCTGAGATATCATATTTTATAAGACGAGTGCTGTTATTTGTCGTAATAAAAATAATAGTCTACGTGGAGGAGTGATTCTCAATTTGATACGATCTTTAGGTCAAAGATCTGTGTAGGACGAAGTTAAGATTTGAATTAACTTGATTATATTGAGTTGTTTCGTTATAATTGGAATCACGGGAAGTCTTTCGTCTCAACGCTCACATTGTTTTTCGAGAGGAATTAGATCGGTGGGAGACAAAACATTTTTGAGCTTGATGATTCCGTGAGAGAGAAGTAGAATTACAAAAATTAAAGCAAGAAAAACTCAACCCAGATGCTTGACTTTATATAGTTTTACCTTGGTTTCCCTGATGAAAAAAAATCTCTCGAAAAATTTCACGCTTCAGAGATATTCTAGGAAATTTAGGGAGATGCAGAGGAATCCAGAGTGATTCAGAAACTGGGAGATTGGGAAAAATCAGTGATGCCACGAGACGAGAATAAGCTGTTTCTCGCCTTGATTTTTTGTAGTACGTTGTCACGTTTCGTCTCGACATTTCGAAATTTTGTTTTGCGATATTGCCAAAATATCATTCAATATCATTTAATATCCTTTTTCATCCCTTCGAACTCAATTTTTGTTTCTCGTGAAATCATTAATTCTTGTCTCGTCTCGTAAATTTCTTGAGTAGGGTCTTGTCTCGGCTTTCTCGTCTCTCGCGACATCACTAGGAAAAATTGGGAATTGGACTTCTTACAAGGATTCAAAGGGATTCAGAAATATTCAGAGGCATTCAAGGAAATTCAGCGACGAATAAATTGAGTGAAATTTCTCATCAAAAATTTTAGAAACATTTAGGGGTGTGCATGGAAATCTGGAGATGAGTAAATTACAGAAAATTGTGCGTTGAACTTTTTAGAGGAATTCAGAGAACGTCGGAGAGATTCAAAGAGATGTACACAAATTTAGAGGAATTTAAAGGGATTCGGACAAAACCAGAAGAAGCTAAGGAATCTGAATAAATAAAATTCTGAAGAAATTCAAAAAGATTCCGGAAATTTTTTAAATCTCCCTCAGAAAAATTTTGAGAGATTCAAATAAAGTCGAAAAGATTCCTCAAAGCTCTCTGAAAGATGTCCCAAAATATAGACTGACTCAGAGAAATTTCAGGAAGATTTTTTTCACCAGGATGATGCCGATATAAGGAATATTCACATATACTGTAAAAGAGTTCCTTATGAAAATTCAGAAAATGTGACCAATTTTTTTACAGCTATTTTTTTTCTGAATTTTCAAATAAATTTTCAGAAAAATGACTAAATTTCCAGGATACGCTCCGAAATTCAGTTGAGGGTTTCGAAATTCAGTAAAATTCATCTGAAAGTTCAGAAGAAAGTGACCGTTAAAAATTACAGTCGTATTTTCTCAATTCTCAGGAGAAATTTTTTTTTAATCATAGTTGAGTCTTTCCCTAAATATTGCAATAGTAATATTTTGTAGAAAATATTCTACAAAAGCTTAATGAGATAGAGAATGTCCAATAATGAATAAGGAGTCTCATAATTACAATATTTTTTACAGAAGTTGCGGCGGTGGAATTTCGAGACAACAGCGACGTTGCAAACGGAAACCTTGCAAAGGAAGACCTTGGACTGCGAAATACAAAATATGTAATTCAGAAGTGAGTTTTTTTATTTTATATTCATCGAATACTGCTTTTGGAATACTTTGAAGAGAATGGAACAATTGAAAATTAGGATTTGAGAATAAACTTGAAAGTTCTCGATATTTTCAATTCTGGTTAATTTTGGAGTGGATTTGGAGGATCAGATATTTAGCACAGGATTATAAATAAGTTAAGGGAATCCCTACACTTTGTAGTACTCGGTTCATTCTCTACGAAACTAATACCGACTGAGGGAAGTTCCCCTCCATTAACGTGGATTCGAATTACAGGAGGTAGATGAAATTTCCTACTTTTATAAACTCTAAAGTGAAGAGATCGCTGATAGTTATTTGAAAATTGCACAAAAAGCATTCTCGAACAATCGAGTTGCTGATCAAATGTTTTCAAAATATTTTCTCCGTCAATCGATTCAAATACAAAGATATTTTAATCGAATCTCAGATATCTGATACTACCATTCTCGTGTGTTCCATCTCTCTAAACGAAAAAAACATTAAAGTAGAGGAATGATTTTTTTTATCATTAATTCAACAGTTTACGACAAAATCCAACCTATTTCATTGTCGTAATCTCGATAACCCGGACAAATAGTCGTAATTTTCCTCACGATACTCCCATTTCATTAATAATTTTACGAGATTCCGTACAAATAATGCTCCCGGCTCTCATTTTATAGAAACATCATTCTCGAGTCCTGATTATCCCTGAAACGCAAGCTCGTTTCTCGTACGCACAAATTATTTCGCATTTCATCCTGTCATTTGTATTCATGTAATCACAAGGATGAACACGACTTAATACTCAACGAAGACCCTCTTCTCTACACTGTACATACATTTATATACATCGCGTAGAGATATACTATGTAGCGAATATATACGCAGACGTACTAGAATGTAAAGTAGGTAGGTCACCAGGCAAGGAGAAATAAGACGGCGGATTTCGGTTCTCGTCCTGAAACGTGCACGCATCGATGATTACAGCAGCATAGTGGAAGAAGGTACTACAAGTATATACATCTGCAAACGAAAAAAAAGGAATGGAAATGAGCAGTGCGGTTCAGTGCAGGCAGTTTTAGCGATAACGACGTTTTATGGACTTATTTTCTCTTATCAACAGTTACTTTTTTTACATTATTTTGTGTTTCGCGTTTGATTTTTCCCTCCCTTTGTCAAATAAAACCGGCAAACGATACTAGCTGTATAATATTTATAGAGGGAATATCGGTAACTTTTCGAAAACAGTGTACTCAACAGAACATGAAATACTTATTATTGGAATTCCAATCAAATCTACGACTCTTGTGATGAAATTAACCGAGACGTGAATATAGATTCAACTGAAACTCTAATGAGAATTGAAGAATTTCAGCACTCACGTATATTTCAATTGACTTTTTGGTAGATTTCATGAAAAATTATCTTTCGTGATGGATTCGTTGAAAATGGAACGGAATTTATTACATTCGAGGTACCCTTGACTACAAACGCAGGAATAATCTTTATCAAAAATACTACCAGCTATACGGAGTGAATCGAAAAAGAAATTAATGAAAAATTGCCCAAAAAAACTCGATTAAAGATGTTGATCATTCCATTTGCGATTCTGTACTTTCGAAATTCATTGAGATTCTGCGCTCCCCTTCGAGGAAAACGAGGAACAACAAAAAATATGGAACAGAAAAGTGAAAAATGTCAGGTCGCTGACGGTAGTAAATCAAATAACATAACAGTACGTAATCAAGAGGGGAAGAAAAATTCTTGCGCAGAAACTGGTTTTACGTGATTTGATTTATCGCATTCATAATCACATCATCAAACGGATGTGAGAAATGAAAATTGAGAGATATGGAATGCTCTCTAAATCCAAATCAGTGAATTTCACTGGTCAATCAGTGCTAAATCAGCCACTGGTTGAATCAGTGACATACTTGGCTTTTCACTGATTCGGATTTACATCAAAATGTATATTTACGATAAGACGTGAATTTTCGATTGATTCATTTGATTGACAATAGCAAATTTAGAAATTGAATTCACTTTTTATACAAAAAAAAGTGAGTTTTCAATGCACAAATAGTGAGAATTTAGCTATTCAAATGTTAAACTTGGAGTGTCGAATATTTTCTCAACATTCTGGTGACATTGTTTTGACTGAAAATTATTTCATCAAAACTCATACAAAAGATCTTATACAGGAATAAATACAGATGACTTATCTGAAAGAATAAACTTACTTGGTTTAAATCGAGACTCACATAAGTTTGAATTTCTTTTAATTAAGTTTTCTTCGTCGAGTTCTCACGAAAGCTCTGGAAATTTTGCACGAAGTTTTTAACTGGAGTACGAAGAAACTGATGGTACGAAAATCTATTCGGGGTAATGCGGTTGATACGTTTTACCTGAATTCATCATGAAATATTTCTGATATAAATGAAAATTACTCTAATCTCATAAAAGGAAATTGTCGGAGAGAGAGGGGAGATTCAGTTTTCGGTTGCTCACTTTTTTCATAATTGTATTCAAAAGATAAAATGATACATATTTCCTTTGGCAAAATACACTTTCCTTCTGAAGATATGAATGTTTGAGACCTACTCTTCACGCTGCACGATTTTATAACTCTTGACACATGCACGATTTCTGAAGTGATGCGTTAACCGTATGCAGTTCAAGATGAATCACGTTTCGTTGCACAAAATTTCTCTACTTGGAATTAGGAAGATTTGGTTCTTCTATTCTTCTCATCAAGATTATACACGTATCATTGTAAATTATTTCATAAATAACCAAATAATTCATTGATAAATTTATGACACTTTCGGCAGAACAACAACTCTCTATTCTTTATTTCTCTATTCTCAAATATCTCTCTTCTTACATTTTACAATTGATTAAAACACATTGATTGTTGTATCCTAAATTCTGACATTTCTTTCCAACATCCGACGTAAATCCATGAAAAATATGAAACTTCTCATCTTCAATCACATACAAAGGCATGTACAGTGATTTTTAATTACAACTCAGAAGGGCGTTTTTAACCTGAAT
This sequence comes from Gonatopus flavifemur, assembly GCA_018340375.1. Lineage (NCBI taxonomy): Eukaryota > Metazoa > Arthropoda > Insecta > Hymenoptera > Dryinidae > Gonatopus > Gonatopus flavifemur. Next base: position 24,067,353 of record JAFFJZ010000005.1, read on the forward strand.
TTGTTGACAACCTTGTTAATAGCCTTCTGAACTGTTTCTGTGTTGCGGAAAACTTTGACAAGGAATGTTTCATAAACAGCTTGGGGTTGATAATCGATCAGCTTACGCGAAAAATGGGCTGCAGCTGATCAACAATTTTATTGTCAGCCAATATAACATCTAAATAATACCACTTTGAGCTCATTTCAACCTATTTTCATAAAGATGAGAGGCATCTCAAGTGTCCCTCTTTGGCTCTCAATTCCACTTCACCTTGATCTAATTCGATTCTATCCTCGCACAAAATTCATTTGATACTCTTTGATCAAAAGCTGTAACACTCAGCTCGACTTACAACATTTCAACAACTAACTTCAATTTCCGCTGCTAAGGACTGTTTTCAAAGCTACTTTTCTTTTTTCATGAAAATATCGAATCATTTATGGTTCGATAAATAACATATCAATGGTTATACAAAAGACATTAGGATGAAATCATTTTCTTTTCGCACATTATATTAAAAGAAAAATACCATTTATTCATTGATTTGATCGATAATTTTTATTGTCACACAGGAATTATGATATCCAACAAACTGCGCACTGTGAAACATGGAGGAAAGTTTGAAAACTTTTCAATCGTTTTTATCCATGGCCAGCATTTCAAAGTTTATATCGTAAACTCTTTTCAACGTCATATCGATGGCTAAAAATGTTATCGAAACGATTATACTTGGTTCATGAGGCTGCAACAATCTCTTTTACACATCACAATGAAATCCTAAAGAATTCTTGTGAATATTCCTAGACTATCATAAAACTCCAAAAAAGTAAAAAAAATAACGCCAAGTACATGAAAATCCCAAAAACAAAGAATAAAAAAATCTAAAAACACATTCTAAAGGAAAATTTCACCGCATTCAGAATTTCGAGGGGATATAAAAGGATATGCTCCATTTGAAAAAAAAAAGATATGAAATCAATATGAGCGACCAAGTACATTGGTTATCCAAAGGATATGTGAAAGATTTTTGTTATATTGTAACTTCAGTTCGTTTAAACTGTATTGAAGGTAATTTATGATTTTCAAAAAAGCATTATTGTATTAAAAAAATGAATAAAACAAGCGTATCGTTCTGCCCGTATATATAGATACCAAAAAGTGAAAAAAAAGTAGAATTCCACAAAACATACAAATGTCTTACAAAACCCCTGAAGACTCCAACACAGTAAAAAATAACGTCAAATCCCAAAAACCATACAAACGTTTTACAATAACACTTGAAAAAAAATCCTTGAAAAAAATACTCCACTCTTTCCGGAAGATTACTTGATATAACAAATATACCATTAAAAAAAAAGATGTGAAAGGCAACCCTGTTTCGGAATTCGCATCAACCAGCAACACTTGGCGTGGCCGATGGTAGAAGTTTTTAACCTTTATTATATACAAATGAATTTCTATAGAACATTGAACAAGAAATTTAAATGATATAATTTCATAAAATCTTCTTCGGCCACGCCAAGTGTTACTGGTTGATTTTTTACTGTGTTGGAGTTTTTAGGGGTTTTTGTGAGACATTTGTATGTTTTGTGGAATTCTACTTTTTTTTCACTTTTTGGTATCTATATATACGGGCAGAACGATACGCTTGTTTTATTTATTTTTTTAATACAATAATGCTTTTTTGAAAATCATAAATTACCTTCAATGCAGTTTAAACAAACTGAAGTTACAGTATACCAAAAATCTTTCACATATCCTTTGGATAACCAATGTACTTGGTCGCTCATATTGATTTCATATCTTTTTTTTTTCAAATGGAGCATATCCTTTTATATCCCCTCGAAATTCTGAATGCAGTGAAATTTTCCTTTGGAATGTGTTTTTAGATTCTTTTATTCTTTGTTTTTGGGATTTTCATGTACTTGGCGTTATTTTTTTACTTTTTTGGAGTTTTTTTGGGGGATTTCACTTCTTTTTCTGAATATGCTTCCAACTGAACCCAAATAAGAATGAAATACCCCTGTCGAGTTTATAGCAGTCGTAGGGATGAAGGAAATGTCCTCAGATAACTTATGTGATATAAAAATCCACTTGGATTTCCATCAGTCATCTCATCATTGAACGGCAATAGATTATCGAAATAAAGAATGAAGAAAAGAAGGGAAGGAAAGCGAATTCCCATGAACAAATATACGTGTGAAGAATTCCGAAAACTAAATTTTCCTCGACTGATAAGTTGGCACTCAAAGCAGCTCAAAGCAACTCACAGCGCTCAAAGTAGCTCACGCCGCTCAAAACAGCCCACGATATTGTGCTGAACATGTCTTGTGTGGAAATTTCCAGTGTGTTCAAGAAATCATTGTAAGAAAATCGAAACAACATAGATCTTACAGACAGAGGAAACTTGCGTACAATATATTCAAGGTATCCAACAGAAATTTCTTTTGCAAGATAGAATTTGTACTGTTTAGCATGAAGCTAAAAATAGCTTCCCAGCAAAAATTTTTCGGTCACTCTTTTGAATCATTGTGAAAAGTAGCAGATAGCAAAAGTTCCAAAAACTAGATCCCATTGAATCCTTCTGGAACCACAAAATGAATTCCCCAAGAACTCCATCCTACTGACATTTCAGTGATTCATTTTTTGGTTCCAGAAGGATTCAATGGGATCTAGTTTTTGGAACTTTTGCTATCTGGGTAAAGAGATGTGAAATATTTATCATGCAACAAAAAGATATACCTTCAAGATATCAGATTGAAGACACTTTCTAGTACTGTACCAGACATTTTTCAGAATTTTGTGGAATATCCATCGAAATCATTCGAAAAAATTTTTCAAGAATATTTGGTTCGTTATAGTATTATAAAGGTATTCTATATTCTTCAAAACTGTACAAAATCACAGTAATTGAATTCTGATTTTATGATGAAGCGGAATTCTTGCTTTTCAAAGAAATATATATACAAATTGAACTTGAATATTTCTTGAAACTCAAATGATTTTTGTGAAATTGGAGGTAGCCCAAGACGTGTAACACAACTTGTACCAACAATATTTTCGGTATATTCACATTTCGTACATTCCGTTACGGTAGTTATACATTAACTGAAGTGAATGCTATTGGATATTGGAAGGAAGGACAAAGGACAGAATATCTCTATGCCAATGGAAGAAACCCTCCCGAATTCCGACGACGAAGAACTATCGTCGCTATCGTGATTAAAATAAATCGAAAGTAGCGATGATGATGAAGAAAAATCCTGATGTTTTGATCGCATGAAAATTCAAAACGTTTGTATCTCGGGATTGCGTGAACGGATCAACTTCGTAGTGTGCTTAATCGAAAGTGTGTATTCGAATTATATAATAGAAGTGTACACTGAAAAAAAGGTATGGCTCTCACAGCTCTACTATTGGTGTGTTCTTGCTGTCAGGAGGTATAAGAATGCGAGTACAGCTCCCACAGCCGAAAGCGTCGCTATCATAGCAATCTATCGGCTGTGGGAGCTATACTGGCATCCTTATACCTCCTGACAGCAAGAACACATAAATAGTAGAGCCGTGAGACAATACCTTTTTTTCAGTGTAATTATTTCTTCGTGAAATTTAATGTGTGATGAGTTATTGTGGGTTCAAGATTTTTTGACTATATAAAATCTTGGTTTTCGTGTAAAGATACACCGTAGCGCACGACTTATGCTTTTTCATTTTTTTTTCTTTCAGGGTTTTCATCTACTTCGCGTCGAGACGCTACCGCGTATCTTGATCTCAAGTAGAAATTTGAATGTTGAAACAATTTTCATATATGTTGAAAGGATTAATCTTGGGTCGGGGAAAGCAACAGTGATACACGACGCCTCGCGTTGAGCAGTAGTAACTACTGTTCTAGGGCGGACCCGCCGGTCATCGTGTGCAGTACGTTGCGCTCAATACCCCTATCGTTCTCTACGTGCGCTTTACTAACAGTCTACTCGCTGTATGAGTGATAGGGGTCTCGTCACATCATGAATGACTCCAAGTAAACCTCCTATTTCCTTGTTGACAAGTTGCTGGTGATAGCTAAACGTTACAATCCTCATCAGGACCCCATCAGAATCAAAATTTACCTAACCGGATCTACGCTTTGAGTCTGGAAAAAAGAGAATTAAACTCGAAAAAGAAGATAGAGTTCCCTTTCGGCTATCTTAAAATGATATTTCATTCTCAAAGATACATCTTCTCATTTTTTCCAGTGAAATTCTTACTTTTCCACATTGAAAAAGTAGGGGATAAATTTCTCGTTAAGTATAAGTATGAAGAGAAACATTTACAATGCAAGAAATCATCTTCATTCCCATCGAACCTTATGACACTCCGATATACGAGCATGCTGGTGATGATTACGTAACACAATAATTCCTTTGTACAATATGGTGAACGAGAAACACGCGCTTCGATCCATAACCGTTAACAGGTTCACAGCCATTGACTTCATCAGCTTGGCAATGATTACCTTCCGTAGGATAATAATTCCAGATCAATGCTGTTATTTATACACCAATGGATGTTTTCATCAATTATCACATCATATTGTGACGGATCAAGTTTACATTAATTGGATTCAACGCGGGGCTAAATTCGTACGATTGAAATTATACCAAGGCAACCAAAGAATATCAAATATTTGAGTTCCATTCCGAGAATATAAATTCAGTTTCACCAAAATAGGGAGAACACCAAATATTCTAATATAAGATGACATGAATCAACATTCTTTACCAATATTATTAACGATAATTTCGAGTAATGAATTCGTGTGTTGTAATTTTTGCGAACGATGAATGTAATATTTACACGGAGAGAAAAAATTTGATGTTGCAGCAAATCGAGGTATTATATATGGAATAACAAATCTTTTTGCTAACCTAGCTAAAAATTTGCTGCCACAGCTAACTGGATTGCTGAAAGAACAACATGATCAACTGGAGTAGCAAATTTTTCGCTGGACTAGCAAACTTCTTAGTATTATATATGGAATAGTGAACAAATTTTGCTTGCTGCCGTATCTAACAAATCGTTGTCGTGGCTAACAAAATTGCTGTCGTAGCAAAAAAAATTGCTGCTCCAGCAGAAGATAGCCAGGAAAATCGGGTTTCGCTTTCATACCGAATTAGTCTCTTTCTTCCGTCTGAAGATTGAGTTGGAATTGTGAAAAGTGAAACAAAATGCGAAAATATTCTGATCGTCAATTTCTAGCCAACTGATAATGTTGGCACACCGCTGGTCACCGACTCCACAACACGATTACACGGATTTTCCGACACAGGGAACCGAGTTATTACACTCCCCTAAGGGAGTGATCTGGTCGATTATCTCACCAAAAAACTACTAGATCGTTTCAACCATTTTACGTCAAAAATATTCAATCAATTGCATTAAACTTTGGATCAAATGATTCAGAATCAATCAAGCAATCCGGGTCTGGTCTGTTTGTCGTTCAACTAACTCGTCATAAATAATTAGCACGAAATTTCGTTATCAGCCAATAAGAAACCTCTATTCAATTATTTTGATATTATAACAAATATAATCCATGTACAATTATTTTGAGACCAGAGCCGGCATCTCTGATTTATTCTGGATTTTTTGATCTCAAGGTCGATGTAATTAACTGAATGTTAATGACGTGAAATGGTTGAAACGATCTAGTAGTTTCCTAGTGACAGAATCGACCAGGGGACACCCTTCTCCATTTGAATACAAGGTTCATTCAAATACGCGTAGTTGAATCAACTACGAATCTAATTGAGTTGATTGAGTATTGCATTTGAACGTATCCAACTGTCGTACGTAATTGACACCACTATTTTTTCTTCTCAATGTATATACAGAATAGCAAATGTTTTTGCTAACCCTGCTAAAAATTTGCTGCCACAACAAACTGGATTATTGAGAGAGCAACATGATAATTTCAAGCGCCAAAATTCCCAGTATTATACACAAAATACACAGAAAAAAGCATTGCTTTGAATCTAAGAAATTTTTATTGGAATCGATCCAAATAAATATTTCTTTAACGAAAATGAATATTCTTTGAATACAAACAAGTTTATTATTTGAGTGATGGACCAAATAATAAATTCTTTTACATGAACAAAATATGTGTTTCTATCGAAGAAATATTTATTTAGACTTATTCAAATAACAATTGCTTTCATTAAAAGGAATACTTATTTTTTTGTCACAAAAAATGTGACTGGAGGAGTAAACATTTTTTGCTACCATGCCTAAAAAAAATCGCTGTTGGATCAGATAAGATTGCTATCACAGCAAAAAATTTACTGCTCCAACCAAATCAGATTTTGTTGTCACAGCGAATGTCTTTTTTCTCCGTGTATCAGTATCGGACCAAGAGTGAATTGACATTATCATCCCGACATCGAACCGTCAAAGTGACGTCGGACCAACGTCAAAATGATCATCAATTTTTTTAAAAATGATGTAACGCTTCTTCTTTCCATTTATTTCAGATATAACGTAATATTCATGTGAAGATCGTTCAGAAACGTGTCATAAAAAAATTGTACAAACTTCCTCACATTCACAATAATGACATAAATTCGAATGAAGAATAAATAAAAAGAAAAAAGCTAAATTTGATTGCATTTGATTGTACAATCTTCTTGGAAAATGTCGAAGTTTGAACAAGCGATCATGTTATCGATGACTCTCTCGAGAGACGAATGTTAAAGTATGAGAGTTAAAAGACAATGTAACATTTGAAAGGTGAATCCAACGTGAAATGCGAGTACGATAATGTAGCGGTAAAATGATGGAATGAATAGCTCTTTGAGATTATATTACGTGAATAGCGTGAACGAATTGCATTAACTCCCACAGGATTTCTTCAAAAACATAAGAGTGCCAATTAATTGTCCTCGTTACTGGCACAAACGAATCATTATTATCATTATCCAGGCAATTATATTTGGAAAATTATCGCGATACCACTTTCATTTGATCCGAATTCATTTTATCTTTCAAATTGATTGATCATAAAATCATGCTCTCGAGAGACTCGAAACGTTAAAACGTTCATTCGTTTCCATTTATTCGATATCAATACCATACTCCTCTTCTACTTTTTTCGTATTCAAGAATAATTTTTCGCGAATGAGAAATTCGCGAAAAAAGTGGTCATCGGTAGTTAAAATGGGAGAAAATAAAAAGAAAATATTTGAATCAAAGTTTTGTATCATCACATCGTTGTTCGTAATTCTCACGACGAGACAATATATAACCGGAAACTTTTTCACTTTGCATAGAAAATGATTGCGCGTCGGGTTTCATTGAGTTACCGCGGGAGGCGCTCGCGGCAATCGAAAACTTTATTTTCCCCGCAACGGAGAATCGCTTGTGGTTCATTGTGGATGTTATAATAATCTTTCTTATTATCGAGGTTCACGTTGCTTGAGAGAGAAAAATGAATTCCTGAAAAAAAAACAAAAGAAAAAAAGAAGAAACGAAACTTTTGCGTCTCCAGTTTATGTCTCTAAGTATCGATTTGAATGAAAAATTGCCAAATATTATCGTAACGATCCAACGAGGTTTTTGCAATTCATCTTGATAGATGGACGATTACGTACAATCGCGTAAGAGGTGAAAAATAAAGAAACGTCGGGAGGTAATTTGCGATGACCGGCTGGGGCTCTCCGTAAGGTTACGCTACGGTCGATTGCGGCCCCATTAAAACGACATTAAACTGATGTGCCTAATGACTACCCTCGCTCTCTTCTTCTCCCCGTGGAAACTAATTGAACGTTTCGATAAACGACGATGAATACCAAAGAGTACTGACGGAAAGTACGCAAGAAATAATTCGTTAAAGATCTCTCAAGTTCGCGTGTGTATATACATATTTATATGAATATATATACGTACATACACTCGAAGCGTATTTATGATTCTCTATATCTAGTCATTAGCATTTACTTGGTTATTACTTTCGACTTAATAATCTTCTGTCATGAAGATGATAATTACGGATCGTAATTATCGTTACGATTTTATTATTTTCTGCAGATCTGAAATGCGAATTTCGTCCGAAATTCATGATAATGGAGATTATTTGTTTGTTTCGATTCATAATCTCGATTATAGGTTAATTACCGTCGAATTGTGTTGAAAATAATGTGAAAACTTTGTAAAAACATTATGTTATTACATTTGTTTAATCTGAATACTAAATACCATTGATTAAAAGCTCAATTCAGATTACTCCAGATCAGAGTATCGGAAATGGATAAATTATATTCTTGTGTCCTCAAAATAAAATCAAAATCCTTCCCGCATATCTACATATCGTTTCGAGAAAAATTCAACTGGATTTAAACATTCTCCTATCCCATTCATAAATCCATTCGGATTGACGTAAATCTGAGATAGAAAATCGAATTGAATCCTCCTTGAGAAATGCATAAAAATTGTTTCAAGCTTTACTCAAGACTCACAGAGTGCTCTTGTTTTGTTCTGATTTTATATGTATATATAATATATATATACATACATGGCGGTAGGCATTCGATTATCCATCCCTCTCCCTTTTCTCCATCATTTTATCTTGGTTGAATCTTTCCGATATACAAGATATCCATCTTGCTCGATGCATTTGTATACGATCGATGAACAGGGATATATGGTGGTGGATAATATGCGAGCTCTGCAGATAACCCAACGGTGCCAGAGAGATAGATAATACTGCTGTATAACTGCAGTCGACCTGACCTATATTCTGATGTGGGACAGATTTTTAGGTACAGGAACTTTGACAGGGGTGGTACGGTCGCGGATCTGATTTTCATCGCGCGTTTAACGTTTGTATGTGTGTATTTACTGTATACGATCGTGATAAGGTAACAACAACAACAACAACGAAACGTCAACTTTGGTCGTCATGGGATAAGCCATTCATGTCGTTATACAAGCTACGAGGTCAAACGTGTGCTTTTACCACCCTAAATCCCTACTCTCGACTCTACCTATTTGTGACACACGTAGAGCGATATATAGGTATAGGTCGTATATATATACGTACACACACTTTTCAAAGAACAGCTGAAATAGGAACGGTTTATTGAATTCTGTACCTGATATCGACTCGTTCGACGTCTCGGATACATTTCACGTAACGCGTAAACGTACTATCTACACCTATCACGCGAACTAAGGATACCAATGTACACCCCCCGTACAGGATAATAGCACGAACTATCTGAAATTACGTTCGTGGAACCGTTATAAAGGAAAGATCGAAACAGAGAGTTGAGAAAAGGGTAATGTAAGTTCGTGAGGAGAACGGAAATCCTTCGCGTTATTCTATAATCTTAAAATTAATCTTTATCCTTTTTCGTAAAACATAGATTTTCATAACCCAAGTGTGTATTGCCGATATTGACAATGGGCCCAAGCAGGGTCCATTTGCTTGAATTCAGTATTGGGAAATGACAATAGGACCCATCTTGGACCAATCTTGGCCCTATTGTTTGTTCCCATACAATTATAGTTCGTAAAAAATGGAAATATTGAACTTTGGTGCGAGCCCGGCCCTAAGTTGAGCCAAGATCGCCTCAAGTCAGGGCCCATTGTATCACCTAGTCCTCGGGCAAAGCAATACAGCCAGACTGGAAACGATGTTATCATCCCAGAGTTGGTCCCACGTTAGGTAGCATGAGCACCCACTTTGGGCCCACATTGGACCCGTAGTAAATACACGCTTGGGAATGGATACACCGAGAGAGGAAGCATGCTCTTAAACGCAAGGGAACACTCCACGCTTCTAACGCATTTGTTATAACGTGCGTTAAATGCATGAGCGCATGCTTTTTGTGCATGAGTCCCCATGCCTTCTAAGCATGTTGCCATGCGATGAAAGCACGTTGTAGCAACAGCTTTAGAAGCGTGAAGGACTCATTTGCATTTGGAGCATGCTTTTTTTCTCGGTGTATAATTCAATGAACAAATTATGTGCATCAACGAGATCACCTCCAAATTGGAGGAGAATTTATAAAGTGCTTCGCTATGGTTCGAGTACTCTTAAAAGGTATTTAGGAAGTAATCGAAGGTGAGGTGGTTCTACGAAATATTAATCGTGCAGAACCTCCATGGAACCTACGATTTTCTCTTTCCCTTAACTGGTAGTAATACCGGTAGCAGTAGTAGTAGTAGTAGTAGTAGTAGTGGTACGAGTTTCTACGAGACAGAGAAAGCGAACACGAGGGACAATAATTTAACCGCATGGCTATAAATTTCCGGTTCAAATCCAACCAGAAGGGATTTACTTGCGTAGGATACCAAAGGCTTTTCGATATCTTTCTCTCTTCTTGAATGTTCGGTTTATTCACATTCCATAACACCTGAGATGTCACTTGGTGTCATAAGGTGTAATAAAGTGTAATGGATATATTATATACAAAAAAGTATTTTATAAAATGCGAGTGATGAATGAAATTGAGTATCGATACAAGAAATCAGGGAACACGTAATATATAGAGAAGACGACATACGATGCGGAGACGAAAAATCAAATCTGAAATATTTTTGTCCTTCTCTTCGATTAAAAAGTACAAAGAAAGAGAATAGAACTTTGTAAAGGAAAAAGCAAGCAAAGCACAATCACTCGCATTTGCCTAATCCAAATGTTGAACCAAGTTTTGCATTTTAATTCTGACATGAAGGCACGTAATCGCATTTTTGTCGTATTTCTCATCCATTCGAAGTACCGCTTGAGTATGGTTGGAATCCCAACATGAGGAATAGTCAAGACTCCAAGCGTGAGCGGAACTTCAAGAAGTAATTTACTGAAAATACAAGTTCCAAAAAAGTCTAGCAAATGTCAGTTCTTCTCCCCAGTTCGTACTACACGTTGTATATTTTTTTCCACTCTCTCTCCCTCTCTTTCTCTTCATGCTCAATTTTGAATTGAGAACTCGACTGAAAAACTGTGCGATGAAGATGAATTATTACAAAATACAAGGTATATTGGAATATTGATTCTCGTGTCTCATGATTCGCCTTCGACGACCACACACAACTCTCCCGAAAACGATCGAGAAACAATTGAATGTCGAAGATAATATTTGCTATGCACCATTATATCAAGAACGAAAAAAAAAGTATTCCATCTATAATTCTATCACATTCGTTCTCGTGAATATTTTTTAGATTCCAAATGAAAAGTGAAGAGATTGAGATAAAATGTTGAGAATTTCTAAACTAAAATAACATCGGAATGAAAGGAAATTCGTATCAAATTTTATAAAAATAATCACGAAATATCACCTGATTTTCTGTACTAGAATTGATCGCTCGTAATTTTAGAAGTAATAAAACTCAAGCTTGGTTATTGCAGCGTAGTTTTTTATTTTTGTTTTGACGATATTAACGATGAATCTGAGAATCCATGATTTCGCGTATAAGTGACTTCGAAATATGAATTCCTAAAAAAACAAAAAAACAATTTTAGAAGAAAGGAATGGAGATTTTTTTTCGCGTGTCGCAATGAATTTCCTTCGTTTTCTGTGCGAGGGAATATTATGAAAGAGAACAAGCAGTCGTGTCGGCCATGAAATACACACTGAGCCATTATGAGTGTTAACAGAGTGCACACCCGGACCTCACAAGAGGGGAGAAACAGAGAAAATCACCAAAGATAGAGAGAAAGGAGGAAAAGAGAATGTGGATTCACTGCACGCCTCCCCGTTTCGTTATGCTAATGGCGTTGTGCTCTCTTTTCTTGCCGCTCATTTCATTCTTCGTGATTCTTCTCACCCACCCATTCGGCGAGCCTTGTGCGGGATCAGCGATATTACAGTAGCAACACACGACCGACCGACCGACCAACCGACCAAACGAACGGCCGGCTAACTCCTTTTGCCATGAAAACACATGCGATTGTTTTGCGCTTTGTATTTTTACTTCCACGTTACGCATTACCGTAAATTATGTTGCGAATTGTTTAAATATCCTCGAGGGTTGTGAAACAATGTTTTCTCTACATGCATTAATTGAAATCCATACGTACGTGCGCATATTGCCAATTATACGGTTGGAAGCAATGCTTCGAAATTTTGAGCTCCGTAGTGGAAAAATTCTTATCTAATTTTGATAACTTGTTACTTGTTGAATCTCATTCGAAAGGTTTTGATATGATTCTTATTATTTTTTTCAATCGACTGAATATACTGATTTTAAGATTCGTGGATACATATTTAAACCATTGAAGCAGTACCGAATAATAAAAAATTGTTTACGAACAATGTTATTCGGTGCACGGCAGGTTCGTCGATGACTTTTTATGCACCACAAACTTACGTTCCGGAAATGCCATGATCAGTCTTCACCTTTGACGGATGAATTTATGGTCGCCAGGTTATTTTTGAGTAAAATAACCAAAACTCATAACAACACTCTTTGAATTTACAAATGAAACCTTTTTCACTGATTCCTTCGTAATAGAATTGTTTCGTTATGAATCTTACGCACAGAAATTACGATTCAAGACTCTGGGATAAAATTTGATTTTCTCAAATAAATATACCACTGTTGTTATTTCAAATTATGATTTTATTTATTAAAAAACACTTCTAAATATCAAGAAGACACTCTGATTCACTGATATCACGGGAGCTCTGCTCGCCTTCATGTAATGCCATGGAATGACTATCGTGGCTTGCGTTGCTGCCCCTTATATGATCCTCTCGGTGATCTTGGTGATTTCACAAAATCTTTCATATGACTTTACTTGTAATAAATTTATAACCATTATGCTCATTACAACATTCTGAGCATTTTGATTATATTTTCATGTCAAAAAATATTTATCATTACGAAGTTTATTTATTACCTTTTTTCGGTTCTTTGGTTTTCTACCCCATACAGGGTTCATCAATTGGCCCAATAATGGCACTTTACTGGACAACGAACGGCGTCCTTCGCCCGTTAATAGAGCCTATTGATTGCTCATCAATGGTTAATGGCTGGATGATAACGTGGGTCCAGTAATGGCAATAAATAATGGGCCATGTATACAATTATTGATTGGCCCAGTAATGGGGCTGAATGGTACCGATTTATGGCCAGAAATTTCGGGATAATGTTCGAATGTCGGCCATCAATGGCAGATTACTGGGGCATAATGATGATGATATCCAATGGTGATATGACTGCGTTCCAGAATAATCGGTTCAGTATTAGTTCAAATGAGTGGTTTTTTGTTGTTGGGAAATTCGTTATTCCAGTTTTGACAAGATCGTGTAAAACGGATTTGATGGATGTGAATTATTTATCCAGCTCAATAGAAATAAGGCCAAAACAAACTTTTTTCACGGGTGATTACGAATACAATACATTCAACTTTGAAATTCATTTAACTTAGTAATAGACCATATTCCAGCCCGTGAGGGGGAATCAATTGTTGGCTGTTTACAATAGCCGTCCGTCGGCTGATTATCGGCTGTTTTCATCGTTGGCCTTTCTCATCAGCCAGTGGTAGACCACACTTGTGCCAATGATGTGAATCCATTGTTGGCCATTTAATGGTAGCCATGCATGGCCCGATTATTGACTGTGTTTGCATTATCGAGCTTTCCTGTATGGGACGTATCGTATATAATCGAATTCAAACGTATCTCTTTTGTAATCATTTTGGTCGTGATCGTTTTGTTTAATAATAATGATTCTTTCCATTGAATTACGGAATAACGAGACCAGATTTCAACTACTTCCAAATTTCACCTTTCCTTTCTTACGTTTATTTCTAGCGTTCTTCACATTACTTCATCCGTTATAATAGATATCTAATTTGCTTGTTCTATTATTCCTCTTCTTACGAAAGAATGTTATATGATGGCTCTGTACTGTTTCACCATAAAAAATACGTTAGCGGGTACAGTGGGTCAGAGGAGTAAGTCTTGACGTGGAATTTAATTTCAGAAATTTATATACACACTGTAATGTTGCTGAACTTTGAATTGTTTATTGAAACGAATTAGTACTCGAATAACAAAATATTCAGCTGTTAGAGACCAAACAATCTTACAGTGCATCTTTGGACAATGTTTGCAGTTCCGAGGAGTTGAATCGAGCAGATAATTTGATTTGAATGACAATAATTTATCAGATTTCTATGAGTTTGAATTTTTATTTTGTTTCTATAAACGATTCAAACTTTCATATCATCATACAGTATTATAAGTCAGATATAGAATCCTGTTTTGAAGAAATTTCTTAGAATTCATCTACAATTCTCATACAAAACTTGTATAAATTGAATATAAATTGCATAAAATTATCTTTATTTTAATTCTCATTATGTTCAGTTCTTCTAGAATTATACTGGGTGATTCGAAATTGCCGTACACTTTCTTGAGAGCGGATTCTTGATGACATTCCGAAACGATTTTGATCCGGAATATTCTGAGCTGATCCTTAAGATCCGGGGATATACGCGTTTTGGGAGTTTTTGAAAGATCCAAATATTTCGGAAGGATCATATCTTTGACATTTGAATCAAATATCATTCTTCAAGGCAGATCCCGGGGTATTCCTGGAAAAAAATCAAACTAATTCAGCTTCCCTCGTTGTGGAGTTATAGCGATTTAAAGTTGTTGAATTCTGATTGGCTGGCAAATGCTAAATTGGTTTTATTTTTTCCCAGGAATACCGCGTGATTTGCCTTGAAGAATGATATTGGATTCAAATGTCAAAGATATGGTGTTTCCAAGATATTTGGTTGTTTTAAATAATCAAAGAATGCTTATATCTCCGAATCTAAGGGTCAGATCAAGATATTCTGCACCAAAATCGTTTCAGAATTTCATCAAGAATCTGCTCTCGAAAAAATGTACGGCAATTCCGAATCTCCCAGTATAAAAATTAACATAATCGCATCCACGAGGAAAATTCTTTCAGAATCCTATACAATTTATATATAATTATTACTAGGATGAAGCAGAAAACCGTTTATTTTTTTGTTTCGTGGTTCATTTGAAAACATGTTAGTTTTTCATGTTTCAAAAATTCCTCCTGAACATCAGCTCGGAAAAAAATTCGCTGAAAATTTTTAAAAATTCTACAAATATTCAAAATCGATGTTCCTTAATTTTTAATTTTTTTTTCTCGTTGCGGTAAGATTCAGTACCTGTGAAAATGATGAATTTCCCAAAGTTATAGCTCAAAATGTTCATTTTTGAAATTCGCTCAGAATTTACGAACATTGTTCAATTTATCGCTTTCAATGTTTCCGAGCGACCTTCAAAAATTCATATTGACATTCACATTATGTACTATTCGTCATTTTTAATCAACATTTTAATGGTCAAGGTACACCACGAGATGGGGAAGAATTTTAATACATCACAAGAATATAAATTTTCTTGATGAATGAATTAAAACAATTGAGAAAATTGAATTCATTATGTTAAGTGGAATCCAAATCAACTCAATAATCAGATGAATTAATTAATTTCATGAATTTTAGGAATTTTAATCTCTTATAATTTACGAGTTTTTACTCGGAAATATGGGAAGCAATAAATTAAATAATGTTCATAAATTCTTAGCGACCTTTAGAAATAAATATTTCGAGATGTAACTTCTAGGAAGTTGATATTTTTTCAGGTACTAAATTTTACCGCAACGAGAAAAAAATTGAAGAAGAAATAGATCAATTTTGACTATTTTTTGGAATTTAGAAAAATCTGGAGCGCCTCCTAAAAAATTTTTTCCCGAACTGATTTTGGAAGATCACTTTTGAAACTTGAGAAATTACCATATTTTCATAAGAAAGAGGAGGAAAAAGATTAATCGATTTCTTTGCGCAACCCTTATAATTATAAACACGGAGAAAAAAATTTATTCATGCAGCATATCGAGTTATTACACACAGAATAGTAAATGTTTTTGCTAACCTAGCTGAAAATTCGCTGCCATAGCTAACTGTATTGTTGGGAAGGCAGCGTAATTAACAAAAACAGCGAATGTTTCGTTGCACAAGCAAAATTTTCAGTATTATATACTGGATAACAAACGAATTTTGCTGGCGGAGCGAACTTTTTTTGCTACCATACCTGGAAAAAGGGGTGGGGTAAGTAAGGAACCCAGCAAAATTAGATTTCACTGTCACAGCGATTTTCTTTGTTCCCCGTGGAGGAATTATATATAAACTATATTGAATTATATTCAAATTATATATAATTTTGAAAATTATTCCTTATAAGGATTTTTTTTTATCAACCATACAGTTAACGGTGAAGTAATATTTTTCTGCCCGTATATTTACTTTCATTTATTTTATTTGTTATATGTTACACTGAGAGAAATAATTACTATCACCAATAACATATTGTGATGCTTCGAGAGATCCATTCCTTAAAAAATCAGTACTCTTAATACAAGAAAATTTTCTTAGAACTGAGGATGTATTTCTTGAATTGAAAAAATATCTTCTTGATCCAAGGGGATTCCACTTGAGCTTGCAACATATCAACTGTGATCAAGAATATGTATCCTTGGTATTGGTAATTATTTCTCTCAGTGGATATTATTCATCCGTGAGAACAGAAGTCTCGCATATGCCATGAGTGTATCGATTATATTCAATATGAACATACAGTTCCGGTTAATTCGTATGCACTACACGTACCACTTCAGTTCCAATTAAATTGTTGGACCACATTGATTATCTCGGGAATTTCAAGAAGCTATTATCGTTTGTCAAGGAACCGTTTTTGCGTACTTACAATATTAATATGAATTGTATACTGAGGGACAAATATTTTCGGAGTCGAAACTGACACGCTTCGTCGAATCCAAAATAGAAGTACAGTAATGATGAATGATCGATAAGTCATCCATGAGTGATTAACGATAGAACAATGGATTCCGAATAGATGATCTATTGAATCATTGAAGAATCAATCAGATCATCAGTGGATTTGACTGAATGATTAGAATAATTTCTTGGGAAGCATACTCTCTAAAATCTTTGGAGTGAGATTTCACTCTTTAGCCAGCCAGAAGTGAGCCTGTCGAATTTTTGAGTGAAATTTCCACTCTTTTAGAGTGATATTCTAAGGTTTGAGGTTAGGAATTCACAACCACTTCGACGCTAGAGTGGATTTTTCACTCTAAAAGAGTGGGAGGTCACTCGAAACGAGTGAAAATTCCACTCGAAGCGGACAGGTTCACTTCTGACACTTATTGGAGTGAAACGTGCGATTTTTTACTCTTTCAGATTTATAGAGTAAGTCATTGAATATAAAATTGTCAGTTTCCAATGAATTTATAAAAATCATTTGAATGAAAGCATTTTCAAAATTATATTCAAGTTATTTTTGATTCAATATAATTTATATACCTTTGAAAATTTCCCCATTCTGGTATTAGATCGCAATGTTCAAAATCTGTAATTCTGTATCTCTTGGGACGTTCCGGGGTGAAACTTGGTATTAGATTGCTATTCTTAATTTATTTCTCTTTTCATATTCAATTGTTATTGATTTTGTGAATTTTCACGCGAAACCGGAGTTGTACATGAGGTAATTGACGGAGAACATAATTAACAATTGAAATTTAATTCTCATTTGAAACTTTCTTCAATTAACAATTAAAATTAAATTCATTTGTTAACTGGAACATATGTTAATTCAGAATCAAATTTCAAATGTCAATTGATTGTCAATTCAATTGAGTTTTAATTGAATTACTTCCAACCCGGTGCGCAAGTTTCGGAAAGTTCATATCTTTTTATATTACTTCTCAAGTATTGATAATCTTTAATCAGCTTCTACATAAAATCCACCCAAAACGTGAATCGTCGCATCGTTTTTATCTTGATCAAAAGTACGAGAAATACTTTCAGGTTTTAAGAAATATTTCAAAATTTTTCTCAAATAATTACTATATTTTCGATCTGCATTTTGCTCCGTATTCCATTCATTGAGAAATATTACACCAGATTTTAATGAGCAACAAAATATGTTGAAAGTAATTGAAGATTATGATCTAATTTTTAAGGGGTATCCGGATCATCCAGTCATCTTCACATTTCATAATCAAAATAGCACCGAGTATTAGATTTCTCTCATCCATCATTACGTATTTTGTTCTGTATCGAATCTCGTTTGTCGAAATTTATAATTCTGAAATTAAATGCAATTCCGTTCCTCTATGTCTCGACGAAGTTAAACATTGAGATGACCTGTACAATTTGCTTCCAACAACGCGATTATTCCTTCTTTACCAATTCAATGATGATAACAACACGCTGTACAGAATATTTTCTTTTTATTTCATGCGAGCATTCATTCCCACTGTGTCTCGCTAAAATTCATTAGCTTAACTATGACAATCACTTTCACTCCTCCCTGGACCTTTCTTTCATAAAGTATATGGATAATGAAACCTCTCTTCACTTAAACTTGACATCAATTGATTAACCGAGCTAAAAATAAAGTTCATATCGCAGATCACTCCTACACTCATCTCCAACGACTCGAAGATTCCCAAGCAACCTGACGTTTAAATAATTTGAATAGTGAAAAGAAAAGGCATTCCCTTCGTTTTCATGTATCCACGTTCACGTGATGTTGACATAAAACAAAGAAATTCATAAATTTCATTACTGCGTTGTGAGTTGACAATGATTTTCTATTTTCTCTAAAAACAATAGCATCGTAAAATGATTTTAAATACGATCCTCGTATAAAATAAGTATACAAAATAAAACATATTCATAACAATTTCGAGTTGTGAGAACTATTGCATACGCACACGAATATTATGACATAGCGTGATGATATCCGTCAATGGAACTCGGTGGTTACATGAACAATAAACTCACAGGACCCTTTCAACGTAAGGCATCGCGCAGGCAATAAAAATGTAATACCCGACGTTATTCGTGATATTCGGGTCGGAATGGCGACGTCGGGGTTCAGCCACCCAATGTTCTTCAGCAAATATGAACGTTTGCCAAATCCTGTGCGGACGACTACGTACACACAATTGGTGCTCGTAAGGCGCCTTTACTTAGCCTTCTTTCCAAAAAAAGATACGAAAATCTCTCGAAGGTTCCAACGAGTTAACAATGGTTCAAGCTTATGCTTAAACGACCAAACGCCATCGTTATATACGACATAATATGCACTTTGAAAGATGCATTTGAACATTCACCTTTTCCACCCTTGAAGAGGGATGAAATACTCTTCTCTCTCTCTCTGTTCTCCCCTGATGCACCGATCTTAAAATTCTCGAAATGATTTATCACGAAGATATCACTCCGATGTTTCATGGGAAGAACAGCTGTAATCCCAACAGCTAAGGTCAACTGACGTCAAGGGAGAAAAGAGAAGGAGAGGAAGAAAAAAGTAACGAGAAGGAAGAGAGCGGAGGAGGAACCACGCAAAACCGGGTCAAATCTAGCCAGAGAAATCCAGGGACGATTACACTGTGTGGTTTAAAATGGGGTTGAATCTGTTTGCACTCGCAGCAGCGATGCACGGGTGAATCGTGCGATCGGTGAAATTGTTGGCTGAATCAAGCCGAATCCGGAACTCTGGGGATTAAAATCGTATTAATGACTCTGGGGAACTCGAGGTGGTAGTACCCCTTTTTCCCTCTTACTATAACAAGGAAGGAAGAGGAAACGAAGAAAAGGGAATAAAGAGGAAGCCCGCAGGTTCTCTCGTTGGTAACTGCTCGTGTAGTACAATTCCTATGATATAAAGAATCCTACAATCGTGTTGATGGTTTAATTGAAGAGAAATCCAAATTTTTCTTTATTAAAAGAATTGTTGAATGTTTCGATATTTAATTGTGTTGCGTAATTTCTATGAATGATCCATATTCAGGTTCACTCTGTTCTTGTTTGCGTTTTTCAACATTCATTACCCAACGCCATCATCGACGAAATAAACGAACGAACGAAGTAACGCACGCAACTTTGAAATGAACCCAGAGAAAAATAATCACACTTTCATTGTGAGAGTAACAATTACAGTTCTGTAGGTAATAACAGTGCCAATGAAAATCTTTGTGCTCTTCTTTCTGTTTTTCCTTTCTTTCCATTTTTCAAATGCTTTTTTTTTACTGAAGTTATACATCTGTCATATCTGGAGGAGAGTAAGTTCATAAATCATAAGCTCGTGTATCTTCACGTACTCTTATCATTGTTTTTTCTTCCTTCTTTTTATTCTGCCCCTCTCTCTCTCTCTCTCTCTCTTCTCATTCATATTGAAAATTCACTTCGATATTTAGTTCTCGTTGCCCGTGAACGTGGCCTGGTTCAAATTTAATATACATACATATATGTATATAACTGAATATATGTATATGAGTTTTCGAAGAACAACAGAAGTGGGATTTACATATCGGAGATTTGGAAATCTACTCTTTTGATGGAAATTTTGACTTGATATATGTATTTAATGCATTTTATGCTGTTTCGCTCTCGGAATTTCATTGAGTCATATTTTTGAATGGAAAAGTATATTGGATTATTGAGTCCATCGAAACGATTCTTTGAAAAAATTTGTATAAAATAGTACTGTAATGATTGTATTATCATGACTCCCTTATTGAATTTTCATTGCATAGGAATATGGAGAGGATATTACATGATTCCAGGTCAAAAAATAAGGAGATGATGATTTATCCCATTTGTCACGTGGACGTCCATGTATGAAGTATCATCGATATGTAATAAGAAATAAAAACTGTTTTCTCGAGGATTATTTGAACTTTCTTTAGAAACCCCCATTAAAGGAACTTCAAAGGGCAGGGTCTGCATGTTATCATAGTGGAACAAGGTATATATATATATATATATATATATACATAGATACAAGGAGGAAAGGGTAAAAGTGGAAAATCGGTAGCGAATGTGTTTTCTTATATATCGAAGAACCAAAGCGACGTCTGGACGCTCTCGAGAGATGGCGAAAATGGCTTTCTCGCGAAGAACGCTCCACCATTCTGGCAGTTTTCATCCAAGGTTATCACGTTGTCGTATTTCAAAATCGATGTACAATAACAAAAATAGAAATTCTAAAGTTTCGTTCGAGTAAAAGAATGAAAAACTTTGTATTTTATATTCTTGTTGGAATATAAATAATCTATAGATAGAATAGAATAGAATAATCATTTTTTTTTTTCATATAAATAACATAAAAATAGTCGGGACGAAAATTGCTAATATTCTTCGCCTATGTGATACAGAAACCAACAGGAATTAAAAATTTTTTTTTCTTGTTTCCTGTGTCTCTTCACCAGCTAAAAAACATGAGAAAACATAGAAATTCTCTCGAAATGCATATCGAATACAACTCAAATCCACCTACCCATCAGAACTGATATTGATAATGTTGTTCACCTCCGTAAATGTTTAAAATTTGCTAATGAAAGAGAATGGAACTTGACGGATTAATAATTGGTACTTTTCCAACCGACTCTGACTAAAGCTCTGTAAGACTCATGGGATGATCCTCGGTTTATCACGCTACATTACCTCACTCTCTCTCTTACTTCTCCCTCAAACATCACATTCACGAATTCATTCGTGGTTTATATTATTTCTCCAATCGAATAATTCATTGTGATAAAATCATCTCCTTTGAACTGGAACACACATGTTTATGTGAGATCTGGATATTAATCTTGCACACATTGATAATTCAGTCTAAACAGAGTGTGGTTTCAAGGAAAGAATCCCAAGCAATCCTAGTGGAAATTTGATCGGGCATTCCCTATTTTTGATAAGGTCCTGATCAGTTTGGAATCTGGAAACCACAAATAAGAAAAATCTTATGAGGCCCTTACAAGAGACTTATCTGATTTCCCTGATAGGATTCGAATAGGGTTGTAACACAGGGTTACAATAGGGTTTGGATAAGATTTTCGTAACATCTAGCAAAGTAGGGAAAACCGTAACGAAACCTGATGAGGACCTGATAGGAAATCAGGGATGTCTCGTCAGGCCCTGGTATTTTGCCATCCAAAATTTCTACTAGGGAACAAACTTAGTCACAGCGACGTCACGGTGAGATCGCAGTGGCTCGTTATATCACTGTTACACGGAGAAAAAAATTTGCTGACCCAAGTAATCGCCAAATCGAGGTATCATATATAGAATACCAAGTATTTTCGCCAATGTAGCTAAAAATCGGCTACCACAGCTAACTGAATTCCTAAGAGAGCAACATGATTAACTAAAACAGCAAATTTTTCGCTGAAGTAGCAAAATGTTTAGTATCATATACAGAATAGCAAACATTCTTTGCTGCCACGAATAAAAAATTGCTGTCGTAGCTAACAAGATTCTTGGCACAGGAAAAAATTTGCTGCTCCAGCAAAAGGTACCCAGTAAAATCAGGTTACGCTGTCATAGCGAATTCTTTTTTCTCCAGGCAAATTACTATGACGTCACTGTGACGAGCGTGGTGCTTGGGATGATTGGAAGACGGATGAATTTATTCAGGATTGGTTGAACCCAACAGTCGTGAACTTGAAAATTTTTTCACACAAGGTTACAGAATTCCTTTTGCTACTAATTCTATTTCAAACACCATTAAGCGATAGGAATTCCAGGCTCATCACCTTTCATGTTCGGTTCCTCATCTCATATTCTTATGCATCGGTTTTTTTTCTTGATTTTAATCCACCGATACTCACTGATAATACCCAAGTAAAACAAAAGTCTATCAAAAACATTGAAAATCAGTGAAAATACTTAGTTGGACAAAGAATCCACAATAGTCCACCAGATTCGATTTGCAGACAATACAAGAATGAAAGATGAAAAAGATTTAAAACGTGAAATTTTTGGAACTTGATTGAAAAAGAAGTTGCACATGTACAGTGCAGCCATGAAACGCGTTGGAAAGTTATGAAAAGACTCGCCATTGAGTCTGCCCCATGGCGGCAGTTCCTACTACAAACCGCTAGGGCGCAGCCGTTCTCTCGACAGTAAGATCAAGTAGATAAGAATATAAAATGAAGTTATTCGATACTCGATAATCATCTTCACTCTGTTCTTTCACGATTTCAAATTACACCCTAACTGGAGGGTTGAGTCTTGGATGTATTTTTCAGTGAACTTGCATGTTTAAAAATTCTGGCAATCCAAGCTCCCAAAATCTCCAACAGACACTTCATATCCTTCATCTTCTGCGAACTTTTGATTGACTTTTACTTGACATGATATTACAAAAACTCCATCAAGATTTTGACAAGAGTTAGCAATGACCTCTCAGCGTTGACTTCTCACAAACTTCAAATACCTTTTGACTGCAGCCATGCTATACGATTCCCGTCATGACTTAATATTTCATTAAGTCCGTTAAAACCCTCTGAATAGTTCATCTAAAATCCTTATCCTTCACTTTTCAAACACTTTTGACTCCCATAATATTTTCAACTCTCCTTCAGAAGTCCACCAGAAATGATTAACGTAATATTTCAAAAAAATGTACAGAAGTATCTTCAAAGTTCATAACCAATCTCACATCCTCCGTGTTCCATGTTCTATACGATATACTTCCAAATCATGAAATATTTCAATCCTTCGACGAACTGGTTTCAAGAATTGTCCATTTTTTATTTCAGCTTCATTCCTGAATGATTTCTTTCAGGAAAAACATGTCCCAGAAAATCCAACTGATACCACATTTCCCGAACTCTCTTTTGAAATGTAACTCTCCACAGACTACTTGAAATATCGCTGCGCAGGCAGACTACCTGAGTCTCTGAGGAATCATTGAATTTTTCAAAGGAATGAAGGAGTTCCTCGACACCTACAAAACCTGTGGTATATTTTTGCTTCCTCGTTAGAGGTAGGCTTTGTGATCGTTTCCGGGGGCCGAAAATTTCTTTGTCTTCAAACTCAAAATCTCTCAAGCCAAAATGTTGCTCCAAACTCGAGGTTGGTTTTGTGTCTGTCTGTGTGTGTGTGTGAGTGTGAGTGTGTGTGTGTGTGTGTGTGTGTGTGTGTGTGTATGTGAACAGAATTGCGACCGCGCATATCTTCGGTTCCTATTATTCGATCGTGATGAAATTTTCACCACGGTTAGATGTAGTGTCGATAGTGGTCCCATATAAGTTTCAACCGTATTCTCACAGAAGGACGGTGGGGGTGAAAAAAAATGTGGAAAAAAAATTGTGATTTTGCGACCGTCCATATCTCCACTCCCCATTATCCGATTGCAATGAAACTTACACCACGTTCTGATTATAATTCGCTAGTGGTCCCATATGAGTTTCATCCCAATCGGTTGAAAATTGTAGAAAATTGTTTTTTTGCTTTTCGAAAGCATGCCTTCCCTATGTTCGTATCATCCGAATGCCTTGGAACTTGGAGCATATTCATTTCACGAAGTGTTAGTTGTACGTTTTGAATTCCAAGCAAATCGGAATTGAGGGGAGAAAATGGTAAGCACTAAGCTTCGAAATAAAATTTGTAAATCCCGAAAATGCCATTGTCATGGGGATATCTTTCGTGCCTATCATCCGATCGTTGAGAAATTTTCACCACAGTTTCATGCAGTGCTGATAGTGGTCTCATACGAGTTTCAACCTGATCTTTACAAGAAAACGGAAGACGGAAAAGAAACATGTTATCAATAATTGTGATTTTGGGTCAAGGGCATGTTTTCGCTTCCTGTTATCCGATTGCAATAAAATTCATATCACGGTTCAGTTATGATCTCATAGTGGTCCCATATAAGTTTCATTACAATCGGTTGAGAAAAGTGGAAGAAGAGTCTTTAGCAATCTGCATTGTTTAACTATATTTTTTTCTTTGGGATCTGTATTTTTTTTTAAAGCATGCCTTCCCCATGTCCATATTATCCGAATGTCTTGGAACTCTGATTATATTCGATTTAAGAGATGTTAGTTATATGATATAAATTTCAGGCACATTGGAATTGGGGGGAGGAAAAAAAAAGGGAATCAGGTTCCTTTTTGCCTGTCGGTTTGTCTGTGTGTATGTAACAAATTTGCGAACGTGTATATCTTTTGTTCGTATTATTCGATCGTAATGAAATTTTGACCAGAGTTATGTGCAGTGTTGATAAGGGTTCCATATAAGTTTCAACCTCATCGTTACAGAAGAACGGGAGGGGTGAGGAGAAATTTTTCGAAAAATCGTGATTTTGCGAACGTGCGTTCCTCTGCTCCCTATTATCCGAACCCATTCAAACTTGGACCACGTCCTGGTGATGATCCTATAGTGGCCCCATATGAGTTTCATTCTAATTGATTGTAAACTGTTGAAACCCTTCGTTTCGCGATTCACATTATTTGACAATATTTTGAACAAGTCTTTCTTCGAGATATTTTTTCATTCATTTTTTCGATAGTGGTGAATATAGGAAAGTAGTTCGTTGAAATGAATGGTTATAGTCATGCTAACTATAAAATTTAGTTGGGGAAACTGAAAAATTCAGTTGAGGCAACTAAATTTCATAGTTAGAAGGACGTGTTTTATCAACACATATCTCAAATTTTCATTCCTTTCGCCTTTGACGAATTTCGAACGAGAAAGTAATTATTCGAGTGGTATTTTACAATCCACTTTTCTGATAGTGGCAAATATAGAAAAGTAGTTCGTTCAAGTGAATGGATTTAGTCATGGTAATTATACAATTTAGTTGGCCCAACTAAATTTTTTTAGTTGCCACAACTAAATATTTTTAGTTGCCACAACTAAATTTTTTTAGTTGCCACAACTAAATTTTTTTAGTTGCCACAACTAAACATTTTCAGTTGCCACAACTAAAAATTTTTAGTTTCCACAACTAAATTTTTATAGTTGCCACAACTGAAAATTTTTAGTTGCCACAACTAAATTTTTTTAGTTGCCACAACTAAACATTTTTAGTTGCCACAACTAAAAATTTTTAGTTGCCACAACTAAATTTTTTCAGTTGCCACAACTAAATTTGTTTAGTTGCCACAACTAAACATTTTTAGTTGCCACAACTAATTCTCATAGTTAGAAGGACGTTTTTTATCAACACATATCTCAAATTTTCATTCCTTTCGCACTTTACGAATTTTGAACGAAAGAGTAATTATTTGAGTGGTATTTTTTCATCCATTTTTCTGATAGTGGCAAATATAGAAAAGTTGTTCGTTCAAATGAATGGATTCAGTCATGCTACCTACAAAATTTAGTTGCCTCAACTAAATTTCTTTCGTTGCCTCAACTAAATTTTGTTAGGGGCGAGGAGAAATTTTTCGAAAAATCGTGATTTTGCGAACGCGCGTTCCTCTGCTTCCTATCATCCGAACTCGATCAAACTTGGACCACGTCCTGGTGATGATCCTATAGTGGCCTCACATGAGTTTCATTCTAATCAATTGAAAACTGTGGAAAATTTGTGTTTCGCGATTCACATTATTTAACAATATATTGAAAGCATGCTTTCCCCATGTCGGTATCATCAAAATGCCATGAAATTTGGAGCATAATTAGTTTACGAGGGGTTAGTTGTACGGTGTAAATTTCAAACAAATCGGAATTGAAGGAAAAAGGTGGTAAGTACTGAGCTTCGAGACAAAATTTGGAAATTTTGTAAACATCATTAACATGCGGATAACTTCCGTTCCTATCATCCAATTGTCATGAAATTTCCACCACAGCTTTATGCAGTGTTGATCGCAGCCCTATATAAATTCCAACCTGATTCTCTGAGAAAAACGGGAGAAAGAAAACATGTATTTTTTTTCAACACAAACGAGGAAGCCATGTGCCAATTGGCAGAGTTTTTCAACATTCGCAAACAAGTTTTTGAGATAAAAGTATCGGAAGAGTGTCTTTATTTTCGTCATATTCCCGTCAGAATCAAAAAGAAAGCCGAAAGCATGAATCTCCAGATAGTCTGTGAAGGTTTAAGAAACTTTTCTCAAAAATCGATCATATCTTCCCCTACATAAACTTTCACCACATTCTCCGTTCTTCAGAGCAAAATTTTTGTTCCCAAAATTGGATTTAGAGTCCGGTGAACCGATATCTTGACGAATTCATTGATATCTAGATTCAATCGACTTTTGCGGACTTCCTGTCCAACGAATTTGCTTCCACCCGTCCGAAAATTCATTTTAATCATAGACTGAGATATCGAGGAAGTATCTTCGAGGAACAATTTTTCTAAAATTATTCCTAATTCGCTGAAATAATAAACTGATGTTCGATAAAATTTATTTATCCAATTCATTCAGATTTAATGTAAAAACATGAATTTCTGCAGGAATTATAAATCAACCTTATTGACATCGAATAATGTTGAGCAATAAATTTCCTACGTGATTCACCAAACTTATACTTTCTTAATAACGTTCGATTTCAAGAAACGAATAAAAAGCATGACTTTGCGCTTCACTGCACCGAAGTACTTTCCAAAGATATTTCGTACGATCTCACGCGAGATGGTATTAGCCTGCAGTGTGCTTTATTTTCACTACAAGTATCTCACGAGACCAGGCAATCGGTGGAATCCGCATACACATTAGTGAATATACGCTGTATTATGAATTCAGAAGAAAAAATTTTTTCCTCCTCATATCATGCATTTCTGGATCAGACTGTTTTAGATTTTCAAACTGTAGATAAATTGATGGCTAATCCCATTTCACTCGATAAACATCGAATGGAATCAGAAATTCTGCTAAAACATCTTTTCCGTACGTTTTCATTTATTCGTGATTGAAGATAGTTTTGAACTCGATTGAAAATTCTGTCCTGGTGGGATAATTTCATTCGATCGATTGAATTCATTGAATGACGAAAATACGGGTAATGTGAATTTCCTCTATTACCGATTTCAATTTCAAGTAGAAAATCGATGGATCTGATGCTTGTAAAAAGGTATTACGCTTACTTTCATTCGAGAGAGCACAAACTATAACCGTTTTAGGATAAAAAGTTTAATCTCTCCGCAACGGAAGTGATATATTTATACCCATTGGAATTTAATCCATTTTATTATACTTATAATATAAAGTAAAATACTGTGGGTTTTGAATTAAATTCAATGATGAAAAATAGTCGCTCCATAATTCTGCTGGAATTTTAGTTAATTTTGTTGATGTGACCAAGTTTGTGCGTTCTCACCTCATTTCAAAAAAATAGGAGTCCTTTTAGCGTAAACCGTAAAATTCCAGATAACTGTTCACTCATACGACCAGAATGACCTGCATAAATCCTACAGTAGTACACATGTAATTTATAACACAATCCTATTTTCAGTACCGAACATTCACTAGCATAAATGAAATACAAATTATTAGCAGGATTCCGTTACATGCCATAACGTTTGATTAATATCCAATATTTTTCCGTACATTAAGTTTATCTTCTATAAATAAATTAGCATCTTCTGTCAGCACAAAGAAGAATCCTACAAAGCGAGCTATCCATCAAAAATGATGAGAATTTTGAATTCCCCGTGCGACTATAAAAATGTACCAAAATAATATCTCTGACTTGGAGTGATTTCGTACGAATCGTCGGGGCGCGCGTTACGTTCGTTATCAATCCCTTTCATGTTATTATCCGTATTTTCAATATCGCGAATGATTTCATCAACATATTATTGATAAAATCGAATCAGAATTCTCGTCAGAACCGGTTTTGAATCGTTTCCAGAGGAAGAGGGAATAAATAGAGATGGCATTCAATGATCATCGTCAATTAATATATGTAACTAATTGCGTGAGTTGAATTATATTATATTTACAATAATAGGGTAAATCGAGAGAATACAAAGATGAAAAAAGTTTCAATGACGAGATGAGTGAATAAATGAATTCAAAGTACGGAAAATAAAATGGATTCCATAATAGGTGGAGGGAAAAGGTGTATTTTATAGCAAACCGAAATCGCTTATTGGTTCCCTCGATAATTGCTTCATTTGAATTGGTAATTGGGAAAATTGATTTAGTGGGATATCATGCACGGAATCAAGAGATCTCGGAGAGTTTGTTCTAAATAAATTTCTCATTTGATTAGAATAAAGTACTCTTTAAGCCACGCTGTTAAGGAGCACGAGGGTTAATAAGTCGTCAAGGGGAATCTTATCTCTGGCACGTAAATGAAATTTAAATTAGCGGAAGATAATATCCTTCAGTCCAATGATCTGACATCGTGGAATGGTTGGGTTTGTAAATAATTTCAATGAGATAGATTAAAAATTTAAACTGAATGTAGATGTGTGAAAATTTCGTATCACATTCATTTCCTTCTCTTCGTAGAATTCCATCTCATTAGATCAACTTTTTAAGCAGTATTTCGTCGAAGAGGTTCATTCCATTGTAATAAGACATCCATTCAACTTTCCCTCAGAGTGCTAATCAATCAAATTAGCCCAATGAGGAATAACCCAATAAATAATTCATGCTTTGAGATATCCTTCGGAAGAATGTCTCACGCAACACTCTTGCAGACCTCTGAGTTATCCACAAATGTTGCTGAAAAAATCTTGAACTCATTGTCAGAAAAACAATAAGTCGTGAAACATACTATCCTCCGGAAAAATAAACAGCCTAAAAATATAACCTTTATTCAATCAAATTAGCTGATCTGATGTTACTAACTGATACCATCGCCAAACTTGTATGAATTCGAAAACCTTATTTGACCCATTAATCACATTTCAAAGCTGATATGGTATTATTATGGTTCCTGCATATTTGAATCCTAAAAGGAAACAGATTATAACAGGGGAAGGATTTAGATCCACTCGAAGGGAGAGAAGGAGAGAGGAAGAGTAGTAGTGCAAGATTTGTGTGCTTTAGAGGTGTACTTACGTCATCCGTGCGCTTGCACTTCCTTCTCTATTTCACCGGGCAAATCTCAAGCGCCTAAGGGAACATAGATTTTCCGTATAACACTCATGCTGGAAAACACTCTTTAACTTTAACCGGACATCAATAATTTTCCGGTGGAAATCCAATGAAAACCGTCGAACTCAATTATGTTCGTGCTTGGAATATGTTATTTGTTGGAAATCAAGTCATCCCCGCACGTTCGCATTACGACTCACAATAAGATTCTTCCCATAGGAATAGACGTACAAAATACCTCGGGAATTGTTAAATTTCGTGAAAAATAATCGTAATTAATACTTGGAATATAGATATCAAAAGTGTGTTCGAATTGCTCATTAATCAATCAATACACTTGTTCGCATATCTCGGAAGAGATCGTATTCCCTCACTGCAAACTGAAGTGTGTTAAAATTGACTAAAAGAACACGAATGATGTTTGTAAACGTGGATGAACAGTGTTATTATACACGCTTTATCCGTGTTCTTGTAGGCAATTTTAACACACTTCAGTTTGCAGTGTTCTTGTATCATTGAAGTTCATTTATAACAATTCAAAACTGTCATGAATCTATATTCGATTGAACATCGAAACATCGATTAATAGTCGGGAGAAGAGAACTCGTGCAATGGTTTTCTAAAACTTCTTTTGAGATTCACCCAGAAAATTTGTACCTCGTAATTGAAACCAAGGCAAACCCAGGAGGGATATCTGGAACGTTTCGAAAAGTTGATTCCATGAAAATTGCGGTATTTCTAAAGTACTGCAAATAAATATCAGTACGAACATAGGAACAATTTCGACACGAGTTTGGCACAAGTTTTGAAGCTCAGACCAGGAGTGGGTAGGAGTGAATGCGATGTCAGTGCTCACATATAGATGGGAACTTTGGAAAATGTTGTGAAACTCATGAAAACGATCAAGGCATAGCGTTGTTCAACCGTTGTTAAACATTTCAAAGACTTTTTGCTGTGTCCCTGAGGTTCGGAATAGGGTGTACAGTTTTTCAAAAAAGTTCGATAAGAAGTGATTTCTTTTGATTAATTGTCTGATGTGGATGATTTATCGTTGACTGACTTCACTCAAATATATGGTACGGTATTCATATTTCTCTGTGAACGCTCCAATAGGTGAAGATGTGATGGAGTTCTAGTGTACTATTACATAATATAATCCCGAGTTCAATAGAATGAATTCCAAAGTTTCGAGGAAAGCCTTCCGAAGAATGCGTATAAATTTCTCTCGATTCATCCGGTACACAGT
Organism: Gonatopus flavifemur; assembly: GCA_018340375.1. Taxonomy (NCBI): domain Eukaryota; kingdom Metazoa; phylum Arthropoda; class Insecta; order Hymenoptera; family Dryinidae; genus Gonatopus; species Gonatopus flavifemur. Next base: position 24,098,461 of record JAFFJZ010000005.1, read on the forward strand.
TCACGTACCGTGATAAAAATGGATTGTACTGATTACAACTCCGATTGATCTCGATGAGATAAATTCTTCTCGATTGCAATAAAGTATATATAACGCATTATATCAACTTTTCGAATGTTTTACAAATTGTTGAACGAATTATCATTCTATAAACTTCATATAAAATGTATATACAATTTTTACAAATTTGTACTTCAATCGGAATGAGATTGCAGTATCATAGAAACATTTTATGACGACAAAAGAGTATTAGAGACACATTTCATGATTTCCGGAAGAAAAGCTCATTATACAACATAAATCAATAAAATTCATGAGAATAGTGTTAAAACAAACTGAGAGGATAAAGGAAAAGCACAAAAGATGAAGACAGGGTTGATAAAATTGCCGTGTACGAGGAATACGTACGTAGGTATTCATTCATTGTTTCTAGATATATGTATATGTTTCGTATAATCGGGTAAAACGTCTAGCAAATACCCTGAGGAAACCTTTCATTGTCAGTCGTATATATCTGTACGATATATACATACTTGTATAAAGTAGAAATGGTTTCACGTAATGAGTAGTTGAGATTCCTTGTCATCTAAAGCACCTGAACTCTGCATTTGCGGCTTCCGTGGTTCCTAACCGAGGTTTCGCCAATTCGCATAGTTTCTATCCCTTTTCTTTCCTCGTTGTCGATTATCCATGCCTGAGGCCAATTTCGGCTCCTTATACGTACAATCGTTGTCATAAACGAATATATTTTGAATTTGTTCCCGTTTTTACTTCAGTGTAAAAAGAGATATCGGAGGATTCAGGAATCATAGAACGATTTCGGTCGTGGCAAAGTTTACCTTGAGAAATTGTACGGAATAAAGATTTCTTGGTGAAGATTTTTGTCACGGAATTTTTCTTTTCCTTCCTCGTTGTTGTTTTATTTATATATATATATATATGGAAGAGATGACTCTCGAGACTATTAACAATATAAAGTTAGACTTTTATTCCGAGTGTTTGAGTAAGAGTAAATAGAATTAATGATGACAGGAATACGAGAATCGTATTTGAGTTGTGAAATAAATTATGTGAGTAGACGTTATTGAATTCAAGGTTGGATTATTGTTGTTGATTTGTAGAATTCTATAAAATTATTGATTGTCACCCGAATCGCAGAATGATTTTCAAGAAATCCATGTGAGCTATTTTTCTAGTAAGGAATCCTGCAAAATCATTGAAAATTATCTCGATAAACTATTGGGAGAGAATAAAATAATCGTCACAGGAGCAGTAGGGAATAAGTTTGAGGTTAATACTTTGACGTGAAAAAACCACGAACAAATAGAGGAAATGACCGCCACCGCCACCTTTTTCAACCGTTGCACGCGGTGAAGAGAAAGAGAATTGTTGAAGGTTCGCACAGCGAGGATTGAACCCGAATCTCACAAGGAAGGTTAAGCCTCTATCACATCAGCAGATCTGCGAGATGACGACAAAGCATTTGGAGAAGCATTCATTAGAACTATTTTTTAGCTATTACAGTACGGAATCGTAGCTGTAACTGCACAGGTGTTGTGGTTGATATTTGAATAGTCAAATAATTTAGCTGTTGAATTTTCACTTGCTCTAAGTGGGTACTTATGACAGCTAGAAAAAAGCTCCCGTAGCGGATTGATAGCTAATTTTTATGAGACTCTTATCCCCTGGCTAGCTGGCTGACCAAACCCATTCTGCTATCTTATGATATCTTCTGGTACGTTATCCCCAGCGGATCTGGGTGAACCGACAAGCGACCAAAAATTTCGGTTACATTTTGGTGAAAAATCTTGGGTTTGGTAACTTGTTGGTCGTTTGGAACATTTCTTCCAACAAAAACTGACCAAAATTCAACCAATCTTAATTTTTGTGATTTTTCGGTTATTTCGTGGTAATTTTCTAAGTTTTTACCTCAAAAATACCAAAAAGATTCTAAAAACGGACCACATTTTTTGATCATCTTCGGGTGGCAGATTTGTTCTAAGCAACCATTTGTTTCCGGTCACAAGTAGGTCATCATATGGTAAAAACCATCTGAGTGACCATTTTCAGACAAAATTTTCACCAAACCAAAAAATAACCGAAAGTAAACCATAAAAATTGGTTACTTTGGAATCGCCAGGGATAGAGGCAACGAAGGCCTTAGACTCCTCGGTTGCCGCATTCCTACCGCGTCACTGGTACAAAAGGACAATTCTTTCCAAAATATCAACTATGAGGAGAAAAAAAATATCGTAAATATCCCTAGAACCGATGCATTTCAAAGCTTATATTATAAATCTTACAGATTCATTGCGTTTATTTCAGCACATATCACATCGAAAGTGAAATACCCAATCAGAAAAATCCGAGTTATGTTAATGTTGACAACAGGTCCAGTACAGTGCCAGTATTCGGTCTTCGACACTTGGTCGACAAGTACGGGATCAGTACTGGATACATAGAAATACAGTATTTTGCCTGTACCGATAAACCAGTACTGAGAGCTCAATGCCAGCCAAGTACTGATCCAATACAGGCACTGCACTGATTGCGAATAATACACTCGGAAAAATTTTCAATCATTTCAACCGATCAGATTGATTGAAAAACACGACAACCACTTCTTATAGTGAATTTAACCATTCCTTTCAATTAAAATAACTAATTTCCCGATTATTCCAACTGAAATGATACAGTTGGCTTGATTTTGTTAATTTAACTGATTTAACTGATGCGAATTTTACTGGTGCAGTAGTCCTATTATCTCATGAATAATATTTACGTTATATATTGTAAAATTTTCGATTCAAAAGCCAGAAACCACGAATTTGTTCTTGTATCATTTGAAATTGATAATTCCCATATCACTTCGTAGATCTTTCTTATCACCCTGGTTAAAAAAGTCTGTTGAATCCTCTTTAGTCAAAATGATCATAGCGGTCATCTAGCACCTTTGAAGGCGCTCGCAATTAAGCTAGCCACTAGAGAGAGTCTTGATATTAGCTGTGAGGTGGCTAGAATCATTCCTGCTAGGGCTACTGACTAATGATATTTAATATAACATCTGCAATAGGAAATTACCATTCAAACCCATTAAACATCGTTTTTTTGGTGGGTCGAATGAGTTCGAATGATCATTCTTCATTGCGAAGTTTGGATCACTCAATGAGATTCAGTAGATGTTTTTTACCAGGGCATATACACGCCCGAGAGATACGAAAAAACATTGGATTTGCTGAAAATGGCTCTGATTTACCAAATAAAATTTGTTGTTTCATGAAAGATTCATCGAGAGAATCTATTGACATTTCTCAAACAACGACACCTTCGATAAATTATAGAGTAAATCGAATGAGGCAAACATTGTCGTAGCTGTTACGTAATCGTAATCAATTACAGTGCAGCATGTACGTTATACTATTGATTATAAAGTCATTATCCTAATGAGCACGGTTCGTTACAACGAGTCGAAAGTACTACAAAAGCGAACGTGGAGCGTATTTGTCATTCATATCACGTGTGACAGTTTGCGCGCTCTTGGTCGCATTCAAATACCTCAGTTAATTGTCACCACTCCCCGAGTTTGAAGTTTCTCACCATCGAGGAACCCCATCATCGAATACGACGATAACGAGCAACGATGTGACATATGAATTTTTAGATAAAAGAAAAAAATCACACGTACACTCAACGTCAATGAATTTCATTTCAACAATAGTGTTTTTCATATTATAAAAGAGAGAGGGAGAGAGAGAAAACTTTCGTGTCAAACAGTAATGATTGAAAAGCTTTGATTATGAAATACCAGACTCAATTTTCAAGTACTTTTTTCCCGTTCGTAGACGGCATAGAATGAACGTAAACAGTTTTACAAGCTTTCTGGACAGGAAGTTCCATTGAAAGTTGCTAAAAGACTCTTATCAAGTATTCATAATTCCAAGAGCTTTCTTGGTAGATTCTTTACTCTTTTCCTCCTTCTTCTCCCTCTTCTTCTCTTTTTTTTTCTCAAACAATCCACAAAATATCTTCAAATAAATTTCCATCAAACTTCAAAGTTCCGAAACTATCTTCGACTGTGGGAATATTTTTCATCGTGGAATTGATTATGTTATATACACTGACACCGATATGTTCTTATTCAACACGAGAATAGCATGAAACGTTCATTCATTATTGAAAGACTTGGTAAAAAATTATACAAACTCCATTCCGTGGGATTTTTGGTGTTCGAATCAAAGGGATTTCAAGATAAAAAATTCACGACGAGTGCCATTTGAAAATTAATGGATTTTGGCACTTGGCAATAGGGCTGATCGATTGAAATAGCGAGAACTACTTCATTGCTGTATCACAAGTTACAAAAATCTTTCTTTCTTCATGAAACGTTGCATAAACGTTTTCAAAAGCAGCACAAGTCTCCATTCAACATCGAGTGATTCATACGAGTCTTATTTTGAAAAATCCACGAAAGCGTACTATGAAATTGCAAAGTAGCGAGAATTTCAAAGATAGTAGGTAGTGAACTGGACTTGCAACCACCTCATGAATACATATGACTTTTCACAATTCTTTTATCGGGGTTTCCAACGCGAATACCTCCCGAATAAACAAATTCAAACAAATTTTGCAAGTTATCGAATAGTACTCCATAATCTATTCATCAATAAATCGATAATGAAGAATGATAATCCCAATTTGAATGCCTACACTGTTAGAAATTTCTGATTAAATTTCCAATTACATGTAATGGAAGCAAAAGTTATTTACGTAACGGAAAAATTTATTGAAATTTCAGTTGCGTGTAAATGAATTCTCATTTCAATTACCAAGGATTGGAAATTCCATTCACAAATGTGCATGGAAAGATGTATAATAAATTGAAATACATTTCTAACAGTTTATACAACTATGAGAAATCCGTTCATGGAATGAAAATATAAAAAAGAAATTGAGATAAAATTCAGATTTTTGAAAAACGTTTCATCCTCACATATTCTCATGTTTCCAGCCATGCGAGAAGCCAAGCGATTATCGAGCGGAACAATGTGCGGCGTTCGACGACGTCCCTTACAGTGGACAATTGTTGAAATGGTATCCTCATTACGATCCGGCGAGACCATGCGCTTTGATCTGTCGTGGCGAACAGCAATCATCGTCACCGTCGTTGGAATCCGACAGCCTCGATAACGATCGTCTTCAGGAAGATGTTGTCAACCAAAAAGAAGAAAGGAGAATCGAAAAGACGCCTGTCCAAGATAAAAACGTCATGAATGATGAAACCGGCGACGACGACTCCGCTGTCGCTGCCGCTCCTTTGCGGTTAGACGGTGACGAAACAATAGTCGTGCAACTGGTGGATAAAGTCGAGGATGGAACCAAATGCTACCCAGATAGCTTCGATGTGTGCATCAACGGTGAATGCGTGGTAAGATGATCATGCTTTATTTCTTGCTATCATTTTATTATCACATCAAATGAAAATCGTTAAGTTACATTCATCAGGCGACGATGATGATGAAAAGATGAGGAATGTATATATTCTGTCTCTAGACTTCTCTCCATATTCTCCTTCTCCATTAAAGATTTAAAGAAGTCTTTGACACTCCGATGCTTTTCAAAATATTCTTTTGAATTAAAAGAATTCCATCCTCGTTGCCTTGATAGAAGCACTTCTATTCACCCCAGGGAGAGGAAAAGAGGGAAATAGGTGAGGAGAGAGAAAGACAGCAGGTCTTTTGAGCTAATGCTGCATTCAAAAATTCAATGGAACAGATAATTGAAGAACGTCAACCTTCAACTTTTTAACGATGCTTTTATCCTATAAAGATATGAAATGAAATTGGATTAATTTAGATTACGAATAAGAATATACGTTTCGTTTCGAAATGATTAACGTCACTCCCTTTATTTCTCTTTCAAACTAGGTTTGTTTGCTTTGTTTTTTTTTGCCATTACTGATTACAACTCTGATACAAATGAATAAATGAACACATTAATCACATCAAAGTGTCACAAACATTTAAATAAATTCGACGAGGAGATGAAAATTTGCCCTCCTCCTCTCCTTTTTGGGTTTTGGTTTTTCCCTTTACACGGGTTACAACTTGCTCGCAAAAGAAAGAGTTGAAAATAGTTCTCATCCTTCTCGTGGAAAGCCATTTACACAAACCCCATTCCAAAAGACTCTTTTTCAACGTGGCAAGTACCGGGGATACGTGAGTTTCTTGTTGTGTGTAAGGTTTCCGCGCTTGCACTACACCGAGCTGCAAGGTTTCAGCTATATAACCCTCAAAAGGGTGAAATTTACGAGTCCTTTTGTTGAATTCTCTATAAACTGAATTCTCTGGAAACCCCCCGGAGGGATGAACAATGAAACACGTACCGCGGGTTGAAATTTTCTCAAGTTGGAACATAACGCGTTAATAACAAGCAGATCATAACATTTTATCCACAACTTTCATGCGTTACTTCGTTCGTTATTTTACACGTTAAACTGAATTTTTCAAAATTGATCATTTCTTTCGTACTTCTCATCGTCGTGTTTATATATCGTTTTCTTCCTCTCCTCCTCAAATTCAATGTACTCTGCGTGATAACAAATGCGTGTATCGATATTATTCTATAACAACAATGACAACAACAACAACGGAATGAACCTAGTTTATCTGCATTCATGCAGCCGTGGACTAGTTACATTACAGCGTTGATTCTCATGATTTGATCTGTGTACAAGTAACGTACAGTTCTTTGACCTTCCCGCATTCAAATGTCAATCATGGTATGTACGCTTGAACAGAAAATATCAACAGCGGGTACACGCATGGATTGCCAAAGCAAAATCTCTTGAATGTATACACAACCGTGATCCTAAGCCTCCTGCGTTCAATAGCCGATGCCTTGTTATTGACATCAATCCAAATTATACATTCACATTAAGCTGATAGATTTATCGAGGAAGTTGTTTTTATACTGCTTCATTTGTTGATCATCTGGGATTCACAATACTCTATTCTAGGGAATACAAAATATACCTCTCCCCGAGTGGAAAAATTCTCAAAATTATATCGAATTATATCCGAATTATACATAAATTATATTGAATTGTAGAAAAATTATATATAATTTTGAAAATTTTTCCACTCGGGTCACAATGTTTTTTAATCTATGAATTCAACAAATCAAACTGCACTGAGTACACAGTAAAAAATTTTTCGTCAAATTCAACGCACAAGCGAATGTTAACCATTTTTCTTCACACTCAATGTGTGTTGATTCCAGAGTGACACTTATAAAGTGTTAATTTGAACTCGAATAACATTTTAATGTGTTGAAAATGAATCGATCGAACAGCATTTGATCAGTGTGTTAAATGAACACACAAAAGTGTTAAATATTCAACACTTGAATTTTAACACGTAATTAAATATTCAACACTTGAATTTTGACACGTACTTCTTTTTTACACAATGACGGAATTTTTTTTACTATGTAAAGGGTCTATTCGTATTGATTAAATCTTTGTTTGGATACGGCGAAATAAATGTTTATCACACTCGGAGAAAAAAATATTCGGAATCACCATTGGGATATTTGGGAAAGGACTCAACTATGACTGATAATGAGTTTTACTACTTCGTAGTTTAAATAACAATATTGATTGTAGAAATTACTGTTTGGTAACCATTAAACAGCTAACTATTCATACTTGAGTCCTTTTCCAACTATGAATATTAATTTACTATTTTCTTTTCTCTCAGTGTGCATAAAAACATAGCTCATTACCCTCAGATAAGGCTTATTAACAGTTAAGAAATGTCATATGAGGTTTTTCAACAGTTAATAAACTTTATTTATAGGTAATGAGCGATGTTTAGATGGAAAAAATATTTATCTCCCTGTATTCAATATGAGCCTTATGAAATACAAATAAACTCTTCTCTCATTGTACATTGATGAATAGAAATTACATTTCACTGTAGTTTTCTCGTATTCAAAGTATAAAGTGAAATTCAGGTCATTTTTTGCCAGAGAAATGAAAGAAAAAAATCAACCCCACACAGCACAGGAGTTTAGCAAGAATTTCTAAGAACTCATACACTGAGAGAATAACTAATTACTAATACTAAGAAAATATATTCTTGAATACAGCTAATATGGTGTGAAGCCAAAAGAAATTTTCTTGAAACAAGAAAATATTTTTCTCAATTCAAGAAATCTATGCTTGGTTTCGGAACACTTTTCTTGAATCAGGAGAAAGTATTTTTGGAGACATGAATTTCTTGGAATAAGAAAATATACTGTCGATGATAGTAATTATTTCTCTCTGTGTAATGAATTCTTTGAACCCCAATTGAACTTTTTATGAACTTCTTCTGAACTAATGTGCCGTATCGGATAAAAGACCAAAAATCAAAATAGAGAAATTCCACGTGGCTTAGGGATAAGCGATGTGTTCAAACCTCGGCCATTGCATGCTTTCGAATTGCCCTCAAAAAAGTTGATGGTGAAAATAATATTAAAGTAGTAAATGGCATTAATGGTCAGACTGCACAAAGATCCATTCTAAGTAGAAGCATGATGTATCGCGTCAGACATAAAATATCCGAAACGATCAACCGAACAAATTATATCCAACTCTTCCTCGAATACAACAATAAAAATCTTCACTTAAATTTCATTGAAGAAATTCTCCCTGAAATTCAAATAAAACGATTTGATAAAATTGTACACATGCTCGTTGTGACTGAAAAACTTGGAACAAAAGAAAAAGGATCGAAGAATAACCCGCGATGAGAGATCGTCGTAGGAAAGTTCATTGCTTTGCGGTCGTAAAATAAATCCCATCGCTTCTTTGAGAACACAAGTGAATAGAGGAGACAAAAGAACGTGGGAATGCTCATATACTTCTTCCGTAGTCGTGTGCCCCTAGCAAATTCCATTCTCCCGAGAAACCATGTTAAAACGGAGGGTGAGAACGGTGTACAAGAGGAAAGAAAGTTGAATCAGAGGTGGTAGTAGCGGTAACAGCACCAGCAGCAACAGCAGCAACGGTAGCGGCAGTAGCGCGAATCGTGAGAAGGGTAACAGACCAAGTGGAAATAGCGTGGACGGGGAGAGTTGTAATGGGGGCGGTGACAGAGAGGTGGAAAGGGCACTTTCCAGAAAGGTATATAGAGCACCACTGCCGAATAGAATCTTGAAAGCCTGCTTGAATAATTGAACGTCAGTCAAATTTACGCAACGGAGTAGTAGTTGGAACGGTATGGAAAATCCTGCCACCGTCATGTTGAGAATTCTCTCGATTCGAGAATTATTCATTTATTTCGGGAGCAATTATCCCAACGCAAACAGAGTTTTCTTTGCGTTCATACATGCACATGTATATATATATATATATGCGATAGAGAAAAATATTGTGGAAGACATGTGTCGGGAATCCAAATACATATGTATTAACGTTGAACGCATTCATCTCGGATGCGATATGTGTATCTTATAGAAAGATGACGTATCGCATTCAAGCCATGTGAAATTATGTCTCAATATATCTTACTTCTAACGTGTGACTCTTCCGCTCGATCTAGCTACCCAACTTTCAATATCCAGAATTATTATCCCATCCACAGGTTCTGGCAAATACCGAACGTGATAGACCATTCAGATCCCATCTCAAGATTTTTCCAACTGAAAAATGCTCACCGAACTCCTCGATGCGATTTCCATCTCTGAATTTTTAATCCCTGATATACGATAATTATAGATAGAATGATTTTCATGACACATTACTTCCTTTTCATCTGAAAAAATTCAACATTGATAGAAATTTTATTTGAAAAATTCATAAGTTAGGAATCTTGGCATGAATGATGGGAAAAATAATTTGAGTTTCTTCAATGAAATTGATCTCAAGGTGCAAAAACAGTACAATCTAATAACTCTTTGATCTTACACATATGTAAGATTCTTTTGATTATTACACGAATCTTATCGGTATCACCGCCCATCCTCTCCATCCATCCTGACTGATTCCCATCGTCGTGATCGTGGTAGTTGTCGTTTCTTCTTTGCTTCAACACTCGCGCTCTGGCACTTTGGCTTCTCAGTTTGGTTCACTCTTCTCACCCTGGATAAAGGATGAATAATGTAATCCCCGACCTCCGAACAAACCTCCATGCAACCTGAATGACAAATCAGTCTCAGTCCAAGTCAGGTCATGAATTGACGTCAGCTTTTCGCCTACCACCTTTTTCCTCTCCAAGAAGGAGAAGAAGAAAACGAAGAGCAAAAGAGAATATATAGGAGCGTTACCCCGACAACAACACTAGCTCTCCTGAATTTTATCACATATATTCATCGTGAAGAAAATTTGTGTACAGGACTTCGTATACGCGTGTACACCGAAGGAAAAGTCAAAAACTTTCCCAAACTTGATCGTCAATCAGTTCTATCGCGCTAGAGAAACTTGTTCGAATGATGATGATACACAATGTAGCTGGAATTGATGAGACCTCTTTTTGTACGATTTAGCTATCCGTTCCACTTTTCATCCGATCAAGATGAAAACGAGGAAAAAGAAAACTGCACACGTCGTCGGATATTATTTCCAAGATTTTTTTTGTCAGATTCTAGCTTTCGTTCGTAAAGTACCACCTCCAGAAGAAATTCTCGTGGAAACTTTCAATACTTCAATTTTTCTTGATATAATATGCGACACCTCGATGGTTTATTCTTTTTCCTCCTCCTTTATATTTTGAATCCCCCAACACGTGATAAATTCGAATCAATGAGATTATAACGATAATGAGATTATGTAGCAGATACGTATAAAAATCGATAACTCGGATACCCTATTAACTCGAAGGTTATTAATTTCGCAACTGAATTCAATGAAAATACGTGACTCGATACTTAGACATCGTCAAAATTGTCTGACCCAAAACTGTCTAACTTTATCAGTCTACTCTAACATACCAAAGGCAGCTCGGTCGATGATCAGTGATGCAAGTTTTAACTTTCCCAGACACGCACGAACAAGTTATTCATAACCCGAGTTGGGAATCCGAGGTTGTTGAAACAGACACATGGAACAAGGATGTTTTATAATGAAACAAAACAAAAAAAAACAACAGGTTGTACAAAGCAACGCGTTAAAAATAACCTGGCGTCGAGTTAACAGGGTTTGATATTATCCGAGCGATGTAAAAGTCGAGGGTATATATTTTTTTTCAATATTCGCGATGGTTGTTTTGTGTTGCAGAAGGTGGGGTGCGATCTCAGAGTCGGCAGCAATAAGAATACAGACGCATGCGGAGTGTGCGGTGGAAATGGATCGAGTTGTCAGTCGAGATACTCCTGGAATTTGGAATCTATATCCGCTTGCTCCAAGTCTTGCGGCGGAGGTGAGATGAAATGAAGTTATATTTTTGCATCCAGTCAAATGTTGTATGAACAAATTTATGCCCTGTGAAAAAATTCTGAATGCGAATTCTGAAGGGAACTTTATTCCACGAACAAATCTACTCACGTTCGACTTGAATTATGTCTTATTCTGTGTATAATGTATTATATATGTTGTAAATTTTTACATGGCATTCCCAATTGCATCGTTTTTGAAGATTCCAAAGATACCAAAGATTACCTCTTCTAGCACTTCAATAATTGATGGAAAAAGAATTCTCACTAAATCCCTCCGAACGTTTACACTTGCAAATTCATAAAAGTCAACCAAATTATCTCTCGAGAGGATACTAAATTTCTCAAAAGTCGAATTATATTCATTCACCTCGTCTTCATTAAAGTTTGGCTGTGATTCAAGGAAGATGAGAATCGTGCAAGTTGATTCCTTTCGTTACAACCTGGTCCATTCGAATCAAAGGACTTCAAATATTCCATTTGTATGGTTAAGAACTATATACGCTCCGCTCTTTGGAACTTCATTTCTGAATGGAAGGCGAGTGACGCGTATAGTGACGTGAAAGCTTTTGATATGTCACAAAAGATCACCATAAATGATAAAAGACTGAAAGCGTATGTACATATATATGTTCGTATACCCGAAATATATTGGGGAAATGAATATCCTGTCCACATATAACTGCATACAAACGATTTCTTTTCCTCTCTCATTCACGATCAATAATATTTTTACGAATTTTCATACAGAGGACGAGAGAGAGGGGGATAATTTTTTTTAGAAAATTCGATATTGATGAAGGAATGAAAAGCTGAAGAGGAATTCAATAGAAGTTTGTCGAGGGATTCGAATTTTTAAGGGCTTGTGGTTTGAAATATCCAAAGAGTGACTTGGAAAAATGTTTAAAACGGCTCGAATTTAAGAGGTTTTCAAGAATTTCTGAGGATTTATTCGTTCTCCGTTAAATTGGATGAACGAACTTATGAATTTTTTCTATCAATCTATCGATCAATTTTTTTCTCCAATCTTCAAATTATTTGAAAAAATGACGAATAGTTTTTCGTGGAATAAAATTTTCAATTCATAACCGACTAGTGATGCGTGATTCTGATTCGATTTTTTCCAGTGGAAAAGAATCGATTATTTCCTCATTTTTTTGCCCACGAATAATCGAGGAATCGATTCTTCCATGGTTTTTCGGTGAACTTGGTCCGCGAGGAACCTAAATTAACCTAAAAGAGACTTAATTTGACAATCGCTAATGATTTCTAATGATGACTGGGAAGTGACCGCACTGGGAAAAATTCCTTTGGGTGAATCAGTATGTTTGTTCGTAAGTTACGGACATTAAAAAATTCCAACTATGAATACTCCCGATTGTCAATAATTTTCACCATCAGTGATAGCAACGCGCTATACGATGAGACCAGCAACATCTAATAGCTTTCACCATCACTGATGGTGAAAATGATTGAGAATCGACAGTATTTACAGTTGAAATTTTTTTAATATCCCTGGCTTACGAACAAAATTAGTAATTTATCCAAAGAAGTTTCTCTCAGTGAAACGATTGTCAAATTACGTCTTTTCGGCGAATTCACGCCCTACCGTTTTCCTCATCAAGATGAAGAAGAATCGATTCTTGAACGATTTTCCAAGAAAGATCGATTCTTTTTAAAACTTCCATCACTATAACCGACTATACTTTCTACATTCTGTATAAGAAAGAACATGTGACTATTCAAAGCTATACGCTCATGGTTTGAATTTGCTGTGTAGGCTTCAGAATAGGCATGGCGGTGTGTAAAGCCAACGGACCGGATGAAAACGTGGTGGATGACAGCTATTGCAGTGCACACGACAGACCAGAGAAAACGTTAATGCCATGCAACACACATCCTTGCACAACCAAGTTAGTATATAACAATATAATAATATCCATTATTAAAACCCTATTTCATACAAAAATATCTCTTGTATACCCTGATTTCGAATCAAACTCGAATCCACGCACGTTTATCCTAGAAAATTTATCATACAGGTGAAGAAACTTGTACTTCGTTTCTACACTCTTCGCAATTGACACATTCAAAAGCTCAGCAATATTGAAAGTCCCATCTCTTATTTCATACAATCTTCGTGTGATTGTCTGTACCAGTTTTACGACCTTAATGATGACTTTCGTTGAAAGTACGACGACAACTTTACACCGTCGAGAAAGTAGCTTGTTAACAAATCATTCAAACGAGTTCAAACCTCGTCCACGGTGCGGTAAATCGTACTAATTACGTCGTTGGTGAATTTAGTTTAATTTAGTACAACTCGGCCAATCGGCTGACTTTACGCCACAACAAGTCTCCGGGGAACACGGAGTCGAGGAAGAGAGGAGAGATTCTCTTACTCAAACTCATTTAACGATAGCGACCACGTATTTAACTATCACTTAGGATCATTAATTGGTTGACGTGTTCGCACCTGCAACAATTATAACGTAATCGAGTTCGGACAGTTGTTCTATCGAAGGATACTCATATAACTTTAGTATCGGGTTCAACTTTTATAGATGAATTGTCGAAATGATGTGAGAATTAGTCAGATTTTCTTGATTCGAGTGAAGAGAAGGATCGTGAAGAGCACCTAATAAACGGCAATTTTCGTTGATAGGGACGGTGCGTAAGTCAGCCGGGTTGCTTGTCGTTTAGGCAATTACTATGATAATGAAATTTTCATACAGATTCTGATTATTCTGCCTTCAGATGGATAGCTGGAGATTGGAGTCAATGCAGCGCGAGTTGTGGGGGTGGATCCAGAACTAGGCCAGTATTTTGTACCGAAGAAATAGGAAACGCAACAACGAAGGTGAAATATTAATTTTTTAACATAATTATACAGCACTTTCGAGTTTGTCAACAAAATCTCTCAAAGTTACACCCATATAATTAATTTAAATGCATGTCAATTCTTGTGTAAATTGCTAGCGGGTAACGTTACAAAATCATTTCAACATTACGCCAAAGTAACCATGCCATCAATTAATTAGTTGCGTTATATTAACACACCGAGTTGAATAAATAGGGTCCTTTGTTTCACAAATACACATCTGTATTCAACCGAATCGTGTTAGTGAGGAACTTAAACTCTTGTCATTGCAGTTGCCTGACCACAAGTGCAGCAGCGCACACAAACCACGATATCAGGAAACCTGCAATACCATTTCCTGTCCTATGTGGGAGACTAACCAGTGGAGCGAGGTGAGTGGTACCCACATGAATGTATATATATATACATAGATCCACCTTGAATCTTTCTCACACTAAACTATATAAATCATCTGCCCCTTTGCTACCTAAATGGAATCTCGAAATGGTGTACGATACGACATGAGAGTCCTGGTGATACGAAACGCACACTCGTAAAGAGCGACTCCCGAAACCATAACGTAACGAATTTCTTACAATTCTCGTCGTTCGAGGAAACCTTATTATCTTGTTACAATGCAATTTCTCGGTACTACTCTGGATATTCAAAGAGAAAACGCGGGTCAAAGTTGAGAAGGGAGAAAAAGGGGAGTACGGAAGAGTTGAAACATTCTCATGCGCATTGCATTAATTTGTGCGAAGGTGGAATGAAGTTTTCAGGCAAACCACAGTTTTCGGTACAGAAAGAGGGAATTCGATTTTCTAGGTACATAGAATCAGATGTTCCATTCTTATTCATCTCTCGAGACTTTCCTTTCGTCGTCAACATTTTCTTATTCGACAATGGGAGAAAAAAAGATTTGACGAATATTATACCCGACTGCGAATCTAGTTTCCCCCTTTGATAGCAGTTAGGACTATAGATGCTTTCACCGAACCACAGAATAGATACAACCACTCATCAACACCACAAAACGGAGGTCACGAGTACCTTGCGTGTTGTGCCGGCTGGCTGTTCTCTCCATTATCCATTTCTACCTCTATTTGCAGGTCCGGCTGTCTTTTTTCTCTCTATACTCTCATTCATCCCCTTTCCCCATTCTCCTTTGATCTATTCAATTATTATGCATTCAATGAGAAAATTCATTGTATCATCATCTATTAGAATGTCGTTCAATTCGATTAAATGATCGCTTTGAATTTATAATAGCCGATTCTATAATCTCATTTTATAAGCGCCGTGTGTGAAAAGTACATTTCCAAGATCAGCTGATTAATGTATTAATCTCGTGCGAATGCCATATTAATTTTCAATCGTACATAATCAGCCGATATTCTGTCATGGACATGGAATGATTTATAAGGGGAATATCAATTGTTTGTCTCGAACCAAAGCTGTTCATGAACTTACAATACAATCGCTTTGTATACAGCACCATCGTAAAATACTATATTATATTCATCGGTCTATCGTAAATCATACGAATATAATGAACGTTTCCCAACTGCGTGGACATTATTTTTCCCTTCCATATGTTCTCGTTGAAACGAAACTCATACATATTTATCACGTTCATTGAAATTTTGCGGTAGGAGAACAATTTTTATGAGAAGAATGAATGTCTTCATTAATAACGATAGTTACAATTCCTCTCTAGCGAGGAATCGAAATGATGTTACGCTAAATGATTATTTCCTTCAGATCGCTCGACTCAATTATCGTTATTTCTGGTGTTTTTTGAAATAGAGAAAGATCTTCGAACCACGCTTTTTTGAAAATTCTTACATTTTCGAGTCATATATTTTCGTAACATGAACAAGATGAATGGGGGATTCTTTTTAGAACCGAGAAATTTGTACAAGCACGGATAAATTCATACGGATGTAATGATATTTTGTTCTTAAACCAACATCAAGTTGTTTTATTCGCACTTTCATATGTCGTTACTCGAATCCGTACGTGATACATCCGTATGTCTACTTTGACGAGAAAACTGGTCCATTAAAACCATACCTCGTACATGTCGTTTTTTGCTAGCGCTGAACGACGACATGCAACCACATACATATGCACGCAGACACATATACAGAGAGACACGGCAAAAAGGAAGGAAGAGAAAAATCATAGTTGTTCCCACGAAACGTCCCGCTATGCTTTATTCATGAGACCACTAAATGCAGTCTTGCACTCGGATACCTGTACGTATTTATAACGCGACATACGATACGTAACAAGCAAGAAATAGAGACCGCCATTGTCTCGTGAAACGTGACGACTCATAATGCATAAACACTACTTTTGGGTCAAATCGAATAAGTGAAATGTTTGAAAAAAGGAAAAATCTCTCTTCCAATCTTGCTTTTTCTTCTTTCCAGGATATTCCATTTAAAAACGTTTCAGTGGAAAATAGTATTTTGTATATACATTTCAATTTCGCTGATGGAAAATGTGATCGGATTTTGTTGTCTCTGTTTCGTTAGCTTTGAGACGTATGGGCAAGAATTTTTAGGGATTCAAGAATGTTGCAAAGCGATTTCAAGTTCTAAGGTTAATCGTTCATGAATATTTCAGTTTATTTCTCGTATATGAGTGAAATATCCCTAGTGGAAATTCGACAGTGAATTCCCTATCAGAAGCACAGCCCTCGTAAGGCTGCAATAGGGAACTCCTAATTAAGGAAAACTTTGAATTACCTTATCAGGTTCTGACATGGCATCCTGTTTAGGACCTTACAACAATGTAATGCAAGGTTGTTGACAGGTCCCGGTCAGATTTTCCCTTTCAATAACTCAGACATGGTATTCCTATCAGAATCTGACCAGGATTGCCTTGACTCATCCGTATTTCAATCATGCGATAACCGACAAGACAGCCGAATTAGGACCTGATCAATTCAGAACGATGAATGTATCAAACTATTCAGAATTTTCACAGGACTCATTGGAAATTCACCTGTCTTTTTTGAATTTTCAACTGAGGTCTATTTGGATCATCGGTAGAATTTCTTCTGTTGGGGGAGTTTCGAAAAATTTTATGAAGAGTGGATTCCATGAAAATTAAATTGAATGTTGGAATATAGCTTAGATGGGGTCGTGATTGAGAATTCCGCTACCACCCGGATCAGGTCCTGATTGGGAAACGTTTGGTTTTCCTGGTTCAAATACTCAAGTCAGGCCCTAAACGGAAGTCAGGCATGCCTGATCTAGATCTGATGTTTTCCATATCAAAATTTTGACTTGGGATTTGCGCAGAGTGATGCTTTGATTCAAATGGAGGATTTGATCTATTCAGATGTCCTGAAGAGAATTTTATTAAATCATATCGAAAAGTTTCTCAATTAAAGGAATGTTGCCCCAGTAAAAAAATCCCTGTATATCTCTGAAGCCCCCTGAATTCTCTCTGAATCTCTCCATATGTTGGAAAAGTTTTCAGGGAGATTCAGAAGAATTTCAGGGTATATCCTGAAATTATAATTCAGAGGAAGTGAAAGACATGTCAGATAGTAATACATCTTGGATCTCTCCAACTTTCTTCGAATCTCTCTGAATCCTTCCGAATTTCATTTATTCAGATTCCGCAGCTTCCTCCACGCAATTGGAAATTTTGTGTTAAATTCAGCACATTTCGCATGCCCCAAACGGTCCACACAAATTTTTGTGTCGATTCAACATGATGTGTTTGTGTTTGCTAGTAACTCAAGTTTGATGTGAATAATATGACACAAAAGGATACTGATGAAGTTTTGATTGGAATTTTCGATCGAAAATGGAATTCAAAATAAGTACTAAATGAACAGTTGACAAGTGTAATTTATGGATTTCTTCTTACATAAATCAAATGTAAAAATCATCTTTATGTATGTTAATACCAATGCATAAGAATTATTTTAAAAAAATAGGACTTCAATGAGAATTGGATACGGATCATCGGGATTCGACGTTGAAATTCCTACACCTAAGCCACCACCGGTCGCTTGAATAGGGGTAACTTTGAATATCTAGAAAACTAAGCCCCATTAGAATGGAAGACAAAGCCAAAATGAATTAAAATAAAAGAGTGCAAGCTCGTCGTTTTTCCGACGAGTACCGAAGTTATATGTACATGGAACTTTCATCGAAAAGTAGCTCCCACCATTGGTGATCTCCTCTTAGTAGTTGGGAATAACACCATTTTTATGTTCAATCTTGAGTTGAAGGGAATTTGTGTCATTTTGACACTTTCCTCCACTTGTTTGAATGATTTTACACTTGTTTGAATGATTTTAGAAGTTGCACATGTTCGTGTTGAATATTTAACAGAAAATTCATAACAGACGGATTTTTCAACACATTTACACAAAATTTCCAAGTGTATAAATTGATCTCCATGAATCGCTTTGAATTGCTCTGAATTCCTCTAAATTCCTCTGAAATCCTCTGAGGAATTCAACGCACAATTTTCCCTAATTCAACCATTTCCAAATCTCCAAGAAACTCCCTAAATGCCTCTGAAATTTGGAACCACAAATTTCACTCAATATATTTCTCTCTGAATTTCTCTGAATTCCTTTAAATCATTCTGAATTTTCTGAATCCCTTTGAAAAGTCCACCGCACAATTTCTCACGATTTACCTGTCTCCGAATCTCTTCGAAACTCTTGGAATGCCTCTGAAATCACGGACTGACAATTTTACTCAATATATTCCTCTGAATCCTTCAAAATCCCTCTAAATCCTTCTGAAAAGTTCAACGCCGAATTTTTTCCAATCCACCAGTCTCTGAATCCTTCTGAATCTCTCTGAGTCACATGGAAAGAAATGTTTAGCTATAGCAGCTAGATTTTAGCTATCATAGCTAGATATTTCGCTGTAGCAGCCAAAATCTAGCTGGTACAGCTGAACATTTTTTTCCGTGCACTCCGAATTTCTCGGAATTCCTTTGAATCTCCCTGAATTCCTCTCCAACGTGAAATTTTCTGAGAGATTTTTTTACCAAACTGCTATCACCGTTTTTGGGAAAAATCTATCATATTGAACAAGAAAATATTAATTAGTTAAAATAAATTTTGTGTCGTTTATTCTCATTAGAAGGGTTTCTAAAATTAACTACCGGAAGTCATTTGAAAAAAAACCTCCATAAATCTCTAAAAAATGCATCAGATGTATTCCATCTGTGACTTCAGACGAATAATCCACTCGTTTCTGGAGTCGTCCCACAGAGTCTACTTCACGGAGAAAAAAGAATTCGCTATAACAACGGAGACTGATTTTACTGGGGACCCTTTGCAGGGACAGCAAACTTTTTTTTCTGTGACAGCAGGGGGCTTCAACTCTACACTGTAAAAAAAAACTGGAAATTTACTGTGCAACTGGACTGGAAATTTCCAGTGCTAGTACTGGAATATGGATATTCCAGTACATGTACAGAGATTTTGTTGTTACGTTACTGAAAATTTACCAAGCATAACTGAAAATTCAGTCATTGTACTGGAATTTTCAAGTTTGAGATGATGTACTGAAATTTTGCCATGATTTCGCGAAAATTTTACCGGCTCGTACTACAATTTTATAGTTCTTGTGCACCAAAAAAAATTATTCCCTCAAACAGGATTTGAGAAAAAATTTGGAATTTAGAAAAAAAAACCTAATCGTTGGTATACTGGAATTATACAGGTTTTTAACTGCAATTCTCAGGTTTTGTGATGGAATTTTCCAGTTACTATGCAATTGAATTATACAGGTTTTGAACTGCAATTTTCAGGTCGTGTGATGGAATTTTCCAGTTGCTATGCAACGGAATTTAATCACTGTTGCACTGAAATTTTCCACTTCTATTGGACTTCGTCATTTCTGGCAGGAAAAATTTCAAGTCTTTATATTAAAAATTTCCTGATTGAGATTTTGAATAATAATTGTAATTGTAGCCAATGAAATTGATATATGAGGTTTTTCCAAGACTTATCCTCTTGTGTTCTAGATATGAAGCATATGTAGTAACCCAAGCTGGCCTTCCAACATGTCGCGCTATAGCTCATCGGTTAGGTCTTAGGTTTCAGTTGGTAGGCAGGTAGAAAAGTGTGGGTTCAAATCCTGTTAGGTAGACATGAGTTTCTGTCCATCCAAATGAACGATCAAAAGTTTCTCAATCATCTTGGAACACAAGGACCCTGCAAAATCACTTTGCGTGAGCAATTTTTTTTCAATTTTCATGGATATTTTCAGCATTAATTTTCCAGTACATGTCCTGGAAAAGTCCAGCTCGTGTACTGAAAAATTCCAGTACCGAGGCTCAGAAAATTTCCAGTTTTGATGCGGAAATTCCATAACGTTTGCACTGAATTTTTGCAGTACAAATGTGCTGAAATTTTCCGGTACATGTACAGGTTAATGACTTCCAGTACATGTACTGGAATTTTCCGGTGAAATTTTTTTACAGTGTATAGAATGACCCCGAATCAAATTTTAATTAGGGAAAAGTCAACTAACACGGTGGCGCTTCAATTGTATCGAATCGAGGTAACCTCCAAAATAATGCTGATCAACTCGAATTTTGAAACATCAAAAGACATTCAGCAATAAAATGTGAACAACATTTCTAAAAACAAATTATATGTGTTATTATATAATTTCCGAACAAATATTTTCATGGAAGTCTTCCGGAACTCTTTAAAATATATCTTGGAGAGATCTAAAAGATGTCTTATGCAACACATTCGGATATGTTTGGAATGTCTTCCTTCAAGATGTCTTGAACATATCCCAATTTGTTGCATAAGACATCTGTCAGATCACTTTAAGATATCTTTTAGATTGATGCAAAAGACTGATCCAAAATGTTTATTGGGTTGGCCATAGAATTTCCTTATTTTCACACTTTATTGTTGAAATATCATTGATATTTCAAAATCAGAATAATTTTTAGGTTAGAATGTTTTTTGATTTTCAGTTCGCATGGAAGTCAGCCTTTGAGACGTCGCGCAAACACGTCCCAAGCATTCTCATTGGAGTTGCGTGCTCCTGTGTAAGAGCAATCTATTTGCTATCACAACATGTTTACTGTCCCAACAAAATTTTGTTTGCTATTCTGGATATAATACTGTAAATTTTGTTAGTCCAGCGAAAAATTTGCTGTTTCAGTCAATCATGTTGCTCCCTCAGCAGTTCAGTTAGCCGTGATAACGAAGTTTTAGCTAGATTAGCAAAAAGATTTGATATTTTATTTATATTGAACCTCGATTTGCTGCGTCAACGAATTTTTTTTCTCCGTGTTGAAACTGATCTCTGGACTCTCTATAAACTCCTCATATAGTTACAGGTCACGTCATGATACAAGAAAATCTCCAAGAATTGCTCAAAGGTGTGCCAGAACTTCCTCACCTTTGATTTTCTTCAGAGGTACGTGAACTTGTGGACTGACACTTCAAGAAGTCAGTTGGAAATCTCTGAAAATTCTATCAATAGTCTATCAGGACCGCTTCATCCCGGATTTCGTATGTAGTTTCAAATAAAAATACGATATTTTTATAAGTTCTTCAAAGAGCCATCCATTGTCTTTCGGAATTCCCTCAGAGTACTTTGAATGTACTTCAAAAGGACAATTCCCGAGTGGAAATCAATCAGGCCCTGGCCCCGTAGGGCTATATCTTAAACATTCAATACAAGGTTGCCTACCCACGGCCCATGTGGGCCCCAGTTGGGGTTGCCAGTATATTCCTGGAATATTTCAATCCAGGTATGCCCACCCACAGTCCATATAGGCCCCGACCATTGTTTTGCCTGAATATTTGATACCAACATTCCAAGTTGGGATCACTTTTCAAATAGGAATTATAAACCTGGCCCAGGTCTGAACCCGGGAGAAATTTCCACACGGGTTGTTGTTAGTACTCCTAAATCTTAAAATTTCCTCGGATTCTCTACGTACCTCCGAGTGACTCACTATTTGGAGAAATTGACCAGAAATCCTTCAAAAGCCTGCAGAAAATCTGCCTAAACCCTCTAGTAAAAATGATTATAGCGGTTGTCTAGCACCTTTCAAGACGCTTGCAGTGGAGCTAGTCACTAGAAAGGGCCTTGAAATTGACTACAAGGGGGCTAGAGTCATTTCTGCTAGGGTATCTGTTTTCGACTTCCATCCCTCAACGCCACACGTAATTTCTTTGTTGTTTTTCCTTTGGTATTTTTACACGGGAATTGTCACATAATAATTTGCATCATCCCTTGATATATTCGCTTGTAACGATCGGAAAAATTACGTCATAGAACGAGGGATGATTTCGCACATTCTTTACACTGTATCTCTTACGTACACGGTACCTCTATACATCCATGATTCCCATACCACCCCAATGAACTCTCATCGCTCCGATCGCTCCATCAATTATTGTTATGCATTGATGAAACTAGATGGTTTATACAACAAGGAGTTAATGGAAGCCAATCAAACCCCATGATCATTGTGTTAGAAGCATCAGAAAGCCCGACAAGAGAGTAATGGTCTGATATCTTAATGTATACTACAAGGCGGTGAGAAAAATTTTCGAATCACTGGTATGATTGACGACGTTTCAGGGATGATCGATATGCATTGGGTCCTTTTTTTTCTCTTATCTCCCGTCTCATCTCACCATAAAGCGGAAGAAGTGGGAGAAGAATAAGAAGGAGTATATTGCTTCAATTTCGAAAGCGTGGCATAATACCACCTTGTGTCCGTCAACGTGCTGCTACGCTATCCCCTTTCCTCTCCTTCTCAACCCTAAAACTCGGCTCCGCTTGTACGCCGGGGTAATGATTTCATCCAAGGAAAGCGTCGGGTAGAAGTTTTCAATGTAGGGCAAGATAAAAAGAGAAGAATCAACGGACTGAGTTGGGAAGACAGAAATTGATAGATTTCTCTCTTTTGTGAGCTCCGAAGCCATGCAAATATTGAACTTAGAAGCACAGGGCTCTCCTTGATGCGCTCTATGTTCTATTGAAGGGATATGGATAAAACGAGAACAGAAGTATCGTTTGAAATGAGAGATGGAGGGAGAAAAGAAAAGACCCGAGAGTCAAGTGAGTTTCTGCTTTTACCTTCGCGTCACCTTTTTCACCTTCGACATCTTGAATTTCAACCCTCTTTTACCTCCTCTCGCTTTTCTCTATTTCCCTTGATTTCTTCATCAGTAACAATGCCTCCCTTCTGTGTTAACTTCTCGCTTCTCACAGTAGCTGAAATATAAATGCAGACAATAAATAACGAGGACTCAATGTATTTTTTTTGTTCCCTGGTGAATAATTTGAACTTTGTTTTTTTTTCACGGTACACTGTTAAAAATGTCTGCATCAATTTTAATGCATTTGCTGGAAGTTTTTTTCGAATACGTGCATGAATTGAATTTTATACACATTTTACATGAAATTTAATGTAAACTATAGCATAATCTGTATTTTTCCCATGTTTCGGTACATTAAATTTAATGTAAAATGTGTATTAACCTGAATTCATGTACGTGATTGAAAAAAATTTCCAAATATTTTTGATAGTGTAATATAAGCTGGAAATATACTTCTTCCGGTTTGATTTTCTGATATTTCATGGACTAATAAAACGATGGAATATCAAATTTTAATCATTCAACGATTTTATGAGAGAATTTTGTGGAGTGGGTGTACAATGAATAAATGATATTTGAAAAACTGTTACTGTTTTGTCGAAAATTCATGACTGAATTATTATCGGGAGGAAGGAATATTCTTGTAAACGTGTCATTGAGGTCACTCCCTTTCAAATATATGGGATATTAATTTTCTTCTTCTAT
Source organism: Gonatopus flavifemur (assembly GCA_018340375.1). NCBI lineage: Eukaryota > Metazoa > Arthropoda > Insecta > Hymenoptera > Dryinidae > Gonatopus > Gonatopus flavifemur. Next base: position 24,122,571 of record JAFFJZ010000005.1, read on the forward strand.
AGCTGTTTTATGATTGAAGGATTTGTATTTCTTGTATTGATTTCTGAACAGTGTTCGGTAACATGTGGCACCGGTTTGAGGAAAAGGACTATAGAATGCAGAGATGGGAACGGTGATCTCTCCACGGATTGCGATCCTGCCGAACGTCCACGTTCCGAACAAGAATGTAAAACGAACGTTGCTTGTCCCATATGTGAGTTTATATTTTTGTTGTGATATACGTATTATATTGTCAAGTATAATATTTCATCGAAAGAAGAACACGATATTTCTCTTCAAAATTTCTCTTTACGAGAGAACTATACACAAAATTTCTGGGGTTTTTGAATTTAAAAAGATCCTCTCTGAAAGTTTCAAAGTGAAATTTCAGTCTTTGACCTCCCAAAAGTGAGCTCAGCAAATTTTAAAGTTCAATTTCAACTCTTTTAGAATGAAAGTTGAAAGTTATAAATTTAGAACCACTTCAATTCTGTATTTTGTGAAATCACATTGGAAAAGAAAAAGATTCACTTCAGTACGAAATAGCTGAGAATCGATATGAATCAAATGAACTTCATTCTCATAGGTGCATTTTTCAATTTGATTTAGGTCAAATTCATGATTTAGATAACAACACTGTAAAAAACATTTTTGTGGGATTTTCCCCCAAAAATGGTGGTAGCAAAGTTCCTCCATAGATGAGGAATTTTTCACCATAATTTGGTAAACTTTTTCTTCATTTGTAGAGGATCGAACACTCAAACAACAAAATAATTCCTCAAAGGGATGGAAAGATCCCTCATTTTTGGTGGAAAAATAATTCCTCCACGACGAGGGGATAGAATCCACACTGTAAAAAATAATCGGAATTTTCCTGTGTACATCAACCGGAAAATTCCAATCACTGATTAGGAAATCAATTTCTGGTACATTTATATGAAAATTCCAACCATCATGGGATTTTTCCCAACATTTCGCAGTAAATTTCCGGACAAGTTGGGAAAATTCCTAACGCATGTATGCGTTAATTACTTCATATAAATATATGGGAATTTTCCGATGAAATTTTTTACAGTGCACCGACTGTGTGGAGAAAAACTTCCCCCGTTTCTTGCAGTGTAAACTTGAAGTAACGCAGCAAAAAATTCAGATCGATTGAATTCTGATTCCTACAGCTATAAGCACCTTCCTCTTCGTATAAAATTTCGCAATTCTTGTAACTCATAAACCGTTCATCGATCTCTGATTGAAATGTGGTAAATTTTCTTACCGAATGAAAATCGATGATTCTGAAATTGTTAAGACGAACAGAATCGAAAACAACCTGAATGAATCCAGAAAATCAATTCCTAGTCGAGTCGTACATCTGTCTATATATCTGAAAGAGTGAAAAATTCACTCCAGAATCGGAATGTTTATGAATTTTTAGCTTCAAACCTTAGTAGAACACCATTTTAAAAGAGGGGAAATTTCACTCTACAACATGACCAGCCACATCGAGCTGGCTAAATATTGGAATCTCACTCTACAAATTCAAAAGAATGAATGAATTTGTAATACACCATTCTTTCGATGAATCATACAATGTGTTTTGAAAATCAATCCCTTCATTGAACAGGTAAGTATAGAAAGAAAAGAATACATGTACCCGTAATCCTAATCGAGATACCGAATGTTATCCAGATCACGAGGATCTTACTCAACCACTGATGCAACCCTATCCACCGCATCCGGTACCAGAGAAATTAGTCGATCAACCTGTACCTTCCGAATCCACGTAAGTATTTTTCAACATGAAATTCATCAGCATGCATTGGTTTCCCAATGATATCAATCGCTAATCAGTATACATGATTTCAACAAATAACAACCCCACATCCCATTCTTGTATTCGCTCGATTTTATTTCATAACTTCTTTAAATGATAGTAGAATTGTATCCATGTATCGCTATAGTCAAAGTATGGAAATATATATACATATGTATAAGACAATGAGCTTTTGCATTCGATGCTTGACATAAACTGGTCTGTTTCGACAGATACACGATCTACTTTGCCTGTGGCTGGTTATATCTAAGGTACCCTTTTCTATCTCTAGCTCTATCTTTCACCACTTTTTCTTTTTTCTTCTTATTATCTCTTTGGGATTCGATTCAATTATTTTCCTCGGCCTGTTATTTTTCTTTATTTCTTCTGTGATATTGCTAATCCCGCATTCATCGCATTATAGAAAAAATATCGTTGTACATTTGTCCCTTGTTTATTTTTGTGTATATATATTTTCCATTTATTCCTACATCAATTTGTAGTATAGCATGTAGAATTTTATTCCTCGCATTTTGCAATTGTTTGTAGTTGATAAAATTGATCTGATAATTCATATTAGATATTGATTGCGTTTCGGTAGTGTATTTGAACACTGCCCAGCCAACATTTGCTAACATTACGCTTGGAAATAAAATGTTTGAATTCGCAGATTTATATTCGGGAATGATAGTATAGTATGATGCGTTATAAATTGAATGAGTTCAATTTCTTCAAAAGGATTCCTGAATCAATGATGCAATAACACACGCTTGTCTTTGATTTGAAACCTTTTATAGACTATCAAGCTGTGGTAGCGTTTTTTCAGCTGTGGCAACAAAAGTTGTTGCTATAATAACTGAAGTCTAGCTTTTGCAACAATATTTTTGGCTATTCAAACATCGAATATATATGAAACCGCTACCATGACTAAAATTCCTAACTAACATTGCGAATTATTTTTTTCATGTACATAGTGTTTAGGATATCTTTTTGAAGGAAATCAATTTCAAAAACATATTCAACCGTTCGATCGACTGTGAAAAAAATTACTTCTGAAAATTCAGAAGAAAGTGCCTATGAAAATTACAGACGAATCTTCTGAATTCTCAGAAACATGACTGAATTTTTAGAAACACTCCGGAATTCAGTTGAAGTTTCTCAAAATTCAGAATGAAAATGGCTGTACGAAATTACAGTCACATTTTCTGAATTTTCAGAGGGAATTTCTTTACAGTGTTGAATAATCCGATTGTACCGGAATTTCCCAAAATGTTTGAGAATTCAAAATGAGAATTATAATTGTTCCAATGGTTTCTTCTCAACAACGTGGATATTTTTATATATTCTTAATAAACAATTCACATTCTCGGAAAAGAATGATTAGCTAGGATAACTAAAAATTAGCTACGGGAGGTATTTTTTGAGCTGTCACAGCTACTCACTTAGCGTTAACAGCAAGGAATGTAGCTGCCGCAGCAAAAATTTCACAGTTGAATTGTTTGATTGATTAAATATCAACCATGAAACCTGTGCAGTCGCAGCTATCATTTCCTATTGTAGGGGCTGATAAATAGCCACATCTGCAATTATTTCAGCAATAGCAGGGGAGCTAAAAAAGTCAGTCACTTTCACAGTAAAATATTATTTCATTTTTTTGCCTGCGGTTAATTAGGGGTCGTTCATAAACTACGTGGCCAATAAAGTGGGAGGGAAATTGTATTCGGAAGAAAATTCTATGTAACATCCAGATAGCTAAATGCTGACATCAAACTAGCTCTTTAGGGAAACGTTTTGTTTCGTTCGATACTTGCATAACGAAAGCAAATGCGTTATCCTGACTGGAAATTATCATAGGGTTAACCTGACATATGGTGAGGACCTAACAAGGTCATCCGAAATGAGGTATACCTGCTGAAATCCTAATCAGGATTGGATGTGGATGCCCCACGTGGGGATAAGCCCATTTGATCCTAATTATGTTTCCCTTAAATTATCCTAGAAGGTTGAAATAGGTTTCCTTCGCTGTAATCTCATCGAGACCTTGTTAGGTTATCCTGAGATTATGAACATATATGTTTATAAAGTATAGTTTAATAAAGGGAATGCAAAAATGTCTCCATGCCGAATACAACATTTTTGTGTTGTGAATTTCCTGTTCATATCCTGATTTCAATTTATTCTGGAGGTTTTGGTATGGAATTCCGCATCAAATCCTCATCAGTCTTGTCTCATAAGGTCCTTATATTAGTAAAGTGTGACATGACTTGTCAGGTCCTGACGAGGTTGCCTTACCAGGACCTGGGCTGGATCAAAGTTGACCTGATCTGGTCCATGGGGTAAATTTCTCGTCGGGATAGTATTGCTAGCAGAAGATTCATATTCTACGCCAACATGCATACTTTCTTAAAGCTGACACATGTGCGTAGCGTTTGGTACAGAATAGTGGCATATGATGTCAACGTGGATGCAGCATCCGTTAGCTTGTCATGAGAAATCCAAAAGCGTAGAATGTTTGCTTGAATGTGGTGAATGCTGGCTAAGGAGCAATTTCAATCATTTCTCTTAAGAATCATGTTTCTACATGATTTTTCATAAAACCCGTTTATGAAAAATCCCAAATTCTAGAAAAATTATGATAGAATGTTCACAATTTTTTATAGAATTCTGAGCTTCTAAATTGCAAAATTATATAAAATATTACTTTTGACTCACCGTTTTTTATTGAGAGAAATTTAATCTTATAAGCGTTGTCTTCAGTTTCGTTTTTTCCTAGGGTTTTAACCAAAGATTTATGAAAACATATCAGCACTTATCACATATTTCAAAATGTTATTGAATTTCAAATCGTTCATTACATTGAACCGATCAAATCTCAGTAAACCTACAAGTACAAATATTCATAATCCCTGATTATCTTGGTCTAAACGACATACTCCGTTTAGGAATATGAATTTTGCGATAACATTATTATTTCAATAGGGATATTCCAAAGCATTTCAATTATATTTATTTAAACAATTCGAGTAAAAATAATTATGTTTGCTCACAAATTTGTTGATGAAGATTGATTGATTTGTGAAACAACAATAGGTTCCTTCATTCCACTCACCGTGAGTTGTTCCAATTTGTATCAAATCAATCAATTCGTTTTTATACCTCGAACAAAAAATTAGCGAGTTCCGAGGGGCCGTTCACTCTCGAGTCAAAGAGAGTCAAATTAATGTTGAAGAATACTCGTTTCCCGATTGCACGATTCAAACGACTCCATTTGATTTTCTTACGTTAAATACCTACATTAAATAAGGAAGAGCCTGACTCGCATGATTCCCAGTGATCAGTTACTATGTATAAAGTTGCATTCAATAATTTGAGATGATTCGCTCTGACTCGCATTGCCTCGTTCCTTGTTTGCACTGACTACCTCGATTCATTCTTTATTCCTATCAGTGGAATGATTCATTTCATTATCACACTCATTTTGTACTATTTTAAATGCACACTGTGAAAAATAATCAGAATCTTCCTGTACGAAGCAACAGGAAAATTCCGATCATGGGATAGAAAAGCAATTTTCGATATGTGTATATAAATTCACCTTCAATTCAACTGAAAATTCCGAACTGTATAGGATTTTTACTATCATTTTCCAGTGAGTTCCTGGTGGAATACGGAAAATTCCTAACGCACGTATGTGTTAATCACTTCCAAACGTGTATGTCAAATTTTCCATGAAAATTTTTTACAGTGTACGCTTCATTCACCTCATAATACTTTGTCAATTTTGTTATTGCAAGTGCTTGATAAAATCTCATAAAAGATTCCACACAACATCCCAGTTCTTGAGGAATTCTTAAAGAGCTCTTTTCAAAGAGTTCATTACAGACTCTGTCATGAGAGTTCTTGAAGAATTCATCAAGAATACAATCAGATCCCAAAAAATTCTTAAAGCATTTTTATTCTTAAAGTATTTTATTCTATAAAATAATCCTAAATTAATATGACCTTGATGTGCGAATATAATTGTTTTTCATTCAACAAGCACTCAGAAATAGTAGAATGATGATCAAATGTATTAAAATGATCAAAGCGTGTATATCAAGCAAATTTTCTTATTATTATCGCCGTCGAGATCAAGACAAGACCAAGACAAGACCAAGACAAGACCAAGACAAGACCAAGACTGGGGTTAGCAAGATCGAGACGAGACTCGAAATTTGCATATTTTCGAGACCAAGACAAGAAGTTGTATGATCTCGTCTTGTCTTGTCTTGTGTCCACCCCTAAACACAATATTCAGTTATTGAAGCCAAAAAATCTTGCAGTACATTGTTTAAACGATGATTTTAGTTCCAAAGAGTGAATTTCGGAAGATAAATGGAGTTGATTCGTTTCTATGAACGATTCAAATTTCAAGAACATTGTTTCTTGGGTATTCAATTCTCTAAAAATGAAAGGAAAGTCCACCAAATTATTGTGAAAAATTCCCCATCTATGAAGGAAATTTGCTACCATCATTCTTTGGGAGAAAATTCCACAATTATTTTATACACTTTACCAAAATGTTCCTCGCTTCATTTTGAGATATCAACGAAAATTAAAATCCTTTTTCAATATTTGTTTTTATGCACCATTAAAATGCTCATCAATAATAACGGAACTTCTTCATCCATTTTCAATAAAAAAATATTTGAAAAAACCATCGAAGATCGACGGTTCGATCGGTTCTTCATATCAAAATAACTGATCTCCGTTAATTGCCGATATATGAAATTTATGAAAATGTCAAACAAAATTAAACGAGAGATCGAAATTGAATTGCCCTGTGTTGAAAAAACTGAACTGATAAATTTTGCAATTTCATTTACCTCAGATATGGTTGTTACATCCCTGTACGTCACGAGTAAAGGAAATCTCTTACGTAACACGATTAGAGATATAAATTATTAACCTTTTTTACTCGTTCTCTTTTTTTTCCATAGAAGACCCGTAGCGAGTGTCGAATTTTCATCACCTGTAGGCTATTGCGCGAATTGCGAGACAGAGATAGATAGATAGAGAGAGAACGAGGAAGTCACCCTCTACTCACACCCAGACAACAATTGATTGGATCTTGAATATATGAATATTGTATGAGCTCCGATTGATATTTGTTCCAACATCAATAACACTTGAAATGTCCGACTGTCAATTTATTAAATTCATTTGAATTGAAAATTTTCCTTCCATTTAAAAATGTTCTCTCCCGGGTCTCGATCATTCGTTGATCGTCGAGAGATGAAAATATTTATACGATAAATATGGAAACTCAATGGGTTTCGTTATCTCTTTTGTTGATGAAGATTATATTCAACATCTGTATCCTAGAATTTAGTTGCATCAATTAATATTAAGAGAAACAATCAGATATTCATTACAAGAAGAACTCTGTTATTTGGACAAATACAAAAAACAGTTCTCCCAACGATGCTCCTGAAGAACAAAAATTTGTATAAATGTCCACGTCACATACATAGAAAAGAAAATGAATTTCAAATTTACATAAGCTTGGATTTGAAATCAAAATGAAATCATTTGAACGAGGTGCTGTATTTCAAGTGAATTTATTTTATCATATCCTCTCAATCCACTCTCTGGAAGTAAACTAATTCTTCTGAACATATTTGATGAGAGAGGGAGAGAGATATATAAGATAGGTCACAAAAATTCGTAAAAATTGAACCCACAATAGTTACAGTAGTATGACATTCACCAGCTTTTGGAGGGAATATTATTTAAAGCACATAGGTATGAAAAGCGAATGTCGACGAGGTCTCTTTGATCTCGTTGTACGACGGAGAAGGCGACTAATCTGCTCGGATCTCTCGCGAATGAGAGTGAAAGATTCGTGGGGATTAGGTCTCCTCCTCTCTGTTGCACAACAAGATCAAAGGAAACCTGCCACTACTCGCTGCACATCTACGCTCCTAAGGAATATTATGACTAGCTTTGATGTGAATTTAACTGCAATCGCAATTAAATTCACCCGCTTCGATACTAAATAGCACACGCGTGCAAACCGTGCACTGTTGTCACGATGCGATACCTAGAAAGATTTATCTACGCGAAACATATTTTCCTATCAGTGCAGAATTCCTCGGGCTAAGTTTCAAAGGCATGGATCAATGGATGTGATGATTCCTCATATGAATCTACTTATCGAACTCTTGAAAAACATTTGAATTTCAGTTGAATCTTCGACAAACTGAATCAACGAATCCTTGTAAGAACAATACACCATCCCTGTCATTGTTCTAGAACTTCATAAAATATCCTTTCGGTAATTGATATCGATCGATGTAACAGAGAAATATTTTCCTCCCAATTGTCTAGATTCATTGCGGAAGATTGGTCGACGTGTAGTGTCAGTTGCGGCGAGGGTATACGTCGGAGAGCGGTCCATTGCAAGATATTCCTCGAATTCAGTCGTACGATCGCGAAACTACCCGACAGAGAGTGTGCTGGACCAAAACCAGCCGAGACAGAGAAATGTGTAATGGAGCCTTGCGGTTTGTTGGAGAACAGTCTGTCTTACAGAATTGATACAGTAGGGGACAGTGGATACGCCGAATCCAGCATGACAGACCCTTATAGATCATCTTCGGGTGGTTCCGGTGGTTATGACGGTGGTATCAAAGTCGCTCCTGGAAGTGACGTACAGACCACTTACTCTTGGAAAGAAGCAGGATACTCTCCTTGTAGCGCTACTTGTCTGGGAGGTAAAAGAATTCCTGATATTCGATTTATTGAATTCTTCAAATTTATGAATTTTGATTAAAGCTCTCGAGATATTCAGAAGTTATAGAGAGATATTAATAAGTTTCCAACTCTCACAGCTAAATTTTAGCTAATGTTGCTAAAGAATTAGCTGTCCTGTGGGTGCTAAAATTCCTCTGATAGAGCCACCATTTTTGAAGAGTGTCAAATTACACCTAAAAATCTAGTACCACTCGCGTTCCTGGAATTCATCAATTGAAATTGGTGTTTCAGGTGTTCAAGATCTGCTAATCAATTGCGTGAGGGATGATACTGGAAAAACTGTGATGCCCCTGTTATGTACCGCGGAAACAAAACCAGAAGCTAGAGTGAGAACTTGCAACGATCACCCCTGTCCACCGAGGTAAGATAAATCCAATGCACATGCTTCTTCAATTTTCATGTTCCGATAGCATATATAGGATCAAAACCTCAGACGGACGTCTGGTGAAAAATAACAATTCGAATACAAGGTTTTACTTTGCGAACCCTCGATGACACGTCTGACGCATTCGATTTTGATCCATAGATGGAACTATAGCGATTTCTCACCATGTATGAGTCCTTGCGGTATTGGTATTCAAACGCGCGACGTCACCTGCATACACGAGGTAACAAGAGGTGCTAGAAACACCGTTACCGTACCGAATCATATGTGCCCACAACCACCACCGGCTGACAGGAGATACTGCAACGTGTGGGACTGTCCAGCCAAATGGACCACCGGGGAATGGGGCAAGGTGATCAATTTGAAATATTCATTCACTCCAATCCATTGTAAACTGAAAATTCGCTCCTCTCCACTCGATTCGCCAAAATAATGATTTGATTATAAGTATGTTTTTCCTCAGTGTTCAAAACCTTGTGGCGGTGGGGTTAAGAAACGGAAAGTCACTTGCGAACAAATAATGGCTCAAGGTCGCAAACAGAGCCGAGAAGACCGGGAATGTCCCGTACAAAAGCCGTCGTCGGAAAAACCATGCAATACAAGAGCCTGCGACGATTCGGACACCGGAGTTCAACCGGTAATCCTCAGTCAGAACGCCACGTTCAATCAAACCGATATAAATGCTAAAGTCGATATCAGAATCGGTGGACACGCAGTCATATTTTTAGGCACCGCTTTCATCAAAATCCGTTGTCCAGTGAAGAAGTTTGACAAGTAATATCGAATGAATTCTTTTCGCTGTTTCCGTCGCACAAATACAAAATTATTCACAAAATTCGCGTGATTTTAGGGCACAAATCATTTGGTGGAAGAACGGAAAAGAGCTACGGAAATCGAGGAAATATAAAATCAGTAGAAAAGGAGCCTTGAAGATTATGGATATAGGGGGAACGGACGCGGGTACTTATGCCTGTATCGGTAAGTTTCAGTGTAGGATCAGATGAAATATAACATAATTGTGATTATAATGGAATATTTTTAGTTGGAAATTCACACGCGGAAACACAAGTCTCTGTAAAACCATGGTCTCAGGATCAAATGAGCGGTGAAGATTATTTGAGACTGGGAAATTCTATTCACAATGACAATCAGGATTCTTCCCCGGCTAATCCTGGTGAGGGAAATTTCGAATGAACAATACTGTGTAGATGTAAGATATCAGCTTGATTAACAATCGGGATTACAATTGTTCTTTCTGTTCGTTGAACAGCACGATACGGGAATAGTTATGTCCCAATCGACAGTGAAGATTTGATAGGTGAGAGAGCAATGTCTGGGGAGCCAACGAGGAAACCTCGTCAGAAGAAACAGAGAACCACCCCATCACCTTTGGAATCGATACGTAAAGACGATACATCGCATAATCAGGTAAACGAAGTTGTGAACAAAATAAAACAGCATGCGGTATTGTTATGGTTTCTGGGTATTTTTTTTTCTTCTAAAAATGAATGGAGTACAATAATTTAAGATGATTATGGTATTTTATGAGAATATTTTTACAATTATTCTCGTGAGATTTTATCTAGGATTTGAAAGACCTCCATTTTGTTCTTATTCAGAAAAATTTTGAATGCTGTCTAAAAAACACAGAGGAATCCTAGAAGAAAGTGTCGTATTTCTTTCTTTCATATTTTTTAAAAATTGACATCTAAAAATGAAGAGCTTTGAAAGAAATGTGATTTGAAGATATATTCATTTCTATAAACTTTAGGCTGTTCTTTTGGAACAACAAAACAATGTCAAAACCCTAACATTTCTTCAGAATTGGTACATCTTTCGATGAGAATTTGAACTAAGGGAATTTTTCTCTCAATTCCATCTAGAAAATTATTACGTTCAAGAGAAATTTCATAGAGAATGTTCAATAGAAATTTCACTTCGTCCACGGGGAGTTCAATGCCGGGGAAAGCGATCTATAGGATACGTTCGGATACATCAAATTCACGATACATCGATATTTCTTAAGAAAATTGTTCCTTCCATTCGACAAATTGTCATCTGAAAAGTAATCGTCTCGTGACACAGTAACTACAAACTATACCATTCATCGTTCGATATTTTATTTTGAGAATAAAATAACATAATCATCATGTTTACGAAGTAATGGAATATTTCTGACTGTGCTTTTACTAATACCTCTTCTAATCCATGGTGTTGGGTGTTATTCGATAAATGTAGCAAGGATACCACGAAACCGTGGAATCGTCTGCAACGTCCGGTGCCTCTACCCTTGTGCCACATCTATCTTACTTAATTTCAAACTTGAAGGTGAGATTAACGTTCTTTTCTGTAGCTCAAATTCTACTTTCAGGAGTTTACTCTTTCAATTAAACTAATAGAGTCATACTGTAAGGAAAATCGGTAAATTGACCGAGAAATTAATCGGTAAGCAGGTAGCAATTAATCTGAAGAAAAATTCGAGAAAATCACCGAAGGTTTGGTAATTATGCCAAGAAAATATGGTAAATATATCAATTTTCGGGTAATTCTACTGAAAAACGCGACAGACTCACCAAATATTTAGGAATTTTTGAGCACCGTGGTCGGGTTAATTGCTTCCCACGGGAAAAAAAATATGTTTCTGAAGTTTGAATCGTTTATTGAACCGAATTATTAATCGAATAGCGGAATATGTAACTGTTAAGGATCTTAAATCTTGTGGTACATTCTTTGAACGCTTTTTCAAGTTCCGAAGAGTTAATTGCGGAAGTTACACGGAGAAAAAATGGTTTGCTACTATAGCACCTACAAAGAAATTTGTTGTCCCTGCAAAAATATTCACTCCAGCAGCTAAGACCTTAGTTCCGTCAACAAATTCTCTTATTTCAGCAAAAAAAGTGTAGTTGTGTCAATCATTTTTCTTGCTCTTTCAACTAGTTTTTTTTGTAGGCGCTATAGTAACAGACCTGCTTGTTATGCCAGCAATACTTTTTTCTCCGTGTAAATAACGATCATTCACCAGATTTTGCGAATTTGAATTTCCATTTCGTTTCTACACTGTAAAAAAGAAACTTCGGGAAAATTCCAGTATCGTACTGGAAACAATTGATCTGTACATTTGTACTGAAAAAGTACATTCAAATCATGAAAATTCCAGTACACGTATCAGAAAATTCTTGTATTTATACTGGAAAATTGAAATAAAAAACAGGAATTTTCTCGTACGTGAGCTGAAAAATTCGTGATGAACAGAAATTTTCCAGTCCCTGGGTACCGGAGAATTCCAGTGTTTTCACAGTGTATAAACGATTCAAACTTCAATAACATAAAAAAATAGAAGATATTGACCTTGTAGGTTGACAACGCGTCGCTTCGAGTTTTCAAATATAAATTTTTACAAAATATATTTTTCAATAATCCACATAATAAAAGAACAATCTTTGTTTGTCGTATAATGTGAATTACTTGACAATATATATTTCGTAAAAATTTCCATTTCAAGACTCGAAGTGATGCATTGTCATCCTACAAGGTAAATTTCTCCATTTTCTTTTTTCCATGCCCGACAAATTTCCGTAAATCTGAAGACATTTTTTTTACAGTGCAACACTTCAAATCCATAACTCGTGAATAACGTTTTATTATCTAAATTTATGAAAATATTCTAAAATCCAAGGTAGAAGAACGATGCATGGGATGTATACACATGTAATAAATGTTGTATCCGTCAAACGCTTAGAGTATTTTCCTTTCGTACAAAGAACAACCGAGTATGGTAAAAGCAAAACTCGATACTCATTTTCAGGCATACTGGCCATTCCAAAGCGATATCAAACAACAAAGGATATCAACATTCGCGGACGACGTTCCCCAAGATATAATAACCACCAAGCGCACGATGGCAGATCGTCGTCGCAAGAAAAAAAGCAATATCAAATATAAAAATCGAAGAAACAACATGGACAGAATGCACCGTAATACAGCGATTCCCGATGAACCTTTTGGTCCGGACGAAGAACGTATTTTCATCGACGTTGATCCGTACGACATCGATGATACGATATTCGGTTTGGAGGACCAAAGCGATACGATCAAGATAACTCCTAGCGTAAGAAACACGATATCAAACTTCGATGTCGATTACGTGGAGCAAGCATTGAGAAATATGAAGAGAAATCATCCCTCGTACGACACACGAGAAGAACCAACAAGAACTGATCGTACCACAACGAAGATTCAAGATCTCGACCTCAAAAGTACCAAACAAATCGATGATATTGAATTGGAGCTATTGTACGTTCAAGATGCAACCACCAAAAAGCACCCAACAACTACGATTGAGAATTCAACAACAGGAATTACGGATTCCCCGTCCGTTGAAGTATTCACAAAAATGCTATCATCGCCCACTTCAAAAACTCATTCGGATGATAGAGAGGTTATTGTAAATAGTACGGATCAGTATAGTATTATCTCGGAAAGGGAATTCAGGAAGAGAAAAGTCGATGTATCGGATGAAGATAACGATAATGAAGATAATAATAATATTACAACGAACAACGATGTTACGGTAACGACAACTGGGATACCTAAAAACGAAGAAAAGAATTCTTCGGTGACGAATGATGTTGAATCGACGATTGCTACCAAGTACGAAGAGTCGTCGCACGAGGATAATTCGTCTCATCATATTCATCATCATCTCCATCATGATCGTCATCATAATCATCGACATCATCAGACGGATGAAACTCGTTCACCGAATGAAGATGATAAAAAAGAGGAAGATGTTGGCGATATTTGGAAAGAAGACGGGAAAACTGTAAATACCTTAACCCCTGAAACGACTTCGCTCAGCACCGTCACTGAGACTCTTGGTGAAATATTCACAGTGAAATCTACACCTGGTGAGTGCGTTTCTTTGTTACCGAATGGGCTATGTTGGATTTTTGAATTTTACTCCTTTACTCAGGGAATAAATCGGAATTAAATTCTATTCGGGACTTAGCAAAGTGCTGAGCAAATATACGGCAAATTGTTGAAAACACTCAGCAACAGTTTAAAGCAATTTGCAGAGACGTTGCGTCGCCAAATGCGCAACAATATGCTGTGAATCTGGGATTTTGGGTTGAGTTGTTGTCGTGTTGCTGGGAAGTTGCTCGGTTTCATGAAACTCTTAATCACATGAGTAGCAAATTCCCAGCGACTTCGCGTAAATTTAAGGAACAACATAAAAGCAATGGTTGCACAGCAACTTTTGTTGTATGGGTATACTGTGGAAGATAATCGGGATTTTCCTATACACAGCAGCCGAAAAATTCCGATCATGCGATAAGAAATCACACGGAGGAGAAGGAGTAGTGATAATTACTAAGCGAATAGTAAAATACACTGGAAAAAAAGATATCTTGAAAAATACCATAATTTACGAATTTTTAGCGTTGCACAGTAGGGCCAAATGCCACAAAGTTGGAAAAAAATATAAGGAGTTCTCAGAATTGCTTGGAATCTAGGACTCAGGGGTTTTCGAGGTCGCTATTACGAATCCGTTGTCAGAATCACAAAATTGAAAATGGCGGATCCAATATGGCGAATAAAAATCCGAAAATGCATCGGATTCCCTTCAAACTCGGTACCCAGTGGTTTTTGAGGTTGCTAAGTACGAATCCGTTGTCAAATCTCCGTTCTTCTAGCGTTCAGTTGCTGTTTTGATTACGTTCCATTCACATCAGGGGATTGTCGGAATTCCGAAATTCTACTTGTCCGATCCGATATGGTGAATGTGCACGCAATGGTCAATGTATGAAAATGTACATCAAGACAACGGATTTTGTAGTATAATCAGCGATCCTAAACACCTCCCAATTCTGAGTGTGAAGGAAAACTGACGAATTGTGAAATATCGGTCCACCATATTGAATCCACCATTCCGAATTGTGAAATTCTGAAAACCGATTGTTCATCAGCGACCTCAAAAACCCCCGGAGTATCGATTTTCAAACGAATTTGAGAACTGCTTACAATTTCATCAAGGTTTTCGTGATTGTCGCAATGTGTCTGAAAGATACTTCCTCTACAAAACAATGACTGAACCCCGAAGGGGCAAAAAGGGGCAGCTAATTTTCTGTTTATTTTGAAGGTAAGACCCCCATCTACAACCTTCAATGAGTAAAGTGATGTGGAAAGGCGTGGAACAGAACTTTTTCTCCAAATAACCAAACAAATTTCCAAATTCAGAGGTATAAAAATCACATACAATCATTGCTTTGCCATTATTTGCCACTCAGTAAATGGATATTCCACTAATTCTTGGTATATTTTATACACTTCCAGCAGTAGATTCCATTTTAGAAAAATTCAATCGGTTCGCTTTTGGAGACACAGCGTCTCTTTGAACATGGTCGTCACTTCACTATGTCTGATTCACGCGAATGGTACCTCACGAGAGGATACTTTTGAACTGTAATACAAGAGTAGGGAGAAGGGATCAAATCCTTTTATATTTGAATTCTGATACTTGGGACATTACTTAACTCAACCCAAAGGTCAAATATTTAAAACTACAGATTTCATTTTTGGTATTTTTTCCAGATTTTTGGCATTTGACCCCACTGTGCGTTGGTCTGACCAAGTTGGTCTGGGTCAAAATATTCACGTAAACGAACCTCCAAAATTCCCATAATTTCTTGGACTTTTATGAAGAAGTATGGTCCCTTCCTCATAAAAGTTCTAGTCATTATGGTACTTTTAGAAGTATCTTCACGTCAGTTATTTTGACTCGGGTTAGACCAACGCCAAAAATCCATAAATTATGGTATTTTTCAAGATACCTTTTTCTCCGTGCATGGACAGACAAAACCGTTAGGTAAACTAACGATATGTCTAGTTCGAATAACGATGCGATTGATTGAAACTTCATGGGATTTTTACTATTATTTTCCAATAACTTCCCAGTAAAATACGGAAGATTCTTAACGCATGTATGTGGTAATTACTTCCAAACATTTATGTGAAATTTCCCATAGAAATTTTCTGACAGTGTGGTCAATTTATTCGAATCAATCAAGATTGATGAATCAAATATCACCCATGTAGCACGATAATATATTTTTCCTTCCACAACTGCACGGAATAAATCTATTTTAGTCCTATTTTTTTTTGGAGAGAAAGTGCTGAATTCCAAAGGAACGCACCAAAACAGAAGGAAAGTACTCACTTTTCACCCGCTCTGAAATATACATATGGAGTGTTCACAATTCGTTGCACACCCTACAAAAATGTATACAAACAATTCACTCTTCCCTCGCAGATGTGAGAAAAAATAATATGTGTTCACTTCGAGGGGAAGAGAAAAATTCCCACTCGTGTCATTGTCTCCCCTCTTTCCTTTTAGCTTGAGAAAACAAACTTAACTCCCGTCAGAAAATTCCCTAGAATATTCTTGTATGTATGTATTTTCAATAAACATTTGAAACAACATCGTTGTAACGTTCTATGAACGAGGGATAAACAATCGTGACAAAATCGGTTCTTTTCTATACAAGAATAATCCAGTTTTCATTAATTTCAATAAAATTTCAATTAAAATTGAATATAAATTTCATGAATCGATTCAATCGAGGTCAACAGGATGTTCGTAAAATATTTATAGAACATCCCTATCTTGCACGAGCATCAGAAAATGATCCGCAAAAGCAAATAAAATCCTATATTTCTTTCAAAAACAATTCAACAGCAGAGAAATTGAAAACCCAGCACATTGTGTTAAAGGAGATATCTTTTTAAAGTTTAAAACGATAATCCATATTGAAAATTCGCTGAGTGATAAAACTATCGGATCTATTTCATAACTCCTGTATTTCTCATTTATGACTTGAACTTATGTAAGAGCTCTTCACATATTTCCTATTACCGTACACTAAAGTCATTCACCTCGATTCGATATATACAGTGTCTCAGAATTTTTCGTTCAAATACAAGGTCTAATTGCTACAATAAATTTTCACTCAATTTTTCGATGTTTTTCCGCACTTGCTCCTTCAATTGTTCAATCCTAAAACAATCTTGAAATTTAAAACTTAAAATTTAATTGACATCGGTATCAAAAATTGAATTAATTGTCAAAGAAGTCTCCTTGCGCACCATATGTGTAACGAAATCTTGATTCATTATTCGTTGGTACACTCATGTGTGTAGAGAGAATTAACTTGTGACTAATTGTACATGATCAGAACTTACGATGTTAAGGTAAACGACCTAGTATCTGATTTTGTAACATAAGCGGAACGTGCTCGGGAGAAAAGATTATTGAATGAAGTACATTATTTTTTTCAACTATAGAATAGTGGTTATCATTTTCATCAAGGTTGATAACCGATCCATCCATTCATCGATCAATTACTCCTGAATGATAAATAGATTTTTTTTAGAGGAACGATAAAGCAGTTGGAAATTTTATAGGCACTACTTTTCCGTTCAAAAAGGTCCGTCTAATTCCAATAAAGCCTTCATTGTGACGCTGCGGTATTATTAATTTTTATCCAACATCGAATTGAATCCAATCATGTCATTTTTCTAAGAAATGGAATATAATCTGAAGAAATGAAGATACGCTATCATCTCTTTCAAATTAATTCTATTCAACTTGAATTGAAATAAAATCAAAAGAGAAGATTTTTTAGATAAGAATCTAATTAGAGTTCGATAAAGATTTATTGGATTTTAGGAATTTCCAGAAGGTCTATGAACTGCTCTGAAGTAACAGAACTTTACCAACAAAATTCTATTGATACTTCATCATCCTGAAATTCGAAATCGTTGAATAAATTTCGTAATTTAAAAAAAAAATCTATGTATCGAATGAATCATTATTAATCAACAGATATCCCTGAAGACTTAATCTTCGAATGGGTAACGACAGACTGGTCCCCGTGTTCCCAAACTTGCGGTGGGAGTGGATTTCAGGTGAGTACAATTAATATGCGATGAATAGGAAATCTTGAAATCTTCATTCGCAAATTCCGATTGCAACGTGCTAATTATGGCTGTACAATTATCTTGAAATTCTTTTTCATCAGAGGAAGAGAAGAGAGGAAAATTTAGACAAAGCTTCCCATTCGAATCATTAACGAATTTATAAACAATCCTTGGAATATAAGTGAAATGATAAGAACTCCTGAAAGCTTTAAAGCTCGAAATGAATTTTCCAAGAAGTCTGTTCTACTAGAATTCCAAGGATTCTTTTTTTACCGTCTCAAGTTCTGAATGAAACTTAAATATAAGATGACTTGAGACTAAAATTACCAGGCTGATGTCATTCATTCACGCAGAGAAAAATGAGGAGTAACTGCTATTCCCAATCGTGGTAGATCTGACTCCAGCACCCAGTCAGTATATGGATGACTATTTTCGAAGTAGAAGTTACTCGATTGAAGTATTAGGAATTTAAATTAATTCGTAGCGTTTTTTTAATGAAAAAAAATTATTTATTTCGAATGAAAGTCAAAGAATACATTAATCAAAGTATTGTCCATCGCTTTCGACTACTTTCGACCATCTTTCGGGCAAGGAATGAATACCGTGTCGGAAGAACGCATCATCTTTGAATGCAATCCACGAATCGATCCATTCTTGGCAACCTTCGTAAGAAGTGAATTTTTGCTCAGACAAGCTATGAGCCATCGAACGGAACAAATGGTAATCAGATGGCGCAATATCTGGAGAATACGGTGGGTAGGGTAGAACTTCCCATTTAAGTGTTTCGAGGTATGTTTTCACCGGTTTTGCGACGTGCGGACGAGCATTGTCGTGCAGCGAAATGACTTTATCGTGTCTCTTGGAGTATTCCGGTCGTTTTTCTTTCAATGCAAGGTTTAAACGCATCAATTGTAGTCGGTAACGATCCCCTGTTATGGTTTCATTCGGTTTCAACAGTTCATAAGAAGTCACACCCATCATATTTGGCTTTGCCACTGATTGTGATGGTTAGCCGGGCTCAACCCATGACTTTCTGCGCTTCGGATTGTCGTAATGGATCCATTTCTCATCGCCAGTGACAATTCTATGCAAGAAACCTTTTCTTTCCTGCCGTTGAAGCAGCAGTTCACACGTCAAAAAACGCCTCTCAATGTCCTTTGGTTTCAATTCATATGGGATCCAACGTCCTTCCTTCTGGATCATGCCCAAACTTTTCAGACGTTTCCCTACCGTTGATAAGTCAACTCCCAATGATGTCGACAATTCTTGAAGGGTGTGACATGAGTCTTCATTGAGCAACGTCTCCGAATCAGTATCTTCAAATTTTTTTGGCTAGCCAGGTCGCTTCTTATCATCCAAGTCGAAATCACCAGCTTTGAAACGTGCAAACCATTTTCGACACGTTTGCTCAGCTAGACCATGTTCACCATACACTTCCACTAAAATACGATGGGCTTCGGCAGCACTTTTGTTCATATTGAAGTTATGGAGTAAGACTCCCCGCAAAAACACTTTATTCGATGTAAATTTTGACATGTTCAAGGAGTTATGAAGTGTTGTTATTCACGATTCAAACAAAGGTTATGTAGAACAAATGACGTTCAATATAATAGCTGTTTCACGGTGAATAGATTATTATAGGTAACAACGGAATACTGTACTACCTACGTCAGCTTTTGTATAACGCTACGAATTAATTCCAACACCTAATACTTTTTACCAATTTTCAAGAAAGATTTTACTTTGTGAGGAATAAGCCATACTGCCCGAGTAGCACCAGAATATATTATACTATGAACGTTCTTCAAATATTCGGAATATGTTCTGTGCATATTTCAATGAGACCGTTTCATAGGTGCTATGCATATTCATCGAACGTATGTAATCGAACATACGACGGTACGTCAATCGAACGTCGATTGAATGAATACCGTATATTCCGAATGTACTATGTACGTTCTAAGTATATTTCAAACAGTCTCATTCGAATATTCTAAGAACGTTCATTATATATTCTTTGCATCTCATTCGTACATTCTACAAACGTTTCTATTTCGTATATACTTTGAACTTCTGTTGCTGCTTGGGTGAAGATACCGTAGGAGCTACCCAAAAATGTTGACTAATTGCATGCATTTTATCAATAAGTGAATAAGATGAAGTAAAAAAATCAATTCTGTTGTTCTGTAGATGAGAGGCGCGCAATGTACGATGCGACCAAAAACTAATGGTACAACAAGGTCGTCCCCAAGAACGGTAATCGGGGCAAGTTTGTGCGAAGACGCTGGTCAACCGGTTCCCCTGACGGTACGATCGTGCGGATCTGGCAGATGTCCGCAATGGCAAACGACCGAATGGACGCAGTGTAAAGAATCCAGATGTTTCAATTGGATGACTGCTATGCAAAGACGAGACGTAAGTTGCAGGTTAATCGAGGAACTGGAGAATGGTGAACGAAATGAAACGGTTTTGGATTCGAATAAATGCGACGAAACAACAAAACCCCTGCAAAGGCAAGAATGTTACAACGATGACTGTAAAGGGGTATGGAGAGTCGGAGAATGGTCAGAGGTAATCTTATATATTTCGTATTACAAAAATATCTCATCAATGTGTGAGAGGGTTGTTTAAGTTCCACAGCTGCTTTTCATTCGCACGTAGCGATACACGGAATTGTTTTCTTGTTGTAAAATTTCCATGAGATCGCATGGACCGATTTTATGGGTTTGGATTCAATTTCATCAGTTTTGTATAAGGATTGCATAAGGATTATCTCATTAGAACAGTTAAAATCCAGAAGTTTATGTGGTTTGATATGTGTATTTGAAACAAGATAGATGGTTCTTCATTTATATTGATTACAATCTTACAACAGAATTTGGAAGGACAAATCTTAGAAATTGAATGAAATCACTGCACACTAAAGGGTGTTAACATTGACTACAAGAACACACATTATCCGTGTCCTTGTAGTCAGTTTTAACACGCTTCAGTTTGCAGTGACATGGTAGAGATTTGTTCTACACGCTTCCAGTTCTGTAAGAAATAAATTTTTTTGAAAAATGTAGCATCTTGTAACATCTTGTCGAAACAAAACTGACTTTTCAAGCCCACATAAATAAAATCAAAATCGTAAAATCTCTGGTGAAAATCCAAAAGTGAAGGAAGCGGGTATTGAAACAAATGAATCAGAAAAAATGTTTCACTTCCCTCCTAGATAACTCTTAACTTACGCTTTCGTTGCGCTTCAACGCTTCATTTGTACCAGGGATTATTATTTCTGCAAATAATTATTTACACTGCAAACTGAAGTGTGTTAAAATTGACTACAAGAACACACTTCGGTTTGCGGTGTAATAGAACAAATCTGTACTACTTGGGAACACTCATCTACGTATTTTGAATTATCCAGTGTACAGCATCTTGCGGAGAAGACGGTATCAAATATCGAATTTTACAATGCGTATGGTATGGAACAAAAAAACCAGCCGGCAACACATGCAGAGACATACCAAGGCCACCTGTGATGAAAACTTGCAGAGGTCCGCCATGCTCCAAAACTCCTAGTAAGATATTTAATTTTATCAAAAAAAAAAAACCAATAATTAATTCATATAAATTCTCTGAGAAGAAATTCTTGAAAATTCTCTCTAAAATTTCATTGCAAAACATTTGATAGCTCTGAAAAACTTTTCCTCCATAATACGAATTTGATACTGAAACTATGTCATGCATATCAAAATCGAAACTTGTGGTTTTGTTTCAGACGAATGCAAAGATCAATCGCAACTTTGCAATAGAGTCAAGACGATGAACATGTGTAAAGTGCCGCTTTATCAAAAACAGTGCTGTAAGTCCTGTCATTAGGACCAACCAAGAGAGAACTTAGATTGTTAAAAAGTAATTTCGGAAGAGAAGTGTTGTAACAATGATTGAACTTGTGAGTGAAAGGGAGAGAGAGAACGAGAGTGGGTGAGTGAGAAAGCTAGTGATCCGCGAATGGATGACGCTATGTATGTTGTTATAAAGTGAAAAATTATTTACAACGCCTATTCAAGGCTACTTCATTCCACGTACGTGGTAAGACTCGATGTGATCGAAAGACACGTGACCTCATTGATTGAATACTGTTCCGTTAAAAAAATTATTCGGATACGAATGTTTCAAACCGGTATCGACCAATTTTTACTTTTATTCGTAATTGTACACTTGACGCGACTCCTCGTAGCATTGCAAATAGTAATGCGTTCTGTTTCTGTGATTTAAGAATTTTTCCTCTTTTTTTCTATTGTTTCGTGAGAAAATGTCAACTTACCAGAAAGATTCTCTCCACGCAACGGTACTTACATTGACAAATTCGGCAAAGACAGGGATAAATTGTTCTTCTCCAGTCTAGTAAATGAAAATTCATGTATAAATCGTTGTATATTAATCTTTTTCAGCTTGAATTTCTTCAGAAGAATGAAGAATTGTGAGAAATACAGTATGAATTTTTATATCGAATGAATCCCATCGAGAATTGTTAGTGTTTGAATATTCATTTTTTTTTTCAAGATTTTCAAACCCCACGAGGATCCCTTGAAAGATCTTTCTAAAAACTAAAGTATGTTCGCATGATTTTCTTTTGCTGGATACAAAGAAGAAGTGATTTTCTTGAAGATTTTTCAGATTTTAGAATACCATCCTGATTGTAAAACAACAAGTCTGATCTGGAACTTAGCAAAAATATTGTTTGGAATAATCAATGAGTTTCCAATGAGAATAGATATGGTGGAATTTTCAATAAGATTTTTGAGATTCGATAGGTTTCATGAATCCAACTTGTTATATCATTATTCATTTTTTATGTAAATTCTGTTCCATTGATATACAGATTTTCCTTTCTCGGTAAAAACAAAAACATTCTATATATACAGATCGGTATAAAAATATCTTTGAAATTCATGGTATTTTCAAGTATGAAACGATAAAATTCTACACAGAATAGCTTTGAAAGGAACAATAAAAAAAAAATGAATTAAAAGGATGAAGAAGAAGAAACATAGTTTCAAAATACAAATTTTCTATTTGATTCCAATTCCTTTGTACTCGCACTTCGAATTTTAAGAATTTACCATTAAGAGACTGCAATGAGTATCATTTTTTACTATCCCCGTTGGGCATTATAAATACCATAGTTTTTTTTTCCTACAGATAAAATCCAAGAAAATTGATTCTTTTAGTAAATATCATTATAAATTGACATTAACTGTGAATGCACAATTTCAATTTATGTATAAGTTTAGAAGAAAAAAAGCAGAAGAAGAAGGAGAAAAGAGAGTCAGATAAAACGATAGAGATAACGAGAGTAATAACGTAATAAAAAGTTACTGAAGAATAAAAATCTGATGAACAGTGACCCATCGCGCGTCTGTAAACACCTTATATATAATATACATATATATAGGGCGAAAGTAAGCCAATAGATCCTAAGCAATCAAGTATAAAAGTAATGTAATATAATATTTTGTTAATAATTTCGGGCGAAAATTTGTTGACATGATATTCGATCTGTCCATTTGATTTCAATTCTATAAAGATTTTCACAATTATTCTTTGCTGAGAAAATTGAAATATTGTGAACAAATTTTCGCTATCAACGAATTTGCCTCAATAAAATAAAAGACAAAGAGAGAGAGAGAGAGAGGAAGAAAGAAAGAATATTCACCGTATCGAGCTGATATTTGGAGGGAATTTTAATATAAATAAGATTTGAAAAAAAAAACGATTAATATATAATCGAAGGTGAAAGAAAGATCATCTTTGTGACCATGGATGAACATGCGACGAGGGAAGATGCAGCTGTACAGCATATATAATATACATATATATATATATTATATGTTAAATATTATAAATATTTAAGAGAGATTTCATTCTGATTATTTGAATTCATTTGATCTCGTCGTACCTATCATTCATATCAATACGTTTGATGAATAATTTATGAATTATATCAATGTATTTTATTGCGATATAAATATCACTGATAGAACGTTGAGATTTATGTATGAGACAAATTAATCATTGTCCAAACATTGTTTTTTCGAAATTGAATTTTTGTATATATTAAATATGGACACTCTCCTCCCCCTGTCCCCACTTGTGTAAAATGTTTCCACGCTATTATGTTGAAGAGAACATAATATGTTCGTTATATCTATGTAAATATGTAACTGCCTAAATCACAAATAAAATCAGAGGATATATCACTGCGCTTCAATGTATAATGTTCATTCATTCTTTACACTCTTCTTTCATCATCCCAAACTGCACCTAAGGAATTGTATTCTTGCTACCTATTTGTCAGAGACACCGATACATGGGGTACTACCGATTTGAAACACTATTTTTCAGATATCTTCGTTCGAGAAATTTGAAAGATAACTAAGAAAATCATAGCAATTTATTTGCTACACTCAGGACCCAATTTCTTAAACTGGAAGACAATTTCTTTGCCCTCAATCTGACAAATATTATTTCCGATAGGAAAAATAATTCATTTCAATGGAAAGATGTTTTATTTCATTGGAATCACAATCTTCAAATCCAAGATGGATTATATTTCTGTTTCAGTTTGAGAATTTTTCGTTTCAATCTGATGAAAACTTTCTCCATTTAGATGAATTTTTTTTCTTCGAAAAAAAAGATTTATTAGAATTAGGGCAAAGAAAAGTTTCTTTCAGTCTAAGAAATCGGGTTCTCAGTGTATCACACCGATCTTGTTCGTTACGAACGCAAGTTACGCACACGGGAAAACATTTTGAACTGTGGCAACAAAAGTTACTGCTACATTAACTAAAATTTAGCTGTTGCAGCAATATTTTTGGCTATCCAAATATCAAATACATGAAATAGCTACACGGGGAAAAATGTTTTCGGAGTAGACGTTACTCCATTGGAGTACTTTTTACCAACATTCAAGCAAGATTTACTTCGTAAGGAGTAAGTCATACTGAAAATACCGTAGGAGCTACCAAAAAATGTTGACTAATTGTATAAAGTCAAATATAATCCTCTATTTTTCTCCGTGTTTCATAGCTAATTCCTAAATACCATTACAAAATATTTATTCCTGTACAACAAGAAAGATCAACTCCTGCGGCGAAATTTCTTTGCTATTTTGTACATAATACTGGAAATTTTTGCTCTCTCAGCAATTCAGTTAGCTATCGTAGGAAATTTTCAGCTAGGTTAGCAAAAAACATTTGCTATTCTATTTATAATACCTCGATTTGCTGCGTCAGCAAACCGATAATCGAGGTGCCACTGCACCCAGAGAAGAAAAGTTGCTGAAACAGCAAACCTCGAAAATTTGCTTTGCTGATATGGCAAAACTTGTTGCTGAATTTTTTTCTGCGTGTGTATGAATTATATGTATATATGGTTCATATATGGACCATATAAGGATCATTCTTACTAAAGAATTGCAAATAAATTGATAAATTAATTGATAAACAATCGAAGAATAAAAAAAAATGTTCGTAATTCAATCTACAATTGATCAAGCATTGAGAAATGATTTTTTTCAGCACGTAAACGCCAACGGTCGATAAATCAATCAGAAGATTATTTTAATGGAGAATAAAAGTCACGTTGTTTTCCAACATGATGCGGGAGAGCATCGTTATCTAGATATATTATTTTCTTATTAGTGTATTTTCCGTAGTTACAAACGATAATGAAATAAAATAGTTTCAGCAAAGAAATTCTATTTATATCGCCAAGATTGTACGCTCTTCAGATATCAAGTGAATTTTTTCCTTTTGGGATAAATTTGAGAATTGCACAAGTTTTCAATAATTCTTCATGAGTTCTTGCTTCACAGTTAAGTTTCTTCTCTTGTCTTTTTCATTTATTTAACTGTTTTTATTTGAAAAAGAAGGTAAAGTTTTCTTTCATGTTTACACTTAAATGTCACGGAAAATTGTTGCATGTGTTGGTTTATCAATGATTTTTTTCCTTTCTTTTTAATCACATTCAATGAAATGTCAACTACGCTGCGCATTTGAAGTTAATTTTCAAACGCTGGAAAGTGTGTTAGCGTGTCAATCAAAACGGATCTAATGCTCAATATGTACTGAACATTTAATCTATGTTCACGGTACATTAACACATTTTTTAGTGTTCACAAAGTGATTACATAATTTGAATACTCAAATGTGACTATGAGATCTGTGTCTCTCTTCAGACAGCATAACGTGATACCAAATGCACTGCCGTTAAAAATCGCACCAATGGAACACGTTATGAATTCAATGTATTCAAAAAGAATGCATGGAAAATTTATTCTGATTTTCATAAATTTATCAAGAACATCAAAAAATAAACTCTGATGAATTTATCAAATTTATTGGTGTTGTATGAGAGCTCTCGCTCTCATGAATATTTCATAGTCACAACCGATTTCAATTGTTTCAGAGAGGTTAGACACCTGTGAATAATATTCAGTTGATATCACTCCGAGTTCCTTCTAGAATCCCGATTTTTACTCAGTGAAGTATGTCAAATTTTGTTTTAACTAGGCAGCATTTGCGGGAGGTGCTAGTTTTCTGTTTTAATTTGGAACAAAGTGCAGCTGAAGCCCATCGAATGTTTGTGGAAGTTTATGGTGACAATGCTCCAACTGATAAATCATGTAGGGAATGGTTTCGACGTTTTAAGAATGGCGATTTCAGTGTCGAAGGCATGCCTCGCTCAGGACAACCAGAAAAATTCGAAAACGAGGAATTGGAGGCTTTACTCGACGAAGATCCGAGTCAAACGCAACAGGAGCTTGCGGAATCATTAGGGGTTACGCAACAAGCAATTCCCTTACGATTAGAATCCATGGGCATGATTCAAAAGCAAGGCAATTGGATGCCTTATGACTTAAAGCCTAGAGACATTGAACGGCGATTGTTCACTTGCGAGCAGCTGATTCAAAGACAACGAAGAAAGAGGTTCTTACATCGGGTTGTGACAGGAGATGAGAAATGGATATTCTACGATAACCCCGAGAAAAGAAAATACTATGCTATGCCCGGTCAATCGTTGCCATCGACTTCAACATCGACACCAAAGAGGAATATTCATGGTTCAAAGATCATGCTGTGGATCTGGTGGGACCAAAAGGGTGTTATATACTATGAGTTGCTAAAACCTGGTGATTCTATTACGGGTGATCGGCATAGGCTACAATTGATTCGTTCGAGTCGTGCGTTACGAGAAAAACGTCCGGAATACAAGGAAAGACATGACAAAGTTATTCCTTTACACGATAACGCTCGGCCTCATATCGCAAAAGTAGTGAAAAATTATCTGGAACCGTCGAAGTGGGATATTCTACCGCACCCGCCATAATCGCCGGACATTGCTCCTTCCTTCCTTCCTTCGATTACTGGTTATTCCGACAAATGCAGCACGATTTGGCAGGCCACCGATTCACTTCGTTCGGAAGAATCGAAAATTGGCTCCTAACTTGGATCGCCTCGATAGATGAGATGTTTTTCCGTAACGAGATTCGAAAATTACCCGAAAGATGGGAAAAAGTGATAGCCAGCGATGGACAATACTTTGATTAGATTGACAATTCATGTTCTTCTGAAATAAATGCATCTTTAACTGTAAAAAAACGGACCGAATTAATTTATACTCCCAATATTTTCCAATATCCATTCGTTAAGAAGTATTGAACCAGATGATAATGATTAAATAATGCGATAAAAGTTTTGAGAAATTTGTCTACATATTGAGGGGTAATGATTTCGATGCTTGTCCTCAAACTTAATAAAAAAAACATAGCGTCCAGTAGGGTGGCGCAAAAAAACTGTGTTTTTCTTCGTATCTCGTATGAAAATATTTTAGTTCTTCATATTTTAAAAGTCCTCTCCCAAGGTTAGCTCGAAGAAAAAATTTTTTGGGACAAAGTTTTTTTTTCATTCCAAAAATAGTCAAAATCAATGTTCTTTCATTTTTCAATTTTTTCTCGTTGCAATAAAATTTAGTACCTGAAAGAATAATAACTTCTTCAAAGTTACAGGTACAAATATTTATCTTCAAA
The DNA here is from genome assembly GCA_018340375.1 of Gonatopus flavifemur. NCBI lineage: Eukaryota > Metazoa > Arthropoda > Insecta > Hymenoptera > Dryinidae > Gonatopus > Gonatopus flavifemur. The sequence continues at coordinate 24,150,594 of JAFFJZ010000005.1, forward strand.
GGTCGCTCAGAATTTATAAACATTTCTGCAATTCATCCCTTTGGATGTTCGAAAAATAAATTCCCTAAACGTTATAAAATTGACTATTCAATCTAATGAAGTCATTCAATTTGATTTTAATTAATTTAATCAATTCAATCTTGTTAATTCACCGAATTCTTTTATGAGAAAAATTTATATTCTTGTAATGTATTGAATTACTTCTTCATCCCGAGGTGTATTCTTATACATTGAAGTGCTAATTGAAAGTAATAGTACATATTGAATGTTAATATGAATTTTTGGAGGTTGTTCGAGAAAATCAAAAGCAACTTATCAATAAATGTTGATAAATTTTGAGCGGCTTTTAGAAATAAATATTCTGGGCTGTAACTTGGAGAAAATGAATATTCTTCTAGGAACTCAATTTCACCACAACGAGAAAAAAATGGAAAAATAAAAAAATGAATTTTTACTATTTTTAGAATCTTTTGAAATCTGGAGCGACTCCTGAAAAGATTTTCTTTCGTGCTGCACTGAGAGAAATCACATAATTGCTGTAACTAAATGCTAGCCACAGCAGCAAAATAATTTATTCATATATCAGACAGCTAGACTTTTATTCAAATCAACGCATTTTGTTTAGTCAATTGAGTTTAGTTGGATAGAGTAAAACTTTCACTTCTCACAAATGGATATTTTGACGTTGTGCTAACCAAATATTCCAAGTGAATCAAAATGTTATTTCAACTAAATTATTGAGTCGATAAAATATGATTGTACTGAAATATTGTTGGTTATTGAAAATCAAATATATACCAGAAATCACTAAACAACCTTGCTAGAAATGACTGCAGTGATTTTCTAGGTTATTACAAGGCCTTGCTAGGCCTTGTACGTTCCTCGCAAGGGCATCGTAAGGTCTTGCAAGGTCTGGAGAATAACTAGAATGATTTTTGCTGAGGATATTTAGTCAGGAGAAATTCTGAAAAATTCTTTTCATTTCCATTTGCTCCATATTTTAGCACAATTTCACTGCGTAAAAAAAGATTTTGTACGAATATTCTTCAGACAAAACGTTCCAAAAACCTTTGAACCAATGAAACTGAAAACTTTTGCTATGGAGTAATCTATTCTTCCAACAATAAAATCCGAAATTCCGTATCGCCGTCGCACGCGATTGCAGGCGTGTCGTTGGAAAATATACAATAATGGAAATGCCGGTGAAACAATTGAAAATGATGAAATGGTAGTCAGCGCTTGCGTCATCAAATTCTATTTGCTGAGGAACTTGAATTGTTAGTTGTCACAAATAAATTACTTATGCTACTATTAACTGAATTTTTTTATTCAAAATGAATAGACGTCGAATCATTGTTTTTGCTACCGCAAAGAAATTTTTATTTATATCAAATAAAGATTTATTCAAATCAACTAAAAGATTATTAACTAAAGTATTTTTGCTCACGCAACTAAGCGATTTCTCTCAGTGTGATCTTTACAGAATTGACAAACAAAAGTTTGGGAAGTTTCGAAAATCTCCGTAAAATCATAAAACTTCTCGAATATTCACCAACTTTTTTAAGATAAATTTCAAAGAAAGTTTGTAAAAAAAACTCCCCAACTTTTTTTGGCAATTTCGGAAGTATTTTTTTTTTACAGTGGCTCCTAAAACATGAAAAACCAACATATTTTCATATGAGACACGAAAACAAGAAGTAGTCGGTGTTTTGCGCCACCCTAGTGCCTAGTTTTCAATTTTTTATAGCCATTAGTATTCATTTCCTTCCATGCGAATACATTCTCTTTGTACAAAAACTTAAAGAAGAAACTTGTTGAAGATATTTCGAAAGAATCATGAATCGACCCATCAGTATTCTGCACACTGTTTAAAATAATGCTGTATTCCGTTCAGGTATTCCAGTTTAAATTTTTATTACATCGGCAAAGTATCAATATGAAACGATTTACGTAACCTGAATAGTGGAATGAGTTCATTAACAAAATCAAAAAGTCTTTCGTAGTACAAAATGTGTAAAAACCAATGAGTAAGTAACGCGAGAAATTTTACATCTACTTCGTTCTATATCTCTCTTAATTTGTTCCATATTCTAAATATCTCTATTAATTTCAGGAACTAGTACATGCTCAGACTTTGAAATTTTTCACTCCTTACACTGAAAAACAAAATTTCTTCCAGTCAAATAAATGCTTATTTATCAAAGGAATATTCGTTAGAATCAACGGAATATTTCTTTGGTGAACTACCCAGTATATGAACGATCCATAAAAGAAATAACTATTGAAAATTTCTGTTACATTGGAATAATTCGATTGTTTTCATTAGAAATTACTTCTATTGTACAGACAATCGAATCATTTTAGTGTACACGGAGAGAAATAAAGTTTTACAAATCACTACGTTCCTACTGAATTGGCAGGATAAGAGAAAATATCACTGTTATTGGTATAGAAGTCTGGTAAAAATGTGTAATTTATCATGCAGAATTTTTCACGCTCGTATTAAAGAATATTTCGTTAATCATTCATTTTTACTACCCTGTCTATCAATAACAGTGATATTTTCTTATATCCCGCCAATTTGGTAGAAATGTAGTAATTTTCAAGAATTTATTTTTCTCCGTGTAGCAGACGTTTGTAATAGTTACTTTTTTTATGAATCGTTCATCTATTGGGTAGTTCACCCTAGAGGACAAATAACCATTCATTTGACTGGGATAAATTTTGTTTCCAGTGTATCTGTGCATTTTCTACTTGACATCCAGACAGTACAGTGTGCCACTGGAACATTTGTGGGATGTTTAAGAAACTTCCCGTACAGCACCGGACATTTCTACGTTGCCTCCACGTGGAATCTTCGTTCATCCACGTTCTATCCACGTCCACCATTTATCCATGTAGAGTCCACGGAGATGCGACGTAGAAATCGGTGGATGTGCTGTTAGGGTTGGCCATGTTTTCTGATCGTTCTGAAATTTTCCAAGGAGCTGTCAATCCGATAGAAACTGATAAGTTTTCGATTCAAATTCAAATTCATTTTTCAGAAAAATCCAGTCAAAAAATTTACATACGTGCGTAGAAAAACAGGTGTAACCCAAGTAACACGAGAAGTTCTGAGAATGCGCCCTGGTGAAAGGCAAGCATGTCATAAAGAGTAACGGAAGGGTAAGAATGTTTCACATTACTTTTCTAATACTTCTTATATGCTTCCTATCCACTCTCCAACTACGCTTCCGGGCGTAAAGCCCGGTTTCCATGAAAGTGGTGTTTCTTTCGATACGCTTCACACACTTCAAATATACGTTCGAACCACTTTTAATGTTCCACCTGATGCTCGGTATACGCTTAAATCCACGTTCCAAATACTTTTCACTTACGTTCCTGACACTTTCTATTACACGCTTCCCTTTCACCAGGGCGATCGAACGTTCCAAGAATGTCCTGGAATCTTCCTGGAATGTTCGAGCATATTCTTAGAACTTCTTGTGTTACTTGGGAAGATAAAACATAAAGTATTTGATCGTAATCGCTGTTTAAAAATTTCCTAATTTATTCTATCAGAAATGAGATGAGATATGATTCGATTGACAGATTTCTCTGTACGGTGATGATAACTGGTATGCAATCAAGGACGTGGGATTGATGTCCCACAATAACCCACTTCTCGATCGTCGATATACCATTTTGCAAATCACGGTAGATTCTATAATAGATTTCCGAAAATACTTGTATAAGATGGCCTGGTTCTTTCCTTGGATTCTACGAATGCGCTTACATTCTAACTGCTTATTCACTGAACGGATTGCTTTCAAATTAAATCATTGTTACGTAGAATCCTTCATGATTAGAAATCCCAAAGAATTTTGACATCCAAATTTTGAAACGTTTTCCGCTCGGGCAGTTTCTGTGGAAAAAACATCGTGAAGCTCGTTCACAGAACAAGCGATTCATGCGGAAAATAATATTCAGCGATGAGTAATTGAGATAATGAAGTCGATCCTGCTTGATAAAGAATATATCGAAATTTTAGGTGCATTTGATCAAAATTTATAAAAACTAGATGAAGTAAATTCTTGCTATAAGCATCGTCTCTGTCCTTGTTCCACTCGGTACCTAATTGTATCTGAGAAAAAGACGCGAATGGTGCTCATCCCTGTTAGAATAGATTCCTGCAGATCCTGTGACTAAACGACATGGTTTTCCAATAGGAAATTATTTTTCATCGGTGTTGATGAGGTTTTACCGATTGATACCAATAAAAACCAATAGAATATTGAGTTCCACATGAAATCCAATATGAACCTATAGCGGCTGTAACAAAACGACACGAAAAATCGATAGAAACCCATGAATTCTGATAAAATCACACCCATTGGTTTCTATTGGAATTTTTGGATAGGGATAGCGACACTCTATTGTAGTTTTCGATAGAATCCATGAAAAATAGAGGATGAGTGATTCCTGACAGACCTTCCAGTGACTTTTGCCGAACTTTGAAAAATCAGAAGGGATTCGAAAGCAGATGGAATATCGAAATTCAGCAATTTCTAGTGAAATTTGAGAGAACAATTGACAAACTTTTTCAAATATCACGAGACCCATGCATGCTGAGGATACGCAGAACTCTCAGGAATTCCTCACGAATATCTCCGAGAATTCACCAGGGATCTGTCACAGTCGACTTCGCATGTACTTTTGGGTCTCATGCTATTCGGAAAAGCTTGTCCAGAGTTTTTTGAAAGTTGATCAGAATGTTTCCCCATCGATATCTCATGAACAGGGTGTCTACTAGTCGGAAATTTTACCGGAATCAATCAATCAAAAAATGCGGTTGAATAGAATGGATGAACCAATGAAACAAATTCGAAATTCCCACATTAGATGCACACTATTCATGAAACACACTAAGATGAATTCATAGTTAGATTCACTATGGAATCTTAAAGATGGGGGAATATACTAACTCCCCGATGGAATTTACTACAATAAAGTGAAGTTCACTATGGTACAACAATAGAAATTTGATCAAATCTAGAATGTTTTACAGTAAATTCCATCAGAAGTCAGTATGTTCCTCCATTCTTCAGACCCCTTAGTAAATTTAACTCTAAATTTCTCTCAGGGCATCTTCCTTTGATTCATAATTTGCATTCTAAGAGTTGTTTTCTGACATTCTATGAACTTCCTCATTTATTCACGAGAGCTCGAGATCTCAGAAAGATCTTTGAAAACCCCACGTGCTCTTGTTGCCACATCCTTAACTTTCGTCATATCAAAGTCTCATTTCAACATTTCTAATTGTACTGACCCTGTTGTAAAAACCCAGCTGGGTTCGACCGTGCTGGGTAGGACCAGTAGTAATTTGGTTACATGGTTGAACCATGGAAGGTAAGACCATGATGGGTAGGACCTACCCATATGGGACCAACATGGTCCTACCTAGGTCCCTTATAGGTAGGTCCTACTCAGCATGGTTTCCCCTAGGTTAGTATTACCCAGTATGTCATTCCACCTAGGTCGGCACTATCCTGCATGGTTATACCTAACTTTACCCACCCAATACCTACTCAAGTCAGACCATGTTCGATATAAGCTCTGATAACAATGAGTAAATCTTCAAAATTCCAGTTCCTACGAAGCAGAATTATCCAGGGGTTTTAATTTTTCTTGTATTTCCTAGAGCTTCATCTCCTTGGCATTTCGAGATTTCTTTTTCATTTGTGAGTGATTCAAAAAGAATCATTTTCCAAAATTTGCAATTGTCGGTTATGATATATCATAAACATTGTCTCTAATTGGTTGTTGGGCTGTTATCCATCATGGTCTGTATGATGCAACCAACTTGGTTCAGCTGGGACCAAGGTAGTCCAATTGAAACCAAGTTGGTCCCACGTGGGTTATTGGGGCACTCATCATGGTCAGTATGATGGAACCAAGTTGGTTCAGCTGGGACCAAGTTGATCCATCTGGAACCAAGGTAAGCCAGCTGGGACCAAGTTGGTTCCATGTTGGACCATGCTCGGTTTTTTCAACAGGGGAATACAGCAAAAAATTATTCTTCAGTTCGAAATTGAGATGCCAAATACAATTAACCCCATCTAGCGCAGAATATTCGTGTCCCAGATACCTCGGAATGTCACAATGACGCATTCCCCCTTCCCTTAGGGGAACTTTCCTCGTCCTTGTAGAATTCCTTTTTTCCCTTGTTTTTACTTCAAAACATGGAAAAAATATGGAAATTTTCTAAGCTTATGAAAATGGACAGGGAAAATTTTTTTACGAGATGTGGCAGGTTCAGAAGCACGGGGATACCAGCAAATGGATCGGATCATGAAGAAATAACCATATAACACTCAAAGAATTCTTTTCCAAGATCAAAAATATAATTCTTCAAGAACTTTTTTCGAAGTAATTAATCCTTAAAGACCTCTGACGAGTTCGTTAAGAATACGGAAACAATTCTTTCAGTGCCTAATTCAAAATTCAGTGCTAATTGAAAATAGGAAATGCCTGATCAAATTTCTACTAGGGCATGTATGTAAAGTAGGAAGAAAAAAAAAGTAATTGAGATGTCTTGATGTTCGCTGGTTTGTCATCAAAATGAAAAATGATTCCTCGTTAAAGCATCCTGAAGTGTCAATCAAAAGCCATTCATTTCGACGGGTTTTTATGAACTCCGAATGGATCTTGAGATTCGAATCCCTGATTCATTACCGTAGATGGATAAATAAAAGATGTATGATCTGGTGAATGACGCACCATTTACATAATTTATCAAGATGTGAATGACCGATCGATCACAACAAACTAATAAAAAAAGTCATTCACATCTTTCGCTATTTATTGCAATAACATATGAGAAACTTCTATCATAACCCTATCAATTGCGAACATTACGAAACAAGAAATAGACTCATGAAATGGAAAATTATAATCATACGATTGATAAGATTTTCCAATTGACTGAAATTAATCATATTATAGGTTAATATATTCTCTACCAAGTTGTTCCTGTTGCAAAGAAAACGAAAGCTGTTCATGACTCAACCCTATAATTGGAATACTATTATAAAAAACTATGTTTTCAAAATATTTCGCTATATTTGAAACTTTGGAAGATTCTACACTGAAAACCTCTGAAATTTTCAAAGATATTCAGAGAAATTTCGCCACCAGGATCTTTCGAATATTCTGTGCAAGATTGTCAGATCCTTTTGAAAATATTCGTGTAAAATCCCAAGTAACACAAAAACTTCTCAAATATGCTATGACACGATACAGTGAATGTGAAAAGAATGTGCAAATGAGAATATTTTGGATAAATTCGTCAAAACATTCTATGGAGGTGCATAGCACCTTGGATTCTCCAAAAACGTTCTTAGCATTTTTAACCTCCTGTGTTACTTGGGATTACTCCTCTTCCCAATTTCTTTGAGAATTCTATATTATTATTATTTCTTTATGATTTCTATCATTATTTATTCTGAAAGAAGTCAAAATGATCAAATTTATTCTTAAATTGCATGGGAGTGATCTATGCACGTAATTCTAGAAAATACGTAGAAATAATATACACTTAATTCTCCTATCGATTTCTTATTAACTGACCAATGAGGAAAAAATGTAATCATTTATAATAATTTTAATTCATAATAGTGAATTCATTCGGATGCAATATTGCGCTTAATTGAAACGAATTAGAGCGGATTAATAAAAATACGCATATTCTAATGAGAATTGTATTGTCATTCGTTATGAATTAAGAAGTATAAATCATAATCCGTAGCGAATTGGAAGAATTGAGATAAATTGGAATGGATAACATTTCACTTCAGATTAATCCTTTTCAATCGCTCGTTGTTAGCAAGAAAATCACCCTGAAAGGGTGTTCACTCTGAGAATTTTCCGTTTGTTTTATCGATCAATCTCTCTAACCCTATCTTGTGATTGATCATTCCCGTTGGAGTTCCCGATTGGCAGAAACCAACTAAACTTGACGTTGTATAACTAATTTTCCTCAGAACGTCCTTCATAACAAATCACTGATACAAAGTTGCTAAAATTCAACTTATCAGTTCTTACAGTGCCTACAAAAGAAAATTTGTTGATACCACTAAATTTTTGGCTTACATAAGAAAGTTTGATAATATATCTAACGTTTTAGCCGTTGCAGTACAACGGTAAAAGTACAACAAACTTGTTTTGTAGCAACTATAATAACAAACCATTTTCTCCAAGCAGTTGAGATGATTTATCACCCGCCTGAGATGACTAGTATTTTCTCTAAATATTTATTGCACAAATACTAACAAAGATATCAATATACCCATGTCACATCCAACTCACATTTTATCATATTCGTTCAATGGACATATTGGAAACAATCCACTCGAAGAAGTTTGACAAAATTTATCAAATAAATGAACATATTTCAATATCTTCGATCGAACGATCAGTTGTTCATTTTTAGAATTGATGATCGTTAATGAAAAATCATATGATGGACACTCGAAGCGATAAACACCTAGATTACAATTCGCCTAAACGCATCTCTGTGGACAATTTCGACAATACTAACCTAGTTTTGATATTTGAATAAACATTGAACCGAGCATACCTCTCCACGTGCAAATATTCCCGCGTGATGTATGAAATCAATCCACCTGCCTACAATTATTCCTCTCACCTACACCGCGTCGTAACGTTCGTTACTCAACCGATCTACGATTAGCATGGCAATGACTACGAGTCAACATACGACTAATTTCCCGAAGTTTGATGATCTTTCTTTCTTCCCATAATTAACTTTTACATCGCGAATGAAAACTCCTTCAGATTCGATATACACCATCAATGTAAATAATTCGATTGCCGCAACTTTGACAAATGCGTGAGAGTTGAATAAACGCGAAACAATGCACGAGAGTACGTAAAATGACGTACATAAATGACCCACCTAACTACTATTACTCAAGCATAATAAAATGAGATAACACGTAGAGCATGTGCGATCTTCAACTATATCTTGATAAGAGCTGATCATCATCGGAATCGAATGCTTTGTCTTGTTTTTTCATACATGTATACGCATTTCTATCATCATCATCATGATCATCATCATCATCATCATCATCGCGACCATCATCATCATCCTCAATCCATATATAAATGAACCGGCAATCAACAAAACTTACCAGTTCTCTACATACTGTGTTTCGTTTCCTTCAATACACAAAAGCACGTCATTAATATTTCCTCTCCGCGAACGTGCATCAGAGATATTATGATAAAAGCATTTGCACGCTGCAATTATAGATTTGTTGTGTCGTAATACACGTTTCTAACTGAGATGTGATTGTAGTACATCCTCTTCTCCCACTCGATCGATAGTATCAATTACAATGAGAATAAAGTTATCGTTACAATTGTTTTTTTTATTCTCATCATTTGCGTATCCCAGTGCTTCGCATGAACCGCCTTACGCGAGGGAAAATATTAAAGTTCGTCCGGAAAAGGTTCTTCTGAGTGTCCTTACTGAGCCATTCAAACCATTATCGTCCGCTAACCGCAGGTGCCAAAATGACAGTGCCGCGTACCTCACGAATCTTGCATCGTATGCCTCTTGGGCACTTCGGAGTGAGTAACAAACAAATTGTTGTATTCGTTGTTTTCTCATAGATTGACACTTCACCATTGCTTCACTCTGTCCAGAATAAACGACAAAAAGGTATCTTTTAAAAAATACCATATTTTATGGAGATTCAGCGTTAGTTTGACCCAAGTCAAAATTACTATAACGGCTTAAACTTTCATAAGAGAGATACCATACTTCTTTATAAAAGTCCAAGAAATTATGGTACCTTTGGAGATTTGTTCACTTAAATATTGTGACTTGAATCAAACCAGAGCTGAATCTCCATGAAATGTGGTATTTTTCAAGATACTTCTTTTCTCTGTGTACACTGTTAGAAATGTCTTTAAATTTGATTCATTTTTCATGTACATTTGTGAATGAAATTTCCAATTCTTGGTGATCGAAATTGTTGCTACACTGTTAGAAATTTCTGCATGAAGCTTCAATCACACGTGATGGAAGCAATTTCCACTCATGTGATTGAAAAAGTTCTTGAAATTTTCATTACATTTGAATGAAAATTCAGTTAATGAATTATACTATTATGGATATTATAATATAGTAAAAAATTAAAATTCCAATCACAGGTGATTGAATTGGCAATTCCATCACTAAGGATTGGAAATTCAATTTACGAGTGTGCTTGAAAAATGAATGAAAATTCAAGAAATTTTCAACAGTGATTCAAATATAATTGAAATTTCAATAAATTTTTCAGTTACGTGAATAACTTTTGCTTCCATTACATGTAATTGGAAATTCAATCAGAAATTTCTAACAGTGTATTATTTATCTGAACCTGGATCAACGGGAAGCACTGAAACTCAGTAAAAGTTCATTGGTGGTTAACATTAAGGTATTTATCAATCGAAACAGTTCGACCCTGGATTCGTTTTAGACTTCTTCCTAGTCGTGAAATATATTAAAGAGATGAAACAAAAGCAGAAAGAGGAATTTCAAAACCATAAAATTCTAACGAAATAAGCTGTATCCAATTTATCGGTAACTGATTCGTTGAGAAATTCCTACTTGTTAATATTTCGAATTTGATGATCGTGCAGAATAATTTCTCAAAAATATTCTTAACACAGGATTTTGAAGTGAATGTTTTTTGCAATAATAAAAATAAAACGCCGTTGAAAAAGAGTGTCGAATAAATTGGTTTTCAAATCCATATTCCATAATCAAAGAGAATTGTGATACTTTTTCTCTTTACTGTTTCAATCTTTCAAAGAAAAAATCAGGAAATTTGGGAAGAAGCAGGAAAATTGTCCTCAGGATTTATCATGTGATTTATTTTCATGGGCTTTAGAAAGATAATATACTGACAATCCTACGCTGAAAGAATTTCATTTGAAAAATTACCGTAAAATTTCAGTGATCGAGGGACAAGTGGAAATTTTGTAAAGCTTGTGGAAAATATCACTTTCAATGGTTTAGAAATTCACTCATTTTTACAATCTGCATAGTAATTTTTTGAAGAATTTCGACTTGTCCTTCGATTACTGAAATTTCACGGTAAGTTTTATAACAAAATTCGTTCAGTGTAAGAGAACACGAAAGTCTGAACAACGTTCAGGGAATGTAGATTTCTGGTTAGAAATGACGATCAGCCCATTCAAGACGCGTTTGGGTCTAATTTAGAGGGGTCTGGGCTTGGACAGGGCATTAAATGACCGAATTTTCAATCAAAGAAATTCCACCTGAGTTGAAAGTGCGAACATTCAAACGTTAATCGAATCTTTACTGATTTTCTCCTTGTATATCAATTGGAAATCAAACTAAAGAACTCCATTCAAAACTGAACTTCCTCGGTTTATGAACCATAATTCAAGAATCAATTGTATAAATACTATCAGTAGTATCTATAAACAAATGAGAATCGTAAAACAAAAATATTCTTGTATTTTGTTGAACATGTAAAACCTTTCTCAATATTTCAACTTTGAAATCATTCGCGTTATAAGAAGATGCAGGAAGCAGTACAACCCCAACGACTTGGAATGCTGGTAGTGTTGGTCCTATGAAAAATATGAACCAAATTAAAATCTCCACATCATTTTGAAACAGTCATAATTCAGTACGTCAATTATTTGAATCAATTCAAACAACGCAATATAGTTGAATAATTGATTATGCTGAAAAACTAACACTATTAGAAAAATTCTTCAATTTAATATGAAATTTTTTATGGAATATTATATTTCCATATTGATAAACACGTGAAGACAAGGGGAACCGCTATTTCGGAATCAGGAAAAGTTGAACTCTAAGAAGAAAAATGATTCATGATGATGACTGGAAAAAAATACAATTATTTGCAAGGGTGAAGTTGGGATATTTTATAAAATCCACAATTACTGCATTGAAGATATTTAATCGGAATATCAGCGGGAAAATGGATAAAAATCGATGAAAATAATGGTCGAAATAGTATTTTATGGCAGGAATAATCTTTATTATAATTATATATTATTATTTTAACCCTCAGCCATGCACTTTCAAAAACATCCCTAATCCACGCACCCGGTCTTTCGGACCGCTCATCTTATTCTGGCTGTATTTTCTTCAAATCTCATCCTTTTGAGATTCATGACTGATCATTTGTTGATTATCAATATCCTAGGTCGAAATATGCAGGAAAATATCTCCAAATATGCAGTAAAACGTAAAAAATATGCAGTGACAAATCAAAAGAACTTCAACAAGTTTCAACACATGAAAAATTCAAAATATGGAAGTTATGTATTGATTATCTTGGTTAAAAAATCCCACCAATTCCTATTGAAAGTGCAACACTCCGATTCAAACCTATATATTTCCATACTGAATTTAATAATAGTTCTTAAATTTAATATTGATGATGAAATTTCAGAATTTCTTCCTGAAATTTAACAATTGTTCGTTGAATTTCATAACTATGGTATTGAAATGAAGAAGAAAATTCCGAACATTAAGAATTATATTATTGAATTCAATATTTCATTATGGAATTTAATGAACTGTTTATGTAAAAAACTTCATAATATTCTCACGAAGTTTCAGGCAGATTTTTCTAACAGTGAGGAACAAACGGAAATGTTGACTGTTTCCCTGAAAAAAAAAATATATCTCGCTCGATTCACAACATTTTTCCAAAATTTCTCAAAATATTTCACTCGGGAATGTATGCAAATTTTGAAGAAAAATAGTGTTACAAGTGGATTCATTTTAAAAATTGAAATGGGAGAAACAACAAATTATTATTATTTTAATGTTTTTGAATTAGATATTGAAATCACGTATTCCAGATAAATCAATTATCTTAGATGTCCTCACGATCATTTACCTTATATTTTGATATTTCGATGCAGACTTGTACAGCTCACGCTTGTGAACAACACGTGTCCTTGTAGGGTTGATTACTCTCCCTAATTTTGCGCAGTCTGTAGACCCATCGAGATATCATGAGATCTTCGAACGGATTGTGTAATTTTATCGTTGGTCTAGTAAAATCCTAAATATAGATTATTTGAGAAAATACTCATTCTTTGTGGATTATTTGATAGGCATTTATCTCATAAATATTGTTGATAAGCAGAATAGCATCCCATTTGTGAATATCAGGTGATTTCCTCCCCGGTAGAAATTATGATTGGGAATTAAATGGGCCCCAGCTAGTTTTCTCGGATGTTAGGTTGGTTTCTAGCTACTTTTGTAACGCATTTTCTAGCCTGTGTCCATCTGGATATCCCACGGAATTGCTAGAACCTTGGTCTATTTGGTAATTAGACGCCCAGACAAATTTCTACCAGGGCTGACGCGTCTTTTATGAAAGTTCGATTACGGTAATGATGAGTGTACAATCTTGGAATGTGTAACCAATGTACGCAAACGCACAAAATCATTTGCGATGAGAATTTCCATTTAATAAGATTGAGGGCCTCGCATGAAGAAAAAATGAAAAACCTGGCCTCATCTCTGCCAAGGATATATATCAAGAAACTTTGATATTTGTTTGCTACTATTCTTCGCATCATCATTTTTCTTCATGGAATAACGACTGTCGATATTATTGAGTAAAAGAACATGAATTTCATGATGAATGACTAGTAGTTATTGTATTTCTGTACTGTTATTTAACTAATTTCGAGTCTCCATAATGCTCCAATTCTCGACAAGTTAACCACGCATACACTGTAAAAAACAATCTGCTTTAAGTTTCATAAACATATTATGAAATTTCTCACGGAACAAAACCTAATCAATCTCATAATATAATTGTTAATTTCAAGAATTTGATTTTTAATTTTAAGAACTTCATTAAATTTAATATAAGAACATTTACTTTCATAAGAAAGTTTCTATTAAATTTCAAAATTTCTCTCACAGTATAATCTTGTTTTTGCGCTGTTTGAAATTATGATATACAATTTGGGTATGAACGATATTGAAAAAATGAAGCTGAAACTAGCAGCCGATTGTTATAACGTTCGATTAAACGTCGTTGAAGCTTGTTTTATACCACAAATCGATTAAGCAGCGATCCACCAAACGTTACAGATGCTTGAATCCCGAATGAAAATTTTGTGTAAAAAAATTATAACAATCGGCTGCTAGCCGAAGTTGCCAGGATTCCCTAGAAAAATCTTTAAATTTTTCGTTCATTGGTCATTTCTGTCAAAATTGAAAGTATGATTGGCCGATTATACAAGAAATGACCAATCATCAGATGCTGAGGATTTCACCTGTCAACTCTGCTGCTAGCTGCACGGCTGCCAGTTTCAGCTTCATGTTGAATAATCATTATTTGTTTTTCACAGGAACAAATATTTAGTCTCTATCGATATTTCATAAAATTTGACAAAAAATGTACGTATAATAACATCGATGTTCGCAGATATCGCTCCTTGCTAGTCCAATTCTGACCACCTTTTTTGTGATACTATATTTCATTTCAGATTTATTACAAATTGTTGCTTCATTTCAGATAAATGCAATATTTTGTGCTCGCGCATGTTTGTAGATCAATTTACACGAGAATCATTCTCCAGTAAGTTGAGTAAAATACGAGGCCAATTCCTCAGGATTAAACGTTGAGAACTTTCAATGTGAATATTTTAATTTCCCCGTCAATATTGAATCCTAATTTTGAATTACCTATGTACCAGAATTCAAATCTATGAACGCCCTAATTTTAGTAGAAATCACAAAAGGTGCGGTAATCGTTTCAGGATATTTTCCGTCCATTTGAAAAAAAAAGTATATATAGCGTTCGAATGATCATCGAGACAGGACTCCCAGTCCTCCCCACACTGAGAGAATCGCTTAGCTGCGTGAGCAAAAATACTTTAGTTAATAATCTTTTAGTTGATTTGAATAAGTCTTTATTTGATATAAATAAAAATTTGTTTGCGGTAGCAAAAACAATGATTCGACGTCTATTCATTTTAAATAAAAACATTCAGTTAATAGTAGCATAAGTAATTTATTTGTGACAACTAACGATTCAAGTTCCTCAGCAAATAGAATCTGATGACGCGAGCGCTGACTACCATTTGATCATTTTCATTTGTTTCACCGGGATTTCCATTAATGTATATTTTCCAACGACACGCCTGCAATCGCGTGCAACGGTGATACGGAATTTTGGATTTTATTGTTGGAAGAATAGATTACTCCATAGCAAAAGTTTTCAGTTTCATTGGTTCAAAGGTTTTTGGAACGTGTTGTCTGAAGAATATTCGTACGAAATCTTTTTTTATGCAGTGAAATTGTGCTAAAATATGGAGCAAATGGAAATGAAAAGAATTTTTCAGAATCTCTCCTGACGAAATATCCTCAGCAAGAATCATTCTAATTATTCTCCAGACCTTGCAAGACCTTACGATGCCCTTGCGAGGAACTTACAAGGCCTAGCAAGGCCTTGTAATAACCTAGAAAATCACTGGAGTCATTTCTAGCAAGGTTGTTTAGTGATTTCTGGTATATATTTGATTTTCAATAACCAACAATATTTCAGTACAATCATATTTTATCGACTCAATAATTTAGTTGAAATAACATTTTGATTCACTTGGAATATTTGGTTAGCACAACGTCAAAATATCCATTTGTGAGAAGTGAAAGTTTTACTCTATCCAACTAAATTCAATTAACTAAACAAAATGCGTTGATTTGAATAAAAGTCTAGCTGTCTGATATATGAATAAATTATTTTGCTGCTGTGGCTAGCATTCAGTTACAGCAACTATGTGATTTTTCTCAGTGCAGTTGGTGAAACTCACTCATTCCTATTAACGGCTCTTTCTGGTTAAGATTTTCAAGAAGAGTTGTTTTTTCAAAACTTCTTTCCATAAAAAAAATTGAGATATCGTTTTGAAAATTTGTAGGTATGTTTATTAGACCTTAAATGTTACAAAAAAAACATTTCTTCAGATTTAAACAAATGTTTTTTTCCATTATACTAACACAAAAAACAAAAAACACTAAAAAATATGGGTGGGAGTGATTTGAGACGACCAGATGATCTGGAAAAAAACCAAAAGGATGGCAAATTATTCCTTGTTGAAGGGGCTATCGCATGAACTAGGATCTTTTTGATTAGTCAAAAATTGTCTGATTTACAGTCAATTTCCCACTCTCAAAAATCGATTTTTTCGGAAAATGGTCGCCATTCGGTTATTTTTCGATGAAAAAGAACATACTAGTTCATGCAATATGCACTTGAACAAGGAATGATTTGCCATTCTTTTTCTTAGATCATGCGGTCGTCCCAAATCACTCCCACCATCATTTTTTAGTATTTTTTGTTTAAATTAGTATAACGAAAAAAACATTTGTTTAAATCTGAAAAAATTATTTTCTGTAATATTGAATGTTTAATAAATATACCTACAAATTTTCAAAACGGTATCTGAATTTTCTTTATTTTGAAAAAAAAGTTTTTCTTGAAAATCTCAACCAGAAAGACTCCTCAAACGTGTGCTGCCTGGGAGTGTATCTCAGTAAAGGCAAGATGGATAAAAGTTTTGCTGTGCGGGATTACATTATATCATTTGCAATTTATGTAATATTAAATACATATACATAATCGTAAATCGTCAAGATAAGAGAAACCCAACTATTATTGAATGATCATGAAATGTGAGTAGTTTTAAGAGATCTTCCAAGTGATAAGAATTACTCTGATTAACGATATCGATTAGGAAGGCAATGACCGATTAATGAACTCTCGATTGATATCGGCATCTTTTGAATTGTGATTGAACTTACTCGATGAGTAGAATTCAATTCGATACCCACTCTAATTGGGATTCCTGTAGGTGATTCCATGAGTGGAAGTGGTACACCGAGAAAAATTTCCTTGTACAATTTCCCATCATTGCTGGTAAATTTAGGACATAATCTGAAAACTACCAAATGTATTATCAAACACGGTGAATTGAACTGTTATTCTATTAATATCCACGACCAAAGCGAGTGAAGATAGCTAGAATGACTGCAAAGTTCGCATATAATCGATAGCGTGTTTCGTCATTTTCAGAATATATCCCAAATATACCAGCAATGATGGGAAATTGTACAAGGAAATTTTTCTCAGTGTATAAGGAGACTATGATGAACAAACAGGCGTCCTCGCTTGTTTTTTCTTTTCCCAGTCAAAAACACATAAAAGTCGCCAACAATGGAAATGAAAGAGAGCGCTTCAGGAATTTTTCTGGGGACCCAATCCACCCGTCTCTATTCCAAATGTCTGACAAAAGTGGACAGATAATTTTCTGTCAAGATTTGGTCAGTTTTCGTCCCTACCCAATGAACATTATGAGGACGAGGACTTGAAGACAACTGGAGGAGCTCTTAAAGAGATCTTTATGTCATCCAATGCGTCGGTTTAGGAGATCCTGTGGAGGTCTTGTTTTAGATCACTTTATGTTATCTTAAAGAGAACATTTATAACATAAAGATAACATAAAGTGGTCTTAAACAAGAGCTCTGTAAGATCTCCTAAATCGATGCATTGGATGACATTAAGATCTCTTTAAGAGCTCCTCCAGTTGTCTCCAAGTCCTCGTCCTCATAATGTTCATTGGGTACTTTGACGATTGTTGACAAGACCAGACAGAATTTTGACCCGGATTTGACAGGTTCTGTTTGGTTTTGTCTGGCAGTTTGTGAGTTTTTAAACTGATGTAAAAATTCCTCCTGGAAATTCAGAACATGTAACTTTGATATTTGACATCCACTTTTTCCTGAATTTTCAGATAAATTTCGGAGCGTATTTTAAGAGTTCAGTCAAGTTTCTGAAAATTCAGAAAAGAGTGGTTGTAAAAAATTACAGTCATATTTTCTGAATTTCCAGGAGGAATTTTTTGACAGTATACAGACCAATGTCCAAGCTATTCCATCCCTGTACATATCATATACATATAAAATTCATTCTGTTATCATGATATTCGTTTTACAGTGTACGATGCATCAGCAAAAGTGCCATCAGGTATTATAACTGGGAATTACAAAGATTTAGGAAATTACGACGAATGCTTGAGCGTGACAACTGAAAGACACCAGTTCATCGGTCAAGCCTGTAACGTTCACGTTCAGTTCAACGTAAGCGAAATCGAAGACAATGAAAAACCTCGAGATACCGATATCGGAGATTTGTTTGTGGGTACAGCTGTTGCATCGGTAAGTGTAATAAACATCTATCAACAATCTCATATTCGTAAATCAGATATAAATCAAAATTTCGAATAAAATAACTTTTTGTTGATAAGAAGACAAATTTGTGAAGTTCGTCGAATGTTTGAATACTCAAATGCACGTAGACAAAAGTATTATCTTATCTATGTTATATATTTTTTTTATAGAATGCAACATATTGGCATTCTGGGTTAACCGTTCGATTCGAATGGTTGATATGTATTCCATCTACCTGTAGCCATGAGGATGTAGAAGAAGCTTACAAGGACGCTCTTAGTCCTTTGGCTGTAGATAATCGAGTTGGTTTTTTAGTGAATGTTCATGAAAATTCTTGTCATACCGCGGAAACGGATCAACTAGTTTTCGATTCTGTCGATTGGTCATACATGTAAGTATGTTCACAATAATCTGGCTCCCATGATAACCTTGATAATTCAATTACTTACTGTTACAGAACAGTACTCGCATTTTTTGCGGTTATCATAATCCTGAGTACATCTTACGATTTACTGAAATCACCTGACACATCGCATCGAATCCTCTCCTCTTTTTCCTTATACACCAACGGAAAAATTCTGTTTTCTACGAAAAGGCATCGTGACTACATACATTGTATCGATGGGATACGATTTCTTAGTATGTGTTGGATCATTTACGGTCATACTTATTACATGGAAGTTATGAGCGTAAAATTGGATTTAACACACGTCAACAAGGTTCGTATCAGTACATACGATAACTGACGAAGATAACAATCTAATTGATTCGATTATCAAATTGTTTTTCCCCTCCACTGAACCATTGATCTTGATTTTCACTTTTATTCGTGAAGAATCGTTTCCATATATTTCTCAAACTCATTCTAAATGGATTTCAACAAAAAAAGTCATGATTTTCAGTCCATAAAATTTGTATTAATGAGTTCAATCGCGAGGGAAATATTTTAATTCAAAAGCGAACCAACTTAGAAATGAAAGAATTTTATTAGAACATTTTCCTATTTAAATAATGATGTAAAAATTATACATAAGGGAGTGGTTTTGACTTCGATCTCGTGATTTTTCAGTCCTCAATGAATTTTGCAACATTCAGTTGTCGGATTCGTCGAAGTGTATCAGATTTCAACAGAAATTCACTGAGTCTCTTTTCTGTAGATGCACAATGCTTGGATGTCAATGTTCGTTCTAAATGGAAACATTGCCACCGACATATTCTTCCTTCTCGGTGGAACAGTTCTCGTATACACAGCCATGTTGAAGAAAAATTCTAATAACAAGGAAAAATTCAACATTCTTGGTTTATATTTACACCGGTACTTGAGGTGAGTTTTTTCTTAACCACGCGGAAGACAGCATTGATTGCCTAGTATGATAATGGAATGCTTGAAACCCGGTAATCGGTAATTTTATTGAATGAAATGCGGAACTGTTGATACGACAACGGAATCAACCTTTACGACATTTGTAAGTTGTGAATTTTTTCATTCGTTCTCTCAGGAGGAACACGATTCCCAAACGTTTTACGCGCGAACTTTTTTGAGCATTCTTTTTTCAATGCCACAGCTAAAATAATTACGGCTATAACTATTTATTAGTTACCATCCTTCGTGGAGAAATTTCCCTGAAAATCTCGAAAAATTTCTGGGGGTTGTTAGTGAAGAGTTTCTTAAAGATATTCATACACTGTAAAAAATATTCGGGATCTTACCATAACTATGTAGAGGAAATTTCCTATACTTGTACGGGAGAAGCAAATTCCAGTGAACGTATAGAAATTTTTACATAAAAATATATTAAAATTATGCTCTTTTTATGGGATTTTTACTGTAAATTTATAGGATTTTTCCTAAAATTTGCGGGAAATTTTCCACAGGGTGGATAGAGATTTTCAGTGAAAAGGTGTGTCCAATAAATAAAAGTGTTTTGAAATTTTTCAGAGATTTTTAGAGTTTGTCAAAGTTTTTCAGTGAAGCTTAGAGACATTTTTTTCACAAGAGACAGTAAGGAATCGTAGTTGTAATTATACAGATTTCGTAGTTAATATTTGGATAGTCAAATAATTTAGCAGAGAAAATTTTGCTACGGTAGCTACATTGTAAAAAAAAACTGGAAATTTACTGTGCAACTGGACTGGAAATTTCCAGTGCTAGTACTGGAATATGGATATTCCAGTACATGTACAGAGATTTTGTTGTTACGTTACTGAAAATTTACCAAGCATAACTGAAAATTCAGTCATTGTACTGGAATTTTCAAGTTTGAGATGATGTACTGAAATTTTGCCATGATTTCGCGAAAATTTTACCGGCTCGTACTACAATTTTATAGTTCTTGTGCACCAAAAAAAAATATTCCCTCAAAAAGGACTTGAGAAAAAATTTGGAATTTAGAAAAAAAAACCTAATCGTTGGTATACTGGAATTATACAGGTTTTTAACTGCAATTCTCAGGTTTTGTGATGGAATTTTCCAGTTACTATGCAATTGAATTATACAGGTTTTGAACTGCAATTTTCAGGTCGTGTGATGGAATTTTCCAGTTGCTATGCAACGGAATTTAATCACTGTTGCACTGAAATTTTCCACTTCTATTGGACTTCGTCATTTCTGGCAGGAAAAATTTCAAGTCTTTATATTAAAAATTTCCTGATTGAGATTTTGAATAATAATTGTAATTGTAGCCAATGAAATTGATATATGAGGTTTTTCCAAGACTTATCCTCTTGTGTTCTAGATATGAAGCATATGTAGTAACCCAAGCTGGCCTTCCCAACATGTCGCGCTATAGCTCATCGGTTAGGTCTTAGGTTTCAGTTGGTAGGCAGGTAGAAAAGTGTGGGTTCAAATCCTGTTAGGTAGACATGAGTTTCTGTCCATCCAAATGAACGATCAAAAGTTTCTCAATCATCTTGGAACACAAGGACCCTGCAAAATCACTTTGCGTGAGCAATTTTTTTTCAATTTTCATGGATATTTTCAGCATTAATTTTCCAGTACATGTCCTGGAAAAGTCCAGCTCGTGTACTGAAAAATTCCAGTACCGAGGCTCAGAAAATTTCCAGTTTTGATGCGGGAATTCCATAACGTTTGCACTGAATTTTTGCAGTACAAATGTGCTGAAATTTTCCGGTACATGTACAGGTTAATGACTTCCAGTACATGTACTGGAATTTTCCGGTGAAATTTTTTTACAGTGTACACTGTAAAAAAAAACATCTTCGGGAAAATTCCAGTACTGTGCTGGAAGCCATTAACCTGTACGTTTGTACTGAAAAATTACATTCAAATCATGAAAATTCCAGTACGCGTATCAGAAAATTCTTGTATTTATATTGGAAAATTGAAGTAAAAAACATGAATTTTCATGTAAAGTACGGAAAAATTCCGATACAACAGGAAATTTCTTGTACGTAAACTGGAAAATTCGTCATGAACAGAAATTTTCCAGTTCCTGGGTACCGAAAAATTCCAGTTGTTCTTGACAGTGTACATTTTTTGCTGTTTTTGCATTTGTGCTGAAAAATAGCCCTCACAGCTAATTTTGAGCTATTCAAATAACGTACATGAACGGATGTTGAAGATTCTTGGAACGTTCAAATGTGTTTTATGCATTGAACATTCTAATACCATGGCCATTAGGCTAGAAATTTATCCCTCAGACCTGATTAAATCATTCGGAATTCTGTTGCAAAAAAATTATGATAACATTATACAATATATTTTATCCGGTTCTCTATTACAGAGTAACACCAGCATACGGTATGATGATTGGATTTTATGCCACTCTTTTATACAAAGTGAGTTCGGGGCCTTATTGGGATGAAATAGTTGGATCAAATAAAAATTTCTGCCGGGAGAATTGGTGGACGAACATCCTTTACGTCAACAATTATATTAACATTCCTCGAATGGTACGTACATGGTACTTGTTTTTGCACCAAAAACACTAGGATAGGTCCAGAAATTAAGATTCGACAAGATTTTCTTTCTTCTCATTATTTGAGATAAAAAGGATGAAATTATCTTCTTGACTTGATTTTTAAATCTTAAGTTTCAATTTGAATTCTTCAAAAAAACGTAGAGAAGCTTCTCAAACATATTTAAATAAAAAACAACTGCTGACACTTTGCAGAGCCAATCAAGAATCTGTACTAGCATCGATGGACCATCGATGGTCCGATAAAATACCAATAATTTATGCTCCATAGAAAAACTAGTAGCAGAAGATTTTTCGCTGTTATCAAAATTTGTATCTAATAGATAACTTCTCGAGTGTACATGAACAATAGAGCCCTCCTCGGTCTAAATAATTCTATAAAATTTGTATATAATTTTCACATATTCTGTGCAGATCCTCCACATAATTGAGGTATAATATCCAAGGTTGAAAACTAGGGATAGGATTTTTTAAAAGAATCGATTCTTTTGTATAGAAACTACATCGAATTTTTATCAATATTTCATACAAATCTATAGAAACTAGATACATTTTGTATGAAAAAGAATCGATTCTTTCAAAAATTCCCATCACTATTGAAAATACACGATCTCAGGACAGTTTCCCTGTAAATGGCATATTCTCACACGGAGAGAATTTTGTAGTATAGATTACTACAATTATTTTGTAACGCTGGACTATACTGACACTCTGACTAAAATCACTGAACGTTTATTCAGAAATGCTTTGCATGCATCCCTTTTTACGATTGAGACATTGTAACCTTTCTTTGTTTTGTTTCCAATTTTACTATAATCTATCGTAATTTAAATCATTATCATCGCAATATTCCTCGTAATGTCAGTATGGTCCAACTTTACAAAAACATAGTAATATTCAACACATTTTTTATGCAATTTATACTACAAAATTTTCTCCGTGCACCATATAACCGAATGGAAAACTTTCCAAAATTATATATCATTTGTATATAAGCTGCGTTGAATTATACATAATTTTGGAAAATTTTCTACTCGGTTAGCATTGAGTTCCCTGCAGAAGCTCTGCCATGAAAGTGTAGCTCCACCATTTTAAGCGCCAAATTTGAATAGGTCTGATTTTATTTTCCCTGATATTTTCTATTGATGAGAACATTGTTCATTCATAAATACATGATAATAATGATAAATGATATCATATTTTGCAAATGAAAAATCACACAATTTCAAGATATTACTGTTGCTAGTTCACTGATTTTAAATTATTAAATCTTTGAGAACATGGAAGATTTTTAATCTACATTTTTATTTCGTGGTTTATAGTAATGTGAAATAAATGTTGCTGAAGTTTGAATCGTTTATTGAAAAGGATTGATAATCGAATAACGAAATACTCAGACTCAACCCCAGGTCAAAATTCAGAATCCTGCAGCGCATTATTTAAACAATGTTTTCAATCTCAAGGAATAATTTGGGAAGATGAATAACGATGATTTATGAGATTTTGTGAGTTTGAATGTTCGTTTCGTTTCTATAAACGATTCAAACTCCTTCAACATGTGAAATAAAGACTTCATTCAATATATGCACAGCATAATTAATGTTTGAAAAAGATTTATTTCAATACTACATACTGGAATATTATCAGTTCAACGTTAACATACTCGAGTATTTCCTAAATACATTCATCGTAAGACTCGATTTCTTTTTTTTTTCTTTTTGAAAAACTTGGTTAAGACGTTATTGTGTTATACCATCCATTAAAAACACTCATTCTATAGAGATTATTTAGACGTAATTGGGTTTACAGCGGTTATTAGAACGACGTTCGTAATTAATTTTATATGCTGGCATGGAAACACGTATTTCCAGGCTTGTGAAAGCCTAGATAACACGCGCAACGCATACGGGCAAAACTTTGCGTACAGATTACGCGCAAACGTAAGAGGAGAGTCGTAAAATGTTATCTGAGAGCCTTCCCCATAAAAAAAGGGATCATCAAAGTAATTAGTTCTCATTGAGATAAAATTTGTTTCAATTATAAATGTGCAGATTTTGAATTGGCTCAGCCTGAATGAGATGGAATCATTTTCAATCAGAGATTTGCACCATTAATAGATCGAATGATTTTGCTCTCACTATGGTTAAAAAATTCCTCTACGATATAATAGCCACCAGTCAACTCAAAAAGAATGTGAAATTCCGACGAACGTTCAACATAAATCAAATTAGATCAAGCTGAAGCTCCGTTGGAGGTGAAGTTTGAGTTCGTAAATGTTCGACGAAGATCCGATGAACGATATAATATCCGCTTGAGAATAGCACAGGTCTACAATGATTTTGGTGCCGCTAAAACTAAAGCAGATTTTGAGTATATTCGATACCCTGACTCTGGAAATATACTTATTTTTTTAATGCTACGTGTAGTTTTCAAGAAATCGCAGGTGTAAAATAAAATGAAAATGCACGATTTTGAAACGTTTTATTCAATTATTCCACACTTTAAGAACATTTTATCAAATTATTCTTCAAATTATCTCAAAATATGAGTCATTCTCTTCCAAATGCGATTAGGTTTGTTCAAATATCTTTTTTTTTCTCTGAGATACGACAGTTTGAAAATTGTGTTATTTCACCTATTCACTAAATCCATGAACACACAAATTTCAAATTGTCGTGTCACAGTAAAAAAAAAGATATTCGAGCAAACTCAACGGCATTCGGAAGGGGATGGATTATATTTTGAGGTGCATCTACTAGTTTCATGAGAAAAAATTACATTCTGACGTCACGTAATCTCAAATATGTCGAAAAACGGTGTTTTTCACACTTTGACGTTAAAATATCTCAAAAACCACACGTAATAATGCAATTTTGAAGCCAGATTCGGATTCAGCGCGCCAAAATACTTCGGAAAAGTATGATACAGTTGTTGCACCAAACAAAAAGTTCAATTTTGTAGGCCTGTGTAGTTCATAGAACGTTTATCAAAGATTTTCCAAAGATTCATTTGAGCATCATTTTGTTTTCAATTATTTTTTTACGACCAAATTGGATTATAAAAAAGGAGTATCATTATCATTCCCTCTAAAACATACTTAATTGTAGGGCTTCGCACGAGACTCGCGTCAAAGAAAGATAAAATAGTTACCAATAACTATTCCAATCTCTTGAAATATCAAGATGATCAAGATAATTTGAGAGTAGACGTATGGAATCAACGGAATCGGGTGGAACCTTGATCATTCAAACAAAATTAGCAGAGATATATGTCAAGATATGTAACGAGACCGATACAGAGACTAGTTCCGAGACCGAGAGAATATCTTCGTTATCCTCTGCGATAAAATCGGAATTCCATGTGATTTTGGCACACCTTAGGTAGAAGCTTGATTCCGTTCAAAATGTTCATGTCTTGAATTTTGAGAACAGTAAATATAGATTATTTTTCAATTGAGGACGAGAGTCTCGTGCGAAGCTCTACTTAATTGAAATTCGAATGAACTTTCAGATCAACTTCGATAAACATTCTATAATTTTCCTTAAAACTGTTCTTAAGTGGACATTTCAACGTTCATCGGCATTTTTTGGAAAATTTACGCACCTATAAGTTCATTTCGATGGAGCTTCAGTCTGATCTATGATGATCTACTTTGAACGTCTGTCGGAGCTTTATGTTTCTGTATAATATACAGAATACAGGATACATTGCAATATTGTAGCAATATTCTAAGACATACTGCGCTGTATGACATCCAGTGTATATCATAGATCAATGCATAAAATCTGTTCCAACAAAATTGACTTACCGATCATTCACTAATGATGTACCAAAATGAACGACATGCGGATGGAGTAAATCAGGGTAAGACGACGCACTGTCCCGCTTCGCTCCAGCTTTAAATGATAGATAAAACCTCGTTCACTCAAGGGAGGCATATAGATTTTCAGTGAATCTTTCCTTTATTATTTTCCTTGAGTAAATGAGATTTCATGTATTATTTCAAGATGTACTGTAGCGGGGAAGTGCATCATCTCGCTCCACTTTATTCCAATTGCAAAGAAAATACATTAGATAATGAATTATTCCAAAATTTTCAGTGTATGGGTCAAACGTGGTATCTAGCGGTTGATATGCAATTTTACTGGATATCTCCAATATTTCTCTATCCTTTGATCAAATTCAGAAGAAGTATGGTATTTTGGATTCTCATCGTTTCATGCTTCGTGATGTCAATACTCTTACCATTCTCCACGACATTTTACAACCATCTCACGGGGACTATGCTTTATTACAAAGAGTAAGTTTCGATTACTGAATTGAAATAGTTCATTTTCCACGGTCAGCGCATCGATATTCGATTGATTTTTCTTTATACCTTAATTCTTTCATTCAAATCCCTGTTAAAATTGTCGAGAAGATTTAGAAAGAAAATATCGTTTTTCCGCATGGTGGCGATTTTGGTCCCAGTTTTTTCCAAGTATTTTCGACATTTTCTGCGGGGACATTCATTTATTCAATTTTTGAAATCTTTTATTCTCATATTCGTCCTTTAATCTCTGATCTCTGTGAAGTATAAACCAAGGATGGGCGATGTTTGAAAACTTTATTTCTTATACAAAGCATCGATAAAACCTCTGAACATCGCTTATCCTTAGTAAAAAAAGAAGGAAGGACGAACATTTTATCATAATTGTCCCCATGGTCAGCATTGTTTTGGATTTTCCGGGTTCATAATAGATTCATTCGATGAATTACAACAATGCTTTCATATTCCTTTTTATTCAGGGAAATCCCATTTGAGTATCTAATCAGACTTGATCATTGAAATAATTCGATATGAATAGAGATTTGTTATCTGTAGTATGACACTTCATCGATTCCCTTCAATTCAAATAAGAAACACTGTGTAAATACACTGTTTAGTTTCATCATTTTACGGAATTTGAAGATGAATTCATAAAAGAAAATTTCTTTCTCACAAAATAGCGTAAACATGAACAAATAGAAATTGTTGATATCCAAATACACACTGTTAGAAAAATCTGCCTGATATTATGAAATTTCTTACATAACAGTTTAGTAAATGTTATGATAAAGTATTGTATTCAATAATGAGAATTTTCTTCTTAATCTCAATAATATATCTGTGGAATTGATCAAACAATTGTTATATTTCAAAAAGGAATCTTGAAATTTCATGATTAGTATTGAATTTGAGAACTATTAATCAAATTCAATATGAAAATATGATATTTTATAAAGAATTTCCTATTAAATTTAAGGATTTTTGAAAATAAATCCTTATCGATGCTTTAGATCATTATCTCGACTTCTTATTTCAATAAAAAAAATTAGAATGATTTATCTAGCATTCAATCAGTAGTAGATAATTCTTCGATAGTATGGAATCGATATTTGTACTCGTTTACTTGACGATGAAATTAAGAATTCAATGAATCATTATCGGTAGTATCTTGACTTCGCGTATCTTTCGTTACGATTTTAACGACAATCAGAACAACCTTCGCATCAGATTGTTTTGATTATTGCTTTGATTGTTCATCATATGCAAGTGAAGATATTCTCTCGTTCGATCATGTATCGATCGTCTATTCTTTAAAAAATGAATAATCTACCATCACTTTGTTAAAAATTTATGAATAAATCTTTCTTCACTCGTGATGAAAATTCTTTCCGATCACTTCAATTATTTGTATATTAAATTCCAAGTATTGTGATTTTTAATCTCGAAAAAAAAATGTAAGGATCATTCCCCTCAATAACAAAGTTGATACTCTTCAACAGTAAACAAAATCAAAAATCCCTGGAGATAGGTATAGCTAGCTATAATCTGTCTTTTTATTCATCCATTTGTTCATTTATCATGTCCGTTTTCCAGACCGCAGGATGTGATTGACGTTTACCTCCAAATTTATACAAGAATGTATAACAGAGCTGGGCCATTCATTATTGGATTAGGACTTGGATATTTATTGTCGGGGACAAAACATTCTACAAAAAGAATTTCTCCAGTAAGTATTGAAAAATTACACAAATGTTTTTCTTGAAGGAAACCTATGAGAAGTCATCCGTAAAAAATTATGATGAATGTCACTTTTATATAGAAAAATTGCTAATAGTAAACATTGTTATTCAAAATTCTTCTCGTATTTGAAGAATATTGACTGTAACTGAAAGAGAATTTTTCTCTTTGTTTTATAATATATTTCAACCAAATCCCAATGAATCTCCATCCCTGATAAGACAGCCAGCGATGGGGCACGTCGTTTCTACGTTGCAATATGTGGATTTGAGGTAAATCAGCAAGATTAGAACGCAGATCCGACTAGTCCCCCTGGTGGCTGTCTTATTAGATATGTTCTGTGACTTAGGAATATTCAAATCCATCCATTACAAGATACGAGCACTAATATCAATTCTTATATTTTGAATACAGTATTACATAGGTTTAGGTTGGGTAATTGCCATCGTATTTGGAGTGACTACGATTTTTGGTCCCAAAAGCATGTACGAGGAAAATTACGAATATGACAGACTCAAAGCTGGTCTTTATGCCGGTCTGCACAGACACTCTTTCGCACTATGCATATCTTGGCTCATTTATGCATGCATGCATGGATATTCAGGTGAGTTTAAATTGCACAAATTTCCAACATCATAACAGGAAGACTGATATATGCCCTACTGAAAAAACCCAGCTGGTTTCCGCCAGGTTCGACCATGCTGGGTCGGACCAGTAGGAATTTGGTTACATGGTCGAACCATGTCAGGTAGGACCAACCTACATGGGATCAGGTTGATCTTACTTAAGCTGGTACTACCTGCTATGAGTCTACCTAGAGGTCGGTACTACCCTGCATGGTTCTACCCAGTCCTAGTATCAACCTAGTAATAAATGAATCTTGGAAATTCCAGTAGAAGAGAACTTCTGTACAATTTATCCAGAGTTTTGACATTTCCATCAAATTGCGATTTATTTTCAATTTGATATTGATTCGAAAGGTATCGTTTCTTTAAATTTTGCAATTGAGCAGATTTCACGGTTCGATCATCAGTTTGTCAGGCTATTTGCATTTACAATACACTTATATTTGTTGATATTCTTTTGATAATGTTCTTCAATTAATCCTGGTATAAAAAAACGTGCATCATATTGATTTTCTAAAATCATTCTAATATTGGTGCACTTGAAATGAGTCAAGTTTGAGTTGGTATGATTGGAACCAGGCCAGTCTAGCTGGAATTGAGTTGATCCTATATTGGTATCCTGTAACTAGAACCATTCGCAACCAAGTTGGTCGCATATTGGTTGTTCGACCAACCATCATGATCTACAACTGGCACCAGCTTGGACCAACTCGACATCGATTGGAACCAAGTTAGTTCCATGTTGGTTGTTGGACCAACCACCACGGTCTGTAACTGGCACTAACTAATGACAAGTCGGTCCAACTGGAACCAAGTTGGTGTAGCTGGGACCAGGTTGTATCCTTGTTGGACCATGCTGGGGTTTTTCAACAGGGTGGATCTTTTTCTGGGACAATAACATATTATACCAGATTTTGCTCATTGATAAATTCCTATGAAGACGAGAATGAAATTGAGCTCACAACCAAGTAGCACACAAATAAAGAACTCTTCCTTCAAATCCGGAATTATCATACCACGAACATTTTTTAATTTATAGCGAATCAGACTTACTACACTAGAGCGCATTAGAGATATTTCTGACTAACTAAAAGATATTCCAATCCACACAAGACAACCACTGATGGAGTCCGTCCCTTCTACGGATGAACATAGGTGGAAAATCTGTGGATGTAGTATTTGTTTTTCGTCACCTTTACTTGCCTACATGACAATCTATGTCTTGAAGATATCTCAAGACGAGTTCAAAATATCTCACACTGAGAGAAAAAATTTCCAGGAACAATAAAACATTTAATTGAATAGTTGCCATAAAATACTTCATTGATTTAAATAAACTTTCATTGACTCAATTAAATAACTATTTCAATTGATGAAATATTTCATAGCATATTAAATATTTGTTTGATTGAATGAATATTTAATCGAGACAATGGAAGTTTATTCAAATCAATTAAGTATTTTATGGCGACTGTTCAACTAAATATTTTATTGTTCCCGGAAATTTTTTCTCTCAGTGCATGCAGCACCAAAATATATCTTTTATGTATCTTTGGTGTTGCATAAGACATTTTAACTTGTCTTGAGATATTTTCATGATATGAATAAAATTGTTATGTGGGTGGTTTTTCCATCGAGCAAGCGTTTCTCCACCGATCAAGCCCATGCACTGACTCTTTACTCAAGTTCCATATGGAAACGGTGGACCCGATCGGTGGTTGTCGTGTGCAGGGAGAGCGCCTCAGTGAAATAATAATTCGAATGCGCTATTGAAGAAAAAATAATTGCTCTCCGAATGACATTTTTGTAATCAATGTTTTTTATTGTCCCAGGTCCTATAGGAAGTTTTCTTTCATGGCGTATTTGGGCACCGTTGAGTAAACTCACTTACTGTATTTATCTCTGCCACTACGTGCCGATATTTTTACAGTATGGAAGTATCCGTACCACCGGTATTTTAACGGCAATCAATGTGGTGAGTGTGATATAATCTACATTTTGAAATTTTAATCAACCCTGTAAAAAAAATTCTTCCTGAAAATTCAGAAAATGTGCCTGTAATATTTTACAGTCACTTTTTTCCGAATTTTCAGAAAAATTAACTGAATTTTTATAATACGTTCCAAAATTCAGTTAAAGTTCCTTACCCTAATAGCAATTTGCGCGCAAATGTAAGCGATTCACGTGCAAATCGAGTTACTAAATCGCTAGCAAAGTCGGATCCATGTGCGTCTCTTTCTGTTGACAGAACTGCAAGCCGTCACACTCATACGTGAGCGTGATTGCTATTTGCGTGCATGTGGCAAGTGATAGTATTATTTGCTAGCAAAACATTGGTAAACCGCGCGCATAAAGACGCGATTCTCGAGGTTCAATCTTTGCGCGCACAGAATGTTATCTGAGTAAATTCAGTGAATTTTCAGAAAGAATTGTTATACAGTGAACTTATTGCGAAAAAACATCTTTCATTTCAGACTCATGCTTATTTTGGCCACATGGTAGCTACATTTTTCATCTCCACGATATGGTCTTTATGTTTCGAGATGCCTTTCATGAATTTAGATCGATTGATGATGTCAGGTGCAAAACAGCGCAAAAAATCTCAAGGCAACACCAATGAATACATATCGAATCAGTTGAGGGCGCAGAAGAACGAACAAAATTTATCACCCTCGACGTCCACCCTACCTATGTTTGGAGAAACTAAAGATCAAAATCCTCAATTCAAAACTGTTGTCCAAAGAAACGATCAAATCCACGGAGAATTCTACAGAATGAGAAACGAAGATGAGGAAATGTCCAATCCAAAATATATGGAATCGAAAACACCGTATTACATCAATGTTATCGAATCGAATGCGGATATTTCGGTCGATGATACCACTAATGTACCTACAGAAACAGCTACGATCATACCTGAAACGTCAGTTAATTCGGAATCGTCTTTGGGTATCGATAATTATACCTTCGAGATAACTGACGATAAGAGAGATTCGTGAATTCAATTTCACATGCGTCGCTCGTTTTAATTGTAATATCCTCGTGATACTCGAAACCCTGTTACAAATAATCTATAAAATCTCATCGACGAATGGGAAAATGAATAGGTTTCAATGAAACTCAATGATATTTAATCAGAAATTTCACCATTCGTAATAAGATTTGATAGAATATTTCTTCTTGGGGAATTCTGGTGAAAAACCGGATAGGAAACCGGAAACTCAAACCCGGTTGAATTTTCCGGGATTCCATCCGGGTGTATCCGGGCACGTAGACGGGTTTTGCGGTGATTATTTATCCGGTTCCATCCGGATCCTATCCGGGTAATGAATTCTATCCAAATTTCGTATGGGGTTTCGAAAAATATTCAGTATTAAAATCCGGACTCAGATAGAAAAATGTCTCAATAATGCCATCATAATGGTGACATGCACGCCAAGAAATGTTTGCATCATGGTATATCAAGGTGTTTCCGCATAAAGCATTGTTATTGGTAGCAAAACGAGGTGATGGTACCATAATGAAGACATAGTGCTTACATTTTATGCATCATTGCAATCTGAGCGAAGTTTATGATAGTATGACCCGGATACACCCGGATGGAATTCCGGAGACTTCATCCGGCTTTTTCAACAGGAAGATGCATTATAAAGATTTTTTGATCTACTGTTAGAAAAAGAAGCTACTGTTTCTTTTCTTGAAAGAAAAAATGTGTTTGCCTCATTTTCTAAAGAGACATAGGCAACGAATTGAATTGGGCTATGTTCTAGTCAAACCCTACTCGATGGTTTTACGGTAAGATTCAATGAAATCGTTATTTAGAATCTTGTTACAGGCTAATTCTCATTCAGGTGGATATCATCAAATTCTACACTGTAAAAAATGATTGTACAATATTCCACCATAAATAGGAACCTTCAACCCTCATTTAGTGCACTCTTTCTTCACTTTTTGGAGAATTTAACACTTGAAAGGCAAAATAATGTCTAAAAATGACAGGAAAGTCCCCTACTCCTGATCAAAAAACAATTCCCCCACAATTAAGGGATAGAATTCACCACTGGAGCCCTCGCTCCCCATAAAACTCCCCATAATTTCAAGTGTAAGAATTCTTTTTGTTGAAAAAGGATACATCAGCAATTTTTCAATATTCTATACCACTATGAAGAATATTTTATTAAAAATTCATTCCGAGTGGGAAAATTTCCCAAATTACGTATAGTTTATATACAATTTATATATAATTCTATATAAACTATAAATAATTTTGGAAATTGTTCTACTCGGGATAAAATCATCCATCTTTTTGATAAACAGTAAATCACAGATGATGTTATCCTTACATTTTAACAATAATTTCTTAATATCCCTAGTAAATTTACGCTTATTTTTGTATAGTGTAATTAAATACGTATAGGGATTTTAATTAAGAACGTTAGCCTCCGTATTGTTGATGTAAAGTAAATGAGCGTGTATAAAAAATTTTACATGAGATCAGAACCAAAGAAACTCAAAAAATCAAACGGTATTCTATGTTTTTTTTAGAATACGTTAAGAAAGTATTATTCAACTATTGCATAACCGAATGATTTATGTTAACATCATTGAACATATTCTATTATTTACTACATTAAATTGTTCTATTATTAATTCCAATCAAGTTGTCACTTCTTATTTAAACAAAGCAGTATGAAAATTTAATCCTTTCAACGCCTTATTCAGTTGTAAAACTTCGTGTTATTTTTCAATATGGCATTCAAGTGAGATTCCATTTGTGTAAATAATTTCATTACATTACGTTATTTTTAAGAGAAAGTATTCTAATGTATGTTTAGTTTATTTTAATTTTAATAAAAAAGGATTAAAATTTGAGAAAGTATACTCCATTCAGATGTCTTCTATTTTATCGTATTGTTGTATTAAAAAATCTTTTCCCTGTTATTTTCAATCTTTTGAAATCTAATACCTAAGTGAATGTAAAAGATTTTGAATATTCCAATAACAACTGAATATAAAAACTGTTCTTCTTCCTCCGCCAGTTTTCTAAAGATAAACCAGCACCAAATAATTATAGCATTCAAGATTTTGTAATTCAAATTCTTATGAAATTCATTTGGCCATGATTTGATATTTCTTCAAGATCACAGAATAACACCGTGGCAAATTATCGATTAAAAACAATCCAGTGTGAATTCTCAATTAATTTCCCATTATCTTGAACGTTTGAACAAATAATTTGAAAGGTCCCATGTTTGTTGTTATTTGAAAACCCAAATTATCCATCAAACTACAAGTTGTTTGGTTGAAATTATTGTTATGATGAATTTCTCATTTTAATCAATTGTGGAATATCATCGTGATTTGGAACATTCGACTCGGAATATGTGTATTTTTCAATCAAGTTTCACAAATGACTTCCATGTTTTGAACAAAATTTCATTCAAGGCTCAATTCTCGAGAGTTGTAGCCTTAGTCAATACATCCAAGTATTTGTAATCATCGAACTTCGAAACCCAATAACAAGAAAACAATCAACAAAAAACTAAATTCTTAAGCATGGAACATGTATAAAACACTTAACAGTTACACAAAATACTTAGATACTTTATTAAAATGACAAAAATCAGCTACACAGAACAAATTATTTCTTTGAATCTAAGGGATTGTTATGTGAATATAAGTCCGAATAGATATTTCTTTGACAGAAATAAATATTTTGTTCATGTAAAACAAATTTATTTTTGTTAAAGAAATATTTACTTGAACCTATTCAAATGACAATTTCTCAGATTCAAAGAAGTACTTTTTTCTGTGTAGTCAAATCCGATTTCTGCTAGTGCGGAGCAAGGTCTGGCTAGCCGATTTCTTCCATTTTAATAAATCATCATTGAGTATTATAGATAGACAGATCTTGATCAATAAACCCACTCTAAAGGAAAACTTTGTAAAGGATTGTAACATTTCCTATTAGGCTGCATTAGCCACACTCAATGCGCCCTGAAATATTTTTGCACGCATGTATGAAATGATAAAAGAAAGATTCCAAATAATTCATCATTACTTCTGTTTATTTGATGATCATCGACTACAGAATTATAATAATATCCTCTCTATAAACAAGTGACAAAACGGTTAAACCGATTATAAAATCGACTGAATAAAATTTCAAATGCAAAATACCACGATGTTCATATAAATGTTTTTACGGAAAAGTTGTAAAAAGTATGAACCGGAGCTTGAAAAAGGGATCATTCGTAAACGACGTTACATTTTTATATTGTTTTGCTCAGTCCCTGTCGTGTAAGAATCAAACGATGAACAGCTCGAAATCATTCACAAGAGACCCCCTCAGGTCGACCGCGAGACGAAACCAACCAACTGCGATGGATGGCAATGACAAATAAAAGTATGAAAAACCTAAATTCGATTTTTCAATCGATAAGTCTAAGATATCCCTTTATTTTATTACATAATAATATTCCCTCGAAATGCTTATTACTTTTAAGATATAAATCATCAATTGATTATTCAATTATTAGTACATACAATAATGGATACATAAATACAACAGAGCTTAAACTATTGTGTAACATCAACTATTATTGAAATTCGTAATTAATATTGTTGAATTCCGTTCCGCTAATACATTGGCTGTCTGATTTTGTATGCAAAGATGTAGAGGAGGGGAGGGGGGAGGGAGTCAAGGTTTGAAAGAAACAAAGAAACGTTGGTTGCCATAAATAAGGAGATATAAATATACCCTATGAGCTTATTTTAGACGCGAGGACTCTATTTTTACGATGATATGCATCTGATAAACACTCATAGCGCATACATATATATGTACAATTCTATATAAAATGATGGTACATGCGTATGTACTATTATATCTACTTTTCATTTTGCGCGCACGTCATTTGATCAATATTCAATGATAGCCAATGCATCACGATTAAAATCATGATACAATTCAAAGATCAAACAATATCATTTATAAACAAAATTCACACTCCTTTGTAACAAGATACAGATTTTTGTCTCTCTGCTGAAAAAGAAATATCATTTTATTCCTCGTTCCCTCAGAGGTCCTTGTCGTGTCTTGAAACAAGTCCTAAAAATGATTTTCCACGTATAAATGAATATATACGAATTAATTTTCAAAAAGGGTTTTGTTTTTATGTATATTTTATTATTCGTTCATTTTCTATATAAATTTCATTCTTCTCTGTCCTCTGTGCTCGAAAATTAATTTCAATATATCCCTAAATATATATATTTGTATACTATGTTTGTTTATATAAGCTTAAATCTTACGAGAGGATTGCAAATAACGATAGTTTAGAAATAGTTTTGAGCCCGTATCTTGTATCAACATGGTGTGAAGATTTTTACCGCACAAAAGCTTCATCATTTGCTCGCTTTCCTTTCGCATACATATATGTATATCTTGTACTTGTGTACACATGGAAAATCCACATATATGTGCGTGCATGTATAAATCATAGACGCGGATTACAGTTCAGTTTATTTTCAATGTCAAGTATAAGATACAATATTTCATTTAAGGGGCAGCTCTTGAGTCTGATGTTAAATACTGCTGGTTAAGAGACAAATGTTTCATTTTTTTTTGTTCAACCTATAAAAAAAAAGACAACATACAAAGGTATATTAAAAAATTGTTGTGATCTATATCGATGTTAGATGTAGCGTTAGTTATATAGCGTTAATTAGCGATATTATATTTAAAATGATGTATGATTACCATTAAAAGTATCAAGGGAAATAACTACTTGAATGTATATGTTTGTATGTTTCAAAAGAATATTTAAAAAGATTTGAATCCATCGTCGAAGATTATCCATCTTTTCAGAGAATTCGAAACTTTTGAAACATCACAAGTGAATTGAATCAAAACTAAATTCTAATTCAACAGAAGAAAAAAAACTAATATTCAAATGAATAAATAAACAACGGTATCTATTTGTTATAAAATTTTGAAAAATATATGTAACTACAAAAAATAAATAATCATAATAATAACTATGTATAAATATGAAAAATGTAACGAGTACTTGTTTTCCTTCACGCAGAGTGCATGAATTTCAAACAGATATATAAAGAATGTGTGTAGAAAGGAATGTTCATTTTTCACGTATCGTAGTAAAAGTTTTGTAATGTTCTAGTCTTTATCGGTACAATGATCGGGATCTCCGAATTGCTATAGAAAAATCAAATTTCATTATTGCCTAATGGGAGTGATAAAAAACTGTGATCATTAAATTTATATTTAGAAACTAGCCCTGCAAACACTGGTTACTGGCGTTTCAATGGATCGCTGTTCAATGGGTCGTTGGCATTGTCGAATGCCAGTGGAGGCCCATCAATGGCACTTTAAAACGCCTGCAGTCGTGTTTAGTAGGAGGTCTTTATATGTAATTCTTTTCTTTGTTATTTGGTCATTTGTGTGTATGTATATATATTAAAAAAATAATATACCTGCAATACTGGCAATAGCTTCTGAAGCGAAATATTTCACGTCTACGTCCCCGTCGTTACAGAGTTTATCGAGAATAGGTTTTACTTGGACCTGAACTGCAGAAGGTTCAAGATATGGTCCAATTTTTTGTAGGGTTTTAGCGACATTGAACCTTACATTGGCTACATTGTCGTTTGCCATTCCGAGGACAGTTAAAAGCATTACGTTGGTGGTTATTTCAGGGCCACATACTTCAGCCAATACCTACGATAGAATTGAAATATTACAATTTTATAAAGATTGTGATAAATGAAGAGAAAAAAGAAAAACCCTATTTACATTGATGCAGAACAAACACGTCATTCTATGGAGATAATTCTGATCTCTGGACATAGCTAGAACTTTGGGAATCACTGTATTTTGTGCCCATTCAGGTCCGAATTTCTCAACCAATTTTTTCAAATTGAGTGTGGCTGCTTCCCGGATTGCGTAAACATGATCCACCAACCACGTCATGCATAGAGAATTCAATTTCTCGTCAAAAAACTCCACACCGAGTTGACCAGCCAACAATGGCATGTATCTGCAAGATGAACGAATGAATTAATCAATCTTACTATAAAATTTATATAATTGAAATTATTGAGATCAACAATTTGATCGATACATACTCGATGATAGCCAATCTCACTCTCCATTTGGAATCTTCAGCTAATTCTACGATTGCCGGTAAGAGAGACTGAGAGAGTTGTTGTATACCGATAACTTCATTCACACATTCTAAGTTACTAATAATATTGAGTCGTACTTCGGGACATTCGTCTCTCAGTTGTGACAAGAACAGGGGTAAAAGATGATCGATTGTGCTATAAAAAGGAAAAAGAAATACTCATTATCTCGACACTCTTGAAATATCATCGATGAATAACATTCACTACTTATCGATCCACTTACTTGTGTTTACCAAGAATAGGACTTAGACCCATGATGACGCTAGCTAAAGCCGACTTGACATGCTGATTTGGATCTGCTACAAGGTCTTTAACTATCGGTAATATATTGGTCATAATTATGGATTCCTGATTGAATTGATCAAGATTTTGGCAAAAATCGCGCACTTTGTCAGCAGCTGCTGCTCTTACTTCAGCTTCGATATCTTTCAATAACAACTGGAATGCTGGTAC
Organism: Gonatopus flavifemur; assembly: GCA_018340375.1. Taxonomy (NCBI): domain Eukaryota; kingdom Metazoa; phylum Arthropoda; class Insecta; order Hymenoptera; family Dryinidae; genus Gonatopus; species Gonatopus flavifemur. The sequence continues at coordinate 24,189,177 of JAFFJZ010000005.1, forward strand.
GAGATCTGTTTTTGTAATCTCCGGGCCAACAGCTTTTTGAAGATCCGTAAAATGATCTGCCACCATATAACGAACACGCCATGATTGATCGCTCGCGCATTGCCGAAGGGTTGGCATTACTAACTGCTCAACGTCCTCTTGTTGTAACAAAGCGGCAATGCTGACGCACGCTTCTACCGCTAAAAGACGTACAGAGTCTTGCTCGTCCTGCGCTAGTATTACGAACATAGGAATTATGTCAGATTTTAAATATTCAATTTCTACTACTTTAGCGAATTCCCCTAATTTCGATGCAGCGGAACGCCGTGCCATGGGAGTATCATCTTGACATAGATTACGAAAATGATTTCTCAAATCTACTTTGATCACCGGGCTGACACGTGGGTAACAAACGCTAAACAAGCCACAAGCTGATGTTCTTGACGTGAACCAATCTCCCGATGCTAAACGCTGTACCAAAGGTACAAAATGTTGTTCCAAGTCAGCAGAACTGTGTTGAGCGGCAATGTTTCTTAACGATTCCACCGCTTTGTCCCGTACTACCGTTTCTTCGACGGTTGCCAAAGATTCCAAAGGTGGCTAAGGATTGTAATAGATTCTTTTTATTCGATATACGATATACGAACATGAATTTTGAAGTATGGATATTTCTTAGAAGTTTAATGTTTCGAGTAGGACAATGCATGGCTGTAAAATCTGGATAGGAGGAAAAACTGATGGACGTACAATTTTGAAGTTTTGGAAATATGATGTTACAGAAAAATGTTGAGAATAGAATAGGTGGATAGAATCGAAGATGAAAAAGTACTCTAAAATGACACAATAGCTTTGCAATAATGAAAGGAGATCGAATGAAAAATGTCATGAATTATAATAAAATCAAATGTTTAGTTCAAAACTGTCTCTTTCACGATGATGTACATTAAAAATACTTGTATAACTGATTAATCAATATTATAAATGTAATTCTTCTTTGATTTTAAAGAAGAGTATGTTTCTCAATAGAAGCATTGTACAGAAAGACAGTTTAATAATCTTTGAATAATACGTTATACTAATCTTTCTTTCAAAAAATTGCCTAGTCTTTGCTATTTTCTTCTTCTCGATTGATTACAATTTAGAGAATAAAAACATAATTATTATTAAGCGATAATAAATTCTGAAACAATACTTACCAATAAACAATGAACATATTCAGGACCACCGACGAGAGGTGTGAATTGCCCAAGCTGTTCAGCTAATGCCAGTAGAACTTCATCTTCATCATAAATAGTCTCCGTCAGAAATGGAATCAATTCGCTGCGTGTTCTTTCGATACCCAACGCCAAAGCAATTGTGGATAATTTCTTGATCGAATTTAACCGCAACTAAAAAGAAAATGAATGAATTTGATTCTTTGAATTACCCAACGAAGTATATAACTATACAATGAAATATAAAAAAGGTTGTACTTCTCAAACATCATTTCTACTCGGTACATTCTATAACGAAATGATACTCGATCATATTAATAATCATTATTAATGTCAAAAGACATTCCAGTGATATTACAATAACTAAAATCATCGTAATATTTGATTTTATGAAGCGAACTGCAACTGCAGTCCAGATTTCAACGTCGAAGATACAAAACTGAGCCAACTTTGGATGTAGCATAATACAAAATCATAAATTGAAATACAAAATACTTGTATTAATAACTAAAATTATACATAATCAAAGGCTCTTACAGTTTATCAACCGATTGTTTGAAAATATAAAAATGTGTTGAAAAATCAAAATAGAGTTATTGCAATACATGTTCCAACAGGGTGATTGAACCAGTATTCAGCATTCGAATCGAACTATGGGAAGTAAGTGAAAAAATGTGGACAAGATGATTTAAAATCAAAGATTGTTTGTAAACTTACTTGTACATCTTCATTTTTTAATTCATCAATTAAAACTGCAATCGGATAAAGACTGTCATCGGTTGTTGAGTCACTCGCTGCCATTTTGCTACCAACAACTCTAACAACTCCTTGAAATGTTCCGCAATGTGGTTACAGATTTTTCTCTTGAGTGTTATGAATCACTGTTTCGCCGACATTTACACTATTAAGGTAATTAAGGTAGCCGGTGATTACATGTGACACGTTAAAAATCGACTGGGCAATATAATTTTAGAAAAATTGTATTTAAATTGGAATATTCATCAAAAAAATGTCTTGCTAAGAGGGGATGTGCCATTTGCATTTATTCGATCAAGAAATGATTTCGAGGGTTACTTTTCGATGAATCGATTCTCTAAGGGCGATTCACATCATCACAAAACGTTATGGCTTGTCTCACATGGAGCTGAAGAAAGGCGAAGAAAAGCAGATCGCGGTAGAGTGTCGCTGTTCCGAAGGTTCATTGTCCCGAAGGTCCGATGTACCGAAGTGCAGAATCCCGAAGTTGCACAGGCCCGAAGGATTTTTAGTAACTTTGAATAGAATTGTCAGATGACTAGTAATGTCTAGGGATTCTTCGGGACTGTGCAACTTCGGGATCAGCGTTGCCAGTATTCCCTAGAAAAATCTTCAGCATCTGATGATTGGTTATTTCTTGTATAACCGGCCAATCATATTTTCAATTTAGAAAGAAATGACCAATGCCAAAAAATCTGAAGATTTTTCTAGGGAACACTGGCATCACTGTTCGGGATTCTGCAATTCGGTACATCGGACCTTCGGGACAGCGACACTCTATCCGCCCCGAGTTCTTCTCATTGATTGAAAACTAGGACTTTTTAGTAACTTCGCTATAAATTACTAGTTTTCAAGCAATGAGAAAAATTCGGTATTATGGTGTACCACTTTCCGGTGTTTACGGTTAAATTCAGATAGCACAAGAGTTCTAAAAGAGCTCATAATAAATACAAAGTATTTATAAAGAACTCTGTTAGAACTCTCGTGCTATCTATGAAAACCTGACCGTTTGAGATCAGTGATCAATCCTATTTTTCAATCGACATTTTTCGTATGAATTTCGGAACGTTGCAGGGCGCAATCATCAAAGAAGGCATAAAGTCGATAGCGTCCATCGACGAAGTATTGTCGATGGTAGCGTCGTCGCTGTTCTAATAATCGTTACAAGTGGTGGTCGATAAACCGATCGTGCATCGTTCACATTCAAAAGCGAGAAATTGAAGTTCGATATCTCCAATATTTGTCAAATGTCGTTTTAAGCTATCGGTTTACGTTCGCGGCAAATTTGTTATTGCTTCCATCGAAAGCAAAGTGTATTTTTGAAAATCCATTTAAATCAATCCACATGGATTCCCGTGGATTTTTTTAGTTTTAAATTATGCAACGAAAAGAAACCCACCATTTTGACGTATTATCATCGAAGAATATAAAATAAATACCAAGGCACGTACCGTGAATAATAATCTGCTAAAGTGTACACCGGTAATGACGACGATGAATCCGAAAAAGCGAATCTCATGAGTATGGAAAATAAAAATACAACGCCACTGAATCAAAGTTCCAAATCGAATGATAATGAGGATAGAAACGAGGTGCAAATGATATTAGCAAGAATGATGGAGGAAAAACATACGTATACTTATAAGAAGTTGGTGGTACCAATGTCAATGAGGAGTATTTATTGGAAATTTTTTGGATTTCCAGCCACCGACGAAGGGGATATTCTAACTAAAGTCAAAATAGTTTGTATCTTGTGCAAAACTCAAATAGCGTATAATCGTAATACCAGTAATTTGAGAATGCATCTACAAAACAAGCATGCTCAAGAACTATTAGAATTAGAAGCCACTAATCCTCCTCGTAGACAAGTCATCTCGCAAGAATCAAAAGAACGTAGAGCTCAAAAGCGATTGCTCAAAGCTGGATTATCCACCGCTCAGCATATCTACACCACCAACGCAGACGGTACTGTACAAATAGATGGTGATATTCAATTTATCACAGATCCCAATATTAGTTTGTCCAATATCGAAGATGATATTGCCATTGGACAACCGCTCAGGGTTATGATCAAAGGTAATTCTAGTCTTGGAAACAATAGTCAGAATTTAACTTTCCTTATGCCCGAAGAGAATACCATGCATCAGTCCGGTATAGACGGTAAAACTGTATCGGATGCCATAGCGGAATTCATCATAATGGATTTACAATTGCCAGAAGTAGTAGAAGGACGTGGCTTCCAAAGACTGATCGCCACTTTAAGATCGCCTTGCGAAATCCCAAGTAAACACAAATTAGAAGAGGAAATTATACCTAAAATTTATGATACTTTTCGGGAATCCGTCTGTGCTTCGTTATCTTGCATAACGACCGAAGTTGGTTTAACTCTAGAAGAATGGAAATCCAATTCGGAAGAAAATTTCATTACCCTCTCGGTTTATTATCAAAATCCAGGAGAAACTGTTTTAGAATGTAAGGTATTGAGTACCCTCCATGCTCCAGTCGATTGGGACGAGTCTCAATGGAGTACAGCTATAGATTCTCTATTAATGGAGTGGGATTTGAAAATCGAAAGGATAACTGCAATCGTGATCGCGACATCTAGAAATGAATTGATCATGGCTTTAGCTAATAAGGGATTAACTTTAGTTCCTTGTTTACTTCATACATTGCAAGTTTGTGCACAAGCTTGTTTTGAAAATCCAGAAGTCGCTACCATATTATCAAAATGCAGAACAGCGATTGGAGCTATCGTCAGTCATCCAGCCGCATCCGCTGCTCTTTCTATGCAGGAACAGATATTAGAGGTATAGCTCGTTTACTTCTAATTTGTACATTTAAATTACAATTATAATGTATCTTATTTTGCAGTTGGAAGAAAATTCCATGTTGATGGATTATCCTGCAATTTGGACTTCCACTTACAACATGTTGGAACAAATAGCTTTACGTCGTAATATCGTGACATCGATTTTGGAGAGTATGGAGGGAATCGATCACGAAGTGGTAGACTTGACCAACGAACAGTGGAAAGTCGTTGAAGATCTCGTGGCCGTTCTGGAACCCTTCAAAGTCACCATCATGACTCTAAGCGAAGAGAAAATACCTCTAATATCTTTACTCAAACCTCTACTTTGGCAACTTGTTTCCTCTCATCTTAAAGTCAAAGATTGCGACAGTGAAATAGCAAAAACGTTTAAAGAATCGTTGTCGGATATGCTTTGCGATCGATATTCCGATGGTAACGTGACCCTCTTGTTACAAATTGCCACTACATTGGATCCTAGGTACTTTCATTGCAATTTTGAAAAAAATTCTGAAGAAAGTATCTGCAATATAACAATGTCTATTTGTAGATTCAAACAGTTACCTTATGCTACTGAAGAAGATAAACATTTGGTAACAACTCCGATTAAAGAAATGTTGACTAAATTGATACAAGAGGATAGTAGCGCTGAAAATGCCGGTACCAGTAAAGAAGAGGAAGAAGAGCCAACAAATAAAAAAAGTAGATTATCAGGTTCGTTTGTGTTTCATATTTTCAATTCTAAAAGGATACCAGGGAGTAAAGTAAATCCAGCCAGCACAAATGATCAATTTGAATTCATAAAGACTTCCCAAATACCTCTTGAATAGTCCCCGTTGTGCGACCAATAATGAATTGAAGGCCCGCGGAATTTATTATGGAATCTCGATATATGAGTTCTTTCTGAACATAAAATTGTTCATCAAGAGTTCATTTTGAATACAAAATACTCAGTGAATACATATTGATTAGCATAACAGAAGCTCTTTGCGGGGACTCTTGTGCTGTGTGAGAAGCTATCTAGAAAATACTTTCATGCGTTGAGTTTGAATTCAACAAAGAATATCTGAAATTTTCGAAAATCGGTATTCAATATCGTATTGTTGATAATATCAAATTATCTTAATCTCAAATTTCAAAACATATCGAATAACAATTTTTAGAAATTTCGAAGCTTCTGTGAAATGCCATTAAATAACGAAACTTAATCTTCTGCTATTGTCTTAATGCACGGGCAATAATAGCAAGAATTTGGGCTCTGGTTGATTTTTCGTATGCATTGCAAACATGAAATCTTGATAAAATGAGTGCAATTACTGACAGGATAGTTTTAGTTCTGACCCCCCTTCAACCTCTTTGCTTGCCCTGCAAATTGGATATCAATTCGATAATTTAACATAATCACTCAATATAAATATTTGATATCCGAGGCATGACTTTTATTTACTTTCTGGAGAAAAATAAAGTGGGAAATATACCGTGTCTGTTGAATCTTAAGAAAATAAAGGAAGATCGACCATGATTGATGGAAAATAAGGATAACTTTTTCAATAAGACAAATGAATGATGATTTCAACAGTGAGATTTTTGATCTTCTCTCTGTTCTCCAAATTGAGCACTATTAAATTCATCATTTCTTCTCTTCTATATCAAACTTGATAGTTGAGAAAAAAATTAGATAATGTAATACTGTTATCTTCCTATAATCTTACTATAGAAGCGATATTAGAAAACTTGAGCATAATTACTCCAAGCATAAGCGCTTGAAAAGACATCATGTTATTCGATACATCAAGTGCTTGATTCTTAAAGTATTCTATATAAAGTAATCAAGGAAATATCTACCCATACAACCTATTAATTTAAAACACACAGAAATGCTATACAAAAGAATTGAATGAAACAATATAAAGCCTACGAAATTCTGATTTAGGTATGGAATTATTACTGGGAAATCTTTGTCCATCGAAAAGCGGCATGCCAGCGGAGGAAAAAGCTGATCTCGAGCTTACGCAATATCAGTCTGAATCAACGGCACCCCTGGACTATTGTCCTCTACAATGGTGGAATAAAATAGCGGTCAAATGTCCAAACTTGGGAAAACTAGCTAGGAGGTATAACTGTGTTCCTGCTTGTTGTCCCCCGCCCACGAGAATTTCAGCGGAAGTCCAAGTGTTGTATGATACGAGACGAGCGGCTTTGCCACCGCACTTGGCTGATAAACTATTATTCTTGCACGGAAATCATACAGTGTAAAAGAGAAAGAAATCAAATCACACCACCGAGTTTCTATACATAAAAAATATCTCTGAATATTTCTTAATATATTTAATAAGCGAGTATACTTTGAAGATGGATGACAAATGTTTTTTGTATTTATCTTAAATGTACAAAGAACAAGTGATGAAAATGAACTTTTTCTTCTCAAACGTGAACTGTACAGTGATATTGATACATGAAATATATCAAAAGCTTGTGAATATTTTATAAATAATGATAATAATAAAGTATGTATACATATATACACATATAATGATCAAATCAATTCGTATGGTATTATGCAAATAATACTCGATAATTGTAAGAATGCGAAACCAAAAATTTTTTAATTATCGAAAGAATGGTATTCAAATAAAGACTAGATTAATTTCAAATAAAATATCATTTTTTATTACACGATAAATGTACAGTTTGGAAGGAAATAATGATATATTATTATTCCAAAGGTAATTTTTGTATGAAAAAGAAAATTATGTTATTAGCATAGTTGCTACACATATTTTTTATGAATGTAAATTGAATTATTAGGACGATAATGATGATGATGATGTTTTGAACAATTACAATTCATATTACAAAAGACTTAACTGTTTTTGCATCCATGTAGAACTTTCATAAAACCTGGGATCTCCGATACGCAATGCAGCTCTTTTGTAGAAATAATAATATAAGGCTGCAACTTTAAATTTTCAACAATAAATGTCTACGGCATATCTTATTTAGTATTTGTTTCAATATACCTGTTCTGTGAGTCGAATAAAGCACATGAAAACCTTCGGACCAATGAGGCTCGAGAGGAGACCACCAATATACAGTCAAATACCAAGAATGTAAACAAATGCTCAATATAATGTATGTGATGCACAATATTAATGTCATACGAAATCTGTTGTACAAGAATTGTATCAAGCCAGCCTACAATACAATTTATAAAAAATTTGCAAACAAAGAGTTGGTTAAAGAAAAGCTAGGAAATTTTTGTATTACCTGGAATATATATGTTGAGAAAAAATTGACCAATAACAAAGTAAGTGCAATGATTTGACAAAAATCTTGAACTCTGAAAAAATCATAACAACATAATTGAAATGGTGAACAATTTGATGTTTGAATAATTTGCTTACACATAAATAATCAATAAATTGATTTGATTTCGTCTAAAGAAACCGGCAAAGGAATTTACACAGATATCGTATAACAATATCAAATTTTGAATAATCAAAATCGTTGAATATTTCTTCAAAGTTAATGTATTCATTGATACGTTCGACAATTTTATTGTGATGACATTTAAATTGTCATGTCAACGATACTTTGAGAGCATGGAAGCGCACGGTTCCTCGAACCAATCCCGTATAGGTTATACGAGGAATCGAGGTTCCTCATTGGTCACATCTGTTTTTAATCATTGTATATATATTCTTTTTATATTTTTTTCTGATTTCACATCAACAGTGAATGGAATGTTTTCAAATGGTTCTTATCTCAAAACTCAAAACAACAATGTAAAGAAACCGGTAAAGAAATCGCCGCAAGGTAATATATTTTCATCATTTGTACATAATAATTAAATATATTCACATTGATGAATTTTTTTCAGATTAAATTTTCCATGATTAAATCGTTGCTGATCACCGTAGGAACTAGATTATCGAAGAATAACCTCATCTCGGTTGAATACAGGAGGAATATTTTCACAGATAGAACGAAAATGGTGAAATTTTTGACACAATCGGAAGCGATTAACATAGATCAAGAGTTATTCAAAGAATATTACTTCAGCGTCACGCAACTGATGGAACTCGCAGGTCAGAGTTGTGCAGTGGCTATAGCAAAAACTTACCCCCGAAAAACAAAATCGACGGATAAAATTTTAGTTTGCTGTGGACCCGGTAATAATGGAGGGGATGGTCTAGTTTGTGCTAGACATCTCAAACTCTTTGGATATTCTCCAGTAATATACTATCCGAAAAGAACAAAGAATGTTCTGTATGAAAATTTGTTACAGCAATGTATTAAAAATGATATACTATTGCTGGAGGAGGACGAAGGTTTTGGAAATTTGAATGACTATAATCTTATAATAGATGCACTATTTGGATTTAGTTTTCAACCGCCGGTCAGAGAGCCTTTCACGTCTATCCTTGATGCTTTGAGAACTACAAAAATCCCCATATGCAGTATCGATATTCCATCTGGTTGGGATGTGGAGAAAGGACCTGTTGCCCAAAAAGATATGAAGCCAGAAATGTTAGTATCTCTCACAGCACCCAAATTATGTGCTCAGAAATTTGAAGGGAAATATCATTACTTGGGTGGTAGATTCGTTCCTAATAAACTAGAGATCAAATATGCTTTAAATTTACCTACTTATCCTGGGACAGATTTGATTGTTCCTTTGAAATAAATTTTTTATTCCATTTACTATATCGCATGACTATACGTATGATAATGACAGATTTTTGTATATTTTCTGAAAGGGTATTTGAAATAAAAATATAAATATAGAGCAGTATTGTTGAATTGTTCTGTTCAATAGAATGATTGAATATAAATTTTGGAAACCTGGGATTTGATATTATCTTTAACGATGAATGAGAATCAGTTCAGTTTGTGTGAAGAATCTTCAAATGAACTTGAACTCATTCAAGTTTGTCCACAGCATGGAACAAATTTATATAACTCTTATAAACATCTATGAAATTTCATCTGAAGTAAAAAATTCTAAAAATAGTATGCGAAATCCCTGCTGAAAATGCCAGGCAGGTTCGGAGAAAAAATATTTGTCAGACGTTGAACGGGTTTGGTCCAAGGAAATCCGGTCAAAAACTGACCAATTTTTTTGTGCATCAATACAGAAAATATGTGAATCGATGAAGTCACATTTATTGACAATCATTTAGCGTGTATGCATTTTGGCCCCACTTCAGCCCAGTCTTGACCCCATAGTACATACATGCTATAGGGATGTTTAGAAAGAAATTCGTATGTATAAACCGTGTTTACCACGCTCAGCACCGCACGCTCCGTGTGCACGATGCAATGTTCCGACACGATCGTACATTACCCTGGTGAAAACATCTCTCTGAATCTCTCTGAAAATTTCACGTTTCAGAGAGATTCAGAAAGAATCAGAGAAATTCAGAGCAATTCAGCGTGGTTCAGAGGATTTCAGAGACTAGTGGATTGAGAGAACTTGTGCTTTGAATTTTTCAGAAAAATTCAGAGGAACTCAGAGAGATGCAGGAAAATTCTGGGAAATTCAGAGATAGATAGATAGATAGATAGATATGTTTACTATGTTCTAGGATGAAAATCCTGTGGAACAATTGAGAAAGAAGTATAAACAATAACAAAGATATTATATACAAAAATACTTATATATATACAGCATTAAACCCACAGCTCGAAAAGCAAAAAAGGCACAATGAATGAACTTAAAAATAAAAATGAAATGAGAATGAGAGTGAGGATGAGATTACAAAGGTGTGAGAAATGAAAATACAGATATAAGATAGAGATACAATAGTTATAAATGCGCAGAATGAAGATGAAGGCAAATGAAAATACAGATATAAGAGATAGAGATACAATAGTTATAAATGCGCAGAATGAAGATGAAGGCAAGAAAAGCGTAAGATGAACCACGATGAACCTACTTGAAAAGGAGTATATGTCTATGAGTGAGAAAGGGTGGAGGTGAGCAAAAAGTCATAATACCTCTTTTTGAAGACGTTAGGGGAAGAGCTACACTTGATGTTATCTGGGATCGTGTTCCAGAGTTTACTACCTGTTATCAAAAAAGATTGTTGATATGTGGTAGTACGATGCAGTGGTATTCTAAGGAGCCCCCTATTCGATCTAGTGCGACGAATTGCATCAGAGGTACCAAAATTAAAACGATCGTAAAGAAAAGGAGGATCCTTGAAAGCAAATAGTTGATGCAAGTACGACCTCAGGAAAAATTTCCGTCGTTCAGAAAGTTTGAGCCAGCCGAGGCGCGTGAAGAAAGGAGAAATGTGAACATCTTTCCTGAGATTGAAAATGAACCGCACGCAGGCATTCAGTTTACGCTGCAGACGTATACTGTCTCCTTCGGAGAGATCAGTGAGAACTAAGCAACAATAATCAAAATAGGGTATAACTAGCGTTGAAATCAGTTTAGTTCTCATCTGGATAGAGAGTGCGTTGCCATTGAGTCGCAATTGGTAGAGTGCGCACGAGACTTTCCTGCAGACAGAAGTTACTTGCTCATTTCAATTAAGAGAAGGTGTCAGAATAATCCCAAGCGATTTAAGCGAAGAGACAAGATTTATAGGGGTGCCCTGAAGTATGCTGTCCGGTAAGGAGCGAAGAGAAATATCGTTGACGTAACGTGGAGAACCAAGGATCATGCAATTGGTTTTTAAGGGGTTCAGAATTAGGTAGTTGGTGGAGCACCAACTGGCAATTCTCTGTATATCGTCATTCAATTTCGAGATACATTCGTCTATGAGAAAAGGTGAAGTATGCAGATAAATATAAAAGTCATTCAGCGAATTTAAAGAGTTCACAATGGTGAATAATCAAATTTATGTCGGTAACATACAGTGCGAATAAGAAAGGGCCCAGGCGAGAGCCTTGGGGAACACCTGAGGTAACTGGAGTCCATTCGGAGCAACCTTTAGAGCTTCTAACTGCTTGCGTGCGACCAGATAGATAGGACCAAAACCACTTCAGCACGGGGGTAGATATATTGAAAGAAGCGAGTTTTTGTATAAGCAAAGAGTGGTTAACGGTATCAAAAGCTCTTGAGAGATCAAACCCCACCAAAAGAGTGATCATGCGCTTATCAATCGCTTCACGAACATCATCAGTCAATTTTAAAAGAGCAGTTTGAGTGGAGCGGTGTTTGATGAATCCACACTGATATTGGTCAAGTAGAGAATTCTTGGTCAAAAAATCACACAAGAAGTGATGGACGATCTTTTCAAGTATTTTAGCTGACTCACAGAGAATGGAGATAGGGCGAAAATCACGTGGAGTTTGTGGAGATCTTGTTTTAGGTATAGGTGTAATGAAGGAACGTTTCCACGCCATGGGAAAGAGAGATAGCATGAGAGAGGAATTGAATAAGGTCAGTAGGAATGGAAAAATGGATGGAGCGATCAGGTTAAGGAATCGACCAGGAAGCCCATCTGGAGGAATAGTATTTGAGTTAGAAAAATGATAGAAATGTAGCAGATCATGAGGAGTCAAGTGAGGGAAAAAGAAAAGGTTATCACTGTAGCCGAGACTTTGGTCGAGAATGGGCGGTGAAGAACAGGCCGGATGAAAGCCAGCAGAGAAGTGTAAACTAAGCTCGTTCACACAAAATTTATCCGCGGGCGGATGATTACTATGAGATTAAATTATTCTCAGGGTACGAAGTTCTCTCCGAAGTGTGCGTGAGTTGGGAGTGCCCATCAATCTGTCGTTATAATATTGACGCTTCGCATTCCTGAGAGAAGTAACAACGTTGTTCCTTAGTCGTGTGAAGAGTAGATGACATTCAGGATTTCTTGTGCGGAGATATGTCCTCCTCGCAGTGTTACGTTCACGGATGAGATTACGAATCTCCTGAGTTATCCAGGGAGAAGGAGGACGTCTGGGAGTGCACCTTCTGAGCGGTACTTCACTATTGTATAGATCAGTGAGATAATCATGGAAAATCCCAACACACTCATCAATATTTGTAATACCCGAGTTCCCGATGTTCAGCAAAATCGATGGTATATCAATATCTTGCCCATTGATACGCGAGTAATCACGCACAGAGACGATCTGCTGTTGACTCATGGGTAGATTGAAAGAGTATTCAATTGAGATCATGTCATGCCGAGATAGAAAAGGCATTTCCTTTTGTTCATGGTCAATCACTTTGGAGAGATCGTCCACTACGCATAAGTCAAGCAAGGTAGAAGAGATGGACGTGTGATGAGTGGGGCCGTAGGGGACAATGGCCAGATTCAGACTGGAGAGTATTTTACGGAGATAAGTACTATCAGGAGATGAACGGCACAAGTCGGTGTTCCAGTCACCCATAATGGTTTTGTTGTGATAGTCAGTACTCAGTGTAGAGATCACCGTTTCCAAATTAGCAAATCCTATTTTCGGAGGTCTGTAAACTACACCAATGAGTACTTTGCGCATACACGTGCTGGAAACCTGGACGAATAGATATTCGGGTTATGGACAAGTGACATCGTACTCAGAGAGGAACAAATTCAGTAAAATTCAGAAAGATTGTGCGTGGAACTTTTCAGAAGTATTCAGAGGAATTTAGAAAGATTCAGAGTAACTCAGAGAGATTCAGAGGAATTCAGAGAAATTCAGAGAGGAATTAATTCAGCTAAATGTTTGGTTCAGGATTCCAGATGTATTTAGGGAGTGTCAGAGACTCACAGAGACAGGTGAATTAGGGAAAATATGTGCGTAGAGCTTTTCAGGAATATTCAGAAGAATTTGGAAAGGTTCAGCGTAATTCAGAGAAATTCAGAGAGAAATTGATTCAGCTAAATTTTTGGTTCAGGATTTCAGAGGTATTCAGGGAGTGTCAGAGACTCACAGAGGCAGGTGAATTAGGAAAAATTGTGCGTGGGATTTTCCAGAAAAATTCAGAGGGATTTAGAGAGATCCGGGGGGTCTGGGAAATTCAGAGAGGGATGAATTCAGTACAATTCTTGGTCCTGCATTCCAGAGCCCTCCTGGAAGTTTCAGAGACTTCCAGAGGAACATAAATTGAGAAAAATTATGCATGGAATTTTTTAAAAATATTCAGAGGAATTTAGAAAGATTCAGAGTAATCCAGAAAGATTCAGAGAAATTCAGAGAAATTCAGAGAAATTCAAAGGAATTCAGAGGAAGCTTTGAAATCTGAATACATTAAATTCCCGGAGATTTAGAGGAATTCAGAGAGATTCAGAGGAATTCAGAGGAATTCAGAGGAAGCTTTGAAATCTGAATACATTAGATTCCAGGAGATTTAGAGAAATTTAGAGATATTCAGGTAAATTCAGAGGGAGCTTTGAAATTTAAATATATAAAATTCTGAGGGATTCAGTGATATGCGGAGAGATTCAGAAAAAGTTGAAGAATTCAGAACCTATCACTATCGGAAAAGTCTCTAACTTCCTCTGAATTACTCTGGAATTACTCTGAATCTCTCTGAAATTTGTCCCAAAATATAGAGAAATTGAGAGAGATTTTTTTTTACCAGAGTATGAATCATATCTCAAGAACTATTGAACTGCCCACTTTGAAATTTTTATGAGGTGTTCTTGGGGGATTAAGAAAATTTACATTATAGAAAAATCAATTTCTAGCATATCTTCTTTATTTTGCAAATTCAATATGTTTATAAAATTTGCAAAATACATGCGAGCCTTCCGAAGTAGCTGATCTGGGTGTTCTCGATCACTTTTCGAACTTTTTGATTGAAAAAATTCTGCCATATATGAAATATTCTTCATATATGGATTATATATGGATTATATGAATCATATATGGATTGTATATGGATTATATATGATTCCAAACGTTTTTATGTATGAGTCATATATGTTCACTTTTTACTAGGATCGTTCTGTATACTGTACGGAACCACAACAAATAATCAGGCTTTGAAATACTTTCCAGGTCATGTTATATTCTTCTGTGAATGATGCACTGATGAATGAAATAGTTATAAACTTTACATTTTCCTGAGTAAGGAAAATTTTTTTTCAAAATTATATATAATTTTGATTTAATTTATATATAATTCGATATAAATTATATATAATTTTGGAAATTTCTGCATTAGGGTTGTTCACGATTCAAAATACAGTTCAAGCTACCACAATTTTAGTTGATTTTCCAGCAGGAAATGTAGGAACTTGGTCCGGTGTATATTGAATTTTATAAAATATTAATAAAAACTTGATACAAATTATATATAAAATATCGACATCGTTGAATATGGTGCCGGAAACAAAAAAAACGAATGGTTCCATCAAATGCTTTGAAAGAAATGCACAAAAAAAAGTTATTTATGCCAACAGCACACGGTGTTCCCAAGCGGTCACCCATCCAAGTACTAACCGTGCCCAATGTTGCTTAACTTTGGTGATCGGACGAGAACCAGTGCTTTCAACGTGGTATGGCCGTTGGCGATGATATCTAGACATCATTGCTTTTTTCGACTCAATCCCACAGATTGTCATTTCATCGCAATCAACGAATGTTTAGGCAGAGTAGGATGGTGAAGAAAGTGTAACTTCATGGTTCTCATTCAACAATAAATGATTGTTTTCTAATCATGATAAATGTATGGTGTTACGCTACATGTGTTTCACGAGTACAGTCGAAATAATGAACCTGAAGTGGCTATTATGTGATCTCCAAAATTTTCCTTGTTTGTTTCTGCAAGCTTGCAGAATTCCACGATTTTTTTCATGTTTCCAAGGAAAAATGTAGGAAAAATAGGAGAGGAAATATTGAAAGAATGAGGGAATTTTGCGAGGACGAAGAAAACTTTTCCTATGGTATTCTTCTCTACATCCTGAACGAGTAGTTGAAGATAAAGAAGGTATTTCTGGTCCCTAGAATTGTGCTCAAGAGATAAACTCCCATATTGACAGTAGGTAAAGCCCCTTCATGTAACGTTCTCCTCAGCTTGTCGATATTATTTCTCACGAACATGCATGCAACCTCTCCCAAAGTATAATTCGAGATTAGTTTGACATTGCATGATAAAAGAAATATTGATTCAGATTATTATCGAATTTATACATAATGAAAAGAATTACACCAAATCCAGCATAGACAAAATTCGTTACTATTGTAAATTCTACATGAAATTTATAAGATAACTCCAAAAATGCACAATTTTTCGAAATTACGTATAATTGATGTATAAGTTATATAAAATTTGTATATAATTTATGTAGAAGTTTTATAAAATTGTATATAAATTGTATATAATTTTGAAAATTTTTTCACTCAGGTGAGTAAAAATAATGTCAAATTTTTCTGTGGATGATGCACTGAGGGAAAGAGTTATAAATATCACATCTCGTTTACGGTTCAAGGAAGTATTGGTTGAACATCGGAGTTCCTTATTTCAGTTGAAAACTATCGGATATTAAAAACACCACTTCGGGAATACGAGATTATCTGAACTGTAAATATTTTCACACAACTTAGAAAATTCGATATATATTGACGAGTTAAAATATAGAACTGTCTTCTCCGAATGACACAGGTCCAAATTTCATACGGGAAAAGAACAAACACGAATGATTCCTTGAAATATGTATTTATGAGAGATGTTCGCGATAAAGTATGGAAAAAATTTGCAAAAAAAAGTTGTATGCCAACAGCACACGGTGTTCCCAAGCGGTCACCCATCCAAGTACTGACCGTGCCCAATGTTGCTTAACTTTGGTGATCGGACGAGAACCAGTGCTTTCAACGTGGTATGGCCGTTGGCGATGATATCTAGACATCATTGCTTTTTTCGACTCAAACCCACAGATTGTCATTTTATCGCAATCAACGAATGTTTAGGCAGAGAGGGATGGTGAAGAAAGTGTAACTTCATGGTTCTCATTCAACAATAAATTAGTGTTTTCTAATCATGATAGATGTATGATGTTACGCTGCATGTGTTCCACGAGTACAGTCGAAATAATGAACCTGGAGTCGCTATTATGTGATCTCCAAAGTATAATTGGAGATTAGTTTGACATTGCATGATAAAAGAAATATTAATTCAGATTATTATCGAATTTATACTTAATGAAAAGAATTACACCAAATCCAGCATAGACAAAGTTCGTTACTATTGTAAATTCTACATGAAATTTATAAGAGAACTCCAAAAATGGACAATTTTTCGAAATTACGTATAATTGATGTATAAGTTATATAAAATTTGTATATAATTTATGTATGAGTTATATAAAATTGTATATAAATTGTATATAATTTTGAAAATTTTTCCACTCAGGCGAATAAAAATAATGTTGAATTTTCCTGTGAATGATGCACTGAGGAAAAAAGTTATAAACATCCCATCTTGTTTACGGTTCAAGGAAGTATTGGTTAAACATCGGAGTTCCTTATTTGAGTTGAAAACTATCCGATATTAAAAACACCACTTCGGAAATACGAGATTATCTGAACTGTAAATATTTTCACACAACTTAGAAAATTCGATATATATGGACGAGTTAAAATATAGAACTGTCTTCTCCGAATGATACAGGTCCAAATTTCATACGGGAAAAGAACAAACACGAATGATTCCTTGAAATATGTATTTATGAGAGATGTTCGCGATAAAGTATGGAAAAAATTTGCAAAAAAAAGTTGTATGCCAACAGCACACGGTGTTCCCAAGCGGTCACCCATCCAAGTACTGACCGTGCCCAATGTTGCTTAACTTTGGTGATCGGACGAGAACCAGTGCTTTCAACGTGGTATGGCCGTTGGCGATGATATCTAGACATCATTGCTTTTTTCGACTCAAACCCACAGATTGTCATTTTATCGCAATCAACGAATGTTTAGGCAGAGAGGGATGGTGAAGAAAGTGTAACTTCATGGTTCTCATTCAACAATAAATTAGTGTTTTCTAATCATGATAGATGTATGATGTTACGCTGCATGTGTTCCACGAGTACAGTCGAAATAATGAACCTGGAGTCGCTATTATGTGATCTCCAAAGTATAATTGGAGATTAGTTTGACATTGCATGATAAAAGAAATATTAATTCAGATTATTATCGAATTTATACTTAATGAAAAGAATTACACCAAATCCAGCATAGACAAAGTTCGTTACTATTGTAAATTCTACATGAAATTTATAAGAGAACTCCAAAAATGGACAATTTTTCGAAATTACGTATAATTGATGTATAAGTTATATAAAATTTGTATATAATTTATGTATGAGTTATATAAAATTGTATATAAATTCTATATAATTTTGAAAATTTTTCCACTCAGGCGAATAAAAATAATGTTGAATTTTCCTGTGAATGATGCACTGAGGAAAAAAGTTATAAACATCCCATCTTGTTTACGGTTCAAGGAAGTATTGGTTAAACATCGGAGTTCCTTATTTGAGTTGAAAACTATCCGATATTAAAAACACCACTTCGGAAATACGAGATTATCTGAACTGTAAATATTTTCACACAACTTAGAAAATTCGATATATATGGACGAGTTAAAATATAGAACTGTCTTCTCCGAATGATACAGGTCCAAATTCCATAAGGAAAAAAGAACAAACCCGAATGATTCCGTGAAACATGTATTCATGAGAGATGTTCGCGACAAAGTATGGAAAAAATTCGCAAAAAAAAGTTATTTATGCCAACAGCACACGGTGTTCCCAAGCGGTCACCCATCCAAGTACTAACCGTGCCCAATGTTGCTTAACTTTGGTGATCGGACGAGAACCAGTGCTTTCAACGTGGTATGGCCGTTGGCGATGATATCTAGACATCATTGCTGTTTTCGATTCCATCCCACAGATTGTCATTTTATCACAATCAACGAATGTTTAGGCAGAGTAGGATGGTGAAGAAAGTGTAACTTCATGGTTCTCATTCAACAATAAATGATTGTTTTCTAATCGTGATAGATGTATGGTGTTACGCTACATGTGTTTCACGAGTACAGTCGGAATAATGAACCTGGAGTCGCTATTATGTGATCTCCAAAATTTTCCTTGTTCGTTTCTTCAAGCTTGCAGAATGCCAATATTCTTTCCATGTTTCCAGGGAAAATAGAGAAAACATGGGACAGGAAAATATCGAAAGAATAAGGAAATTTTGCAAGAACGAAGAAAACTTTTTCTATGGTATTCTTCTCTACATTCTGAACGAGTAGTTGAAGATAAAGAAGGTATTCCTGGTCCCTAGAATTGTGCTCAAGAGATAAACTCCCATATTGACAGTAGGTAAAGCCCCTTCATGTAACGTTCTCCTCAGCTTGTCGATATTATTTCTCACGAACATGCATGCAACCTCTCCCAAAGTATAATTCGAGATTAGTTTGACATTGCATGATAAAAGAAATATTGATTCAGATTATTATCGAATTTATACATAATGAAAAGAATTACACCAAATCCAGTATAGACAAAATTCGTTACTATTGTAAATTCTACATGAACTTTATAAGAGAACTCCAAAAATGGACAATTTTTCGAAATTACGTATAATTGATGTATAAGTTATATAAAATTTGTATATAATTTATATATAATTTTGAAAATTTTTCCACTCAGGCGAATAAAAATAATGTTAAATTTTCCTGTGAATGATGCACTGAGGAAAAAAGTTATAAACATCACATCTTGTTTTCGGTTCAAGGAAGTATTGGTTAAACATCGGAGTTCCTTATTTGAGTTGAAAACTATCCGATATTAAAAACACCACTTCGGGAATACGAGATTATCTGAACTGTAAATATTTTCACACAACTTAGAAAATTCGATATATATTGACGAGTTGAAATATAGAACTGTCTTCTCCGAATGACACAGGTCCAAATTTCATACGGAAAAAAGAACAAACACGAATGATTCCTTGAAATATGTATTTATGAGAGATGTTCGCGATAAAGTATGGAAAAAATTTGCAAAAAAAAGTTGTATGCCAACAGCACACGGTGTTCCCAAGCGGTCACCCATCCAAGTACTGACCGTGCCCAATGTTGCTTAACTTTGGTGATCGGACGAGAACCAGTGCTTTCAACGTTGTTTTTTGTTTTAGAATATATTTATTTTCAGAAGCCAAATTTTATAAAGTTTACGAAACTGGCTAACAAATATAAATAAAAACCAGTTTTCATACTATGATAATCTAATCGGACTTATGGCTATTCAGAGCATCTCACCGTCCTTTACATCTTGCACATGTACAAGTTTTTTTATTATTTTTATTTTTTTTTTTTAATTACTATCTACTTTTTGAAAACATGTATTTTTGTTTAATTTATTGCTAATTTTCATAAATCGGAAAAAATGCCTCTTTCTCAAAAAACCGATTATCAATATCATTGAGACTAAATCACTACATACTACGAAAGAGAAAAAAAACAAAAATGGGTAAGGGGACTATATACATAATTGGGTTATTTTACTGTATAGCATCATATGAATAAATGATCGTATAAGAAATTATATGACTAATTCGGTCATTCTTAAATTATTCATTGAAACAGAATGCTTAGTACTAGTTTGTGAAAATACTATATATATACATACATAAATGATTTTTATATAACCTAGGTAAATCAACGTGAATCACAGTATTTATCACATTGCATCCCTTTACTTAATGGAGAATCTAATTTTATATCACATTATTGTACAGTAACTTGTTATGTAATTAGTTTCGATTACTATGTCTCACGTAAACTCTTATAATATAATATTTGTTCAGAGCTTATTATGCTTATCACTGCTTATTTTCGATTGAACTCCTTTGTATTATGCTGTTTACCCTAATTCAATTGAAACTACTCATCAAACCACCAATACTGTTTTTTGTTTTTTCTATAATGTGCTTTTGTATCACTTGGTGATAGCGTGGTATTATAGATCAGTCTTTCTTGCCCTGGATCATTATTCAGATTCGGATCATAGTCGATGGCTTTTTTATATGCTTGTCTACTAACATGATATATTATAGGAACGTTATCGTCATTTTGTATAAATTTATGCTCGTCTAGGAAAGGAAATGCTTCCGGCGGTATGTAATTGGAATTAAGTATTGATTGATAATATGCTTGATTTGGGTAATACATTCCAAATATTAGACTATTAGTTTTTGTTTTACTCGCGTTATAAATATGTTTTCTTATTAATCTTATTATAAAGCAATCTATTCGAGGAATTTTCGCGAATTTGTATAGACTGAAATTGCTTATTGTTTTAGTAAAATTTGAATTTTTCGTTCGGAACGTATTCATACAGGCTCTCAAGCATTTCCTTTCAAGTATCCTCAATTTTTCCATAGTTGCTGCATTAATATTGTACCATATCGGACATGCGTACGTGATTATAGGTCTAATAAGTAACATATAACAAATTACTTTCACCCTGCTGTCCAGCAGTTTTGAATAGAACAGTTTGCTATACTTTTTAAATATAGCGTTGGCTTTCTCTAATTGTGTATTAATATGATAATAATAGGATAATCTGTTATCAATATAAACTCCCAAGTACCTAACTACATTTCTATGTGGTAATTCAGTTTCACCGTTTGGATCTTTAATACTGAATTCTTTCCAGTTTTTCACGATATTATAATTGCACTTTTTTACAGGTAGTCTAAATAGGATCGTTTCGCATTTTTGAACATTTATTTTCAATCTCCAATTTTCATAGTAAGTTTTAATCTTAGAAAATAATGCTTGTAATTCTTTTTGTACTATAGTGCAGTGTAGATGAGATGCATATAAAAGTAAATCGTCTGCAAACGCGAGGGCTTTAATAATATTTGAGGAATCTAAGTTGAACAGTTTCATGAGTTCCGCTGTAAAGATACTAAATAATATCGGTGAGTTTACTGTTCCTTGTTGTAGCCCATTGGCCAGTTTAAAAATAGAACTTTGGTTATTCTTATTATCGACTACGAAGAATTGCTTGTTTTCTGTCATGCTTTTTATCAAAAGCACCAGATAGTGAGAGAAGTTTTTCTTTATTAACTTAAATAACAATCCTTTTAACCATACTGTGTCAAACGCCTTTTCAAGGTCCACTAATATGGCAGCTGCACAGTGCTTTTGATTCAAAGCCCAACAAATGTCTGAAGTGAATTTGTTGATCGCATGAATAGTGGAATGCTTGTGCCTAAATCCATATTGATTCTCAGGGATCAGGTTATTTTCGTTACAATGTCGGTTGATGCGATTATTAATTACAATTTCATATATTTTACCAATGTTAGATAATAGACTAATTGGTCTGTAACTATTAGTTGAAGTGGGATCTTTATTTTTCTTTTTTATGGGAACTACTTTTGCCAGTTTCCATTTTTCCGGGAAGTAACTATTGTTGAGCGCGTTGTTGAATAAAATACAGTATAAGTATATTCCTATATTGGGTAAATGCTTTAGAGCGACGTTTGGGATTTTGTCCGTCCCATATGATGTTTTGTTCCTCAATTTCTTTAATATTGATCTAATTTCTGTTTTATTTGTGAAGTATTCCGGATTAGATCTTTGAAATTGGTCGGCTGGATTTTCTGGCGTGAACTGTACTACCGACCCATTATATTTCTTATCTGAATATAGATCTTTGAAAAAACTACTTATTTTTTTTTCTATAATTTCAGTGAAACGATCATTCTTGTTATTTTCTACGGAGTTACCAACTTCTGCAAAGTGCGCTCCCAACAAATCAAGCTTATCTTTAGGATTCTTGAATATATACTTATCGTCTAAAACAGTGCTTGAGCCTATATCGAAATGGGTTCTATTTAATATATTCAAATCAGTTTTAGGGATGTGTATTTCTTCTATCTCGTTAGTATATTTGGGGTCAAATATTTGTTTAACTTGTGGCATCATATTGGCGTTATCTTTTACTGTAATATTGGAGATACGTTTCTCCCAAAAAGAGGTGACGTTACGAGAATACTCTAACTCCAACCGCTTTTTTACATCCCGTAGTAATTTTTTAATTATAATTACATGATTATAATTGTCTGGAGCACGTTTTCTCAGACATCTGTTCAATCGTGTAATGAGTTTACTCTTAAAGTTTTGGAGTTGAGATATTTTCCTATTCTTATACTTTTCCATTGAGTTAAAGAATTTAATTTTAGGTGTAGACAGATTAAGTGCGTTGAGTATTTCGGAATCTAATTTATCTATATACTCATCAATATTTGTGTTTGTTAAGTTGCAATCAATTGGAATATCTATTTTCTGCAGTTGAGTTTTCAACGTTTTAGTATACATGTCCCAATTTGTATTCTTAAAATTTAGTTTCTGGGTAATAGGATTTGTATTCACATAGAAGCAATCATTATCTTTCAATTTGATTACCATTTTGATAGCGTTATGATCACTGTCATAGTTGATTGTTTCTAACCTATTCTCATATGTTAAGTTTGTAATTTGTAGCCTGCAGTCAGCAATGCATAAATCTATATATGAGTTATCCTTCGGATAAGTTGGTAGTTGTGGTCCATAAATATTTGGCCTCAATTTTAAAGCATTTTCGCTAGCCCATTGGCATAAAAAGTTACCCCTTCCGTCTGCTGTTTTGCTCAGCCAATTAGGATGGTGAGCATTTAAATCTCCTGCTAATATATAATAATATTTTTTGTTTTCTATCTCTAATTCTTTTATTAAGTTAGTAAATTCACTTTTAAAGTCTTTCCTTGTACTTCTTGGCGCATATACTGCTATAATGAATAGTTTATACCCACCTTTCAAATCTATCGATATGACTGTACCTTCTAGATTTATGGTATTCGATAAAGCTTTGGGATGGATCTTACAAAAAGCCAAATCTCTTCTTGCCATGATGGCGGTCCCACCTCCTCCTTTGTTGCTAGGTCGGTCTGTTCTTATCAAATCATAATCTTTGTAGCAAACCCTATGTTTCGCATTCAGTTTTGTTTCGTTAATCAATACTAAATCCGGTTTATGTTCGTTAACAAACTGGAGTAGGATATTTCGCTTCAAATTACTGACCAAAGAATTTACATTAATTGATATTATATTCAACTATTTAATGAAATAACGTTACCAATACTGTTCTTAATGCTCGCCATTTTCGTTCAAATTCAGATGTTTAAGAATTATGTCGATTCTTCTAATATTTTTATTTATTGCAATTTCAAACTCTTCAAATTTTTCTCTGATGAGATTCAGAACATCTTCTTTCAATTCCCTGATAAAGTTCTGGTTGGTATCTTGAACCCCTGTCTGTTTTTGAGACTTAATGATATTTCTATTATCGGAGGCGTTATCTGTGATTTGAGAATAATGCGTTTCCTCTCGCTGTACTAGAGGATCTGCTGTTACTTGGCTATATGAAAGCGAGGGGTTAACATATTTGTTTATTTTTGCTAATAATTTTTCGCTCTTTTCTTTTCTTTGAGTTTCTTTGGTACCAATTTGATCTCTCATTTTCAAAAGTGCTGGGCAAGCTCTATATGAAGCTGGGTGACCATATTGTTTACAATTTACACAATAAACACTCGATCTATCATTTTGCCCTTCGGCCCTTTCTACATTTTTGGTACATTTCCCTGGTTCGTGAGACTCGGCACATTTCACGCATCTATAGGACATGAAACAATTTGACGCAGTGTGTCCTAAGCGTTGACATTTTTTGCATTGTATTGTATCTTTTTTATGCAATTTCTCCCAAACCACTATTTGGTGACATAAACGTTTAATATTAAAAAGATTTCTTCCTATACTTGTGGGAGATATTTGTACTATATAATAAGGCAGTATTAAGTTGTTATTTTTTGCGTATCTAGTAGAGAATCTATCGACTTTAACTACATTAATGTCTCTCAAATTATGACCATTTATACCTTCAAGGATTTCCTCCTCTGTTTCCCCCCCTGACAACCCTTTCAAGATAAATGTCTGAGGTTTAACTATGTTAGGAGTATATGTGAAAAAATCTACTTTTTCTTCACAAAATTTTTGTTTAGCCATTTGAAAATCTTCGATACTTTCGAAATATATAAGATGCCTATATTTGTTTAAGTTTTTAACATAAAAATTTTTCAAGTTAAGCTCATTTAATAGCTTGATACTAGTGTTTGAAGAATTAGAATATACCTTAAATGGAGGTGGCTTATTTAATTTGTTTCGCTTAGATTCTCTAAACTTATCCGCGTTCTCGGAGTTATGTTGTGCTTGTCCTTTTTCAGCCCCGTTCGCCAACATTTGACTCCCCTGTGAGTCGTAATTCCCATAGAGTTCACGACGGTGGTCCTCTTCGTTAACGTTGTTATTGACTTGGTCGACGTTATTGCCATCTCTCCTTTTTGGAATTGCACCTCGTTGAAAATTCACATGATTAGGTAATTTTGTTACCGTGGTCTGCTTTACCGACGTGGGGTGTAAATTTCTTTCCTCATGGTCATCTTTTGGTTTTTGGATTCTGGTCATGTTCAACTCTTCTATCACGAGCCTCAGATTTTCTATTTCAGCCTTTGTAGCTGATAGTTCAGCTTTCATAGTCTCTACCATCATGTTTTTGGTTAGAAATTCTTGAAGTAACTCTTCGTAAGTTGGTTTAAAACTAACATAATCAGGAGTCTTCTCTTTTTCAACTTCTGACAATTCACTTTTTTCACCTTTTACCTCTCTCAATTTACTATTCGAATCTTTATTATTATTATTATCGGAAGGATTTGTTTTAGCAGTTTTGATAGCAGATGATTTGCTTTTAATGTCTTTCTTGTTGTTATTATTTCCTTTCGACATTTTTTCTTCAACAGAAGGTACTAGTTGTACTTGTTGTTTAATGACACTCTTCTTTGATATCGCCTTCGACATCGATTTGACTTTACTTATGCATCTGACGCTACAAGCAAATTAACTATCTTGTTTCTTGGTTAAAATCACCGAATTAGAGTTTTTTCGATGAAGCTACAGGAATTCTTGTCCAAGTTAACCTCAATGCAAGCGTACGCATCGGCGTCTCAGCTTGAACTGCTTTCAACGTGGTATGGCCGTTGGCGATGATATCTAGACATCATTGCTTTTTTCGACTCAATCCCACAGATTGTCATTTTATCACAATCAACGAATGTTTAGGCAGAGTGGGATGGTGAAGAAAGTGTAACTTCATGGTTCTCATTCAACAATAAATTATTGTTTTCTAATCATGATAGATGTATGATGTTACGCTGCATGTGTTTCACGAGTACAGTCGAAATAATGAACCTGGAGTCGCTATTATGTGATCTCCAAAGTATAATTGGAGATTAGTTTGACATTGCATGATAAAAGAAATATTAATTCAGATTATTATCGAATTTATACTTAATGAAAAGAATTACACCAAATCCAGCATAGACAAAGTTCGTTACTATTGTAAATTCTACATGAAATTTATAAGAGAACTCCAAAAATGGACAATTTTTCGAAATTACGTATAATTGATGTATAAGTTATATAAAATTTGTATATAATTTATGTATGAGTTATATAAAATTGTATATAAATTCTATATAATTTTGAAAATTTTTCCACTCAGGTGAATAAAAATAATGTTGAATTTTCCTGTGAATGATGCACTGAGGAAAAAAGTTATAAACATCCCATCTTGTTTACGGTTCAATGAAGTATTGGTTAAACATCGGAGTTCCTTATTTGAGTTGAAAACTATCCGATATTAAAAACACCACTTCGGGAATACGAGATTATCTGAACTGTAAATATTTTCACACAACTTAGAAAATTCGATATATATTGACGAGTTAAAATATAGAACTGTCTTCTTCGAATGACACAGGTCCAAATTTCATACGGAAAAAAGAACAAACACGAATGATTCCTTGAAATATGTATTTATGAGAGATGTTCGCGACAAAGTATGGAAAAAATTTGCAAAAAAAGTTGTATGCCAACAGCACACGGTGTTCCCAAGCGGTCACCCATCCAAGTACTGACCGTGCCCAATGTTGCTTAACTTTGGTGATCGGACGAGAACCAGTGCTTTCAACGTGGTATGGCCGTTGGCGATGATATCTAGACATCATTGCTTTTTTCGACTCAATCCCACAGATTGTCATTTTACCACAATCAACGAATGTTTGGGCAGAGTAGAATGGTGAAGAAAGTGTAACTCCATGGTTCTCATTCAACAATAAATGATTGTTTTCTAATCATGATAAATGTATGGTGTTACGCTACATGTGTTTCACGAGTACAGTCGAAATAATGAACCTGAAGTGGCTATTATGTGATCTCCAAAATTTTCCTTGTTTGTTTCTGCAAGCTTGCAGAATTCCACGATTTTTTTCATGTTTCCAAGGAAAAATGTAGGGAAAATAGGAGAGGAAATATTGAAAGAATGAGGGAATTTTGCGAGGACGGAGAAAACTTTTCCTATGGTATTCTTCTCTACATCCTGAACGAGTAGTTGAAGATAAAGAAGGTATTTCTGGTCCCTAGAATTGTGCTCAAGAAATAAACTCCCATATTGACAGTAGGTAAAGCCCCTTCATGTAACGTTCTCCTCAGCTTGTCGATATTATTTCTCACGAACATGCATGCAACCTCTCCCAAAGTATAATTCGAGATTAGTTTGACATTGCATGATAAAAGAAATATTGATTCAGATTATTATCGAATTTATACATAATGAAAAGAATTACACCAAATCCAGTATAGACAAAATTCGTTACTATTGTAAATTCTACATGAAATTTATAAGAGAACTCCAAAAATGGATAATTTTTCGAAATTACGTATAATTGATGTATAAGTTATATAAAATTTGTATATAATTTATATATAATTTTGAAAATTTTTCCACTCAGGCGAATAAAAATAATGTTAAATTTTCCTGTGAATGATGCACTGAGGAAAAAAGTTATAAACATCACATCTTGTTTTCGGTCCAAGGAAGTATTGGTTAAACATCGGAGTTCCTTATTTGAGTTGAAAACTATCCGATATTAAAAACACCACTTCGGGAATACGAGATTATCTGAACTGTAAATATTTTCACACAACTTAGAAAATTCGATATATATTGACGAGTTGAAATATAGAACTGTCTTCTCCGAATGACACAGGTCCATATTTCATACGGAAAAAAGAACAAACATGAATGATTCCTTGAAATATGTATTTATGAGAGATGTTCGCGATAAAGTATGGAAAAAATTTGCAAAAAAAAGTTGTATGCCAACAGCACACGGTGTTCCCAAGCGGTCACCCATCCAAGTACTGACCGTGCCCAATGTTGCTTAACTTTGGTGATCGGACGAGAACCAGTGCTTTCAACGTGGTATGGCCGTTGGCGATGATATCTAGACATCATTGCTTTTTTCGACTCAATCCCACAGATTGTCATTTTACCACAATCAACGAATGTTTGGGCAGAGTAGAATGGTGAAGAAAGTGTAACTCCATGGTTCTCATTCAACAATAAATTATTGCTTTCTAATAAAGATAGATGTATGATGTTACGCTTCAAGTGTTTCACGAGTACAGTCGAAATAATGAACCTGAAGTGGTTATTATGTGATCTCCAAAAGTTTCCTTGTTTGGTTCTTCAAGCTTGCAGAATGCCAATATTTTCTTCATGTTTCCAAGGAAAAATGAAGAAAAAATGGGAGAGGAAAATGTTGAAAGAATGAGGAAATTTTGCAAGGCCGAAGAAAACTTTTTCCATGGTATTCTCCTTTACATTCTGAACGAGTAGTTGAAGATAAAGAAGGTATTTCTGGTCCCTGGAATTGTGCTCAAGAGATAAACTCCCATATTGACAGTAGGTAAAGCCCCTTCATGTAACGTTCTCCTCAGCTTGTCGATATTATTTCTCACGAACATGCATGCAACCTCTCCCAAAGTATAATTCGAGAATAGTTTGACATTGCATGATGAGAGAAATGATAATTCAGATTATTATCGAATTTATACATAATGAAAAGAATTACACCAAATCCAGCATAAAGGAAATTCGTTACTATTGTGAATTCTACATGAAATTTATAAGCGAACTCCAAAAATGGACAATTTTTCGAAATTACGTATAATTGATGTGTAAGTTATATAGAATTTGTATATAATTTATGTAGAAGTTTTATAAAATTGTATATAAATTGTATATAATTTTGAAAATTTTTCCACTCAGGTGAGTAAAAATAATGTCAAATTTTTCTGTGGATGATGCACTGAGGGAAAAAGTTATAAATATCACATCTCGTTTACGGTTCAAGGAAGTATTGGTTAAACATCGGAGTTCCTTATTTCAGTTGAAAACTATCGGATATCAAAAACTCCACTTCGAAAATACGGGATCATCTGAACAGTAAATATTTTCACACAATTTAGAAAATTCGATATATATTGACGAGTTAAAATATAGAACTGTCTTCTCCGAATGACAGAGGTCCAAATTCCATACGGAAAAAAGAAAAAACGCGATTGATTCCGTGAAATCTGTATTTATGAGAGATGTTCGCGACAAAGTAGGGAAAAAATTTGCAAAAAAAAGTTGTATGCCAACAGCACACGGTGTTCCCAAGCGGTCACCCATCCAAGTACTGACCGTGCCCAATGTTGCTTAACTTTGGTGATCGGACGAGAACCAGTGCTTTCAACGTGGTATGGCCGTTGGCGAAGTATATAGAATCTTATCATATTTTTAAACCGACGAAATCGCGTCCGCAAAGCATCCCCATCAATTCTTATTCACTTCGGTAACAGAAGTAATGATATTCTTTTTATAGGAAATATTTTCCATGCCCTGCTACATGATAAATGATTTTGAATAATTGCAGCCAGGAGATCTATCGATTTTATCCGTATTACATATCATTTAAGTCACTATATAGTAGACACAACTCTTCCAACCACGTTTACTGTGCACCATGATGGTAAGCGATACTTTGGAAAAGATTTACCTACGCGCGGTAACTGAATGCCATACGGCTTGAATAAATTATCTTAGAGATAACTTATGGGAAGAGTTTCGTACTTCCTTAAAATTGATGCAATAGTAATTCATATATACCTAACTCCAATATTTTGGTGAATAATTCGCACTTGATTCTTTCATTTCAATTACTGAAGTATCGGTTATTCAATATTATAAAACTCAATGACACTGAAAAGTGAACATATATGACCCACACATGATTCATACATAAGACACATATAATCCATATATGGTCCATACACGAAAACGTGTGGAATCATATATAATCCATATACAATTCATATATGACCATATATGATCCATATATAATGCGTATATAATCCATGTATGGAGAATATTTCATATATGGCAGAATTTTTTACATGTGTGGAAAAATTTGCACTCATGGGTCATATATAGGTCATACATGGATTCAATATGGATTATATATTGCCACCCATGCAGGTATTGCCAAGACTGGAAAAAACCCCAAGCTTGTCCCAAGGTTGGCACATGTGTCAGGAACAAACCTCCGTGAAGAACAATTGGCCCAATATTGTCCCATGATTCTCCCGTTGTTCTCAATGGATAGTCAGTTATGATACATTTGTTATTATTTTTGAAATGGTCACTACATTTGGTACAAGCTTGGCACAAGTGTAAAAATCGAGCATTCGTTGAGAACAATTGTGCCAATATTGCCCACATGAGTGGCACAATGTTTATCAATTTATAAAGTTATAACTATTGGAGCAAGCTTGGGCGAAGGCTGTCCACTCTGGGGCAGGCTTGGGTCAAGCCTGGGCCGATAGTTATGCTCACTGGGGATGATATACACGTGAAGATAAACCATCAGTTTTTCGGGTGACTGAAACACCCATGAACTGAAATATGAATCAATTACTTTTTCATTCATATCTGCGATCAAAGAAGCATTGGTTGATGCTTGGTAAATAAATTGGACCGGGCCTGGCAAAATCACTGGCCCAAGCTTGTCCCGATCTTATCATTCCCAAGCCTGGGCCAAGTTTGGTAAATTGTTCAAGACAAGTCTCGGCAGGTCTTGTGCCAGGCTTGGTCCATCATTGGGCCATTGGTCCATACTCACATGGGCATATATGATCATATTTCAATTTTATATGGATTACATATCATTTTTATATGTTCTTAGATGATTCATTTTTACTAGGGATATCAATGTCAACTCATATTCGATTTCAAAGATACCTACTCATATCGTTATTAATAACGAAACATAGTTTCTTAACCGTAAGGTAAATGTTATGTAATTCTTTAACAGATGTGATATAATGCTTAATTGCTAGGGATAATGTGACATCCAATGCCCCTGGCGAATCATTATAAGCACACCGAAAGAAGACTTCCGAGAACGATAAATTATTTAATTGAATAGTCGTCATCAAATATGTACATACTTGGAATAAAGATTCAATGAATCCATAGAATTTCCGTTAACAGCCCTGGCGGAAAAATTTCGTTCACTTCTGGCACAGCGACTTTTCAATAAAATCAAACAAAAATCTTCCAACTTCAACGAACTACAATGGGAGTCGACAAATTTCACGGAAAGTTATTGAATTTGGTGTACAATATTATTGAATTTTCCCGAAATTTTGTGGGACTCTGCTAATTTTCAAAGAAAACCGAATGCGCTGAAGGTAAACGAAATTCAACAAAATATTTCCACCAAGGAGAATATTGCATAGAATATTAAATATTTGATTCATTGATTCAATGAGTGTTCATTCAAATCAACTGAATATTTTATGATGACTATTGAATGAAATATTGTGTTTTCGGAAATTTATTCCCTCAGTGTTGAATAGTGGCACGTCTATTGATAAAATTATAGAAGATGTATGTAGTTATAAAGCTGAACTGTTGCATCATATTACTGAAAAATATGAAAACATTGAGAAAAATCACATAACAGCGATATTAATGTAACATAACATTTCTAATAAAAAATATGAGTCAAGTGAGAAATCATGAAGATGATGGTATTCCGATGGAATAATTTTCTAACATTTATTTCTGTATTTTCAGGTGCAATGTGAAAAAGCGGTGCCAGAATCAACACCGCACGAGTTCTATAAGAGTACATCTCGAAATCTTGAGTCAGTTGAAGTTTTAAACGGTGCTGGAAACATTAAAAAATATAGAGAAAACATAGTAGTGGAAGGAGTGAAATTTTGCGAAGCCAGAAATTCCGCCATCATTCTTCCAATTACGCCCCGAATTGGAAATGTGTGATTAAATATCGATGATTCGCTCAACTTCGAAGTCTTCTTTTTATTCCGTCATGACGCATTTCCGGTAGTGCAATATTGCACCCTCCCTATCACTATTCCCAGTCCTGATTCTTGATCCTCCATGGTTGGAATGGTAGAGTATCGTAATATCCGAAGATCATAGTTCCGAAAAAAAAATTATAGAATTTAATATGAATCAAGTATTTGGCCTCTTTCAGCATAAGAATTCGATTGTTCCTACATAATATTCATCAACAAAAGATTTTTTATGATGAAAGTGGTTAAGAACTTGATTTATATTCAATTCTATAACTTTTTTCCGGGATTTTGCCATTTCGGGCTTATGACACTTCGGGACTTGAAAGTTTCAATACTATGATACTCTACCGGTTGGAATCATACCATTAAGCGTGGATTTTATCCAATTTTTTCATTCCGCTGAATGGTCACCATTATTGAGACTTGCCATTAGACATAGCGAGGGGTTGTGGAAGTCACGTTGGTGGAAGTACCGTTGGTAGGTGCCATGGTGGGGGCGGGAGTAGTAGAGGGGGTAGTGGAGGGAGTAGTGGGAGTGGTTGGGGTAGATGATGTCGTTGATTTATTTCCTCCTGGAAATGATATATTAATTGATATTTACTCAAAGTACATATCCACAAAAGTAAAATACATGCATTCATAAAATATTTTGTAAAATCAAACAAAACAGTATTCAGCATAATGGAACAAATTTTATTCGCTCACCTGGTATAGTGGGGATCATAGGAATCGGAATCGTAGTGTTTTGGTTTTCAGGGGTAGCCGTAGTGGTTGAAATCAAATATAATTCTGGACACTTGATCGCGCAATGGAGCAATACTGCGTATGGAGTATCATGGTGCAAGGACACGCATTGACGGCAATATGTTTTACGTATAACATCAATCCAACCAAAGCCAAATCTTGTATTAGCTGGAAGCGCAGTGGTCGATCCATAATCCTATAAAAAAAATTCATCAAACTTCCTGAAATCTTTTGAAAGCACTACTATCGATTTCTAGGATATTTATCTATGAACTTTATATTACTTTTCATTCATTGTACATCCACATCTCCTATTTGTTTACGTAATGATGCATGAATTTACAACTCGAATGTTCACGAAAAAAAAATGATTTTGTTGATAGCTACACTGAAAATAATTTATCATAAAAAATTACTGGTTTTTGTCATGAAACGGGGGATATACTTGATATGAGGTTACAAATTAATGGAAAATATCAGTAATTTCATAACGTTATTTCAACCGAAAAGAAACTTTTATCATCACCAGCGTTCATATAAATCTCACTGTAATCTCTCTCATTAAGAGTATTTGTTTTCCAAATTGTTTCATAAGGAAATTACTGTTTTTCAATACGAATTCTCATTAGTTTTAATTTTCAAACTCCGTAGTATGCAAAATTACTGGTTTTCCTTATCAATTTGTAGATGTGTGCGAGTACTCGAAATTTTCGAGCTACTCGATAATCTTCGAGTAATTTGTCGATTTTATTAGAATTACCATCAATCATCATTTGCAAAGGGTAGAATATTCTTAGAGAACATGAGGGATCGTTATCCACTATCACATATAGATTATATTCATATTCATATATATTATATACTTTTCGAGTACTCGAAAATCTACCAGATACTCGACAAATTTTCGAGTACTCGGTGAATTTCGAGTACTCGACTCGACTCGAAACTTCAATTACTCGCACACCCCTATCAATTTGTGATCTCATGTCAAATATATATAATTTTTATATCAAATATATTCCAGTCTAATGGGAAAACCAGTAATTTTTCGTGATGCACTGAAAAAATTCCACATCAGTTGAATTAACAGGAAGAACACAAACTGTATTATTTTAGTTAGAATAACCGAAAATCATAATTGCCCTGATGGAAAACTTGCGTTGAATTTTGTTGAATTTCGTTCACTTTTCGCACATTTGGTTTTCATTGGAAACTCAGAAAATTCAAATCCGGTAAAATTCAATAATCATCCACAAAATTCAATAACTTTTAGTGAAATTCGTGGACGTCCATTGAAGTTCATTGAAATTTGAGGGTTTTAATTGAATTTTATTGAAATATTGCTGTGCCAAATGTGAACAAAATCCAACAAAATTTTTTCGCCAGGGTGCGATCGAGGAAAATGGTTGAATCAAGTATGAACAGTGGTTGCCGTGTGTTTCAATCAACCTGATCACTTGAAATGACCGGAAATTTTTGACGAAAAAATTGAGTAGGTCAGGAAGTTTGTATCTCGTACCCCCCTTGATCCAAGTTTTTCCCCTGGTTTTTTTAAAATGATAAAAAATGGATAAATTGGTCGGCCATCTTCAGGAAATGAATAAGTCAACGCTGAATAAGCTACTCAATATGAAATATCTTGCATCAAAGATATTTCTTCGTTTGTCACAAAACAGTGGATTTTATACCTCTCAACTGAGAATCACCCATAAAATTTCACAGATCCACATCAATTATATATCGATACCCACGTTCTAATACGTTGTATCCCACCAAATTGAAGAAATCCATTTTCTTTCATAAACGATATCATAGACATCCTGTCCCTGGTGAAAATGAAGCGTTGAAGCGCAACGAAAGCGTAACGAAAACGCAAGCGGGGAGTCCTCTAAGCGTAACGAAGCATAGCCGAAGCGTAATTTAGGAGGGAATTGTAACATTTTCACGTTTCATTTGTTTCAATATTCGCTTCCTCCACTTTGGGACTTTCACCCCGGGGGCACCTGTTGTCCCCGTTTACTGAAAAATTTTCTAACAGTGGGATACGACGTATTAGAACGTGGGTATCGATATCTCAATTGTTGAAAAGAAGTATCTTGAATCTGTTCTCAAACACATGTGAATTTGCAGATGAAAAAATTTTGTAGAAATTCATGTGTAACGAGATTTAGTAAATATTTACATGAAAACAGTTTGAAGGAACCGAGATATCTCACCTGAATCCCGATTAATAGAAGTAAAATCACACAAATTGAACAATTGCGAATCATAGCTTGATCGAAGAAGAATAACACTATGCTGAACACGGTGTACTATTCGTACCGCAAGATTGCTGAATGTTTATATATCGTCAAAGATGAAATACCAACATTTTTATGTTTTCAAAAACCTCAAGAAGACAATGTTCATCCTGTAATCGGGGTACAGCTATTACTGATACTCTTCAAGTATACTTTGAAGTGATAAATGTGCATTTGAGAAGGTATATGCATAAATATACCGATAACCTAGATTTTTCATGTCAACAATACTTTTCAACGCACTTGGAATATTTCTATAACATCTTTAAGACTTTTTTTATGTTGTCAGGTTTTCAGTCATTACGATTGATACTGGTGACGAACTCAGATAAGGTATGAAAGAGGAAAAGAGAACTGCAATTAGAGCTGTCGACCTATCCTGATAGCAAAATCTTGACAAAAGGCCTAACGTGACCAGAATTGACGTTATTGCTATGATAGTTTGTAAACGATATGGGGAATTTCCTAGACTTATGCATCGCCATATACAGTATGATTTATGGAGTAGTGATGTTGATTCCTAAACAAAGTCCATTCATTTTTATGGATTCGTATAAAATATCGTGAAAAATCGATCCTTTCAAGAATCCACATCACTTGTCAATTGTTTTTGCTAGAGATGGAAGTGAATTAGTTTTTGTACTGATTTTGTGTTTCTAGAACGGAATGAACTGATTTTGCGATTATCAGGAACAATATTGCTAACAGGAACGCTCTTGGTAAGCTTAGTTTGAAAAAATTCGTTGTTATCCCAGGCTGCACACAAGAATCTCAAATGAATTCTGAAAAAAGAATTCTTGAAGAACTCTTTTGGAATACAAAGTGTTTTAAAAGAGTTTCAAAAGAATTCGATTCGTCAGAAATTTGTAAGTTCTGTTAAAATTCTATGAGACTCCTTTGACGAATCGAATTCGTTTCAAACTCTTTAAGAACACTTTGTATTCTGGGAAAGTTCTCCAAGAATTCATTTGGGATTCGTGTGTGCTGTCTGGGTATACCAATAGAATATATATCTACTTTTTATAAATTTTTATAAAATTTTGATGGAGACTTGATATAATTTTTATAATATATTTTCACTGACACTCACAGCAAATAATTTACTTCCATAGCGACAAGTTAGCTAAATTAGTTCATTACACTGAGAGAAGAGTTTATTTGTAATTGATCAAGCTTATTTTGGACACGGCGACATGAATATTTTTTCCACATAAACTTGACACATTAACCTCAAATAAGGTTAATTAACAATCAAGAAATGTCATGTGAGGTTTTTTAACAGTTGATAAACTGTATTTATAGGTCATGAGTCTAGTTCATATAAAAAAATTCCTTCTAAAAATCCAGAAAATGTGATTGTGAGTTCTCACACACGGAGAAAAATACAGGTCGAAAATATGGTAATTTTTAATAAAAATTTGAGAACATTTCTCAAAATTTGAGAGTATTTCTTAAATTTGTGACAAAGATAAAATGGTTCACATTTTTGTGGAATTATATTCGAAAAACAATGAAAAATCATCAATACTTAATGAAAAATAGAGAAACATATGAACTTTCCAAAAAACGCGTGTGAAATTTTACAAAGTCATTAACAAAATTTCAATATCTCACTACTCGCCTTGTGAAATTCCATACGTGAATTTTGGAAAGTTCATATGTTTCTCTATTTTTTATCGAGTATTGATAATTTTTCATTGTTTCTCAAATACAATTCCACAAAAATGTGCTCCGTTTTGTCTTTATTATGCATTTAAGAAAAATTCTCAAATTTTGAGAAATATTCCCAAATTTTTATTAAAGATTACTATACTTTCGATCTGCATTTTTCTCCGCCACTTTTTTCTGACTTCTGAGATAAAGTTCACTGAATTTTAAGCAACTTTACTCAAATTTAGGAAGGTATTCTGAAAATTCAATCAAGTGTCTTAAAATTTAGCAAAATTTTTCTGAAAATTCAGAAGAAACTTTGCATAGTGATATCTATTTCGCCGTGACCGAAACAAGCTCCATCAAATACAAAGAAACCCTTCTCTCAGGGCACAATGGAAATTTGGATAGCGAAAATGCACTGTTTTTATTTAATTCGTTGTTGTATCGGCGAATAAATATCAACGGCTAATAATGTTAAGGGTAGCAATTAGAAGGCCCCAAATCAATCTTTTGTCTTATTACTATGTATGATTCTTCTTTAGATCTATTCGATTTAAACCAGGGCATATTATAAGGCTCAGTTTTCACCAAAAAGTTGGTTTTAAAAAAAAACGATCAGTTCAAGAACGTGAAAATGGTTAGTTCTTAAAAAATTACCCATCCTTTAGTGAAATATTTTCCTCTTTCTTTTTTAAATAATGAGCCGCATGTCTTGTTTACTATATTGAGTTCAATAGTGATATTCATTCTAAAAAAAGAAGACTTTATGCCAAAAGTAAAATTAAGTATCAAATAATTCGAGAAATGCTTGTCACACGAATGGTTTTTTTTCCAAAAAATCGAATGTCCACCGTTTCGGTTAGTTCTTAAATTTCCTTAGAATGTGTCCTGATTTGAACCCTCCCCAAGAATCTTCATAACTCGGCACCTATAGTATCAGGGTGAAAATTATTAACTCAACCCCTCGAAAAAGTCTACCAAATCAATTCCTGATCGTTCAATGTTCTTTCAGAATGTTGACACAGTTTGAAATTCTGTCTTCACCCGTTACTCTCCCGTATCAAAGGAATCGCATTAACTGCCGCGAAGATCATTGTTAACCAATGACGTTCAATCCATAAGTTTCAAAACCATATGGTACACTTTTAACCATTGTTTTAATAAATGAATAACAAGTTACGAATTAGGGTACTTTTCCTCCTCTCAGAGAAATAACGATAATGATAATAATAATAATGATCATAAGGATGAATCAAAGTAGAAAATGAGACCTTGCTCCCGTTGTGAAAGTAACAACGGGGCAACATAGAGGGCTATTACAAGAACTCGTGATGTCCTCTCACTTTCTGCATACGTGTTCTCACGAGCATATGTTCATACAATAAGTTGTCGAACAGTTGTATGAACTGCAAGTCTTAAAAGGTAATCTTCATTAGAGATATAACTTATGAATATATATATATATATATATAAAATAATTTAAATACACAAATTACATGCATATTATATTCACGAGTAATTTGTTAACGTATATCATTAATCCTTCGACTTACGCATTTGAAGTTCAATTTCTTGTAAATCGGATGCGAATATTACGAACAGAAAAATGAAATTTTATGATTTGGGTCAGAAATTATGAATGTGAAAATGGTAATAATTTATCGTTGGAATCAAAATTTCTCCTTTTTGTAATTTTTGAATGGAGTTTATGATTTTTAACGAACAGAATGAAGTTTCGGTGTGCTCAAATGAGTACGCATTTTTGTATATGAAAAATCGATCAATCAGCGATATTTTTTGATTTATCCAATCAAGTCCTTATATGAGACTTTGTATTTTAATCGAGCACTATTTCTTTGGTTGATGTCATAAATCAAAAGTATTGTGAGCCAAACATGTACCTTCTCCACGTGAAATTCAATTTGAAGAATTTATATATAAATTATATACAATTATATCTCAAATTTTGTCTTTCAAAATGATGTGAAGAATTTATACACCATTTTTATACAAAATATGTATAAATTCTCCGAAGATTGTCAAGGCTGGGGCTACGATGTGAGTCAATGTGATTTTATATGAAATTTGTATTAAGTTTCAATCGATATTTTATACAGAGAGAAAAAACGAAGTTGTGACGGCGACATTTAGTTTTGCTGGATCCCTTAGCAAAAGAATGGCAAACTGTTCGTTATAACAGCAATCTTGTGAGCTACGACAGCGATCTCTTAGCTGTGGCACACGAAAAAAAGAAATAGTTGCAGCAATTACTTAGCAGTCAGGACAAGTAACACGTTAGCTGCCTCGACTAACTCGATAATTGCACTAACTAACGTAAGAGGCAGTTGAGGCAGCTGACGTGTCACTTGTCCCGACTACTAAGTGGCTGCAACTACTCGAACTAAAATCGACTATTCAAGTAGTTCCTTCAACTATTCCCTTTCTTTTCCATGCAGCCAAAAATATTCGCCCCTCAAGCATCATTTGTTTGCTATTCTATATAAAAAACTAAAATTTGCTACAACAGCAAAAATTTTTTGCTGCCACATCTAAAAAATCGTTATCGCAGCCAACAAGGTTGTTGTAACTACAAATAGTTTGCTATCACAGCAAAAAATTTCCTGCTCCAGCGAAATCAGATTTTGCTGCCACAAAGAATATTTTTTTCTCCGTGGACAAATGGATAGAAACTTGATACAAATTTTATATAAAATCACATTAAGCCAGATTATAGCTCCTGCCCTAAAAATTGTAAACAAATTCTATATAAATTCTATAGAATATATATGAGAACAGAAGTACACGTGAATTATATAATAAATCTCCACAATAAATACACATTTCGCACAAAAATCATACAGGGAACCACGATGTATGTGTTGTGAAATTGTCTTGACATAGCTCTTGACTGTGCCACCACGAAATTTGAGTAGTTTGGGGCAAAAGAGGGGTAAACTGGAATCGGATATTGGGAATGCTAGTCAAAAGTGACGAAGGAGAAAATTATAACTGTATCATAAGACATAACATTAAAAGGGGGAAGTTATTTTTCATTTGACCTTGATTTGAATAGAAAAATTGAAATTCATCTGGCCTAAACAATATTTTCGCCAACTGGGGGCGAAAATTGAAACTATCTCTAAGCCTACATCAAAAATTTTTCACACCGAGAAGGAAGGTAGCCCACCTATTCCACTATATGAGATTCTTATATGGCCCATATGTACTCCACATATGATCTATATATGAGCCATGTGTGTTTTCCAGTATTATTAAAACATTCCCGTGCATAGGCCATAATTGATCATCAATTTTTGCGTAGAAATAGATTGGAATTTATTGTTGATTCGTAGATTGAATAAATGATTGAGGAAGCTGTAACTAAATTTTCACCCTTTCGCTCGACTTATTTGGATTTATACATCTTTATTTTCAATCGATGAAATCAAGTTTCCTCTTTCTTCTTTCGAATTTTCATCGCGTTGCTTTTCGCAATGTCTTGAACGATTCTCCAGCTATGTTCTACGATTTATTGGACAAGTTATCTCACTTTCGAGAGGGAATCTTGTTTCGCTCGTGATTTGTTCTTGTACTGATCGGGTAACACGCATTAGAAGTACGCATTTTCCATGCTGTTTATGCAATCGGATGGGTTTTTCTTTTTTCTTTTCTTGAACCGAAGCATTCCTCGGTTCCAAAGATATTCTCTTTCCCAACGAGGATGAAGTAAGGGTCTGTTGTATTTTGAATCGTTTTTCAGAAGGTACAAAATTCACATTCCAAATAATATTGTTAAGCAATTATATACGAAAAAAAATGTATGTGATGGATTACCATTAATTGAAAACGCCACATTTTCAATGTATGTGTATAGAGAAACGAAAAGATCCGATTAAATAAGCGTAGTCTTGATCACAGCAAGATTTCCTCCGTCATTATAAAACCACAAAAATAATAATCAACGCCATTAAATTCAATCTTCCTATCGTGGAATATCAATATTTGCACTTGAAAGTCGAGGTTTGATGGTTTTCCATCGATTTATCCAGAATCCGGTTCTCCGTGTGCTTTTAAATCGATATATTATACGAACTCTTTATTTGTTAAAAAGATATACTGACTTTATACTACATCGTTGCCGTGATCGCTGTGTGATATCATTTATATTCTTTCACGAAAAAATATTTCAATAAATCAAGAAGTTGTTGATTGATTCTGCTCTCTTTCTTATCTTCTTTCATTTTTTATTTTATTTCTCTTTCATATCTCTTTCCCTTTCTCTTTGTTTTTATAAGATATTGAAAAGTTGAATGAGAAGTTTTTATCTGACCGGCAAATAATTCGTACGTGTATTACATCATGGTGATTCATTACACACTTTGAATACACGGAGACTATTTCTTTTGCGTGGAGGAATGTATTTTGGAGAAAGATAAAAGGATATTACACTGGGGAAAAAGATCGTGAGAAAGATAATTAGTAGATATGATAGTAAATTGGTGACACCTACGGATTTCTGTGTACAGTCGTTAACAGAGGTCAGTCATGGTTGCTAATTTGGTGTATAATCCTTAAATAAAATTTAATAGTCAAAAATAGAAATCATTACTCGTCTCGTGCATAATTTACCCTGGCACGTATGTACCATGGGTCCCACACTGGCCCAGCATGGGCCTGCCAATATGGGTTCAAGACTGGGCCATAGTGGGGCCAGCGTGGGCCAGAGTTCATACACGCTGGGGTATTGTAAAATATAATTGTTTTAAAAGTTTGGGACTGTTTGATGAGGAATATTTTGTCATAAGTTTCTATAATTCTTCTCATAATTGATCATAAAAAACAATCAAAAAGGATGATGAGACATTATGAGAAAATTTTGTTCCCAGGATTTGATAAAATATACGAAATGAGGCGTATTTTCATTTGCTTATCTCACCCTTGGTTGAAACATTCTGCTGAAAATCCCAGAGATTCTCAATGAGTTTTCAAAGATTTTTCAGAAGACTTCAAAGGTGTTCATAGCTTTCTAGAGAATTTCAAAGATGTTCAAACAAATTCACAAGTTTTCCGAAATGTTCCCTAACAGCAAAACTTTTTTGAACGTACAGAAAACCTTCTCTACGTTCCTTAAAGCTTACATAAACGTTCCAGTGGGACATTGTGCTGTCTGAATGCATAGATCTTCAGAGAAATTTTCAGTGGGAGAATGTGTCCAATAAGCAAAAGTTTTTTTGAATTTTTCAGGGTTATTCAAAGTTTGAAAAAATGTTTATACACCGAGAAAACTGGTTAAAACAACAAAACATTTTGGTTGATATGTGAACAACAAAAAACTTTTGTTCCTTCAACTAAATTTTTGGGCTTTCAACAAAATTATTTTGTTCCTAAATGTGTTAACAAAATTATTTTGTGTCTAATGCCAAATGTTTTGTTGCAACAACAAAAGTTTGGTTAGTATAACTAAAGTTTTTGGTTATTCACATTTCAACAAAACTTTTATTCGGTGTAGATTTTCAGAGTTTTTCTCATTCTTTCATGTTTTTCAGATTTTTTCAGAATCTTTCAATGAGATTTAGTGTTTCAGAGCAATTCAGAAGAATTTTCAAAAATGTTCAGAGATATTTTTTCCCCCAACGACAGGCCGACATTGTTTCAAAGACCATAGACAAAAATGAAAAGATTTGATGTCCTTAAATTCAGTGCCAATTACCTTAAAATCTCTTGAAACGGAAAAAAGAGTCAGTTTGGCGCATAAATATTTTGGAAATCATACCCGAGGCAAGCTGAATTCAAAATGGAATCATAGTGATGTCAAAAGACAGTCATGAAACCAAACTTCAATGTTCTGTCACAAAAACCCACCAAATGATATAATTTTGAAATCAACTTATGATCGCACTGTACAAACAAGAGTTTGAATTTCACACGTTTTGATATCCCTTTTTTCATTGTCATTGCCTTGCATTTGTTTCAACGCATGTAAAAAATGCACAATTACTTGAAGTGCATTGAGAACATGCACTGTAACAAATTCAAATCAATCAT
The DNA here is from genome assembly GCA_018340375.1 of Gonatopus flavifemur. Taxonomy (NCBI): domain Eukaryota; kingdom Metazoa; phylum Arthropoda; class Insecta; order Hymenoptera; family Dryinidae; genus Gonatopus; species Gonatopus flavifemur. The sequence goes on from JAFFJZ010000005.1 coordinate 24,231,924, forward strand.
TTCATGTGCATTGAAAACAGGAACATTAACATGTGTGAAATTCAAACTCTTGTTCTTACAGTACAAGCTGTCCGTATTGGGGACAGGAATTACATTTTTCAACTACAAAATTTGAATTCTTGTTTTTATACATGAACAGAAGTATTGAAAAAAGACGCCCCTAATGTATTGGAAAGCAGCACTCTATCATGACATATCAATGCATTCAGAAGTCCTGCGATTATTAGTAGAAATCCAATGGATGCATTTCCGGCTGAATAATTTTATACATTACCATAATAATGCTAACTTTTTCTCGTATGTTCTCCTCCGTGTATGGTTATTCTTGTAAAAACTCATCGATATTACAATTTCTACAACTACATCTTCAACTTCCAAAGAAAAACGCTGATATAAAATTCATACGTTTCTTCTAGAAAATGATACTTTCGAACGAGATTTAAATAAAAAGAAAAGTTCTATGAAATTCGATACACTTTGTTTAATACAAATCAAAACAAATGAATCCACTTTCTCTATCATTCAATACGTTCTATTTTTTGTTATGCCTCAACTCGAATAGTGATCGAAGAAATTGTTCCCTGGAGAAATATGAACTAACACAATAATAGAAGAAAAAAAAATCAAGCTCGAGTCGATGTTCATCGAATTGTATTGATTACTAAGCAAGATTTTGTGACCGTTTGTCGCGAAAGGATGACGTGTTTTAGAGGCAGAAAAGGGATGAGAGACGAGAGAAAAGAGAGAAAGGTGAAACGAGATACACACGTACGAGCCGTGTAAAAAGGAGGGATTTGGTACACGTATGGTACTCTCTTACGTACTCTGACCTAGTTTTCTTTCAAACCACGAATAGTCAAAGACATACTTGGATTACGCATTTTGATCGATCGATCTATCAATCAATTGTGTACTTGGTGTCAGGAATCTCGTACGTAAACATTTCCTACCGAACGAAATTGTAAAAGCATTTTTTACCTCTACATTCTCCACCTTAAACTCTCAGTCGTTATTCAAATTGAAATATCGATAACACGCAAGTGAAATAAAAAATTTCACATAAATCGTTTCGATGATGAAATTTCATCTGGCGTGTTTATTTTGCTACTTCCTCTCTTCGAGTGGATTTTTTGGGCTGCTATCGAAGTCGAACCAATAAAATAATTCTTTGAGAAATTAATTAAATTGAAAGTAATGGCGCAAAGTTCATCGAAGTGCATCACTTCCATGAAGAAATGTTGAATTCTTGGGATACAATTTGTTAACAATTGTTGAATATATCCGTAATACAAATTACGATAATTAAAACATGTATGCTAATATAAACTTGTTGCTTTTGCCGAAGGGAAAGGCTCTGCTTAACACACTCGCTCCTCCAAGAATTGATCCACTCGACGGTGCGGCAGAGAGAGGAAGATGTCGGGACACCTTACACCTAAGTGGGTCAGACTCATTCTCGTAATTCAGTTTCTTTAGCAATCATCCCTCATCGACGATTAAGCGATTGCACATATTTTTCTACAAAAATGCACTTACGAGAGCTAATATTTTCTGCTGCAAGAGGTATTGCCAAAATCAATGTTTCTGGAGGAGGAAAAAAACTCATATTTTACAATATTGATGAGTTGAGAGTGAACATTCTTTCGTTTCACCCATGCAAGTCAAATTCAATTACGAAAACGAAGCAGCAAGAATTTTGCGATCAACGATTCAGGTTTTATACGATTTGATCCATTCTAACGAGAAATTCGATCGATGATCCAATTCTGGTACTAAAGATTCGTCGAACCAAAACGAAAGAGTATTCACATGCTCGCAAAATTGGTTTCTCTCGCATCACGGAGCACCAGCATCGTCATGGTGGAACCACGAAATGAGAAAAAAAAATTAAATTACTGCCTTTTTTTCGAACCTAAAATTTTCTCAATTGCTGTTAACGTTGCTTTCTTTTCGGGCATAAACTGCGAGGGACAAGCAATCGCACGCTATGGTTACTTTTCATCACGTGCTTGTTGTCGCGTGCGTTGACCTTGTAACTTGAGAGACATTCAACAACGCAACGACGTTCTCCTTTACCCAACGATATCAATCGCGCACAACTTTCGATTGTTTTCGCGCGAAAGTACAGACATTCACCCAGACTATGGATTCGCTAAACTCAGATTTCTGAAAAAAATCTCCTGAGATTGATCAACATTTTCAAATCGTTGTTTTTGCACGCAGAAAAAACTAGAAATTCGCTGTGGCAGCGAAATCCAATTTCGCTGGGAGAGCAATTTTTTTGCAATGCCAGTGAACTATTCGTTATCACAGCGATGTTATTAGTTGAGATAGCGGCTTTTTAGCTCTGGCAGCACAATTTGCTTGCTATTCTGTATATAATACTGGAAATTTTGTTGTAGCAGCGATTTTTTAGGCAAAAGATTTGTTATTCTGTATGTAATACCTCGATTTGCTGCATTGGCAAATTTGTTTCTTCCGCGTGTAAGAGCAAACAAAACCTGCATTATCATCCCTGATTTAAATATTGATGATTTTTGTAACTTTACACGGAGAAAAATTTGCAGCAGAGGTCCCCATAATAATAGCAATTTTGGGACACATGAGCGTTTATGAACATTACTCCTTCACTTTTTAGTAATCTTTCCAAAACTTATAGTACTATCAGATGTCAGATGCAGAGTTATCTTCACCAAAATAAGGTATAGATTGCCATAATTGAAGGAAAAGTGCTCATGTATCCCAAAACTGCCATTATTATGGGAAACCGTGCTACACGTTTCCCATACGTTTTTCTCAATGTACGTTGTAGAAAAACGAGACCCTGGCGAGTGGCTGACTAAATACTTGCGAGGCACTTGCGAGTGTCCGTTTTTCCTCTAACACGGCATTACCAGTTACAAAACTCGTGAATGCCTAAAGCATTCCTCCTAGGGATTGCTGAATCTGTTAGGTTTACTACCGATTAATTGTACTGAAAAATATGTGTTTATAATTCAGATAGCTATAGAGCAGCTGAATAGTATCACCGTAACTTAGAATACGAAAACAATTTAACAAATTCAATTCAGGGACAATGTAGGTTAACAAAATAACGAATGAAGACCGAATCGTACCTGCGGTTCATTAAAATTTCGATTCATGAAATTGATTGACGTTTCACCATAATCCAATACAATTCAGTTGTACCTCCTAATGACTGTAGAAGTATATCCTCGTACGAAAAGTCTGTACACAATATATGTACAGTCTAATAAACGTATGGATAATAATCTTTGATATACCTCACAGTTGATTTTCGCCTCAGAGAACGTATATAATCATTTCAATTCTGTCGTCCCGCCGTAAGCCAACGTATTGATCGATCGATCATGTTCGGATCGATAAAATATATACGCATTCGCCCCCGCGGCGACACAAACGATCGACAACCTAAATTCCATTCAATTCGTGAAATTCTCCTCCCTTTGATCGAGCATGTGAAATTACACGTGCGTTGGATTTCATGTGTGTGAGTATTTTCTTCTTATTCCGTCGGTTGGTCTGCCTCCAGTTTTAATTCATATTATTGCAAGATCCAAATGTATGGCCGTGTAAAGAGTGTTCTGATTCTTCAGAGAGGTGATTACATTGTATCCCTGCTAAACGATTACAATGTTCTGAAGAATAAAAAATTACCATTTCACATAGCTTTGGTGGACTTTTCCCTTTCTCTTTGCATTGCCACTTAACAATAATTTTGGATCATTCTGAAAGATATCATAAAGAGATTCAAGTTGAAGTAGAAGCCTTGTTGACACCAAAAGATATCTTTTGGTAGTCTTCAGGTGAAATTTCTCAAAGTTTTGTAAAGATATCCTCCAGAATTCTTCAAGATATCTTTTAGAATTCGTCAAGATATCTTTTAGAATTCTTCAAGATATCTTTTAGAATATTCTGGGAATCTTCAGGTGTTTCATAAGACATCTTTCAGAATTCTTCAGAATGTCCTTTAGAATATTCCGGAAGGATTGCACAAAATTGTTATCTGGGATTATTCGAAAGGCAGGACAGTTTCTCAAAGTAGAAAATACCCCCCCTCCCCCTCCCCGCCCCCGAAATAGGAAAAAAAGTCATTGAGGCAAGAAAATATTTCATTCAATGATATCTATAAAGTATTTCTTTGAACCAAGTAAATATTTTTCCAATGAATGAAAAACGGTTTTTCACCGCATGAAATAATTCGTTATCTGAAAAGTAATTTCTTCTATTAAAGTAAAAATTCCTTGATTTGAAAAAATATTTCATAGATACCACTGAATGCCATGAGTTTTTGTCTCAATAACTTTTTTCCCTCAGTGTATTTTTGATTCCTCGATGATTCGAAGACAGAATCCATTGGATATCTAGGATATTCGAGCCATCCAATGGGGATCTAATGGGTGTCAAATGGTTTCTGGACGGAAACTTGGATATCTATTGGATATCTGACGAATGCCATATCAAAGTGTGCTGTATGGGATTAGCTTAATGAAATTTTGGCCTGTTTGATATCTAGAAATAGAACAAAACAATCGTACCCACTCTCTAAATCTGAAAGAGTGAAATATCGCACGTTTTACTCCACTAAGTGTCAGAAGTGAGCCTGTCCGCTTCGAGTGGAATTTTCACTCGTTTCGAGTGACCTCTCACTCTTTTAGAGTGAAAAATTCACTCTAGCGTCGAAGTGGTTGTGAATTTCTAACCTCAACCCTTAGATTATCACTCTAAAGGAGTGGAAATTCCACTCGAAAATTCGATAGGCTCACTTCTGGCTGGCTAAAGAGTGAAATCTCACTCCAAAGATTTTAGAGAGCAGCACGAACACGTGCGAACGATACTTCTGTTAGAGCGCATTCATAAAAATCAGGTCACCTTGAAAACATTCCATCGTAAATGACATAAATAATCTTTTTTCACGATTATAACAATTTAATTCATCAATGGATTTAACTTTCTCTTTCGATCGATCATTTTCCATCAACTCATCGAACGTTAAAACAACGTATAATCACTTTTTTGCATACACTCCCGTTCAATCTGCCCGGGTTAATTATCATCTCCCTGAAAGATTCTTGACGAGATTGATATATTGAAAATTAAACAAACTTAATTAGACCCGAGTACACAGGCTCTCTAACAAAGTCTCCCGATTCAACGACTCAATTTACTTGAAAGATATCAGATCGAGGGGCCATTATTTCTTCATGTTTCCTCTTTGTTCTTTTTCACACAGATATAGATCCAAAAGCGTAATTAAGATCCCAATCGCGTAAGATACACATACGCGTAAGTTATTCGAATCCAGGATCCCACGAGAAATTATTATATCACACCGATGAAATTATTGAAGAGTCTGGTGCTCGTTCGTGCATAATGTTATTTATGCATAAACGAAGGTAAAAGTATGATGTAATGGAATACAAGTGTGTGTAAATCCATCCTGCGAGAAGGTGTGATACTATCGATGATCGAAATGTAAAATCAACTTTTTTCTACTTCTTCTTCTTCTTCTTCTTCTTACGTTCTTGGGTATGATTTTTTTCGTTTCATTCGTTCAATTAACGTTCGTCAGGGATTCACGGTTCGTCGGTGTAGCGGGGCGCATGTAATAATTGTGCATACATGTCGGGCGGCTCCGGAAATTCTTTCGAAAGATTTTTTTTGAAACTGGTTTGACCGGTGGACCCGCGTGATCGTTACCATTGTATGTACACTTCTTGAATACATTCACACGTTGGTTCCCCGCTTGGTTCGTATTGTATAAGCATTACGTCGATCGGTGGGAACACTGAATCCGGGACAATAATGTAACTTGTGCAGAGTCATACACTTCTATGCGGTCGACGCGTGAGCGCTCGTATATAGTTTAAGTGCACACGTGTCTTTATCCGCGGATATAAAGGAGAAGAGAAAACAAAGAACGGGGTGTCCTCTTATCTCCAATCAAGCGGAATCAAAATTGCATTCTTGGATGAAAGAGTTGGATACTCTCTAAATTCCTTGGAGTGAAAATACTGCAAGTCCAGGAAGAGTGAGATTCCGCTCCTGAAGAGTGACTTCACTCCATAAGCGTGAATTCTCACTCCAACAGAGTGAAAGTCCAACTCAGTTTGAAGAGTGCACGGGAAAAATAATTTAGCTGCAGCAGCTAAATTATTTGTTCCGTGTGAAATCTTCACTTCAAGAGAGTGAAAATTCACTCCTATGGAGTAAAAACTGACACGACACAGTGAAAAATTTTGTGTATTTTTAATACACGCGTATGTCCCACACGGAGAAAAAGATATAAGAATTTTTACTATTTTTCATGCTAAACTTGAAACAGGAAGGTTTGTAAAATCAATTTTTGCATGAAAATACGGAAGATTATAAATGAATAGCCAAATTTTACTATACGCTGGATGAAATTTTACTACACGGAGAAAAAAAGTCTGCTAAGAAGTACCATACTTTATAGTGTCTGAGCATCAGTCTTGTCCATATCAAATTACTTACGTGGAAATACCTCTAAAAGTACCATACTGGCTTGGACTTCCCTGGAGAAATATACTACTTTTGTAGATATTTTCATGTAAATAATTTGATCTGGACAAAACTGATGCTCGAACGCTATAAAGTATGGTACTCTTTAGCAGATCTTTTCTCTCCGTGTATAAGCTTCTTAAAATTTGGCTATTCATTCACAATCTTCCATATTTTTATGTAAAAGTTGATTTTAAAAACCTTCCTGTTTCAGGATTAGCATGAAAAATAGTAAAAATTCATCTTTTTCTCCGTGCAGGAGGTCCACTTGCAATTCATATTGAATATTAACACAAAAATGTTGAATTCACACTGGACATCTGTGAATTTCATAATTTGATATGTTGTTTTCAACACAAACTCTGAGTGGACCTCCTGCGACACACAATTTTTCGCTGTGTACAGAAGCGGAATCTCACTCTTGTTGGACTTGCAGTATTTTCACTCTTCAAGAGTGGATTTTCACTCCAAGAAATTTAGAGAGTACTAAATTTATAAAATATACATAGAAATATATTCTGATTTTTCCTGTCTGACATCTTCTGTAAAATGTAGAAGCAACGTGACATGAGAATTCCTACAAAATTGATATCTCGTCGTAAATTTTGCAATACACGGGAGGAGAGCAATTCATTTGATCAATAAACTGAATCATTGAGCAGGTGTGAGATTTCTATAACCACCTACACGTTTTGCCGTTTGTGATTCCGTTCAGAGGCGTTCTCACAAGGATTATTCGCCGTGTAAAATACAGATCCGATAGATCAGAGCATGAAATTTGTTTTCACGATCACGCTTACAAAGAAAACATATTTCTCATACGGTTATCTCAACGCCTTTCAAATCTTTGGATACGTACACTGGCATTATGATCGATATTATATGTAAATGCATGTGGAATGTAAATACAGTGAATAATGAGTTAAACGTAATTGAGAAGAATATTGATTACCGTCACGCGTTATTCAATTTCGTATTAGATTGATGCAATTCTCTATTGTTCTCTCGGCTTCGAACGTATACAAAGGATATAAATTATATACTAATATGTATCATCTCTTACATGTCATGTTGCAAGCCTTTCTCTTCATTTTCTATGCACGACTCTCCATTGATATTTCAACAATTATTTCCTCGATAAATCATTCATAATTCAATCGAAATTGTTGAATCGAATTTTAAAAAGATTGATCCTTCTTTACACTGCTGGAAAGATCTGCCTGAAACTTCCTAAGAATATTATGAAGTTTTTTTATCAAATTTCATAATGAAATATTGAATTCAATAATATAATTCTCGATGTGAAGAATTTTCTTCTTAATTTTAATAAAATATTGACGGAATTTAATAAACAATCCACGAGTCAATAAGTGAAACCTGATTTAACTCCGGATCGTTGCGTATTAGGGAGTTAATCGGGCTTCAAAAGGCATTATAATTTTTCGACTCGGGTTGTTATAATACATTTTGGGAAGAAATTTTGAAATTTCATCATTGATATTAGGTTCAAGAACTATTATCGACTTGAGAATTTTTCTAACAATTTATATAAAAAGTATCGAATTTTTATTGAAATCTATAAAAATCATATATTTTTTTATAAAAAAAAAGGATCGATCTATCCCAATGAGAAAATTTCACTGAAAATCTCTGAAATTTTCAGACCCATGCAGGTATTGCCAAGACTGAAAAAAACCCAAGCTTGTTCCCAGGTTGGCACATGTGTCAGAAACAAACCTCCGTGAAGAACAATTGGCCCAATATTGTTCCATGACTGTCCCGTTGTTCCCAATGGTTAGTCAATCATGATACATTCGTTAATATTTTTGAAATGCCACTACATTTGGTACTACAAGCTTGGAACATGTGTAAAAATCGTGCATTCGTTGGGAATAATTGTACCAATATTGCCCACATAAGTGACACAATATTTATAAATATTGACTGAATTTTGAATTTACTATGGCTGAAGACTTGGAGACAACCATCGGGCCAGGGCTGGCCCGATCTTCCTGCCATAATTAATCCTACACACTAGTTTTACACACCAAGCTAGATTTCATTGATCTAAGTAAGGATAGAACTTCCCTTAATGGTAATAGGATACTTTTAAAGCTAATCATAAACGGAGATCAACTGATTTTGAAGAACTCTTCACAGAATTTTAGGATGTCTGGCTCATCTTGATGACTATCGATTTTGATGAAATTTTGCAGTTTTGTAAGGCTTAATATCGATTTAAAAACCCTCGGACCATTCGTCCAGATCAACAGCCGTTTTTCACATAAAAGCAATTACTTTTTTCATCCACATCTGCGATCAAAGAAGCATTGGTTGATGCTTGGTAAATGAATTGGGCCGGGCCTGGCAAAACCACTGGCCCAAGCTTGTCCTGATCTTATCATTCCCAAGCCTGGGCCAAGTTTGGTAAATTGTTCAAGACAAGTCTCGGTAGGTCTTGTGCCAGGCTTGGTCCATCATTGGGCCATTGATCCATATACATATGGGAAGTTTTTCAGTAAAATTCAAATTCAATTTTGTGTTTTAACTCGTTTCATCGTGAAGATCATAATAGAATTCATCGGATTTCTATCTAAAAGGGAGATAGAAAACTATTTCGAATTCCGGTGGAAGACATTCGTATTAGTATTTTTCCCGCACGAGATATGCTTTACAAATGAAAGTGTATTTGTTAACATTTCCATCCATCACTGTGATTATATGAATGATGATAATGATGATAATAATAAGGATAATGATAGTACTCAAGTGTAATACTTATACTTATATATATATATATATATATACACACATTTTAACGAAGCCAACGATCGACGAACGCTGAATATTACGAAATGCGAACATTACTCGTACAATTCTCGTAGCCGGCGTTTAGTTTAACGTGACAGCCGTGGGGGATCTTTATACGGTCCAAGACGAGATTCCATACATATACGCATACTATTCACGTTCAAGAATACTAGATCTTACACGGACCATATAAGCTATTATTTGAATTGTGTGTATGAGGAGTAAATATGGTGATACAGTCGAATCGACTCCGCTCGATTGGTTTAGATTTCAAGATTTCGAGGAAAATTGTTGCAATGTAGGAACGTGTGGGAGAAGATTCAAGTGTCGATTGGATTCGTTTTATTGCATCAATTTTGATGGCATGATCATTAGATTATTTCATTGTTTTCATTAGATATTTCGATTCAGGAATGTTTGATTACAGAAAAAGATGTTGATTTGTACGATGAACGTTATATTCACTTTTGAAAAAGTATTATTCATGAGAAGTCAGATCCCTTCTTTTTATTTCTTTTTATTATGGTTTTGAAAAAGCATGTAGATTCAACTTTTGAATCATTTTTTTTAAATTGATGAATTAATTCAACTGATATTCAACACATCGGGTAGTTTTGATTTTGCTCTTATCAGAACAGCTCAGGTTGGTATTTGGTATTCCCTGAATTTACCTTATGAGGATGCGATTACACGCCAAACTGACCTCATCGGATGACTTGGATTTTCAGATAATCGTTTCAAATCTATCAATCAATTACCGTTGCTCTAACTACAGTACTTTCTCATGTGAAACATATTCCAGATTATATATAATTCAATATAGTTGATATAGCGTGGGTAGTGATGCACGATATTTCACGATATCGATATTTCATATACAAATTATATACAATTTCTACCTTGAGAGCCCAATTTTTTAGATTGAGGGAAAACATTCTTTGCCCTCATTCTAATAAATATTTTTTTCAATGAAAGAATTCCTCATCAGATTGAAACAAAAAATTTTCAAATTGAGACAGAAATATATTCCTTCTTGAATTCGAATAATATAATTTCAATTCAATGCAAAATTTTCTCATTGCAATCAGTGCCGGATCAAGCACTAGGCCTACTAGGAACCCCACCAAGGGAAAAAAAATTGTTTATATAAAAATTAAATAAAACCACATACCATAAACTTAACCGAGGGCGTTCAATAAATTAATTGTATTGAAAAATATTACGCTTTTGTTTGATTTATTTCATAGCTCGGAGTTTTATATTTTCAACTTATCGTTCTCAAGCTGCCCTTACATAGACCCCTACCGAAGTTTGCCTAGGGCCCCCACTTTCGGTGGATCCGGCACTGATTGGAATGAAGTATCTTTTCGATTGAAAACAAGATTTATCAGAATGAGGGCAAAGAAATTTTCTTTAAATCTAAGAAATCGGGTTCTCAGTGTACCGATATTTTACAAAATTATACAAAATATCGATATCGATATCGCGAAACGTCGTGCATCACTACGCGGGACTCCACTCTGCAAGAAATCCTCACTGAAATTGGCTGTCTAAATCAAATATTGGGTTATCTCCAGTATAGATCCCAACCAAACGCTAAGGTCACTCAGGTAAAAGTCCGCTAGGATCAATGAAATTCTCTAACAGTTTATTTCCTGAAAATGGTATTGTGCTCTTTTCAAGTTCACAAACTTGAACATTCTTCCAGTTGAATAAAAGTTTATCGACCATAGTTCCATCCCTTTTTCATATGATTTGTTGTTTTTATCAAAACTCGCAATTTTTTGAAGTTCATGACTGTTCGTAACCGGATGATTCACAAATATACAATACGATTTTTTGATATTCACTACCTAGCGTGTATATGTATAACAATACTTTATCCAAGCGTGATAAAACCCCAACAAATACCGCAGGTCTTGGAGACATTTACAAGATATCTTCAGGAAGACATCTTTCAGGTACATTGAAAAAATGTCTTTTAGATATCTAAACGACGTCACAAAAGAGATATCTCCCAGACATGTCGAAATGATATCTTCTAGCCATCTTCAAGAAATGTCAGAAATATGTCTTGAGGGTATTCCTGAAAGACATCTTTTGGATGTCGAATCAGCATTGTCTAAAAAACATGTTGAAAGAGTTTCTGAATGATATCCGTCACACATCTTGAAAATTGTCTAAGTAAGAAGGGCAAAAGTCACGCTGTGTTCCTTTTTCAAAACTCATGAGTGATTTTTTTATGCTGTCCGGGATGTCTTAATGATACCAAAAAGACATCTTGAATACATCTAAAACATATCTCGAAGATATTCGAAATGTATCTTGAAAAAATCCAACACGTATCTCAAAAGGATGAACAATATATCTTAAGTCATCTAAAAGATGTCCTCCACATACCTAAAACATATCTTCATCGGCGTGTCCAAAACGAATCTCCTGCCAGACATTTTCGAGATATCTAAAACTTGTTGAAATTTTCTGCATAAGACATCTTTTAGATGTCGAAGAGATATCTTCACGAAAGTCTTTCAAGACATCTCCTATGATTTTAGGACATCTTTTAGATACTACCCACACAGCACTTTTGGTCTTCAAGATATCTTGAGGAACTATTGAAAAAACTTTAAGAAGTCTTATGTAACATGACAAGATATCCTTAAGATGTCTAAAACAGTTCTTACTCCTAAAGGACATCTAAAAGATATCTTTTAGAAGATCTAAAACTTTTCCTCCGTTATTATATCTTTTACACATCTTATAGAAATCTTTCAGAAGTAAGAACTGTTTTAGATCTCTTAAAAATATTTTTTCATGTTTCATAAGACTTCTTTAAATTTGGCTTGAGATCTCTTTTAGAACTGAAATGCTGTGCGGGTAATAGATATCTCTTTGTTGGAACGTCACTGGAAACTATAAGATCACGGGTACCGATCATACACGCGCCCAGTTGTTTCCAAGATTATATGCATAAAGAACAAACAAAACAAGAAAAAATATCAGAAGAACAGAGAAAGAAGTAGGGCAAAAAAATAATAGGTATGATAATATGTGGTCGGTGAAAGAAAAAGAACTCATTATATTCGGGTCAGAATCGTGTAGAGAATGCCAAGGTTTTTTCCTCTAGTAAATGAGTTTGATCAACGTTCATGCAACTTGCACGAACACGTTACATACGAATATTTTTGTATTCCTGTAGAGCGTGTGGTACTTCACACGTATATCGAAGCCGGTGGAGGGTATTTGGATCGGATTCAGCTGGTTCACGGATGTCTGGGGCGAGATGTAGATGACGTCGTCGTCAACGACAGCGACCGATATTATGAACGATCGAGTTTCGGTGCTGTAATCCGTCCGGCCGTTCGTCCGTTCGTTTCGCAAGGGGTGGGCGTATCTCTCTCTCTTTTCGAGGATGAAAGGAAAGGTCCACGCATGAGAAAGAAGAAACGGAACAAGGATTACGCAACAGCGAATATAATACAGAGCACGAAACGCTCTGTAGATGTAGCTGTCTTTTACTCGATACCACTGTGTACTTCGCTACCATGAAATTCCCTCGAGTACTACCAAATTCGTGATCGTTTAAGAGCTTGTTAACGAATGTCACTTGTTTCTTTCGATAAAAGATGAAAATTCCTTAGCAGAAAAATACATGATATTCTTGGTTCGCTTTGAGAAAAGTATTTACTGCTTTTTTTTCTCTTTTGGAGATGAAAGATTTAATGATCCGTTTTACAGTAAATAAATCAATTGACTCGAAGGAATCTTTCGAGGTGTGCTGAATCAGATTCTTTCCAGGTAAACGTTTCGTATCTGATATCTTGCAGATAATTTTAAATGGTTCTCGTATAACACTTTGCGACGGATTCTGAATACGCTTCGAAGGTTTTGAGATCTTCATCTTAATAGTCAGAAGAAAATTATCATCCACGAATCGCTGTATTAGGAAACATAATACAGTTGTGAAAGATAGTCTATAATTGATCTAATCGATTAACAGGGAGAAAAAAAAATTACTGGCATAACAAACTGATTTTTTTATTATAGCGTCTACAAAAAAAATTGCTAAAAGAGCAAGAAGAATCATCGACACGACTACATTTTTTTGCTGAAGTGAAAAAATCCCTTGCAAGGACAACAAATTTTTTTTATAGGTCCAATAGTAACAAACCATCTTTTTCCGTGAAACTTTGTCAAATATAGTAATGATTTTGCCAAGAGGGCTAAATTTGTCACTTTTATCGCTAAATTTTAGTTCAGGATTTGTAATAACTAGATTTTTTATCCGCATGAATTCATGGAAACATTCAAAACATTCACTGTTAGGGAAAATTCTTAAATTTAAATACAAAATTTCTTGTGAAATCTAATATTCCCATATTGAATTGAATAAATTTCTAACATTCAATAAAAGTTATAGAATCTTAGAATCTCTTATTGAAATGTAAAAAATTAATTAACAAATTTATAAATATATTATTAAAATTCAGAAGAAAATGTTTGAAATTGAGAATCATATTATGAAATTCAATAGGTTGTGTTATGAAAAGGTTTCATAATAATTTTATGAAACTTGGGGCGGATTTTTTCACAGTGTTACTTGCATTCTTTTTAGAAGTATCAGACTGTTTATTACCATGCGAATTATTTTCTTAAGAACGCAGAATATTCTAATACTTTTTACGACAAAATTTGTTTGTGTTTGATTGCAATTTTCGGTTATTTTCATCCTCCTCGAGTAAAATGAATTTTCCGACTTGTAAATCATTGCTCTCAACCATTTAGAAATTGACGAATGGCTCAGTACCGGTTCGATACAGTCTGCCAGTGTACAAACGTTGGCGGCCAACGTTGGTCGGACCGCGCAATGATACCGCAAAATACCTACGATCCGGTACAGAACACCAACCGTCCTTGAAAATCGGTTACCGAAAGCAACTCAATATTTGGAACCGATGTGTTTTCAAAATTTAGGACCTTATGTAGATTCATATGAACCCAGATATTCAGGCACATACGTAATACATAGATCCTGATGCGAAAACTATTATATCGAGATCAGAAGATACGATTCATGAACATTTCAAGGTAACAATTCTATAGAATTACATAGAACACATTTCTTCTTTGGGAAAGGATTCTTTTGAACTTCAATGCTTTTGTAAGTTCTTAGTGAGTCGGGGATCAATCGATGCTCATAAACTCATGGTGATATCTAACAAAAAACATACCGAAGATTGTCAGGTACTTACATAGTTCATAATTTCGTCAATAATAATGCTGTTTTCTACAAAATTATTTTATTTCATCATATTTTTCAGAGTTCAACCATGCATCGAAAAATATAGGTTTTTCATATTGTTCGAATCAACAGTGTTATATGAAAAATTTGTAAAAATAATCAAATCTTTGACAAAGTGCACTACATATTTGTTCACGTTGGTTTGGAACCCATTCACGATTGGAGACCATTGCTTGCACTGAGAGAAATCACTCAGTTGCGTGAGCAAAAATACTTTAGTTAATAATCTTTTAGTTTATTTGAATAAATCTTTATTCGATACAAATGAAAATTTATTCGCGTTTACAAGAACAATGATTTAATTCATTTGAAATAAAAAAGTTCAGCCTAGGAAACCTAGTAGTAGTATAACCTAGAAAATTGCTGGAGTGATTCCTAGTAAGGTTGTTTAGTGGTTCTCAGTAGATATTTGATTTTCAATAACCAAAAACATTTCAGTACAATCATATTTTACCAACCAAATAATTCAGTTGAAATAACATTTGAATTCAATTGGAATATTTGGTTGTCATGTCAAAATATTTATTTGTGAGGACCCGTACAGCACTGGACATTTCTACGTTGTCTCTACGTTGCCTCCCCGTGGAATCTTCGTTCATGCACGTCCACCATTTATCCACGTAGAGTCCACGGAGATGCGACGTAGAAATCGATGGATGTGCTGTTAGGGGAGTGAAAGTTTTACTCATTTCAATTAAATCCAATTACTAAACAAAATGCGTTGATTTAAATAAAAGTCTAGGTGTCTGATATATGAATAAATCATTTTACTGCTGTGGCTAGCATTTAGTTACAGCAACTATGTGATTTTTCTCAGTGTGCTTACTAAAATTTTGCCTTTGTTGATCCAACATTGGTGGAAAATTGGACAACAACGGTCAGTTTAAACATCGAGCCAGTGCCGATTGGAACGTGAAATGACGTTGGTCCAGGGACGACTCGCAATTGGCAGATAACCGTTGGTAGCCATCTCAGTACTTATGCTTTCGTTAACGTCGCCTTAAATCTGGCTTTTCTACGTGGGCATTAATACAGTACTGACTATGCGTTGAGAGATATAACTCAAATTTCACATCATACCAGGTGTGAATGAAATCTACAATTACATACTATCTATTCCAAACGTTCATATCAGTTCATGCTCATCGTATGTATATCATACTAATACCGTAGTCCTCGTTCATAAGTCTGTTCGCGGGATATCAAATGTCTTATTAAGTCATATAAAATCGTATATGTGACCTCGCTGTTCTTACACCTTACCAGCTACGTTGCAAATCCTGCCTAAGCGATCCGCTCTATTTTTGGAAATTCATTATGTCTCGATGTATTATTTCTACCGATATTTTAACTCTTTGAATTTCAGCCGTGGGATTCGTATAAAGTTCGAATACAATTTCAGACGTGTACAATTCATCAGAATGTATTGAATCAGAGGAAAGACATGAACAGACATTTCAAAATCCATAAAGTTGCTGTTAGCTCTCACTATTTTTTTGTGTTCAAATAGACGCATACGTAAAAACGTAATGATGAAATCAATTTATGCACTCAACTGTACTTTCAAATATTCTCCCCCAGTATCGCAATCTCTTTCCAAACATTCAATTTTTGACATACGTTTGTAATAACGCGTGAATACCTACTCGTAAAGAATCTATATCAAACGAAACGAATCAAGTAATCAAATAATGAAAAGACACTCATAAATTACATATTATCAAACCGAAATCGATTGATCAAATCCAAATACAATCGTTTTATTTTGAATTCAATACCCATACGTTCAATTAAAGTATAATTAAAAAGGAAAATGAATTACTAATCGATCGATTTGAGGAAGAAAACAGATGTTAATAGGTTCACTTGGCAAGCAGTGGTGAGAAACATTTATTTTCATACAATATTATATAATAATAATAGTAATAAATGGAATTAATACCGCGCAAAGTGAGAGATAATATGAAAGATCGAACCGCCACACTCGTTGTCTAACAACGCTATTCATTGCATAATTGTGAAATTGAATTGATCATGTTGTTCTACGTGTACAACCCCGTACGTAGTACCTTG
The DNA here is from genome assembly GCA_018340375.1 of Gonatopus flavifemur. Classification (NCBI taxonomy): domain Eukaryota; kingdom Metazoa; phylum Arthropoda; class Insecta; order Hymenoptera; family Dryinidae; genus Gonatopus; species Gonatopus flavifemur. Next base: position 24,248,653 of record JAFFJZ010000005.1, read on the forward strand.
TCCGTGTTGTACACCTTTGTTCGCTGCAAAGGAATGACTTCTTCCATCTACTTTGCATGCGAGCATTTTGAAAATCCAGGGGAATGAAAGTACACATATTGTTAGATAATTTCATTGAACCTTTAACGGTTCCAGAATATAATTTCAAACTTGACCTTTTCATTTAATCGCCACATTCGTGCCGATCTTATAGATCGTATAATTGATTCGAACATCGATTTTACCCGTTGATCAAGAGTTCGTAAGAGTATACACGGTAATTATGAAGCAGAATTTTCATTTCACTTATTCAAAGTGACGGATTCTCTTTGTTTTCTTTTCGAGGATCATTGTTACTCGTTGTCGAGATTAAAAAAGAATAAGAAAAAAGAACCGCTTTCTCCGCGAAAATAATATTTGCGAAAGTGCAACTGCGATGTTATGTGTGTGATGTCAGAAGGTCATAACCGAGGAACATCAGCATCTTGCTGCGACGCGATGATACGTAAAGATTGAATTTCTTGCCATTAATATAATTGTATTCCACGGAAGTGGTGTTTACACAGAATCATAAGCAAATATTATATCTTATTCTCTTGTACCCGGCATTTTCAACAATTTCATTGCTAAGTAGTTTAAGACTTTATTTGTTATTTTGAAAAATGATTTGTCGCGGCAGCACCTAGAAAAAAATATGTATTATTCACTCCAGTTGCTAAGAAGTTGAATCTGTTAACAAATTTGTTTTTAGGGCAGCAAAGAATACAGTTGTGTCAATCATTTGTTTGCTCCTTTAGCAATCTTTTTTGTGGGCGCTGTGGCAACAGACCACACGGAGAAAAATGCAACTCGAAAATATATTGATTTTTATAAAAATCTGAGACTTTTTCTTAATTTCATAATAGACTGGAAACGATAAGGTTTAGAAAACGGATTTTTACTCCAAACTATCAAAGATTATGGATATGAAGTGAAAAGTAACCAACACGATTGAAATTCAAAATGCCGAATTTATTATATTTCCATATTCGAGTTCCATTTTTCTCCCTGCGGTTTGTTATGTGCCAGCAATACTTTTTTCTCCTTGTGAGAATTTCAATTGTGTTCAGGAATTGGAGTTGAATAATTCTATGGAAATATTTTGACACTGAGAGAAAGGTACCCAGTTGGGACAAGTAACAACCCTAACAGCAAAATGCTGAACAAATATGCAGCAAATTGTTGAAAACGTACAACAACAGTTTGAAGCAATTTGCAGGGACGTTGCGTCGCCAAATGCGCAACAATATGCTGTAAATCTAAGATTTTAGCTTGAGTTGTTGTCATGTTGCTAAGAAGTTGCTTGGTTTTATGAAGCTCTCAATCACGTGCGTAGCAAATTCCCAGCAATTTTACGCAAACTTGATAAACAACATAAGAGCAACGATTGCACAGCAACTTTTGTTGTATGGGAAATGTTAGTTGCCGCAGTTAGATTTTTATTTACGCTAGCTGAACTCTAGTTGGGGTGAATAAAAGTCTAGCTGTTTGAAACATGAATGAAATGGTTTACTCAATGGGAATAAAGAATTTAGTTGTGAAAAATAACATTCAGCTGATGCAACTAAATTTTTATTCACAATAACTAAATTTCCTAGCTGTCTCCATCTACAGCTTTAATCCATCGCTGTTTTAAATAAAATTACTTTATCGAAAAGTTTCAAACAACCACGACGCAAATTTGGGAACTCCATAAGATAGAAACTTTGCGTATATTTTGATATTCGAAGTGTTCAACGCAAAATCGCGACGTGATCAAGCACAAAACCGAAATCGATGCACTTTCGATTCTTCCGCTTTTGTAAAATATGGTGTAGTCATTCTTTTCAATGCATTCGAATCACGTTGAAATTTTCTCCTTCGACTCGAAATACGTATCATCGGTACCACGTATCGAACGAGGAAAGAAAAGTACTCGATGTTTATCTTTCATGTACTGACAATGGTAAAATTGTAAAACTTGTTTTCTCACAATCGACGCAGCATTCTTTACAAACTATTCTAACTTCAGTGATAGGAATTAGAAGGCATTATTTCACAAGAATTCGCTACGAAGGACAACATTGTTGCAATTAATAAATACTATCTCTGAACGATCAATTTGTATTGTAATTTTTATGAGAATATGTAAACGGCGATGTCGGAAATGATCAAGACTCTCGTAAGTCACCGTCTTGGAATTCTATGGAATTTTATGGAGAGATCGGTGTACGTTCGCGCATCGTGTGCTTGGACGCTTTGGAACATATTATTAGGTAAACGCGAACCGTGTTTAAAGTGTTTCAAAAGTTCTTCAAGTGGTGGAAAATGAAAGGATGCCGTGCAATAATTATTCGTAATAAATCATATGAGTATGATTCGATGATTGAAAGCAACTCTGAACAATTCTCTCGCGATTAGCGTCACGATTTTCAAACACTTTTTGAGATTCTCAAAATTTCGATCATACCTGTGGTATTGTTCTGTAATTCTGTTTTTTCTACTTCCGTCATTGGCCGTTCCATTCAACAGCTGTACGTGGTACGCTGATCCATCGGAAAAAAACAGGAGGCTGGCAACGCTGGACTCAATACAAATCCTCTTCGCTTGTTCTCCATCGGATGGAACGAGCCCTCATCCACACGGTAAAAAGTCGGACTGAATGTGGCTGCATCTACTTGCAAACTTGGCTGAAATTCAATCTTTTCCTTTGTGTCGGCATTTGCTTTCGGTGCTTACTTTCAGTTGGAACAGAGCTAGTTTTGACAGCATCTTAAGGGGGGACATACTTTTGCGAGGGCAAAATCAAGAGTCGTTTTTAACAATTTATTTAAGAAAGACGAAGCGATATTTTTAAATTCGGTTCTTCACGGCTGTTGGTGTAAGTCTTGAAGTACGAAAAAAAATATTCTTAGTCGATTGGTTGACAGCGCAGTGGCGGTGCAGAGACTGGAGAAAAAGAATCGCTGCTTTTGATACGGGCGTATTCCCAGCACCTTCAGTTTTCAACTGACCGACTTGGACTTTCAGCTGTAACCTCCTCATTACATTTTCTAGAAAAGTACGTAGGATTTTTCAAAAATATTCACCTAAAAAAAATGGCGTCAATGTGAAGAAAAAGTGTATTTTTTCGATTGAAAAAATCGATCACTTCTCGATCATAAAATTGTTAAATTTTAATTTAACAAAAAAAACCTACGCACTTCCCTAGAAAATGTGATGAGGAAGCTCTACAGCTAAAATTCCAAGTCGGTCAGTTCAAAACTGAAAGTGCTAAGAATACGCTTGTGTTAAAAGCAGCCATTCTTGTTTTCCAGTCCCTACGCCGCTATTTTTTTCTTACATAATTGATTGAGAATGTTTTTTTGTACTTCAAGAGTTACATAAACAGGCTCAAAAATCTAATTTAAGCATACTTGACCTTTGATTTTGCCCCCACGAACGTATGTTTCCCCTTAAAATCAGATAATATTCAGGATGAAAGTACTACTGTGGGCAAAAAGTAAGGTGAATTTTTAATTTAAACTTCGCGGGCTTGACATTTCAGGCTAGTTCTTTTTTTCTTAAGTTGGCAGGACTGTTAATGACATCTGTGCCAAATTTCATGTCCATGTCATTATCAGTAATACATTTACGCTTGTGTTTACCAAACGACCAAGAGTGCATTTTTCGATTTTTACAATGTCTGATTCAATTGAGCAGAGAAGTGCAATCAAATTTTGTTTGCGGAATGAAATTTCGGCTGCGGAAACTTTGAGGATGTTGCGGAAGGCCTTTGGGGTTCTACCATGTCGCAGAAAAATGTTTATAAGTGGTACAAAGACTTCAAAGAGGGTCAAGAACGTGTTGATGACTTGGAACGCTCCGGAAGACCATCGACGTCAACAGATGACCAACACGTCGATGAAGTGAAGGAATTAGTGCTCAAAAATCGTCGGTTGACTGTCAGAGACCTTACTGATATGATCGGAATATCAGAAGGATATTAAGACCAGAATTATGGGCCAACAACTCTTGGTTTTTGCATCACGATAATGCACCGTCTCATACTGCACTTGTTCTTCGTGACCATTTCGCCAAAAATTCGACGCATATCGTTCCGCAACCACCGTATTCGCCTGATTTGGCTCCGTGTGACTTCTGGCTATTCCCAAAACTCAAGAGACCACTCCGGGGAAAGCGTTTCGAGTCGATTGAGGATATAAGCTGAATCGAAGACGGCGCTGATGGCTATACCGGAAAGGGACTATTTAGCATGTTTCGATGATTGGAAAAAACGTTGACATAAGTGTATTTTATCGAGAGGGGATTACTTTGTAAGGGATGAAATTGATGTAGGAGAATGAATGAAGATTTTTCATTTTACAAACAAATTCACCTTACTTTTTGCCCACAGTAGTAAGTTTCGCTTTTTATAGTGAAGAATTGCAAAAATGTTAGCACGTTATTGAGATTTTTATTTATTTGATCGAGGCGAGGACCGTTCAAATTATAATGATGACTGTTTCACTTGAAATGTTAGTTGGGGAGCATCATCAAAATTTGAAAGATGTAACAAATTCATTCTGTCTCATGTAAAAATTCACCAGCGGTGCAAGGAGACCCAGCCCTGGTGAACATTGGTGGAGCCTTGGAAGAAAGCTTGGTGAAATCATGGACTGATAACATCGTTCGAGGAATGAACACCCCAAGTAGAAATGCCCTCGTCATTGACGAGTTTTGTAACGCTTAACCAGCCAAATACACTTGCAAGTACCTCACCAGAACCCTACGAAGCACTTGCAAGCGTTGAGTTTTTGTCTAGTTAAGCGTTACGAACCTCGTCAATGACTAGATTAGCATTTCTACCAGGGCCTGTAAAAAAATTCCTTTCGAAAATTCAGAAAAATTTTACCTCATTTCAAGACATTTGCCTGAATTTTCAGAATCCGCTTCGAAATTTAGTTGAAGTTTCTTAAACTTCAGTAAAATGTATCTGAAAATTCATAAAAAAGTGGCTGTCAGAAATTACAGTCACATTTTCTGGATTTTCCGAAGGAATTTCTTTACAGTGAATTTTAACGCTTTTGGCGCTTAAAGCAACGGTGGGGAAAAATTGCCGATGCTGGCGCAAAATAGATTCGATTATTCTGCAACATTGATCGATATATATTGCAAGAAAAGTTGGCGATGTTGGAAAAAGCAGGCCATCCCGAATGATGTTGTTCATACAAAATGCAAATCACTCCCATCTCTTCTTCTTGTTTTCGTATTGAATGAAAATGTATGCAAGTACTTTCCCATTCAGGAAAGTTTCCGGAAATTATCAAGACAGATTCATTTACGACACAATATCATCGATAAAGGTTATCTGAAAATTCAGAAGAAGCAGAAAAAGCGATTATTCGACAACGTTTTTACAAAAGCGATTCTCAACCCTGGTTTGAAAAGTCTATTGAATGCCATTGATTATTCAAATTCAATACAAACTTTGCAATGGTAAATAAAAAATATTGCTGGCATAACAAGCAGGTCTGTTACTATAGCGCCAACAAGAAAAAATAGTTGAAAGAGCAAGAAAAATAATTGACACGACTAGGTTTTTTGGCTGACATAAACGAATTTGTTAACAGAACTAACTTCTCAGCTGCTGCACAGAAAAAATAATTTAGCTGCAGCAGCTAAATAGCTAGCACGGACACGGATAGCTATTAAATTAGCTCCTGCAGTTAAATTTTAGCTGTTACCGCAAATAAATTGACTACAAACGCGAATTTTTTTGCTGTAACAGTTGAAATTTAACTGCAGGCGCCAATTTAATGGCTGTCCGTGTCCGTGGTAGCTACTTAGCTGCTGCAGCTGAATTATTTTTCTCGTGTGGAGTAGATATTTTTGCAAGGACAACAAATTTCTTTGTAGGCTCTATAGTAGCAAACCATTTTTTCTCCGTGCACAATTATTCAAACCCGTTGAAACCCATCGGAACTGATTAAATTCAATAAGTTGGAATGTTCATTTATTACTGCGAAGTTTGTATCAAATCTCATTGATCAATGGGATCCGATAAAAATTCTTCACCAGGCAATCAATCAGATTAAAAAGATGCTTCTCTTCCGTGAATCTATTAATTGCTCCTGAAATAAATGTTTAAGATACAATCTTTCAAAATAATCTTTAGAATAAAATTCTCTATATTCATGCAATTCACAAAGCCTTGGAAAAAAACCGCTTCCATACAATCACACGACAGTTGAGTCACAGAAAACAATTATCGTGCACGGAGATGAATAAGAGTACCAATGCTTCCATACGTTATTTTCACTTTTACATTATCCCGAACAGCATACGCAAATGAAGAAAAAAACGTCATTTCTATAATACTTTCACATCGAATGAATGAAAATTGTAAAAATAAGAAGAAAAAAAAAGAGATGAGATTCGTTGAAATTTTGTGACCCCTTACAATCATCATTGATTCATAATCATGATAAATCCAAACGCACTCGTAACAAGGATGAATAAATTCAATGTTTATATTTCGATCTTCTTTTTCATCATCCGGTGTGTAGAATGTCACGCGTGGTTTTTTTTTTTCAAAGTGTCCAGGCATCAGAGAAGGTTGCCGCCCGTACCGCAACCTGTTGTCATTGCTATTGCTGTTGCTGCTGCGGCCTGCAATTAATCGATGTATCGAGTGCATACGTGCGTCTGAAACGAGAGCACCAATCGCAAGTTTAGAGAAAGGAAACAGCAAGCAGTTAAAATTAAATTACATATTATTGTATTCGAGCATTGTCAAGTGACTTCATTGGCCACGTGATGTAATTCAAACGAGATTCGGTGTAACTTTCCTTCAAAGGAAGAAGAGTAATAATAATTGAATGGAGTGTTAACTGGAGCAATGAAAAAACAAATTGTTCGTTTGCGGGTACGGTTGTTGTACGTGTATCTCATCTTTCCAAGTCTCCGAGGACTTTCGATGCTTACCTTTCTCCTCATCTCTTGACGCTTTTCCTTCGCGTTACCTAAACCGAGAAACCTGCAATAATACAACGGTGGAGAGATACGTATGTACATAAAATGTGGCAAGATTGACTCGCCTTTTTCTGCTCGTTGTTCTTCATCATCATCATCATCATCATCATCATCGTCGTCGTCATCTTCGTCGTCTTCGTCGTCGTCGTCGTCGTCATTTCTCGTGTATATCACAAAACCCTTCACCGAGTCCACTCCCACTCCTGAGATATCATGTACCTTCTCGGAGTATGATTTCGGGGAGATTTCCACCACCAACGCGGGCAGCAACATGGTGTTTGCAGTGGTGGCCTTTTTACGCACACTCCTCGACTTTGCGACAAAGAACCTATATGCTGGCTTAGCCGGCACAATACAACGACAGAACGCTTCTAGGGGTTAACACCGGCGTTATTCGTGAGATCGGTCGTACAGAATACGTAAGAGACAGAGTTGACTCGAGTAACTATTCATCGGCGGTCAAGTAGTAGTAATCTAAGAGGTAGCAGCCTTTCCCTTGGATTCCGCTCTGCTCTCAAACATTTCCATTCCGATGACTTGAATGATTGAGTCTAAATATAAAACCAATGATTCGCGCCCCTTCGATCGTTCAGTTGTTCCGTTGATTCCCCAATCGCGTGTGTCGAAAGGATATCCCCAAAGAATATTAATCTCGCAAAATATCAGTGTCATCGTGATCATACGTGTTTCGCGAAAGTGGGAAGCTATACAAAATCTGTAACGAATTGTAGCAGGGAACAGAATGCGTAACGGGTAAGTCTGTTGCAATACTTGATTCTATGTTCACCGAAATGTCGGATGCTACAAGTGATCACTGTATCAGTTCTCACGTGGATTTTCGATGTTAATTGCATCAAGAAACGCGATGAGATTTAAAAATATGAAATCTAGATTAATTCATTCAGAAAAATGGAAGAAATTAACAAATTTCATTTGTCCTATATTTTTTTGAATGCACTTCTTTGAAAACCGTTGAAAGTATATCAATTTCTTCAGCTTCACACTAGACCAAATTTCATGCAGATGAAAATATAACACAATGACGGAAGATTTTGAAATGCTCTAGTAAAAAATGTTAGTGGATTACAAAATGTAATGTTTTCCTCCGGAGCAATATGAGAAGCGTAAAGTTAACAAAATTCACAGTTTTATCGTTCTTTTTTCTCTACTCACGTATATAATATTCTATTAAATCCTATTACGAATGGTGAAATTTCTGATTGAATATCATTGAATTCCATTAAAACCTATTCATTTTCCCAATCGTCCATCAGATTTTATACATTATTTGTAACAGGGCCTTACTCTTTGAATCCGAAAGAATGAAAAATCACGTATTTTACTCCACTAAGTCTTGACAGTGAGCCAATCCGCTTCGAATGGAATTTTCACTCGTTTTGAGTGAACCTTAACTCTTTTAAAAAAATTCACTCTGGAATTGGAGTGGCTGTAAATTTCTACCCTGGCGGATAAATTTCGTTGTATTTTGTTCACTTTTGGCACAGCAATATTTCAATCAAATTCAATAAGAATCTCCAAACTCCAACGAACTTCAATGAAGGTCAACAAATTTCACTAAAAATTATTGAATATTCCCTAGTAGAAATTACTCTAGTCATTCTCTAGGCGATTCCAAGACCTTGCAAGTTCCTCATAAGGCCCTGGTGAGGCCTCGCAACGCCTAGAGAATTAACAGAGTGAGTTCTGCTAGGGTTGTGGACAATAATTGAGGTTTACCGAAATTTTGTTGCATTCAGTCGAATTTCGCTAATTCTCAATGAAAACCGAATGTGCCAAAAGTGAACGAAATTTTTCCACCAGGGTAACCTCAAACCTTAAACTGTAACTCTAAAAGAGTGGAAATACCGTTCGAAATTCCGACAAGCTCACTTTTGGCTGGCTAAACAGTGGAATTTCATTCTAAAAATTCTGTAGAGTAGGGAAATTCCCTTCATTCTGACCAAAACGCTCCCATTTTTTGGAGCGTTATGATCAAAATGCCTCAATTTTTTTGAAGCCCGAGTCGAAAAATTATAATGCTTATCCTTAGAGTCTGATTTACATCGCGATTTATTGCGCGACACATCAGAGTCGAATCGGACCAAAAAAACGTCAACATCAGCTCGAATGAGAATTTTGAAAGCAAAATCAGGTTGAAAACAGGGCGAAAAATAAAATCAAACCCGATTCACTTCGTAATACGCAACGAATCAGAGATAAATCAGGTTTTTGATTCTGGCGCAGTTAAAAGTGATTTTATTAGCAATTACTGATTCAGCGAGCGAATATTCATTCGATTTAATAAAATTTCTGTCCGCTGTTGCCCTTGGGGGAAAAAATGTAATAAACTTTCGATTTAATCTAAAATCGCAGAAATTATACGACGATACATAAAATTTCGATTATCACAAAAATTTTACAAGTGTCTCAGTTTGATTCTCCGAATGTACTTGAGAATACATGTAAGATTCGATGTAAACTCTGTAATCGTGATGTAATACGATGAATGTAGTATCGTTTTCAAGTGGTAACGAGAAGGGGATGCCGGGAGACTCGACCTCCAAGCGGCCTCGCCAGTGTAAAGATATATACTCTTTTAAAAATCTTCAAGCCTGCAAGTTCAAAATAATCGCACATGGAGTATGAAAGAGGTATCATCCAAAATGAACTACTTACTTTGAAATTTATCAACTTGATTCGTACATATTCAATGAATTATATAAAAAGTACATATACATATCGTGGAATCATTTTTGTTGAATAAATTGCAGCAGTTTTGATGAATGTTAATGAAAATAATTTATGATTTATGCGAAATCATCCAACTATCACGCAGCAATGTTTATTAGGTTGATTTGGTCATACAACGAACTCGTTAGCTGTGGGAGCTACTTCAACTGTTTGACTGAAACACTGACTACTTTGTGGCTGGTAGAACTATTCATGTCACTCATTAAACTGATTGCGTTACTTTACGATCCACAATAGGAGGTATCAAGTAGTCGAGGTAACTCCTCTGGTTAAAACAGTAACTACTCTCATGAACAGCTGTTGCTTGTCTTGCATTTAAAGAATAGGACGGAGGATGAGATTTTCTACAAACCTCTTTCTCTGGAATAAATTCATAACAGAACAGTTTGGTGACATGTGAAGTACATTCGCATGAAATAGTGATTACTACTCATTACCCAGTATGAGAGACCATCATAACTCGTGATTAACAGTACCAAAATCATATTCGATAAATCATTCGGTACTACAAACTCCAAGCTGTAGTGAAACATCATCTTGTTGATCAGCTGCGGTACCACAAAATGAATAGCAATTATTATCGATTTCCCGTATCCTATATCTGACCATACATCGATAATCACTGTCTCGAGATTGTATTTATCAAACAATTATTATCATTATTTCAATACCATTGTTCAATGCATTCAAAGTATGTTAACTTGACGTAAAAATACTTACTTTCATTTCCAAATCGACTAAGACATGAGATTACTCATGTTACATACCATTATTGACTAATTCAAGGCGAACCTAATGATTGTTTTTAAAGTTACGCGTAGATGGAACTTTCCTACACAAGTGTAGTTAATCGATGTATATACGATACATACATAACAGTAACGATAATTATCATTCGATAGTAGTTATGGTGATCAGAAAGTGATGGAATAAATTCAAAAATTCGAACATTTGTTTACAATTTGCTTGTACATCATTCTTTTTGATCCAAACAAAGAACAAAATTAACGGAATACATGTCAGGAGAAATTTCAATCATTTTGGTACAGTAAATGTACTATGCATATGAATGTTTTTTCCACTCTCTAAAATTTTTAGAGTCAGATTTCACTCTTTAGGCCACCAGGAGGGAGCTTATCGAAATTTCGAGTGAAATTTCCTTTCTTTTAGAGTGGGAGTCTAAGGTTTGGGGTTGAAAACTCACAGCCACTCCAATTTTATCGTGAATTTCCCACTCTAAAAGAGTCAGAGTTCACTCGAAACGAGTGAAAATCCCACTCGAAGTGGACTGGCTCACTTCTGAGACTTGGTAGAGTGAAACGCGTGATTTTTCACTTTTCCAGATTCAGGGAGCACATACAGGGCAACCTCTGCCCGGGCAAAAAACCACGTTGAAAATAACATAGGCAACTACGTTGAAAACAACGTTGTTTACCATGGTAGAATGGTTTTTCTTCGGAGAAGAAATAAACAACGTTGAAAACAACGTAGTTTTTAACGTTGTTTACCCCGTAGTTTTCCCACAACTTTTCGAGCACGGTTATGGAAGTAAAGTCTATTAAGAGGATTCTATTAGAAAACGCATTAGAAAACGTTGTTTTCTATGTTGTGTTTTTCTTTTTCGAAGAGCAACCATTTTACCATGGTAAACAACGTTGTTTTGAACCAAGTTCTCGGCGTTGTTTTCAAAGTGGTTTTTTTCCCCCGGTGACTCCGAGCTTGAGTGTGAATACGTGAAAAATATGTGGATATAAGGTGAATAGAAGAAGATTCAACTTTGAAACAACGGGGATATGACGGAAAAATTGTCAAGGGACAATATTCTTCACAAATCGCTGTATATTACTGTGGGTAAAAAATAGTAAGACTTTGTTCATAATTTGAAAATTCTCAATTTATTCTTCTAAATCTATACCGTAATCCCCTCTGGCCCCAATACACTTGTGCCGACGTTTTTTCCAATCCTCGAAACAGTTGTTGAAGTCAATTTCCGGAACCCAACCAGAAATTTACAACAGGTGCAGTACTGCACCAGTACTAGCCAAGCCTGGCAGGGTACTGGCATTTGTCTGGAATGATAACGCTTTTCAGTACTGGGGATTGAGTACTGATGCCATTATTCGCAATCAGTGCAGGGCCAGTACTGAGTTAGTACCTGGCCGGTATTAGGTTCTCAGTACTGGTTTATCAGTACATGCATATTACTGTATTTTTATGTATCCAGTACTGATCCCGTACGTGTTGACCAAGTGTTGGAGACCCAATACTGGCACTGTACTGCACCTGTTGTCAACATTGGCATATTACGGATTTTTCTGATTGGGAATAGCCTTCAATGCGCGTAGCGATTCACGTTTGATGTCTTCAATTGACTCAAAACGGTTTCCCCGGAGCGGTCGTTAGAGTTTGCTGAACAGCCAAAAGTCACACGGAGCTAAATCAGGCGAATACGGTGGTTACGGCACGATATTGGTTGAAAAGTTGGCGAAAAACTCACGAAGAATCAATGAGTGATTTTGGAACCAATCGTGCTTTCACTTTTCTTAGGCCCAAATGATCTTTCAAAATGGTTTTCACTGATCCTTCCGATATTCCAACGATGCCAGTAAGGTCTCTGACTGTCAATCGTCGATTCTCAAGCACCAATTTCTTGATTTTATTGACGTGTTGATCATCAGTTGATGTCGATGGCCGTCCTGGACATGGTTCGTCGTCAACGCGTTCTCGACCCTCTTTGAATAATTTGTACCAATCAAAAACACTTGCTCGCGACAAACAATTACCACTGAAAGCCTTTTGCAAACATTAATGATTATTTTGAAGTGACATTTGGCACAGATGTCACTGACAGTCATACCAACCTAGAAAAAAAATATTCCGACGAATGGGTTTTCGTGCGAAATTTTTTAAAAGTTATACATACTATTCGGGAAACACAATCACAAATTAGTTATAGGGATTTTCAAAGACGCAGACATTTCTCCGTCTCATCTTCGTCTCAATGTCCGATCTTCTATTTATTCACCTATATTCGATTTATAATTCACCTAGGGACAAAGTGGGGGATCGATAGATGACCTGTACGGTTCATTATCACTCAATAAACATTTTGCGTCTTGCGATATCTTTGAGCCAAGTCTAAGGTGACTCGCGCAACCCCTGTAGATTTATCTCAAGTGTCCTGAACTCTTCTCATGTGTGAAAGATTTGTGAAGGAGATCAGAAGATGTCTTCCAAGATATTTCTGAAGATACACCGGAGAAAAAAAACATTTCCTTATGATGGCGAAATCTAATTTTGCTGGGTTCCTTTTGCTAGAGTAGCAAATTATTTGCTATTACAGCAATCTTGTTTGCTACAATAGCCACTTTTTAGTTGTGACAGGAAAAATGTTTGCTCTGTGTATAATAGGGTCAATCTTGCTAGCTTAGCGAAAAATTTGCTGCTTCAATTAATCCGTTCACTGCATCTTTTTTGCTGCTTTTAAAAAAAAATTTTCCCGCATAAAACTAAAGGAAAGTCATAATTCTAAGACATTTTAACGAACTATTGGTATCAGGGAACGTTATAACAGGCTGCAATGAACTGTTCACTGCAGTGGACGATGTAGTGATTTCCGCGTAACTTAAAAATTTTTCTCAAGTGAAAATACTGAGAAAAAATCATGCTTCCCTCCTCAAATTGATTGCAAACAATCGCAGGAACAGGAGGCACCTTAAAATATGAATACGACAATTTTCAACACTATGCTCTGTGAATGTAGATTTGATGAAGTATTGAATTTGTTGATTCGACACAACAAAATGGCCCCAAATATAGATAATAACAAACCGATTTCCGTACTACTGTTATTTTCGTACTCTACAGATGTTGTTTGAACCATTTTCATCGCACCGATTAATTTGAAAGATCATTGATAATTTTTTTGGCATGATGAATTACGTGTCCACTGTAGTAGACAGATGCAGTCAACGGGTTAATCACGTTGCTCTACCGGAAATCCAGTTAGCTTGGCAGCGAATTTTTAGCTAGTTTAGCAAAAAGATTTCTCTTATATTCTGTATGAATATCTCGATTTGGTGTGTCAGCGAATTCTTTTCTCCGTGTATTTTTGAAGAAATCTTGTAAAGGCACTTCTCAAGCGTGAGAAGAATTTGAAACATCCAAGAGACAGCTACAAGTGTTACGTAAAATATTTGAAACTTGTCTGAAAGATATCACAAGACACGATATATTTATTGGGCATTTAAAGCAATTATCTTCGATACACATCATCATTAAACTCATTGCATATACACATTCCTCTCATTGTGAATACATGTCAAAACCCTACGAGGAGAAAAAATGAAAAGAATTTCACAAAACCCTGTATTTTGTAATGTTATTGCAATGGCGTTGTTCTCCAGAAGATACGAGGAATATATATCTGGACCAAGATCGCTTTTCTGTTATCTCTCATCTTCTTTTCGAGTCATTTGAGAAACAATTGTATACTGTTCGCTGAAATCATTCAGCTCCTTGAATTGTCTTGCGAAACTTTTTTCTTCTCTTACGCAGAGAAAAATTCTTGTTGGAATAGCAATTTTCAAACATCTGTTTTGCTGAATCAGCAAAACATTTTTTTTAGCAGAATATTCACTAATTCAGCAAATTTTCTGGCAGTCTGTAGACCTGCAATTCAAAATGACTGAATCAGCAAACGTTTGCTAGAGGAGCAAGATTTTTGCCGATTCAGCGAAAGAATTTGTGATATCAGCACAGCAAATTTTTTTCTGGCAGTGATGTTCGCATCACCCTGACAACCACGCTGTAAAAATTACACTGAGAGAAAGGTACCTAGTTGGGACAACTAAATGTTAGTTACCGCAGCTAGATTTTTACTTACGCTAGCTAGACTCCAGTTGGGATAAATAAAAGGCTAGCTGTCTGAAATATAAATAAAATGGTTTATTCAATCAAAATGAGAAATATAGTTGTGACAAATAAAATTCACTAGCTGTCGAATATTTGAATAGACTCTTTCTCTCAGTGTACTGTGGAATGTCCTCACGGAGAAAAAAGTATTGCTGGCATAACGAGCAAGTCTATTACTGTAGCGCCAACATAGAACACTACACTGAGAAAAATGTTCTTGTACAATTATATGTTAGGATATAACCTGAAAACTACAAAATGTACTGTCAAACACGGTAGATTGAACTGTGATTCTATTAACATCTACGATCAAAGCGAGTGAAGATAGCTAGAATGATTGCAAAGTTCACACATAATCGACAGCGTGTTTCGTCATTTTCAGAGTATACCCAAATATACCAACAATGATGGGAAATTGTACAAGGAAATTTTTCTCAGTGCAGTTGGAAGAGCAAGAAAAATAATTGATACAACTACACTTTTTTGCTGATATAAAAAATCTTGTTGACCGAACTAACGTCTTAGCTGCTAGAGTGAATATTTTTGCGAGGACAACAAATTTCTTTGTATATATATTAGCAAACCATTTTTTCTCCGTGCTGTATCAGATTAATATGAATATTTTGAAACTTGTAATTGAAATCTAGTTCAATCACGAATTCATGAAATTCACTGCAAAATGTATTAAAATTCATATAAAAATGCGTAAAAAATCGTAATGCAACTGTAAAATAAAAATTTCTTCCAAAACTGCCAAAGAAAGTGTGGCAGTTTTTTACACAAACTTCCTTTAGAAATTATCGTAAAAAATATTGTAGATATCCAAAAAGTTTCAAGATTTCATGGAGATTTTCGCAACTTCCAAAGCTTCTGTTTGTCAATCCACGATAAAAGCTCGGAACAAGGTTGTGAATTCCCAAGGATTTTTGTTTGGATTCAACAATTTTTTTACAGTGTCTGTATGAGATATAAAATTTCATATCGAAAGTCAAAAAAGTTTTGAAAATTAATACAAAATTCATGTGCTCTTTGCTTCATATGAATTCCTATGAAATGTAGGAAGCAATTTTTCACAGTCTGCATATAAGATTGACGATCGGATTAAATAAATCATAATTTCCTTCCAGAGATAATATTCTTCTATGTGTACAGAATAAGTGAATATTTAATAACAATTTTATATGGAAAATTGTGAGAATAATACCATTCCATACACATATCCATGTCGAGTGTTTAGTGAAAGTGAAGAAAAGATAAAAAAAACGGATGAGGAAAGAATAATCAGCCCAAAGAGCAAGATCGTAATAAATCAAAGAGAGCATTAGAGAACATTATTTATTACACCTTTTCCATTACGACGCGAACCAACAATCATAAAGAAGAGTGAAAAAGAGGGAAAGAAGAAGAAGGAGTTCATATAATATAGAGAGCAAAAACAATACGACAATGCATTATGGGTGGAAATGACGAGAGAAAGTCCGTTTGTTGATCTTCGAAACAATTGATCATGAACAAAAGTACGAAAGGAAAAACGAGTTCTTATCAATTCAATGACAAAGTATTTCTTCCTCCTCTACGTTATGTTGTATACCTGTTATGGATATTCGAATGATATGAATTAACATGTTACCAATAACGATGGATCATAGTACTTGGAATAAAATTGAATTGGATGATGGTGTAATCAATAACGATAATTCGAAATACGAAATACCATGAAACCTATGATACTTTGCAGAAATGTATGCAATTTGTGGTAACTTATAGCTCTTTATCTGTGATTTACGCTCATTTTATATCCACATAACGAGACCGAAAACAATTTCATAGAATACTATATATGCGGACACACATTTTTTCATCAAATTTATGACACTTCACTAGTGGAATTCGTTCTAGGCGGGCGCGAAATCGAGCCTCAAGGCTGCCCGGAATGTCTCGTTTAACCGTTTTTCGCACCAAAGTAAGAGTCAGAGTGTTTCCAATTAGGGTTAGCATAATGTTGATATATTGGAACTTCGATAATTGGTGATTTAGAAATAAGAATCGATTTATATGCGTCGTATGTGGATTGCTAAATTTTGATTCTTGAGGTTTGGACATTGATTTGAAGTGATTACGATATGCTGGATACGAAAATAAAGTCACATTTCTTGGATTATCTCTTTTTCGCTAATTTTCTATACAATCAATTTATCAATTATGTAGGTTGTATATAAAAATTATACATAAAAAATTACAAAAACAGCGGATTCATGCAGTTGTTGGAGTGAATATTTTTGCAAGTCCAACAAGCTCTTTTGTCGGCGTTATAGTAAAAAAAACCATCTTCCTCCATGTGCAGCCACGTTTTTATGAACTAAGTGATGCTGGTATTTTTATGATTCCACACGATGACAGTCTTGAAAAATTGATTAAAGAACTGAAATTTCTTGTTGCGTATTTCATATCATACTGAACCGGCTGTTGAACACTGATATTTGTCGAGTTCAATGATCATATTCCAATTAACATTATTTTCTTCCAAGAATCCATATAGAACACTCACTCCAAAAGTATTTTGAAGTATTTTTCAAGAGTTCTTCACAACTTTTTTCGAATGCTCCGAGAATGAGTGTGTTATCTGGGAAACAAAAATGTAATTCTGGGGAAACAAAACCGTTGATCTTGGGATTACTTAGATATTTTTACCCATGCAGGTATTGCCAAGACTGAAGAAACCCAAGCTTGTCCCAAGGTTGGCACATGTGTCAGAAACAAACCTCCGTGAAGAACAATTGGCCCAATATTGTTCCACGATTGTCCTGTTTTTCCCAATTGATAGTCAGTCATGGTACATTTGTTAATATTTTTGAAATGTTCACGCAAAGAAAAGGCAAATTTTCCAATGACCACACAAGCTTGTCCCAGTCTTGTCACATTTTTTCTATCGTTCTAGGATAATTCATGTACGGTATTTTGAAGGAGAAAGTCATGAACTGAAATATAAATCGATTACTTTTTTCATCCATATCTGCGATCAAAGAAGCATTGGTTGATGCTTGGTAAATGAATTGGACCGGGCCTGGCAAAATCACTGGCCCAAGCTTGTTCTGATCTTATCATTCCCAAGCCTGGGCCAAGTTTGATAAATTGTTCAAGACAAGTCTCGGCAGGTCTTATCTCAGGCTTGGTCCATCATTGGGCCATTGGTCCATACACACATGGGTATTTATTCGATTACATTCCGGTACCCTGTAAAAGAAATGCAGAAATTTATCATGTAGGATGACAACGCGTCGTTTCAAGTCTTTGAATAGAAATTTTTACAAAATATATTGTCAAATGGATCACATTATAAGACAAAAATAGATTTTCCTCCCATGTCGTGAATTATTTGACAATATAATTTGTAAAAATTTCGATTTCAAGGCTTGAAATGATGCGTTGTCATCCTACATGGTAAATTTCTTCATTTTCTCTTTTCCGTGTACGGTAATTCTTCAACTGAACATTATAAAATCACTTGGAATTGAACTCTCTTCAAATCTGAATAGGCAGGAGCGTGTGGAGAAATAATAAACACCTCTTGTCCCGTGAATTTGAAGGAAAACTCATTACAAATCTAGTTTTTTTCCTCCACGAGACTACTGATATGATTATTTTTCAATATTCAACAGATCGAAAACGCTAGATTTCAAAGACCAATTCACAGCTCTTCTCTTTGAGAGGAGGTTTACCTTTTTATTGACCAAAACAACGGGTTTTTCTTGAATTTTTTTTTCATAGAAGGAAATAAGTAATCAACTCAAAATTTTGGCTACTCGTTTAATACATCAAAGACTACAAAAAAATATTTTCTTTATCAAAAAATAGCGTGACTGTATCCGATGACGCGTCCCGTAAAGTGACCGTCTCAGAAAAAGGTGGTCTACAATCACCGCTGAAAATCAAAAATTAAGAAAATGGCGGGCATTTGAATATTTTCTTTCGTTTTTCTTGTCTTTTTTCGCTCTTTAAAGTTCTGTAAAAAAAAAATTATGCATATATCATGTTGATTGTAGTTCAGGCTCCAATAAATTTAATAAGCTTTGGAACAAAAAAAAAGGTGATCCGTCGAGTAGTTTTTGAGTAATCGTGGCCAACAGTTCAAAAAACATGGTTTCGAGTGAAACTTATTTAAAGATTTGAAGCACTTTTTCATTTTTCGGAATCATGGCCCATGTATCGACTTTTGGTGGTCCATATGGTGTCTCTGCTTACTATGGTACAAATATATGGGCGCCCAATTCAAAAATATTCATGTAAAATACACTGCGCTCGAATTACCGTTCGATTTCAATTGTCGAGACGGAAGATAGGTCTTGTTTTTGTTCCATAACTTTGAAAAAAAAAATATATTCGACCAAACGGTTTTGGTAATGTATTCTACACATAATTTACTACAAAAAAATGGGAAAAAACATTGTTTTTTTGTTCGAGAATAAGGTAAACCTCCCCTTTAAACAAACGAATTCCTATTGAAAACCTCAGAACACATTATATGTCTCGAAAACCCTGTTATCGGAATAGAAGTAGGGTGAGTGGATAGATATCCAACCTTCGAATAGCTATGAACGATTACCATATTCCAATCAAGAACTTGAACCTGTCTATTTGCGTGATCAAAGCAACATGAAATAACTCGTAACTTCTCCAGTATAAAATCCATTATTCGATAATTGTATATATTTCTCTCATATCGAACTATCGTTATACAAGCGAATCAAGAACTTCCTCATCGAATTACTTACCGATAAGCGAATTATTGTATGCTTCAAATTAATTAATTACATGAAGTTGAAACAATTATAATTACACTTCTAAAACATATTTTTCTCACTCACCCTAATCATCTTGCTCATTTTCACTACTGCTCCTAGAAAATAGGAATAAGAACCATCTACTTTTATTTTTAATTAAACAAATCAAAAACTTCAATCGCTTCCATCATTATAGGTTGTATGCATTTAATTTGACTTGCAAGTGAACTTACGTAACTCAGTATATCGGTGAAAAATTTCATAATCCCATGTTTTTCTACAATGTATCAACTGAATCTTTTTTCGTTGAATACGTTTCAAACTATTTGTATCGACAAACCAACTCATAATTTGTCAAGAAATATTGGATTCAGGAATGTCCGAACCCCAACGCGAATTACATTTCGAATCTAAACGATTATTATTGTTTAAGAATGTTGATCTGAGAAAAGTTGAATCCAGTCTTTCCAAAACCAGTTTCGTTACACAATCCACGCATGCTTTTCTATTTTGATATTTCAACATTATTCTATGAGTAATGAAAAGTAGGTGATATCCGCGTTATGTTTGGATTTGATCAGTTATATTGTGATTTCAGTGCTTGATAAATGGTTTGAATTCATTTTGTATTTAAAAATCAGAACTTATCGTCAAATTTCATAATACACAGTTCTGATTGAATATTTACGTAGTACAATGATATATAAGGTATATTTTATTAATATTTTGGCAATATTCATAGGATATTATAGTGAGCCTGTTTCAAACATTCTACGTGAACTGTAGAAAAAACTGGAAATTTACCGTGAAATAGTTTAAATAGAAACACTCTTAGAATGATCATTCTCCTCTAGTTTTCACTTTCTAAGGGTGTTTCTATTCACCCGCCATATTACTATTCACCCCCTTCCACAGTACTGTGCCTTGGTACGGGGGAATTTCAGTGAATTCATTTTTCAGTACATTCACTGAAATTTTACAGATTTTGTACTGTACAATTCCAATTTTTACAGTAAAATCTTAGCGAATGTGCTGGGATACATCACCAAATTCAATGGACTTTTCAGTCCAATGTACTGGCCGATAACTTTCAGTGAAATACTGAAAATTCTCAGTAGGAATTTTTCAGTATATGTCCAAAAAATATACACACAGAGAAAAGGTTTTATTAAGGATTACGATATTTTTATGGTACTCGTGGGATATACTTTATTATGAAGCTCTGAATCATATTTATTTCAAATGATAACAGATTTAGAGTATAGCAAACGCTCGAATACTTGTGGTTCAGAACGACATAATCAAGTATATCCCGAAAATACAATATAATTATGGTAATCCCTAATATAAACTTTTTACAGTGCAGGAAAAAACATCCTGGAAGTGGGATATTCTATAGTCAGTTATAGTCAGTCAATCATAGTTATTTTTCTTATATTAGTTTTGTAGTTTCAGTAGTGATGTTTTGTTTGAGTAGTATTTTATAGTATGGGTTAGAAACTTTACAAAACATTTTAAATGTTGTACACTGTTGAAAATTTCTTGGAATTTCATTTATTTCTCAAGTACACTGGCAAATGAAAAATCCAAATTCTTGGTGATTGAATTAAGAATTCAGTTACATATGTGATTGAATTTTCGATTGTTGCTAAATTATATTACACATAATACAGTAGTTTAGCAACTAAATATTCATTGATTTGTCATTGAAAGTTTAAGAACTTTTTCAATCGCGTGAGTGGAAATTGCTTCCATTACATGTGATTGAATCTTTATGTAGTAATTTTTAACAGTGTGAGAACTTTTCATAGATATTCAACGGATAATTTGTAAAAAAATTCTCATTTGAACGTTCCATAAACATTTTCTGAATATCCTGTACATATTACACTGGTTACCATGTTGTTTTTTGAGGTTTGGAAACTGATTCGAAATGATTATGATGTGCTAAATACCAAAATAATGTGAGATTTTCTGAATCAGCTCTATTTTTGTGAATTTGTTTATCAATAAAATTCATCAATTATGTGAATTATGTATCAAAATTATATATAAAAACTTAAATCAAAAACACCGGATATTGTGTTCGTATTGACCACATCCGAACCACTCCGAATCAGAGCCGAAACAAAGGAAACACAAGAAATTGTCTTGTGTTATCAGAATATTCTGGAAACGTTTCTGTTGCTATCCTATCTTATTAGGATATTTTTTTCAGAATATTCTTTACTGCTTGCATATTCGTGGATAGGGATTCTTATATTCAACACTAATACTGAAACCAACGCGTAGAAATAATTTGTGAATGGTCAACGATAAATCTCACATTTAAAATTTCAATTTTGGTTCGTCAACCGAAGCTGGTATAGACGTGTTGCGATCGTCGAGTTTGCTTGTGTGGGCGCGCTACGTCTGCAACAGTACCGTATAAGAAGACTGGATGATCGCAACACCTTTGCACCAGGTCCGTTTGACGAACCAAAGAGACCATTTTAGCCAGGATACTTGGATTTCACGTTAAGAAGAATAAATTATTATTTATTATAATGATATCAATTTTGTGGCAAGTTTGGATACTTCAGGAGATTTCACTCCTCAAATTTTTGCTTCACAAAACGATCCGTTTTCACAAACAAGAACTGGCTTTTATACTTCAAGTTTGCAATCTACGAAATATCCTCAAAATGTTCGCAACATTACACAAGAAACATCCACAACTCACTCCCTTCCTGCTTGATCGAACTTTCTGTCAAGAATAATAAGATTACAAAACAAAGTCTTCAGTTCAACTCCCTGAATCCCAACTTTACTCTTATCCCACCAAATTTCACTTGCGACAACATTAATTTGCATACCACTTACCAATTCTCGGTCCATTAAAAGAGATGCAACAACAAAATTCAATCAACTTCATCGAGTTTTGTCAAATGAGATGAAGGGGGAAAAAATATTGAATTCACCAATTTGGCTGCACCTTCTCTTTTTTTATCGTTCAGTAGCCGACAATACCAGATGATTATCATAGATCTTGGCTCGGATAACAAAGTAAAAGTTATTCGAACATGTACATATTCATGCATCCACATCCTTGATGCAATATTTGACTTTGAATGACAAGTCACGATATGTATTAGCGTAAGACGAACAAATCCATTACAGTTAATTACAAAATCGCGTTCAAACGTGTATAATGGAGAAGAAATGAGATCGAAGAGGCAAACGATATTTGGAAGATAACTGGCGATGAAGGAGAAGGAAGAAAAGAAAGGAGGAAAGAAAGAGATCTATGATGTAGATTGCGAGAACAGTTTGCTCAGATTTTTCACCTATATATTTACATCGGATGAACGTGTTGCATGCTGAATATAGGTGTTCGCTGCAGCAAGTGAAAGGCAACAATAATTTTCAAGAAACATACCGAGAAAGTGTAATTTGCAAAGGCACGTGCATTATTCGATCATAACTCGCATCTTGCGTCAAATCTTCATCTTACGCGATCGAAATTGTTAGTGCTGTAACTTTATTAGACACGAGTATATATAATGACGATACGAGGCAACCCTCGTGCATAAGTACAAAAATGCTCATTCTCTGCTCTAGTTGCAACAATAACGCAATTAGAAACGGAGAAAAACATTTGCTATGACAGCGGAATTTGATTTTGCTGGGTATCTTTTGCTGGAGTGGCCAATTTTTTGCGGTGACAGCAATCTTTTTAGGCACGACACTCTGTGAATCGTAATAATTGAAAAGTACTAAGAATCAGTGCATCCCACTAGTGAATCAGTGTCAAGTTTGCCACTGGTTGAATCAGTGGAAGACTTGGCGCTGATTCGCCAGTAAAATTCACTGATTCTCAGTACTTTTCACTGATTTGAATTCACAGAGCAGCAATTTTTTAGTTGTGGCAGCAAAAGAGTCTGACTTCTCCAGCAAAATTTCCCACATGGAAATAGCCAGAGTTGACAAATGGCGCGGTACTGGCAAAGTTGTATTTGCCAGACTTCGGCACAAACAACTGTGCCTATTCAGAATCATCACCGTTTTTCAACTGGCGCCAAATGTTCGCCGGATCTCAAACGGTATTGGCTTACGTTGACAGACGGTCTCGGGCCAGTATCGAATTGATACTGCCTGTAGAATACCCAGATCGCAGAGAAACGGAACCGCGCCAGTACTGAGCCAGAGTTGGTGTTATCATTCAATATGTACAAGAGACGACAATGTGCCAGTATCGGTAGAACTCTGGCTGACTACGGAATCGGTAGTCGATTGACGTTAGAATGACGATCTTAGCGATTCGGCTGTGAAGAACAATTGGTTCTGTTGTTATGTCAGAGTTCCGCCATAGTTGGCTCACATTAAAAATCAGTACCGACGCTGTTGTAAATGTTCTACTGGCCGTTATGTAAAATGATGTTATCATTTTGACTACTTGCCAGTACCGTCGATTCAACTGGCCTTGTACTGGTAAGTTTGGCATTGCCAGTACAGGCAACTCTGGCACCAGTACTGAGCCAGTAGCGGCCCGTGTTTCCATTTCCACATGGGTTGTTCCCTATTCTATATATAATATCGAAATTTGCTGGAGGAGCAAACATTTTCTGCCGCGTCAGTTAACAAATTGCTACTCCAGTAACAGGTACTTGGCAAAATTTCGCTGTCACAGCGAATTCCTTTTTTCTCCGTGTCAATATCGTTTATTTGTGTATATTTGTTCTTTGTTTGTCACCTCTCTCGTGTTGCTGTTGAAATTCAAGTTCAATGATGATCAGATATGGACACTCGAGTAGAAATAATTCGTGGTATTCTCTAGGTCTCATCAGGGCCTGACAATGAATTACTCCTATCCGAATATTTGTAAACCTATCCTTTCACAATCCATAAAACATTACTGCTTGTTACAAAAACCTGCAGTGAATTTCATATAAAGTTCAACCTACAGCGAATCTTCAAGATCAATATAAACCAGAGGATAGAGATCGAAATAATCATAAAATCTGTTAAAAAGGTAATGTTGTGCTTGACTAAACGATGTCCAATTCATGGAGTGCTATTGAATATCCTAGAATTGAAAAAATAACACAAGTTCCTTTTGCGCAACACTTTTACCAGCTTTCGAATCCTTTCACTGTACGTGGTGGTGCGTACGTGCATATACCGAAGCATAAGTTAGAGCTTTTTCACACTGTTTAGACAAATACGTTTTAAAGTGACTCGTTGTGACACCAAGCCGACTGTTGAACTGTCGATCAATGTCCGCCCACGGGTCTCGAATTCTTTTGAGACTACACTTGACTGAGAAAATAGAGTGAGAATAAGAAGGAGATGAAGAAAAAGAGAAGATGTCTAGTCATATTACATATCACGCGTGACTCGAGTCAATGGATATATAAGTACGTCGGAGGAAAGAAAAGAATAAAAATTATGTAACTTTCTAATCGTACTGCATTGTATTTGGAAGAGAAACAAGTTGAACAAATATCTCTCATGATACGAGGATTGAGCAAAATCGAATGAGTATATTGTTCTCAAGAATCTTTGTGGAAATTGTCTCTGATAACTGACGAGGCGTCGATGAGTTTGGACACTAACGTGGAGATTTTTCAAGTGAAACTATCGAAAGTTGAAATGTATCAAACGACTTAGGCCGGATACTCATGCTGGCGACTGTCACGCGTGACACCATTATTAGAAGACAGGAGAGGAAAGATCTCAGCCAGCAAAATGCTTCCAAATTTACGTTTTCGCTACTGTTAGTGCTAGTTAGTGGTAGCAACGTAGCAGCTTCCCAGACAGAAAAGTGCTAGGAAAATTTGCAAAAACTTTCCAGCAACACGGAGCAATCGTTGTTGGGAAGTTGCTGGGAGGTTGCGTCGCCAGGTGCGCAGCAATATGCAGCGAACGTGGAAGTTGTTGCCATGATGCTACGAAGATGTTTAGATACATGGAGCTATGACACGTAAGATCAAACAATCCTCCAACAATGAAACACAAACTGGTGCAGTTGCACTGCGACTTTCGCTGGCAGGGTTTTGCATTGCTTTGAAACTGCATGCTACCATAGTATATATATGATTTAATTCATAAAGTAGCACTACCTAGACGCTACCAGTATTAACAGGAAGCGCTACCAAATAGTGCTCCGAGTAAAATACTACCAAACCGCTCCCATTTCCCCAGCCAACAAAATCGAGGCAGCGCTTCTGGCAGTGGTGCTACCATTCACTTATACAGTTAAAAATCTTCTGCACATATATGGCTTCATTTATGTATGGAAATAGTATTTTTACTAGGAGCACTACTTGGTAGCGCTTCCTGATATAACTGGTAGCGCTGAGGTAGTGCTACGTTATAAATTGAATCATATATATGTTATAGTAGCATGCAGTCTCACGGTAATGGAAAAGCTACTACGTTGCTACTACTAGCACTGCTAGTAGCGGAAACGTGAATTTGGAAGCACTTCGCTGGCTGGGTTCTACACTTGAATCAAGCCACATACTTATGTACAAGGAATTTTGGAATGTATAAATGAATGATAGCATTGCTACTAGTAGCACTGCTTTGAGTTTGATGGCTGGGAAGGCTACCGTGTTGGAAAAACCCAACATGGCCCAACATGGAACCAACTTGGTCCCAGCTCAACCAAATTGGTTGCACCATACAGACCATGATGGTTGGCCCAACAACCAATAAGAGACCAACTTGGTTCCAATTGGACCAATTTGGTTCCAGCCGATGCCAGTTCCAGATCATGAGGACAGTTAAGTCAGATTCGACGAGATTACCTCCTCCATCACGATCTATCATGAAAAAGAAATCTTGAAATGCCAGCGAGAAAAAGTAAAACCCCTGGGTAATTCTGCTTCGTAGGAACTGGAATTTTGAGGATTCACTCATTGCTATCACAGCTTATATCGAACACGGTCTGACTTGAGTAGGTATCGGGTAGGTAAAGTTAGGTATAACCATGCAGGATAGTGCCAACCTAGGTAAAACCATGCTGAGTAGGATCTAGGTAGGATCATGTTGGTCCCATATGGGTAGGTTCTACCCAGCATAGTTTTACCTTCCATGGTTCAACCATGCAACCAAATTCTTCCTGGTCCTACCCAGCATGGTCGAACCCAGCTGGGATCTATTTTCTTCCGGGTCAACAGCCCAGTTGGGTTTATCCACATACGGGCCAATTGAGCCCTACCTAGGTGACAATACTACCTTCACGCAATCATTCTAACGAACCCGTTGAGGGATCCCATGCGTTGTTTGCAGTCGCTCCATGGTTACTAATTAGAATGATTGCACGGAGGTGGCGACACGGATCGATCCACCATTTTTCTCTCAGATAGAAAACCATGCGCTAAATATTACGCTTCATTATGGTACAACCCCCTCGTTTTGCTTCCGATAACGATGCTTTATGCGGAAACACCTTGTTACCATGATGCGAACATTTCTTGGTGTGCATGTCACCATTATGATGGCATTATTGAGACATTTTTCTATCTGGATATTCAACAGAAGAAATCTTTCAAAACCTTGGCTAACTGCAAATAGATCCTAATCAATTCTAAATTCCATCTCAAATACTCACTTCAAAAGATTATAAATGAACATCAGAACATACTTTGAAATATGTGCAACGTGCTCCCAGTTGCGATCGATAAAAATGAATACCTATAATTCATTCCTCATTACAAAATGAAATCATTTATGGGTGAGGAATGAATTTTTCAAATAATCCAAGTTATTACAATATCCACGAGCCTATACACAATATTATTCCAAAGATACCGATCGTTTCTCGCTATGATCGAATGCCGTTTACACCGTTGCGATCAATGTCCTTATCTTTTTTCAAAACTTTCATTAATTCTCTTCGTATTGCTCCTTTGTAAGCAACAATGAGCAGAATGATTTCCATCATTGTTGCGTCGTTAGAAACCCGTAAAGTATAATAGAAAGTACCTATTATCTATCGATCCAATAAATCATACCGTAATGATACATCATGCCGTCGATGATGAAGTACATCGGCACTTGTTTTTAAATTGTTGTTCCCCTTTCGGCGAATGTGGTACTTCAACATGTGGTAGTGAACTATCGAGTTCGAGTTGGAAAGTGAAAGAAACTTTGATGCATCGATGTGAGTTCAAAAAATCTTCAAACACTCTCGAAAAATATGTAATTCGTGAAGGATTTGAACATAAGAAGTCAAAGAAAATGTGAGTTGTCGGATGATCGATATAGAGGAGGTTAACGGAATTCCTATCCAATATCAAAATACACTAAACTCATGGACATTAATCGTTCTTACGACATACTCTCTTCATACATTGCACGTGTATCAATTCACCTGCATGGATATGTATTTCATCAACGCTCGAGTCAAACTGAACCGTACTATACTGTCGGTTCTTCTCGACTTCATAAAGCAATGATCATAAGTTTTTATCACTCTCCCCCCTATACATTTTTCATATAATAACGAGCATGTCAATGGATTATACGAGATTATATCATCCACTTTAAACAGTCATTTCAGGATACATATAATGATCTTGTTACCAAATTCATTAATAATACCTACAGCTCTATTATAATTTGATTATCCGATTTCATAATAAATCGACAAAGGAATAATTCCCTTCTCGCCGAATTTAGATTGAAATTTTTATTTATGGTGTGAATTTTGTTTGAATGTTGTACATACAAAGTCTAGAAAATATTTCTAAGCTACGCTTATTAATTATGTTAGATATCGTGATTCTACCACGCATGAAATGCAGTATTTATTTCATAGATTTCTGATACTTTCTAGTCTGGTGTAACCTGCGCTAAAGGATTTGATATTAAACTTGTTTTAAGGGAATCAAAGGATACTGGCAAACATATATTTACGAGTGTATAAAATACGCGGCTAACGATGCAGCTGAAGCTCGTAGATTGGAACTAAAGCAGACGTGGATTGTAACTTACTGTAGGATTTTTTCAAAGATGAAAATATGAATTAGGTTAGCGTAATATCCGGCATCTGATAGTTTAGGCATGCCAGTTTTAGCTTTATCTGATTGTGTGATGTTGATTTACATTTACAATGTTGAAACACTGCATCGTCTGCAATTGTATTCTAATTATATTTAATTATATAATAAAAGGAGATATATATATATATATATACCTGAGCGCAAAGAAGGATATAAATATGGAAATGGAGTACGGAAAAGAAAAATAACATCAATAATTATCATGATGAAGGATGGTATTTATATTGCTACAATTAGAAAAATGTGGTCACAAAGAATAGGTGAACGATGAGCATGAGAATCTAATTTTCCAGAGCTATATTGCAGCTCAAAGTTTGAGATGAAGGTCAACCGAAGTACGGATAGATCAAAGAATTAAAGGCTAATAACAGATGGTTTGTATCCATTTTGAGTTATCATTATTTCCTCTGAGTGTACGAATCTACGATGAGAGGAATTTCCTATATAAAATTCAAATATTTCAATTATATCTACTATCGATTCCTAATCAGAAAGTTACGTTCTAACGACTTTCACCACTAGTGATGAGAAAAACCACTCAAAGTCAAAGGTGATTATAACTCATTCTACCGGGTGTTTCAGAATTCATCATTCGCATTTCTGTGGCATATTTTGCAGCCAAAATGCAACAACTTCCCATATGAAACAAATTTCTTCGAGGCTTCGGTTTTTGAGATATGAGCATTTTCAAATTTTTTTCTCTCAAATCCAAATCACTCAAAAGCATCGTGTGCTACGCACTTGAGCTCGACGCCATTCGCTGAATTGGAAAACGGCGGATTTCTGAAAAAAATTGAAATATCCCAGGATTTTCCAATTCCAAGTTAAAGTAATTTGGAATTTTTCAGCCAATCAGCTCAGTTTTTTTCCAGAGATCCGCCGTTTTCCAACTTAGCGTTTGGCATCAAGTTCAAGTATGAAGCATATATTGCTTTTGAGTGATTTGAATTTGAAAAAACAATTGAAAATGCTGACATCTCAAAAACTAAGCTTTGAAAAAAAATTTTTTTCTACGGGAAATTATCGCATTTTGGTTGCAGAATATGCCACAGAAATGCGAATGATGAATTCTCAAACATCCTGTATAACTTCTCATTTTAATCGAATTCGAACTCTCAATTTCAGTTACATCTGGATGAATTGGAGATATACAATACACCGGATACTCGATTTTATTAATGTTCTTGGAGTTACCCTTTTGAAAATAAATTTTTAAATCTAAAAAGAATTTCATTAATCGAAAAACTGTACACTGGAAGAATTTTGTTGTAAAAATTACTAGAACAAATTAAAATTTCTCGAAAAATTACTGTGCAGCCTGTTGAAAGTGATATTTTCCATAGCTACCCTTAACGAAAATGAACTGTCAAAGTGCAATGCGAGGTTCATCCAAGTGTATACCAAAGCGCTACACTTCATTTCCACCAAGGAAGTTTTACAAAATCCACAGTAATATTTTCAAAAATTCCCACTTATCCTTCGATCCCTGAGATTCCACGGTAATTTTCCAGATAAAATTCCTTCAGTTTAAATACAATAACATTTGATCTTCGCCAGTCTCAAAGAATCATCATGAATCGACGTTTATCGATGTCTTTGCTTCCTCGAGATCAATCTCCAGAAATGAAATAAAAACAAAGAGAATGATATCATACGAATCATTCTAAATCATTTACTTTCTTTCGCCCGCGATAAAAGTACGATTGACCGCAAACAATGGCCACGATGACGAGAAAACCGCATGGTCGTTGCAACTCAACGAGGTTGTTACTTTTTTCTCTCCATGCAGCGAATGCGTGACTTTTAACAAAAAGAGTCGCGTCCAATGCGATACAATGAACTTTTCACGATTTGCTTGGTAGAACCCACTTTCTCGTAATGTGTCTGCAAAGATTCTTCAACCCGCTTGCGCAATTCTGCTTCAATACCTTCGGTGAAGTTACCATAAACCGATTTTCATTACCTTTAATCATCCTAATAGGATGTAGATTGTTGCGGAGAAAGGGAAGATAAAGCAACAAGCAGAAATAACAACATTACTTTACGCAACACATTCTTTCGCCATTTTTTGGTAATTCTACCCACACGAATGGACTTTTTCTTTCATTCTTGCTTGTATTTCAATCATCCTCGATAATCAAATCAAACAAATTATTCGTTTGATGGTTGAAGAAAAAGTTGAAAATTGCCGCACGTACGAAGAAAAAGAGTATATTTGCAATTTGGAGAACAGGAGGATTATTCTTGGAACGTAATCGAACGTACGTACGAATTCAATGAAAAATCGTCGTCTCCGAGACGATTGCCGCCAAGTGATTTCGATACGCATGTCAAGGCGATAAAACGAGTTCGGAAAATTTCGAATCTTTGTTTTTCAGTGAGATGTTTCTCTTTTCAAATACTGGTTTGTATCCTGTAATCATACGCGTGGAGAAAAAAATGGTGGAAAGTGCAATGAAAGTATAGCAATTATACGGACGAGTAGGTAATTTGATTGAGCTGATCAAAAATTTGTTCTTTGGATCTGGAGATAGAGCTTTCACTTATCACCTTGGTTAAAAATAACAAAAAGAGTGAACTTTGTTCAAGAAATCTAAGAAATGAATGGGAGATTCAAGACAATCGTTTTGGTGGAGTAAAAATCACTCTAGTTATGCTCCGGGCTATTATTAGGGTTCGCAGATTACTTTGAAGATCACTCTATATGTCAAAATCCACCAGTGATGCAAGACTGATCTACCCTTACCGAATACTGGCGACGTATTGGGAGAGTCTGATAGAAACCTGGAATGATAACGAGCGTCAATTTTGACGCCTGGGCCAAAAGTGGCCAAAGATTTCATTGGGGAAGATTAGGAATTAGATGGACCCCGGCTAGTTTTTCCAGATGTTAGGTTGGTCTCCAGCTAGTTTTGTAACGCACTTTCTAGCCTGTGCCCATCCAGATGTCCCAGGGAATTGCTAGAATGGTGTTCAAATTGGTAATTGGAGATGCAAAATCATATGTTTTCTGTAAAATCACACCTATGAATAAGGTAACAATGTATTTTGAGATGTAATCTCTAGTCAAGAATGTTGCTTTTGAATTCATTTCCATAAAATAATCCCGAGTGACAAATTGAAACGTTGAGGCTGCTTTCTATTCCTCTGATCATGTTGATGGACTATCAATGTTACTGTACGATCAGTTGATGCATGAAAAATCTACATAAACCAACTAAATGTTTGGGCACTAAAGTTAAATTCGCTGAAATGTGTTATCCAGTTGCCCCCACGTAGGTCCCATCTAGTACGTGGATTTCGTGGAAGAGTGAGAATTCTACTCTAACGGGAAGAAAGGTTCCCTTTTGGCTACCTACAGAGTGAATTTTCACTCCACTACAGTAGAATTTTGCTCTTCAGGCAGCCAGAAGAGAACCTATCATTTCGTTGGAGTGGAATTCTCATTCTTTCAGATTTAGGAAGCACAAACTTGTGCCA
Source organism: Gonatopus flavifemur (assembly GCA_018340375.1). NCBI lineage: Eukaryota > Metazoa > Arthropoda > Insecta > Hymenoptera > Dryinidae > Gonatopus > Gonatopus flavifemur. Next base: position 24,280,640 of record JAFFJZ010000005.1, read on the forward strand.
ATGCTCTTCTAACAGAGTTCATCTTCACACATCTATCAACACTGTTGTCAATTCCTTACGCTAAGCTTCCATCCTGATCCCAAGCCATTGCTCGTCGTCAACACTGATGGAATCCTCAAACTTTTACACAAATTGAAGGAAGACGAAGGTTATTTTCAATATCTATTCATCTGCGATAATTCTAGTGAGTGTGAAATAACGTGACGCTACATACGTCAAACATTTCACAAAAAAAAATGTTGATTACCGGAAATTCTTGATGACATTATATGACGTTATATAAATGTATTGATCTTCCAATCCATGGTTCTAACTCTCCTGTGTCCCCACTTTTATCGTGAAGTATAAATAAGGTGTATTATGTTATTCATTCCATCTTATGTCCTTGCTGTCAATCTCGTAAATGTATGCGTTCACTGCCCGTTTTCATTTTTCTTCCTCATAATAACTGCCTGCTGGCGTATCATGGCTCATTGAATATAAAATGCGTGCGATTGTTATAATCGAGTGTTACGTAACTTGAATAAACCATGATTGGAAATGAACTCAACCGAATAACGAATTAATTCCAATGTGAAAAACAAACGAGAAAAAAAGTGCATTTCACTCTATTCGTATTGTAGTGTAAAATCCTGAACTCTCACGATCCGCTGATATCGGAAGATCTCTGTCGTTCTAATCATAATTCGAATACGTGATATCGAACACATTTACTTAATTAAACTCAATCCCAGGATTGCACGCAGGATTCAAATTAATTTCATAATTTTATCATGATATTTTGTACTGGATGGTTAATAATATCAATTGATAATTGAAGAATTAAATAGAGCGAAGTTTTTTCCATAAACTAAGTTAGGAGAAAAGCGGAGACTGCTATGTACGGAGGTTTTATTACCACCGTTGTGTTATTATGGACATGTAACATATATGCTACGATGATTCATGACACAACAGGGTTTTTTATTGAAGTGAAAAGGAAAACAGATTGAATTTTATGATGACAGTTCCCATAAGTAATACAGAATACTTGTTTCACGGTTTTGTAATTTATAATAGTTTGTGAGAATTTCTGACTTTTATGTTTATAATTAAAAAATGATGAAATTATATATTGGATATTGTATAAAAATGATTAACGAATCAAGTTGTTTTTTCTCTTCTGTGTTTTTACATGGAAAGTTCTTCAAAACGTACACGAAGTTATTCGACGCATATTTTACAAAATTATTTCATTGTGTATTAACTTTATACTGGAACTTTTTATCTTCAAATTTTTCATCGAAGTTGTCAACAAATACTTGAATCTTCTAGGTTAATGATTGATAATCTTCTGCTTGATATTCAACACAATTAACTGTTAACGGGGAAAATGATATAACTTGCCCGAGAAAAAATGATTTAGATCTAAGTGGATCTAATTAGATCTCGTTAGATCTCGTTAGATCTAAAAAATGGAAAATGTAAATCTATTTAGATCTAGACAGATCTGGTTAGATCTACATAGATCTAAATCACAAAAAATTTCATATTAATTAATCGAAATTTGCGTGCATCTACTGCCCGTTTTCTTCACTTTTAGATGGTTTTTAAGAACTACATATTTTCGAAAAAAATCAATTAGATCTCCGTAGATCTAAATAGATCTAAATCGGCCCACAGAGCATGAATTTTTCCATTTTTTAGATCTAAGGAGATCTAATCCATTAGATCTAATTAGATCTAAATCATTTTTTCTCGCGTGGTGATTTCCGGTGTATAACCCTGATAAAATTCCCTCATAAAATTGTCCCATTAAATTAAAATTTTCATACAATTTATCAAGATTCTTAGCATATTTCAAAAAGATTCTAGTGCCGGGGTGTCAGTCATTTCATATCACCCAGTTTGAAAACTGCTGTATACATTCGTGCAAATCAAGTTTCCAAAGATTTTTTATGGCTCACAGAATGTTTAGAAACGAAGAAATGCCTTAAAGGAATTTATTGAATCAGAAAAAGAATTTAACCCTAGAATACAACACTGGGGTATTTTTGTACCCCAAGGCGTTTTGAAAGTTGTAGGTAAAGTAGGTATTGCTACATATCAACCCAGGATCCTGACCATAATTCAGTTGAGAGTTCCAAAAGAAGGAAGAGTTAATTAGAAGCGTCAATTTGCCTTTTGATTGCGACAAATAACAACTCGAAGGGAGCGTGGGGTACGGAATTACTCCAGTATTGTGGTAACGTCGGTACTTTGTGCGATCGTGTGAAAATTCATACTTTAAAATTTGAAGGAAAATCTTAGGTTTTGCAGCAGTTTTTGCAGAATTCACGTTCTCTGACATCATTCGCAGTGTTTTCATGTTGAAAAAATATGAATTAATTTAATTGCTACCAATATAATTGATTTTTCCTATGCATGCGGTAAATGCGGACAACAACCCTGAAAGAAATTGAAAAATGTTTTCTCTACATTTCTTAGTATTATTCTACCAATGACAATCGCGAAAAATTACACGAGAAAAAAAATCTTTCAGAACAATAAAATATTTAGTTGAATAGTCGCTATAAAATCCCTCATTGATTTGAATAAACTTTCATTGACTCGATTAAATATTCATTCAATCAAACAGATATGCTATGAAATATTCCATTAATGTGAACAGTTATTTGATTGAGTCAATGAAAGTTTATTCGAATCAATTAAGTATTTTATCACGACTATTCAACTAAATATTTTATTGTTCCCAAAAAATGTTTTCCTCAGTGTATATTTGCACATGAATGAATGCTTTCATAACATTTACATTGACATTCGTCCTTTGTGGAGGATCATCAATTTTTCAACTTTCACGTTCTCAAATAAATGTACTTTGAAAAAAAAATAAAAATTCTGTTTTATCCGTGTTCTAGATAATTTTTCAAAATTTCCAAATGTTCTCGGATGTTTGAAATCGGATAGAACTGCGAAAAGTTACGGTAAATTTTTGAAAAAGTGTCAAAATGCCATTTTTCGCGATTTATTTCCGCTTTAAACTAAGTTTTGCAATTTTTCAATAACAATTTGCATTGAAAGTCATACTATTGTTTTCGTCTTGAAAACATGAAGAAAATATGATGTGTTGCAAAATTAATTTTCCATGATGAATATTTGCGTAAATCGCGTTCAAAAAGCGTGGGACACTGAAATAACCCAGTGTTATGTTCAATAGCAAAGAAAATAAGTGTTATGTATCAAGGTTAATTACTTATTTTAAGAAGTAAACATTATTCAATCAATTTTCCAATTCATTCATCCATTATGATTGAATAAATACATGGACTACAAATTTGGAAATTAAAAAAATTTAATAAACTTCAAAACAATTCACACTAAAATGAGAAATCATTCATTCACTTAATTTATTAATTTATTCATTTATCTATTCAAATCTATTCAAAGAGATCTCCGTAGATCTAAATCAACAAAAATTTCATGGCAATTAATTGCAATTTGCGTTCACCGACTGTCTTTTTCCTTCACTTTGAAATCGTTCCTAAGAATTGGACATTTTTGAAAAAGAAATTAATCAGATTCGAATAGTTCTGAGTCAATTTGAATTCTTCCATTTTTTAGATTCACTTAGATATGATCCATTAGACTCGAATTAATTTACCCCGGGCAGTTTTCAAACAAACTGAGTATTCCCTCAAAAACTCTACAACATTTTATTTATCAATCAGACTTCGGAGATTTATTCTAAGAATAGAAGGGCTAACAAAATTTTCAAAAGGAAAAGCACAATTCAGGATCATCGAATAGAAGAAGTCCTTCTCAGCGTACAACATTTGTCCTAAAAAATCAATTGAATTGATTTCGATATCAAACGAAAATAGAAAAAATTTTCAAATGTACAGATATAAAAGTGTATCAAAAGAACTCTACATATTAGGTATATTTTAATCTTGAGAAAAAGAGGAGCAAAAGAGAGTCTATTCTCACCGTTTCTCTAACAACATTCTCCGATTCCCTCCGGATTAAACGGTTACGCACCATCACTCGCGCGTTAGTTGTGTAATTGGAGTCTGACTGAAAAACCGGCGTGACAATTATGTAAAAAAAAAACCGTCAGCAACCCATTTTATTCACGGTGAGAACACGAAGGTACATATTCCCCGTAAAATGAAAGATTACTTTTCTCTACTTCTCATTATTTCACTGTACTCTTTTTTTCTCTCGGAAGAAGGTCGTATGTAGTGCGGTATATGATTAGTATATGTTCTTTCACAAATTTAATAAACACCTGTGGAATCACGCGAGTTATAAATTATGTACACATAAGCGCGTTCGATTCCTGTACAGTTATCAACTGTTACGGAACTATTAAGTTATCGTCTTATTTCTTGCATTGAAAATTTTCCATAAAGAAGAAATAACTTTGTCTAACGATATGAAATTTTGATGTCAATTGTTTTCCTCGATCAAGGAAATTCATTATTAACTCTTTGAATATTCGATGCGAAATGTAGGTGAATGTTGAAGACATGAGTCAAACTTAAAAACGACCTGACCTGAAAACGAAACGATGAAGAACGACTTGATTCTGCGATTCACAGTTACACGTTTGATACGGAGAAGAAAATGAAGAAAATGAGATGTTAAAAGGTGGTGTTGTGTTTTAAAAAAGTATCTGTGGTGAATAATGACTTTGCGTTTTATTAAGTAAATTGCTGGTCATGACGAATTCAGATACGCGAATTAAATGTTTTTTCTCACCTTTTATCACTTCTTTATAGTTCGAATTTTTTTAAATTAATTATGATGATAAATTGTTGTTTTAATTTGAGGTGCTTGCGTCGGAAGAGCCATAAAAGCACTTAATATACCGTAATTTGAAAAATAAGAATACAAACAGCTTTGAATTGACCTTTGAACTGCATAAAATATATTCACATTAAGATTCCTCGTGTATTTTGGTTGGGCAAGAAAAATCATAGGAGACATGGTCAAAAAATCCAACACAGAGAAAAAAAAAATTCAGCAGCAAATTTTTTGCTATTACAACAATTTATTTGCTATCACAGCAGTCTTGTTAACTGTGACAGCGATTTTTTAGCTGTAGCAGCAAGAAATTTTGACTTCTCCAGCAAAGTTTTTTCGCTAGTTTATATACAGGGTCCCACACAGCTCGCATTGTCTAAAAGATATCTTCAGAAATAATTAAGAACAACACGGAAAAAATTAGCGATCTAAATTTTCGTTGACTAGTATGTCACTTTGGGACGGAGCACAAATTCCAGAAAAATTCGTACACTGGATTTTAATTGACAATGAAAAGTGAATTCCATTGATCAAACAATGGACAAAGTCAAAGAATTATTAAAATCTAGTGTACAAATTCTTCTGGAATTTGTGCTCCGTCCCAAAGCAACATACTAGTCAACGAAAATTTGGATCACTAATTTTTTCCGTGAATGCAAGAAGTCTTATGCAACATGAATAGACATCTTTTAGAAGTATTAAACTGTTCTTACTTCTAAAAGATGACTATTCATGTATGCATAAGACTTCTTGCATTGTTCTTATTCATTTCTGAAGATATCTTTTAGACAATGAGTGCTGCGTGGGGTGTCCAAGAACAAAGTATCGATCTTTCCAACGTGTTCCTGAGAGAAAACTGAACAACTTTTCCATTTACCATGTTTTGATCCGAGGCTTGGTTTCAGAGTTGATTCCAACGAATCAAGTGGATGCTACATAAGTATACTCTCCAATCATTGGACTAGCCGATGTACTTGCCACGTGAATTGTCAACTTATTTTGTTTATAACTCAAAAACTAAGCTTCGGATCGAAAGATTTCAAATGTAAAAGTTGTTCAGTTTTCTCTCAGAAATACGCTGGTGAAATATTGATACTTTGTTCTGGGACATCCTGTATAACCCTCAAAATGTTCTAGAGGAGCAAACATTTTTTGCTGCCACAGCTTTTTGCTCCGCTTTTGCTCCAGCAAAAGGGACACAGCAAACTCAGATTTCACAATCCCAACGATTTTCCTTTCCCTCCGTGCAATGAGCCGATCGATTTCTATTGATTTTGATGCGGAAATACAATTCAAACCCATTTATATTATTTTTTTAGAGTTTGAATGGGATTTTTCAACCAAGGAGAAGAACGACATATTCCCGATTTGAAAAAAATTTACATTCAACGAACATTGAATGAATCTTTGAATATTCATAGCTTCATTTTAGGTTCAATAAACGTGAACTAGTTTATTTTCTTGAGGTTGTCACTTTTCGTGTTATAGACAATTATGAATAGAAAATTATACAAAATATAGTCAATTATTCTTATTTTTCATAGGAAATTTTATAATTTTAATCTCAGGAATTTAATACGAAATAAAAAAAATATTATCGAATGAATCAATAAGAAGATTCAACTAATTCGCAGACGAATAAAACATTGGATCTCCATGAACGTATATAGGTAAATGAACTGCAATAGTCACGAGGTGCACAGGTTGCATAATTCCTACAACGATTACACCATCCCTGTGCATCTGTGAGTTATACGAGCGAGTCACATGTTTTCGCATTAACGTGTTACAATACATTCATCCATCCATGCACATAAATATTTCATCTTCAAGCATCCATTTCCTACTCTTTCTCTACTTTTCCAACACGAAACTGGCTATATTATAAAGAATGAACAATTTCATTAATGTTTAAATAATTTGCTAACACGGAGAAAGTATGATCAACTATCGGGAGGTCAATTACAAAATGTGGATATAATTTATCAACGAGAATGAGCTCCGACTATGAAATACTATTCTCAAAAACGTTTAGAGTTCATATCGACATTGATTCGTGATATTATTTCATCATTTAATTAAAAATCGATTACTAGTGAAACCGATTGGAATCTAAAGTGGGATATAATTACTGCACGTGATACGTTTGCGATGATTGAAATATTCCCAAGAAACGGTTGCAGAATGTTACGGAATCCGCCAACCTATCGTAACAAAGTAAAACACGAGCGTGAAGAATAGAGAGTTTGATTCAAATATACCGATAGTTAGATAGATAGATAGATAGATAGATAAGATGTAATAATTGATCATAAGTCAATTACAGAGTTATGAATTAAGAACGAGAAATAAATAGTTTGATGTAATGTTTTATATCTTGTTACAGATCCGTGATATCGCGGAACCGATCCGCGATAATCGGACTCCTGTTGCTGTTCGTCGTCCACGTCTGCGACGGTCTACAATATCAACCAATCGACTTTTACGGGGGTGGAGAAGAATGTGCCTTAATTTTGGACAATACCGGAAGAACGAGTCTCTACGATTATACTTATAATTTACTACGAGGCACATTGTAAGTGGATATTTTTATACCAAATTTAGTTTTTAATATCATCGAAAAGTGAAACTGTTGATGGGGTAATATCACCTGGCACGGGAAAAATAATTTAGCTACAGCAGCTAAGTAGCTAGCACGGACACGGACAGCCATCAAATTAACTCCTGCAGCTGAATTTTAGCTGTTACCGCAAATAAATTGACTACAAATGCGAATTTTTTTGCTGTAACAGCTCAAATTTAGCTGCAGGAGCCAATTTAATGGCTGTCCGTGTTCGTGCTAGCTACTTAGCTGCTGCAGCTAAATTATTTTTTCCGTGTGGGTCCACGAAATTTTTTGCCATTTTCTAAGACTCACCACAAACGATAGAAGCAACTTTGAAATATGGAGTTTTGCGCATATGAAAGGACTAGTCTTTGAGTACCAGAAACACATTTCATCATATTTTTACATCACAAAATGGTGGCATATCAGCACATTCAAAATGAGTCTGTTCATTTACATGGGCGTACCGCTACACGTCACAATTATGAATGTAGAACGAAAAACCAAAAAGTTTCTCAAAACCCTGCTCAAAGAATCCTATTGAACCGATTGATTCTCATCGATTCCGAAGCAGAAAACTGATTCAAACCCATTGTTAATCAATTTTTAATGAGTTTGAATCGGTTTTCTGCATCGAAATCAATGAGAACACTCGAAGAAAAAAAGTTGCTGAAACAGCAAACCTCGAAGATTTGCTTTGCTGATATGGCAAAACTTGTTGCTGAATTAGCAAATAATTTGCTATCACAGCAATAATCTTGCTCTTTTAACAAGCGCTTGCCATTCAACAATCCAGAATTGTAGATATACAGACAGCTAGGAAATTTCGCTGAAAGAGCAGAATTTTTGCTGTAACAGCAACCGTTTTGCTGATTTGGCAAAGCAAATTTCTTGGAATCGCTTTTTCAGCGAGAATTTTTCTCTGCATGAATCGATCGGTTCAATGAGATTCTCTAAACAGAGAATAAAGTACAAAATCTAGCGAACATCGTGGGATTTTTTCGATAAATTGAATACGACAGATTTTATGAGGTATTCTCGATCGATTTAACAAAGAAAAAATCGAAAAAACAATCAAATCAATGCCATTTTCTTCAAAATTAATTTTTCGAAAAAATCCTACGACGTTCGCTAGATTTTGGACTATATTTTGAGAAACTTTCTTGTTTTTTGTCCTACATTAGTAATTGTGACCTGTAGCGGTACGCCCATGTAAATTAACCGACTTATTTTGAATGTGCTGATATGCCGCCATATGAAAAATATGATAAAATGTGTTTTTGGTACTCGAAGACTAGTACTTTCATATGCGCAAAACCCCATATTTCAAAAATTTTTCAATCGTTTGTGGTAAGTCTTAGAAAATGACGAAAAATTTCGTGGACGCAAGGTGATATTACCCCTTGAAGAAGATGAAATGATCATCCTGTAATAATCGTGATAGTTTTGTACTCGAATGCAAAAGAACCTACAACGATCATTTATCAAAACGTCACCGAATCTCATTCACAAAGGAACAAAATTTCATTCAGAAATAATGCGAAATACCAACGAATTTGGAAATCCAATGATTCATCGATACGTTTTTTAAACATCCCACATATCGACTTGGAACAATAAGTAAGATAACTGGAGTGCCGATAATGGTTGACTCACCGTACATTAAATTTATACAAACAGGTACATGCACGCGTATACACACATCACGTAAGGAATTGTATTACATAATTGTGAAATACGCTTGCGAGTGTGTGGGAAAGGGCGACGACGATCAACAATTTCGCTCAGGGGGACAGAATGTTTGCGATATCAGGTCCTTTACTCGCGGGTCTCTGGTGAAGCAATAACCGAAAAAAAACGCATATTATACGTTCGTATAATGTACATACGTAATAACGGCATCTGAGGCATATATTGCACACATTTTGTGATATCTACACGAAATCGAAGTAGCAATAAAAATATGAATCATATGCCCAGTGAGCATTCAATGATAAACCTCTCTCTCTCTCTACAGTATCCATGTTAATGGATTATAAACTTACATATCTTATACATAAATTCGCATTCGTCCTTTTTGTTCTGACAAACGATTGATATTCGAATTATATGTATGTTGTCCAGTACGTATACAAGATTATGCCACAAGTTGTCACAAACTTCGAAAAAAGAAAAAAGAAGATAATAATCGTTTAATGAACAACAAAAGTTGAAAGCTGGAACTGAAGTTTCGACGTGTGCATCGTTAAAATACTGGTCCAAGAGCACGTGTCTGTGATTTCTATTGCGCAATGTGTACCAATTAAGTTCAAGTGCAATTGTTTTTATTATCCAACAATTTTTCTCATTCGACATTCGAACGAATGAAAGTTTCGATTCCGTGATGATGTGTGTGCGTAATGAATGGATGGTATCAATGGAATGTCAATTATCTGCGAATGAAAGCTGGAAAAGTTTGATGTTGATTCTTATGAAAATTATTATTGTCGTCGTCATCGTAAATGCTGTATCCGATCTATCGATAAATCATAAATTATGTAAAATTCTCGTGAGTTTAGGCTGGGCGTGGGTTAACGTGATTTTTGCACTCGTGAAGAAAAAGAAGTAATGTCAAAATCGAAGGACAGAACTGGATGATACAACTGACGAAATCCAATTACCGTTGCATCGTATAATTTTCAACATTCGGAATAAGAAAACTTTGGAAATTTGAGATTTTTGAGACGCGATAAGGATAAATATGGCGTGATCATTGAGATGAAAATTTAATTTCATTCGAAAATATAAATGAAATGTTCAACAGCTAGTGATGGGCGATCTTCAGAGAATTTCTGATTCTTTTTGGTAGAATTTTTATTGAATTTAGATTTAAATTGTATTAAAAATCGACGAAAGCTTGATAAATTTTTCTATAGAAAAGAATCGATTCTATCAAGATTGCCCATCTCTTACGCATGGTGGAAATACTGCTGCAATTCTCCCTCAACATTTGGTGGAGTTGTTGGATTTGTTGGAGTTTTCCCTCACTTTTTGGAGGATTCAACGCCCAAAAAACGGAATAGTTCCCCTATTTTTTATGGGAAAGCCTCTGGTAGAAATTTGTCTGGGCGTCCCATTTACCATCCACGTAGTAGATGGGACCCACGTGGGGTCAACTGATCGTACAGTAACATTGGTAGTCAGAGGAATGAAAGGAAGCCCAAACGTTCCAATTTGTCATTTGGGATTATTTTATGGAAATAAATTCAAAAGCAACGTTCTTGACTGGAGATTACATGTCAAAATACATTGTTACCTTATTCATGGGTGTGATTTTACAGAAAACACATGATTTTGCATCTCTAATTACCAATTTGAACACCATTCCAGCAATTCTCTGGGACATCTGGATGGGCACAGGCTAGAAAGTGCGTTACAAAACTAGCTAGAAACCAATTCAACATCTGAGAAAACTAGCTAGGGTCCATCCAATTCCCAATCCTAATTTCTACTGGGGGCAATTTTCTCACGACCAAGGAATGGAATCCACCACTGAGGGATGGAAAAACTCCACAAACTTTTCGCAATGTGATTTTTCCACAACAATATACGCGAAATTGAATTTATCAAAAAATCTGAAATAGTCAGGAATGATTCTTCGAAATTCTATCTATACGCAGAGATTTGATGAGTTTTTGAATTATAATTACGGAATTATAATTGATTCGGAATCGATGCAAACTTGCACGATATATTTGCAGCAATATTCGACAAAGATACAATGGTTAACAAAGCTGCGGTATCAAGAGCAGATGAGGATTCATTCTGCACCAATGCATACACAATCAATATAAGTTTATACTCCGCTCAAGGTCATAATATAAATATATATATATATATATATATATATATACATATATACGACGATTATTGCAAAAACGATGCATTCAAATTGACTTGGAATTGATTACGCCACGAGAAGAAAGGCAGTGGGATTTCAATTTTTAATCAAGGACAATAGCGGGTAGATGATAGAAAATTAAACAAATACAATATATCGTTGATTAGATATCAACCTTCATGGATTTGTATATATAAAGTGGATGTATACGTTGAGAAAATCGGGGTCATATGAAACACTCTGATGCCCGTTGAAACTATTATATCGGGATGTAATAAGACACTGGGATAAGAGTTTCATTCTATGAGGGAAAAGTTGCCGGTAACATTTTACTGTGAATTGATACCTAGTCGATTCTCGGGAGAACTTCATAGAGGTGGGTGGATGTACAAGTTGTATCATAATTCTCGAACCAGATTTTATGGAGGGGGACTTTTCAGATGAGTATATGAATAACTTTTTGCTTTTTGCAGAGTTTTTTCTTCCCATATCCGTGCAAAAAAAATAGGGAAATAGAATGAGGAAATTTTACATGGACGAGGAAAAATTATCTAAGGGTTTGAGCTATGATTCATGCTTCCAAATTTAACCCTCAAACGGTAACGTCCTTTTTAGTACCCGCTAATAGTAACCATGGGTCATTCATGTCCTGCGTATTATAAACTATTCTAATATATATTCAAAAAAATCTACAAAGATTTATGAGCGTAGTTTAAGTGATCTATTTTGGGAGTCTACAATTTCAATTGCCAACAGATATTATCTAAACGTGTATTTTTCAACACCCATACAAAAAAAAACGAAGAAAAAAGGGTTATTTCTATGGATTTTCGAGAAAAATAAAATGAAGCATAGCTTTTTGAGGAAAAAGATTGTGTTTTTTGAAAAAAAACACCACATCACTGTTAGATGGGGAAAAAGTATTGAATTTCAACGGGGGATGAGAATACAATAAAATGACACGATAGACGCTTCTACATGATCATTATTACAATAGAATGCAAAATTGTGAACGTTGAATCTTCAAATCAACCAATCCATTTGAACCAGCTGTTTGTTTTGGTCTGGACATAAATGACCCATGGTTACCGTTTGAGGGCCAATACCAAGTTTCAAGTTGTCAAAAGGTGGGTTTGCGGGAGAAGAATGTAATTATTCAGATATTATTTTCTTTCAAGTTATAAAGATTCCGAGAATTGATATGAATTGCATATAACTTTGAAAATTGTTCCACCCAAGTCGATTCCCAGACAGCACTGAGACATTTTGTCAACATTCACAAAACGTACCTCGTTACAAACGAAATGTTTGAGAAACGTTTTGTGACATTTCGAAAAGGTCTCATGTATGTTTTCAAAACATGAAAATGTCCTGGTTTCTTTTATTCACATTCTCACAAAACGTGATTAGCACGTGTTGAATTTGTCCTTATAAATCATCAAATTGATAACATATCCGCGGATATTTTCATTTAAAACAAATCCTAAATCAATTGTATTCAAGTACAACAATCTTGTGTGTAATAAATTACACGTATAAGCTTATGGAGTGCTGGATTTAATGAAAAATAGTTTGACTCTGAAGGGCTATTTAATATCTTTCTTTTACTCTCTACAATATGTGTACTTTCATGATTTTTTATGTTGCCCAGTGAGAATCAGTTGATTATGTGAAAAACAATAGGGTTTTACTATTTTTTGATGTATTAGTCATGTATTAAACTCTGAATATGAATGGTTCGTAGGTTAGCAATGAAATGGGGAATTTTCATAAATCATACAAATGTTTTGACGATGTAAGTTTTACAAATGTTTTGGAAATGTAATTGTTGGATTCAAAGGTCTCCTAGTAGAAATTTTGATATGGAAAACACCAGGTTCAGATCAGGCATTTCCGTTCAGGGCCTGACTTGAGTATCTGACAAGGCCCTGACAAAAATGTAACGCAGGTAAAAGACAAGGTCCTGATTAGGAAAACCAAACGTTTCCCAATTAGGATCTGATCGGGGTAGTAATTGAATTCCCAATCAGGATCTCATCTAAGCTATATTCTAACATTCAATTTAATTCTCATGGAATTCACTTTTCATAAAATTTTTTGAAACTCCCCCAACCGAAGAAATTCTACCGATGATCCAAATACACCTCACTTGAACATTGAAAAAGAAAGACAGGTAAATTTCTAACGAGTCCTGTGAAAATTCTGAATAGTTTGATACATTCATCGTTCTGAATTGATCAGGTCCTGATTCGGCTGTCTTGTCGGTTATCACATGATTGAAATGCGGATGAGTCAAAGCAATCCTGATCAGGTCCTGATCAAGATATCTTGACAGTTACCTCACAATTCAAATACGGATAAGTCAAGGCAATCCTGATCAGGTTCTGATAGGAATACCATGTCTGAGTTACTGAAAGGCAAAATCTGACGGGGACCTGTCAACAACCTCGCGTTACATTGTTGTAAGGTCCTAAACAGGATGCCATGTCAGGACCTGATAAGGTAATTAACCCAAATAGAAAAATGTCTCAATGATGCCATCATAATGGTGACATGCACACCAAGAAATGTTTACATCATGGTACCAAGGTATTTCCGCATAAAGCATTGTTATTGGTAGCAAAACGAGGTGATGGTACCGTAATGAAGACATAATGTTTACATTTTATGCATCATTGCAATCTGAGCGAAGTTTATGATAGTATGTTTACAGCACATTATGTTACAAAATATTCAGGGCATGGTTTTCTATCTGGGTAAAAGTTCTCCTTAATTAGGAGTTCCCTATTGCAGTGTTACGAGGGCCATGCTTCTCATAGGGAATTCCCTGTCAAATTTCAAACACGCAGAGAAAAAATGTATATTCAAAGCATCACAAAATTTCTCCCAAAAAAAGGAGAAAATTCATTTCAAAATTTACCAAATATTCCTAAAAAAATTGAAAATTAGGTAATCATGTGCACAGAAATCCATGAAAATTCAATGCACGTGTGTAAATAATATTGAAGAAACGTGGGAGAGTGTTGTTTCGTCCTTCGGTACCGTAAAGGTTCGTTATACGCGGATAGCTGAGAGTAAAAGCGAAAGCTGCTAACCGAATGGAATGATAGTGGCGCTTCAATGCCAGGGGTGGTTCAGTAGTATAGGTAGTGCGTTGCGGTAACAGGATATGCCAATATTCCTTTATATCTTGTATACACAGATGTACCACATACGATTGGAATACTTTTCGGTTACCTTGATGTATAGATTGGTTTATAATATTGACTCATAGAGATGCTGGAGTGAGATACAACAACGAAATACGCCCATAACGAATTCTCGAGAAACTAGGTTAGTCAATAAAGAATGAGTATATGAATTATGCCACTCGCGTTGAACTGGTTGAATCGCATGGATGTTAAATATAGTATTAAAATATGTAATTTTTATTTTTTCTCAATTCATATTGATTTATAGATAATATGATTTATGTGAATTGTATCGTCGTAATCTTTCCAATCTTTGAATACCCCAGGGGATTCAAATGGACCAAGAAATTCATCGAACGTTCCACTGCATAAATATTCGAAGAGTTTATTGATTCATAAATCAGACAGCACAAAAGTTCAGGATGAATTGATGATGAATACTTGAGGAACCATGAGAGTTCATAAAGAATTTTCCAAGAATACATCAGGAACTGCCCATGTGGGAAGGATGTCCAAAGTTTTGGATGTTTTTTCCATATGGGTGCTGTGCTGTTCGGGAAATAAAATCGGAGAAAGTAATTGTGGGTGGTTTTATCCTCTCAATCGATCACTCGTTCGAAAAATGGTCAATTTCTTTTCTGTTGTATTATTTTCACTTTCCACATTTTCTAAAATATTTCGCTTATGAGATATATAACCCAGATAACATGCAACCTTGTCAGATTTCTAATTTGATTGTTTTCGACTGGTTATTGACAAATTCGTCAGTGTGAGCCTGCCACAACTTTGCTGCAAGAGTTTTGTAAGCTTGTACGTTTGTCATGTATCAACTAGGAGGCTTATATCAACCTTGTCACAAGCTCGCCTGACAACATTGCAGCAAGGTTAAAATGCTATCTGGGGATATATGATCAAAAGTTTTATATAGATTGGACCTTTATAGGCTCTAAAATACGGGGTTTACATGAGTCGGATGGATTATAATTTAAAAGAGGGTGCCTCGTGTGAAATGAACATTCTTTTTTCATTGCTTTAAACATTCATTTACACGGAGGAAAATTTTCTGTTATAAATTACTAACCTCACTAGTATATTGAGGATATCCTTGCATTTTGAGATTACCCTCACAGCACCACAGTCCGAGAAGAATTCTTGCAGAATTCATCAACAACACAATCAGTTCAATAAGAATTCTTTATGAATTCTTCTGGGACTTTGGTGCTGTATGGGTATATACCAAACATTCTCTTCAAAAGTACCAGACTTTCCGTCACGTAATGTTAAACGTTTGATATATAACCTCAAAACACCAGTATATCCTCCCCGAAGAGAACATGAAGGTCCAGCGAACGTTCAGATTAGATCTGGATAGATCGGGCCAAAGGTTCATGAAAGCTACCTTTTAGTTTCACGGACGTTTGACAAAGGTTCTACGAGCGTTGGAATGTCCACCTCGGAATACTTTGAGGAAACATAGATGGAACGTTCGTTGAAGGTTCATCGAAGGTTTGATGAAACTTCATAAAAATATGCATACTTATATTGATTTATATCAATTTATGTTTATTGGTTAATTGATTGTTCATATAAATTGATAAAAATTGATATCAGTATAGATATTTTTGTAAACCTTCATCAAACCTTCGATGAACCTTCAACGAATGTTTCATCTATGTTTACTGAAGTTATTTCGAGGCGGACAAATTAGAGGTGGACTCGAGACTCTTGAGAAAAATTCAAAAGTAGTAAATATCATTCAATTCCACGATCTTCGAAGGCAAATTTCTACATTAAGTCAAGTGTGGGCATGTAATAGTTGAAAATCACACATCTGAGAGGCTGAAATTGATTGCAACCAGGACACAGAGCAATTTTTTCCCACTCAAGACCAAGACAAGACGAGACAAGACCTTTTTCGAGATTGCAACAGTTTTGAATCAACCTTAGTGTTCAAAATCAAAAAGATATTTCCAAAAATTTTCTCCGATTTTATTCCTCAAATATTTGTACATTGAACAAACGAATTTTGCATTAGAACTGATAAAATTGAGTTTTGTTGGTTTTACTCGAGAGTCTTGAGTCCAGCCCTGGCGGACAGTTGAACGTTTATAGGACCTTTGTCAAACGTTTGTGTCAAATGTATTCCCAGGATCTTAACACGCAGAGAAGAATTTTAGCTGAAACAGCGATTTTTTAAAATCTCATTTGCTGAATGAGCAAAACGTTTGCTGTTATGACAAAAATCTTGCTGTTTGAGCAAAGTATTTGTTAGTTCAGCAAATTTCCTAGAAGTCTGTATATCTATGTATGGCAAGCGCTTCCTGAAAGAGCAAGATTTTTGCTATGATAGCAAACTTTTTGTTAATTCAGCGAAAGGATTTGTCATACCAGCAGAGCAAATTTTCTTCTCCCAGTGGAGTCCGAAGGAAAGTTCTAAACGTTCTTCGGAAATTACCAACGTGGTGCGGCTTAAGCGGTGCCGAAAGCAGGTGAAAAAGAACGAGGATCATCAACAAACAGAAAAAAACAGTACAGTTTTTTTATCTCGAGCTGACGGAAAATTTTTTTTTTTAAATTCAAAACTTAGGCTCTCTAGCAACGCAGATAAAATCTCGAAGAATTATTCCCAAAAATTTCAGATTCTTTTCATGAATTCGAATTCTAGTAATTTGTTCAGAAACAAAAAATAACATTTTTGGATGGTAAGCTCGTATTTTCATCAATAAAATTCTCCCATTAATTTTTCGTCGGCATTTTATATTTCAAATAATACCATAACTACATAATTTATTGAATTAGGGATTTAAATTCAATGTTTCGAAGAAATGAAAGACGTTGATTAACGAATATACATATAGATCACCGATAAGATTTTCATGTCAACGAAGAATTCTGAGAGAAAGAAGCGACAAATAAGAAAGACTCTCATGAAATAAAGTACAGGACTATATTTCATCTATCATCGAATAAACTATTTTCTTTTAATAAAATAATAGAGTCTCGTTAAAGAAGTTTATACAGATGTAATTGAAGAAGGAAAACAGATTAACTAAACATTCATAACATTGTTTTATTTACAGCCCTTCCACTGTTGGATCACAGTCGTGCATCACATATGAGGCTGTCAATCGCGCTTATCTTGAAGCGAGAGAACGTATTCGTAAGTGATAGTTAATTCCATTAGAAGTATATCTTTCGAGATTATACGGTTATTGAATCTACAAAATTATATATATTATGCTCGTTATAACGAGAAATTGTACCAGAACGATTGAATTTATGTGATAGTTCTGACATGATTTACTTCTTTAATCATTATTATTAAACATAAGACTTCGGATTGAAAAGTTCTCATTTCGATAAGAATTTGATATATTTCTCCGCCCGAAAAGAGGAACCATAATCGTTATATTCTTATAGTTTTATCGTTTATATCACAATCATTTCTGTAATCTCAAAATTAAACATCAATTCTAAAGAGAAAATAATGAGAAAATTTAATTCCCAACTTATGAAATTTGAATTTGGTGTACATTTTTGAAACAGGAAATGTATAATTCAATATTTTTGCATGCTAATTTTCTTGCAAGATATGCTCGCATTTGCAATTTTGAAAATTTTCCACTGGATATAGTTGTTGATATTGCGTTAACAAACTCATTTGCTACATCAAAAATCCGAGTGGAAATATTTTCAAAATCATATATAATTTATATGGAATTATGTATACACTATATTGAATTATATACAAATTATATATAATTTCGAATATTTTCTCATTGGAGAATTTTCAAAGTGGTAATTTCTACGTAAATAAAAAACCTAGTAGAAATGCTTTAAGGGGGTAAATCCCTCTGGACGACTGTTTTTTCAATAATTTTTTATGGAAAATTGAAAGCATTTATTGAAAATTCGGAAAAGTACGTGATATCATTGACATTATGACGTATCGATACAATTCTTTTGAAGTACAAGAGAAACAAAATGGCGGCTCTGCAGTCCTCCAAAGTTGACGCCTCGAGTTTGTGCCGTGCAATGCAATGCCCAGGTCCAGGAGATGATCTGTCATCAAAAGGAAAGATGTTTTCCATTAAAATGTGTTGGTACGCTTCGCATGAACCTAAATTTATTAAAAATAAAAATTAGAGACCAAAAAAAACGAAAGACACAATTTTTTTTTTATAAACAAATTGTTAAAAACAATATTTATTGTGAAAATTATATTGAACTTTTAGGTTCATGCGAAGCGTACTAACATATTTTAATGGAAAACATTTTCCCTTTTGATTACTGATAATATCCTGGACCTGGGCATTGCACGGCGCAAACTGGAGGCTTCAACTTTCAAGGGCTGCAGAGCCGCTATTTTGTTTCTTTTTACTTCAAAAAAATTGTATCAATACTTCATAATGTCAATAATATCATGTACTCTTCCTAATTCTCAATGAATGCTTTCAATTTTCCATAGAAAATTATTGAAAAAACAGTCGTCCAGAGGGATTTCTCCCCTCAAGCTTTCAAGAATTGTGTAACGCTATACTAGCGACACACAATAAGACGACCAGCAACAGATGTCTTTTAAAAAAACTTTCAGAGATCTTTTACACATTTTATAGCCGTAACAAGAATTTTTGCGTCAACTTTTGATTAAAATAAACGCAAAGAAACTTTATGGTTGCTTTGAAATGAACAAAATTAGATCCACAATAATTAAAAGTTTCTTATAAACAAATAAATATCATTTCAGTCAATCAAGAAGTTTCTTTGCGTTCATTCCAACCAAAATTCTCCTCCTCTGGAATAAACTATATTTTCAGTGCAGTTGTATATATCGGCAAATTGATTGTGAATTTAAGAAAATTCTTTCCTTTGCATATCAGATAGAAAGACTGTAATATAACTTTCCTGCGGATTTCATGTGTTTTTTTTCTGTTTTTAAACTAGATGTATCGCAACCTAAGTCAGAGAACTGGAGACCAGAAGATTTAGCATCGGTCGGTGAACTTCTTTTAGACATATCCTTGAATCTCGCTCGAACGTAAGTCTACAATAATATAATACCTTCATCACGATATAATATCGTAACTCCAACTTAAAATAAACCTTGTGAACATTCGAAGGTTCATTAAATGTTCGTTGAATATAAGTTACTCCAAAATCAACCTCAAATTGATTTATACGACCAGTGTTTTCGAAGGATATTAACTTCCTATTCGTGGCAAAGATGATTTACTATTTGAAAATTATTTTTTTATCGCAAAAACCATGTTTTGAAGAAGTATTCATTATTAATTCTCAAATAAAAATTATGTATATATATATATATAATGTTTGAAAAATTGTAGATTCGGACTGTCTTATGAAGAAGTTCACAAAAGTCTTCCATTGATCGACACATCGAAAACATTGATTCGCGAAGTATGTCCAGCTTTTCTGAGCAACGTAGAATGCCGGCCAGGAAAATATCGTCGTCTCGATGGACTTTGCACGAATCTTCAAAATCCCACTTGGGGCGCAGCTTTGTCACCATTTACCAGGTACTCGCCGATATATTTGACAATTTAATTCCCAAATGAATGAAATATTTCGCCTAATGCATATTGCTTCAGACTATTGATCGATATTTTGATTTCGTAGACTAATGCCCCCTCAATTCTCCGATGGAATGACAGCACCCAGGATATCCGTGACCGGTCACGAGTTACCACTAGCCCGAGTAGTTTCTCGTACAATGCATCCGGACGAAGGTTATCACGATCACGCCGGCACAGTCATGGTGATAGCTTGGGGACAATTTATGGATCACGATTATACCCTCACCGCCACACCTTTAGGTATGAGGAAATGACTAATGATTAGAGAGAGAGTGATCATCGAAGGGTTGAAATTGTTGATTTATCCCTAACAATGATATCGAACATTTTCAGATCCTATGAATCGTAACGATCCCGAAGAATGCTGTAACCGACCACCACATCTGAAGAACCCTTACTGTAACGAGATATTAATCCCAGAAGATGACTATTTCTTCCGTTTATTCAACGTCAAATGTATGGACTTTGTTCGAGCATTCCCCGCAGTTAGGCCAAATTGTCGACTCGGTGCTCGAGTTCCATTCAATCTTCTAACCGGTGTTCTCGATGGAAATACGGTTTATGGTATCAGCGAATCTTTTGGAAGGTACATTCGCGAGTTGGATAATCTCCGTGCATATTGAATTTTGTAAACACTTTTCGTGCTTGATTGATGATACTGAAAGGCTTGATATGGATTGAAAATTTGATTTTCGAAAAAGGAACAATAAAACAAATTATTTTACAGAAAATTGAGAACCGGATACGGTGGATTGCTTCGAATGAATCCAGTCTTTGCCGATTACGGTCTGAAGGATTTGTTGCCATTGAAACTCGACATTCCAGACGAGGGTTGTACTCGCCCCAATCGTTCCATGTACTGTTTCGAAGCAGGTAACGTTATGTTCTTTAATTCAAGTCTTATCTACCACACGTTGTTCGTTCATGATTCTCCATTGTGTAATCTATGAATTACATTAGGCGGTCGCGAACAGCGCACCGAGGAAGGCTGTAAATATTTATGAATGTAGGTGAACGTGATGTCTCTCTCCTACACTTAACACGCTTCAAACGAAACTCGATCCTGTAATGTCTTATTTAGGCGAGATTTCAAATGAAATCGTTGCCGTAATGGCAAAACGTGTTTTTAAATGATAAAAAAAAATCCATCACATGCTTATCCAATTACATTATTCATCGTTTGATATTTGATTTCTATTATATAAAATTGTACTACGCAATCCCTTGTTCATTGTTATATTATTATTCATTTATTTTCGCATATTACGCGAAGGAGATTATTCGTTATTGTAATGTACGTAATGTATGTTACAATTTGGAATGAAGAAAAAGATTTGATATCGTATGTTAATGTATTTTTTCCCTTTCTATGTTTCAAACGATAGGTGAAATCCGGGTGAACGAACAACTTGTATTGACTTGTATGCATACGTTGATGGCACGTGAACATAATCGACTTGCGAAGGGATTGGCACAAGTGAATCCACATTGGGACGATGAGACTTTGTTTCAAGAGGCGCGACGCATCGTTATTGCTGAAATTCAACACGTCACCTATAATGAATTCTTGCCGATTTTACTAGGCAAAGATGTTATGGAGAAATTTGGACTGTTGTTGGAAAAAAAAGTAAACTGTGTGAATTTATATTTATTATTTTATTATATTTTGCTTTGATTATTCTTTGTTTCAATTTTGAAATATTTGAAAAGGGAATCGTGAGGCTTGATTGATTCATAGCTACAACAATTGACATTGTAAATGGAATTTATAAATTCTCAGCGATTTTTCAAGCGGCTGTGACTTTTTGGGGTAAAGTGTGTCATCAATGGTTCCCGAGGAAGGAATCATTTTAGACATTCTTGTAATACTAAAAAAGATCTGTACAAATATTTTTAACACCGACATAGAATTCAAATCTTGTCCTTAGATGTAAAAAAAAACATTAGAATCTAAAAATCTCTCACGAAAACCCGAGTGGCAAAATTTTCAAATTTATATATAATGTGTATATAGTTTTATGTCACTTTCAAATGAACTGTATTGAATTATATATGATTTTGAAAATTTTTCCACTCGGGAAGTCTCTGAAAAATATCGATACATTCGTACAAAATACGTATCATGCTTTTTCATCAAAATTTTATGGAAAAGTATGAAGACTAGATATAAATTTCACAGAAAGTTATGGGGGGGGAGGAGTATAAGGACCAAAAAAGTCCAAAAGACAAAGTTGTTCGCGATTGTACGGAAAAACGGATTAGTTTGGAAAATACAACGATTTGTTCGTTAGCGCACAATCGGTTGTTTTGGGTGTCGAAGGGCAATTTTGGGTTGGAGAACCTGAATATCGAACTATTTCCGTAAGATTGTGAATCCACTCTTTATGATAAACAATTTGATTATTCAGATCATTTTTGCGAACAAAACATATATCCTCGGGCAGAATTGTTCGGATGGGCAAAGTTTCTCATTCTAAGAGGAATAAATTCGTTAGGCATCATTTTATTGACTGCTCGATTACACTGGTCAACAGCCATTTTGATGCTTGATGTTTGAGAACTGATTGGGAGTAGTTTTAGGGCACTGCATACGAAAATAACATTAAATTTGTTGAATCAGCTCATTCTTTATACATGAAAATTATGTATAGAAGATAACAGAAAGTGAGCTGATCCAAGAAATTTGATATTCATTTCGCATTCAACGCACCAAAAGCATGCCGAATCGGTTACCAAACCTCGAGCACCAGAGAAAATTTGTTGTTGTTGACCGGTACTGTTAATTTGGATACAGCTTCCCAGACAGCACAAATGATCATTTTGAACTCATATAACTCCTCAAAGAATTCTTGAACAGTTCGCATTATGTCAGTAAACGTGAATTCAATATGGATTCAATCAATTCAAAATGAATATATATTGCATGTCTGAATAGTTCTGAATAACAACTGAGTTTTTCATCAAGAATTCAAAGTATTCATAATGAATTCATGTTTACTGTCATAACAGGAGCTCTTTGAAGGAACTCTCGTGCTGTATGGGTTATAATTTAGTCAATGTTCACAGATTATTATGAAATTCTCAATGTCACTCGACTAACCCTAACAAATCTGAGAGTTCTCGCGAAAAACGTTCCAAGCTCCCAAGGGAAACAATCTTCAAAATTATATATAATTTCTATATGATTATATGTAACTCATATAGGAACTATATTGAATTATATCTAATTTATATGTAACTTTGAAAATTTTTCCGCTTGAGTTCATTCGTTCCAATCCCCACTCCTGAGAATTCTGATTTTGATTAGGGAAGTGCATATATAACTTCTTACAAATGAAAAATTCAAAAATATTCTACTCATAAATAGTTGTTTGTTTCCAAAACAACTACCTTGAACATTTCAAGGTATGAAAGCTCCGAGAATCAAACCCTATAATAGAATGAGGGAGATTCTCTGAATGTTAAGGGGGCTTTCTGGTTAAGATTTTCAAGAAAAACTTTTTTTCCAAACATTTCTTTCTCATAGAAAAAATTTAGATATATTTTGAAATATTTGTTGGTATGTTTATTAAACATTAAATATTACAAAAAACTTTTTTTCAGGTTAAGGAAGATTTTTTTTTCCGTTATACTAATTTAAACAAAGAAACACCAAAAAATGACAATGGGAGTGATTTGGAGCAACCGGATGATCTAAGAGAAAAACGAAAAATGGCAAATCATTCCTTATTGAAGTGCCTATCGCATGAAGTGGGATTTTTTTTTCATAAAAAAATAACAAAATGGTGGCCATTTTTCACCAATCAAAAAGATCCTAGTTCATGTAATAGCAACTTCAACAAGGAAGAATTTGTCATTTCGTTTCTGTTTTCTTTTTCAGGTCATCTGGTCGTCCCAAATCACTTCCACCGTCATTTTTTAGTGATTTTTGTTGTTTAAATTATTAGGTGTACAAATAAGTTTCCGCGGTTTGTCAAAAGATGGCCCCACCAGAAGGTTATGGAGAAATTGTCAGATGTAAAACGTAATATCCCAAGTTTAGTCATCAAGTTTAATCATCTGGCAACACCATAACCTTAAAGTACTAGTGATTCCGTATCAGCATCACGTAATTTTTTTCGTGCAAAAATGTCAAGTTTTATTCCGAATAAGCATCATTTGCGGGAACTTTTGATTTACTTCTTTAATGTGAAAAAATCTGCAGCTGAGGCGCATCGATTGCTTCTAGAAGCATATGGTGAAGCTGCTTTAAGTGAGAGAAGTTGTCAGGAATGGTTTCAAAAGTTTAAGAACGGTGAGTTTGACGTTAAAGACAAAGAACGCAGTGGAAGGCCGAAAGTGTACGAAGACATGGAATTAGAAGTACTATTGGAGGAAGATTCGTCCCAAACGCAAAAAGAACTTGCACTTACTCTACAAGTGACTCAACAAGCAATTTCACATCGTTTAAAATCGTTAGGAATGATTCAAAAACAAGGAAATTGGGTTCCATATGAACTAAAGCCGAGAGACGTTGAACGCCGATTATGCATGAGTGAAATGCTGCTTGCCAGGAATAAAAAAAGAGTTTTTGCATCGTATAGTCACTGGTGACGAAAAATGGATTCACTACGATAATCCAAAGGAGAGAAAGTCATGGGTGAAGCCCGGCGAACCATCAACCTCGACAGCTAAGCCGAATATTCATGGAAAAAACTCATGCTGTGTATTTGGTGGGATCAGCTTGGTGTCGTGTATTATGAATTGCTGAAACCAAGCGAAACCATTACTGGAGCTCTCTACCGAACACAATTGATGAGATTGAGTCGGGCACTTAAGGAAAAACGCGCCCATTACTACTCCAGACACGACAAAATTATTCTTTTACACGATAATGCTCGTCCACATGTTGCGGCGCCGGTAAAAACATACTTGGAAACACTCAACTGGGAAGTTTTACCCCACCCGCCGTATTCACCAGACTTAGCCCCTTCTGATTATCACCTGTTCCGGTCGATGGCACATGGTCTGTCTGAGCAGCGCTTCACATCATATGAAGACACCAAAAATTGGGTAGATTTGTGGATAGCGTCAAAAGATGAAGAGTTTTTTCGACGGGGTATCCGAATGTTGCCAGAAAAATGGGGAAAAGTAGTGGCAAATGATGGAAAATACTTTGAATAAAACGTAATGTACTTTTCCTTTACAATAAATTCCTAATTTTTTATAAAAAACCGCGGAAACTTATTTGTACACCTAATAGTATAACAAAAAAAAATTTTTTTGTAATATTTAAGGGGTAATATCACTTTGTGTCCAAAAAATTTGGAGTAATTTTCTAAGACGTGCTACAAACGATAGGAACATTTTTAGGATATGGGGTTTTTTACATATGAAAGTACTAGTCGTTGAGTACCAGAAACACATTTGGTTATATTTTTACAATACAAGATGGCGACAAATCAGCACACTGAAAAAAAGTCTGATCTTTCACATGGGCGTACCGCTAGAGGTCACAATTATGAATGTAGAACAAAAAAACAAAATTTTTCTAAGAATATAGTGCAAAATCTAGAAATCTACGTAGAATTTTTTCGACATCATCAGCTTTCTACCGATTTAATAGCCGATTTCGGACGATTTTTTCGAAGAAATCGAAAAAAAAATGTCAAAATGACGCCATTCTCTTCAAAATTTGTTTTTCGAAAAAATCCCACGTAGATAGCTAGATTTTGAGCTATATTTTAAGGAGCTTTTTTATTTTTTGTTGTAGATTGAAAATTGTGACCTTTAGCGGTACGCGCGTTTTCACCATGAGAAAAAAAACTTTATTTTGACCGTACTACCATGTCGCCATTTTGGATTGGAAAAATTGAATAAAAAGTATTCTTTGTACCCAAAGACCAGTACTTCCATATGCAAAAGACCCCATACATTTATAATTTGTTTTGTCTTCATGGCAAAACTTTGAAAAAAACGTCAATGTTTTCGTCCACATACCTAAAAATTTTCAAAACGATATCCCAATTTTTTCTATGAAAAAACAATCTTTAAAATAAAAATTTTCCTTGAACATCTTTACCAGAAAGACCTCCTAAAAGAATTCCCATTTATATTGAAAGGAAGATGTACCAGAGTCATAGAATAGATTCTAATCTTTAGAATTTGACTTCGTACAATGTAAAAAGTCTCTGTGAATTACCGAAAAGGAGAGTATGGTGAAAAATGGACGAATTTGTAAATTTCCTTACAAATCTTCTGTGGATTTTCAAACAATTTTTGTGACTTTCCAAAAAATGTTCTGCAACTGACAAAAATTGTGTCTAAATTTACTACAAAATGTTTTGTAAAAAACACTTCTAAAATTGTTTTGTGAGTTGGATAAAACAGAATCAATTTTCTATGTTTACAGAATTATTGGGACGGATACGATGAAAATATAAATCCAGGCGTAATTGACGCTTTCGCCGCAGCTGCATTTAGATTTGGTCATTCGCTGCTTCCCACTGCAGTTGAAAGATGGAGTAAAGCTCATAAATTCATCGGTGAGTCTTTGTAATTAAAATATGAGTCATATATGAATGTATCCAATGGATACAGCTGGATCCAAACAACATCAGAATCCATCAAAAATTGGTTCAAGTGAATCATCCTTATAGGGGAAAGAATCTATATTCTTCATGTTGAAAATTTTATAAGATAAATTACATGAAACATGTATTCAATCTCATTATGTTTTTGTAAAGTTGTAATATATTGACATTATGATAAATATTACCATAAAGAGGATTTAAATTAATTTGGAACATAGTAATCTTCGAACAACCATGAAGAAGAATTACAATTTTCCATTTGTGGGAAGAAGTACATAAATGGTGTTTTTGAATAAGCGTCGAGTAATTTCCGTTACAATGTCAGTATATCTCACTATAATAAGATGATTATAGTAATTTGTGATATGGAATCCCTAATAATTCATGTTCAAATTCATTCAAAATGCGAATTAGGAAATTCCTTGATCAATTCTATTAGAAGTCTTGATTTTGTATTTGTATCAGCTGATTGGCAAACTTCGAGCTTGTAATCTTGTTTGAGCTTTTGAGATGTATGTAAAAAGATAATAATTTATTATCGTGCTCTTTTATCATAAAAATGATAATTCGATCCCATTTATGTTGAAGAACATATGTTTCATTATTCGCCACATTTATGATTGATTATGTGAAAAAAAGTGAAGTAACATTGCACTACTGGACAGTAGTTTAACCACATACTTGAGCCGAACTGAGTGACCATCTTGCTCTTCATCTTTACAATTGCATCTTTTTTTTTATTTTAGATGTATTAAAAATTCTTGGAGAATAATTATAATTCAATGTTCTTGAAAACGACCCACACAAGACTACTGTCCCAGAAAAATTCATGAAGAATTCTTGTTGAACTGATTGTATTCTTTATGAATTCTTCAAGCATCCTTCTGGGACTGTGGTGCTGTGAGGGGAATCACAAATCATCAAATTTCACCGACCTATTTTCAAATAAATAGGAGAATGGAGTCCTACCATTCTGTTCCTATCATTGATGATTCAGATATCAATCGGATATAAATTAATATTCATTTACATTTACATCTAGTGCTAGAAAATTTTTTAATAATTTTGTTTGTTAAAATATTTGCCTCTAAGTTCATTAAAAATTAACATAAGGTAACAGCAATATTAGTTGACATTATACTCAAAGTTAGCGTTTTTGTATGTAATATTACTATTTACAACAACGAAAATTCTGCTACCTTCAGTGTTTGATTCCGAAAACATGTATTTTAGTATTCCTTAGGAAAGTTTTCCTCGTACATGCAAAATTTCCGTATTCTTTCCCCTATTTTTTTCTCAAAATATGGAAAAGTTCTCTACGAGATGATTTCTACTTCATTCATACCTTAATAACATTCTGAGGGGCCAACTTACTAACTCTATTTCTTAACATTCGTTATAGCTTCCAAGAGATTGTCAGATTTGATTAGGAGACCATACGATTTATATCGAGCTGGGGTACTGGACGAATACTTTATGGGACTCATGAATCAAGTGGCCCAAGCTATGGACGACTCGATCACTCAGGAAGTAAGTCGAATCCATAAATTCAAGCAACAACCACGATCAACTTAACAAATTAAAATTCTCATCGATTCCATTCAATTAAAATCAACAACAAAAAATCCTCATTTTTTACCCCATTGAGAAACTGGTATTCATTATTTATGTGTCTCTCTTTTGATTCTTTTTATTCTCCTTTTATCGTTTCCTCGCGCGCACAGGTGACAAATCATCTCTTCAAGAAAGTCGGCGCCAAACACGGTATGGACTTGGTCTCCTTCAACATGCAACGTGGTCGGGAGTTCGGTATCCCGAGTTACATGGAATACCGGTCGGTAAATCTCTTTGTTCTCGTATATTTTCACATCGAGGAAAAGGAACGTGCTTTTTTCTGCTTCTTTTCCCCCCTCTCGTAACAGTTCCAACCAATTCACATATTTCTTTCTTCTCTTTGGTATTCCAGAAAATTCTGTGGCCTTCCGGGTGCTGATACCTTTGAAGAGTTGTTCGGTTCCATGCCCAATGAAACCATTAGGAGATACATGACCATCTTCGAGTGAGTATAGAGAAAATTAGAAAAGTAGAGAACAGGCAAATAATTTGCTTTCACGAATTTCAGACATCCATCTGACGTGGATCTGTGGTCCGGCGGTGTTTCTGAAAGACCACTTCCGGGTAGTATGCTTGGACCGACCTTTGCCTGCATCATTGCCACACAGTTCAGTTACTCTCGGCGTGGCGACAGGTTCTGGTACGAGCTGCCAAACCAGCCATCGTCCTTCACACTCGGTAACGCACGTTTACCCGTATTAATTTTTCCAACTCGTGTATGCATTTCGATGAACAAGATATACAAAAATTTTAATCGAAGATAATGAAGATAAATACACATGTGTATATATATATAGGTATAAGAATAGTTTATTTATATAATGAAAGAGCGGTGATTGATTCATCTATCCGCCTTTGGAGATAATTATTTCAGATAGGGAAATTATTCCAACATTTTCATTTTCAATGTAACTACTTATCTATCTACTTTTGCAAATGACGTTCTTGCATTGGAAAACAATACAATAATCACAACCATGATAAAACCGGTTCAAATGTTTCTGTAATACATTCTGGGAGAGAAAGGAAAGGAGAATCGTATTGTATTGGATATATCATTCATCAATTTGACACTTATGTTCAATTTTCCTTTTCATGCTTTCAGATCAATTGAACGAGATCCGTAAGACCAGATTGGCCACACTCATTTGCGATAACACGGATTTAATCGACACAGTACAAATTTATCCTATGGTTTTACCGGATCATGAAATGTAAGAAAATTTTCATAGATTTCGAAAATTTATATTCAGTTCGTATCAATAAATACTTTGAGACTGCACTGTTCTCCAACGATTGAAATCCAAAGATTGAAAATTTCGTCTAGAATTGATACACAGGGAAAAATTTGCTGCTGAATTCACCTTATGTTCGATAAATATAGGGATAACATTAAATTGCTGTAATATATACCGCAATATCTATTAGACTTATCGCGATTTATGTGACCACTGCAGCAAATTTTCATTTTTATCGGAGACTCTGGTTGATTGAACAGGAATTTCGGTATATTTTACAGCAATTTAATGCTGTCCCTATACTCAAGCAGCACCAGAATATACTAAGAATGTTCTTAGAATATTCGAAATATGTTCTATGCACATTCGAATGAGACTGTTTCATAGGTGCTATGCATATTCATCGAACGTGTGTAATCGAATATACGACGATACGTTAATTGGACGTCGATTGAATGAATATCGTATATTTCGAATGTACTATGTACGTTCTAAGTATATTTGAAGCAGTCTCATTCGAAAATCCTATGAACTTTCATTATATGTCCTTCGTATCTGATTCGTACATTCTACCAACGTTTCCATTTTTCATATACTTTGAAATTACCCATACAGCACAAATGTCCACGCAAAGAGCTCCCGTTATGACAGTAAACATGAATTCATTATGAATAGTTTGAATTCGAAATGAACTCTTGATGAATAACTTAATCTTCAGGAAGAATTCATATCACGAATTCATAAAGAACTATCCAGGCATTCAACATGTATGCATTTTGAATTTCATATTGAATTCATTTTCACTGTCATAACGGGGACTGTTCAAGAAGTTCTTTCAGAAGTTTTTGTAAATTCAGACCCTGGTTAAAAAATCCAATAGGATCCGATGAAAACCGATTCAAAGATAATCGGAATGAATAGGGTCAGTCGGAAAGGCTCAGCTACCGATTCAAAATGAATAGAAATTAATCGGGATCTCTTTTTTATAGGATTGAATCGAGGATTCACCGATAGAAAAATCTGTTGTTTATTCGAATTAATAAGACTTCGCGTGATCTGTTGGTCTGTATAAGAGATATCTGATTGGATGATTAAAATTTTGTTCATTTCATAAGGCGAACCTCAACCATAACCTCAATTTATTGGAAGTAACCCATGTAACACAGAATATTCTGAGAATATTCTCACAACATCCGTAAAACGTACTGTATCGAATATTCTTATGAAGAGCGTAGAAGCTTCGTGAATATTCATAGAAGATTCTTAGAACATTTGAATGGGACTGTTTCAAATATTCTGGGAACGTTCGTACAATATGCGTACAAAGTTTGTAAGTAGATTGATGAGCAGCGCATGCGCAAGCATCTTAATGACATGAATTTAGTAATGGCGGATAATGTTATTGACAGGCGACAGACCCTCGGATAATATATTATTTCAATTCGTATTTGGGGAATGAGAAATTTGTAAATGTGCATTTTAATATCCCGAATGTTTTGAGAGCGTCATGCGTGAAAAATAATCATCAAAAGTGTCATGAAATATTAGGAAATATCGTATGTATTATGATTGCTTGTTGCGATCATAAGTATCTCATCCATCCATTTGAATCCATAATATTGCTAAGAATCCATGATTACAGATGTTTAATGAGTGAAAAAATTGATTGTGAATCAGTTTTCGGTTATATACAGAAGTTATGTTGGCAGGAATTTCTATTTTGACAGCATTTTCTTATAATATTCCCACAATATTCGTGGTATAATATTCTGAGAATATTTGAAACAGTCTCATTCAAACATTCTGAGAATGTGCGTAGAATATATTCGCACTTAATAAGAATCTTCATAGAATATTCGAATATCCTCAACGTATATTCTTAGAACATTCTCAGAACGTGCTTGTGCTACCTGGGAACGGGGAAATGTGTGGAATTGAAGGAGTAATGAGTTTTTTATGGGGAATTTCCGACTTAGTTTAAAAATCCATGAATTAATTTGATCAATGGGTTTTAGTTGGATCATCCCAACATTCGAATCTATTGGAAATAATCGGAAAGTTTACAGATCCTAATATCCTACATGAGAAAAAAGATTAGTTGAAACAACTAGTTAACTTGTAAGCGCATATGGACCCATTTTTTTCCGTTATGACAACAATTTTATTCATTGATTTGACTAATTCAAAAAACTGGTTGAATCAATAAGAAATTGGTTATTCTAACGAAAAAAATGGGTCCATATGCGCTTACAAGTTAAATAGTTATTTCAACTAATCTTTTGTTTCCGAGTACAGCTATGTTCCGACAATAACCAATTCAGTTTTAGAATCGCTTTTATTGCATCAGACCATCGGTTTTGAATCAATAAAATACCGATCAAATCCAATTAAAAACTATTTTATTGGTGTCAACCGGAATTTTCATTGATCATAAAATACTGATGGAAACCAATTTGACAATATTTCATTGGTATTCATCGGGATTTTTATTAGTAATAAAATACTCATTGACAAATATTTTATTGGTATCAATCCGAATTTTTATTATTAATAAAATAACCATTGAATCCTATTGAGAAATATTTCGCTGGGATCAATTAAAATTTTCATGTTCAATAGTATACCGATTAAATGCAATTAAAGAATATTTCATTGATATCAATCGGAATTTTCATTGCTCATAAAATACCCATTGAATTACATTGGAAAATATTTTATTGGTATCAGTCGGAATTTTCATTATTAAGAAAATATCCAATGAATCCCATTGACAAATATTTTATTGGTATCAATCGGAGTTTTTATTATTCTTAAGATACCGATTGAATCCAATAGAAAAACATTTTTATCATCAGATTCGATCAGTTATTTTTGACCAGGATATGTTTGGCAATATGTTCCTTCAGAGCAGCGTATTAGGATAGCTTAGAGGTTAAGAAGGCAGGTCTTACAGGTAGGTAGCCCGGTGATAGTTCGAATCCCCTCCAGGTAGGAATAAATTTCCCAAGTCATATGCGGAGATAGAGGTGTTGGCACATTCCCAATTGGATCCAGTTAAAAAATAATTCATTTACATTAATCAGAATTTTGATTGACAAGAGATTTTTATGATCAATCATACCTCAATTGGAGTTATGATTGATCATAAAATACCGATTAAATCGAATAGAGAAACATTTTATTGGTATCAATGGGAAATTTCCGATGCAGAAACCCAATTCTTTCCAATAAAATTTTTTTTATCGCATTTGATCGGAATTTTTGTTGATCATAAATTACCGATTCAATCCAATAAGAAAGTATCTTACTGGTATTAGTGGGAAATCTCCGATGCAGAAACTCAATTCATTCCGATAGAATTTTTTTTTATCGGATCCAATTGGATCTTTTAACCAGGGGAATGAGAATTTGTGCTGTCTGTATACAGAAATTTTCTCTCCGTGTATGCAAAACAAATCTCTAAAGAACTCAGAATGTTTTTACGTCAATAAAAGATAAATTAATAATAACACATTTGTTTTTTGTATTGTCAACAGTAATCCTCGAGTACCGTGCCGAAGTGGCATATTGCCTAGAATGGACCTTAGCAAATGGGCAGAATTCCCTGCTGTGCCGAATAATCACGCAGCTTACGTGAGTAATATAGGAGCAGGTCAATATGTGCCAATATTGGGGAAGTAGACAAATTGAATTGTAGTAGCGTGTATCCGAGAGAACGTGTTGCCAAGCACTTTCTTAAGAACACGCTTATCGTAGACTCATCTCTACAACAAATTCTGCACGTGAACCACGGAGAGCAAAAAAAACATACCATATACATTGTACATTTTTTCGCCTTTATTTAATCTCATGTTTATCAAATAATTCTTGTTTCAAGTTTTGCACTACATAAGTTGAATTGAAGTTGACCCAAACGAATCTCTAATGAACCACCAAGCACTGATTATCGCATATTTCATATTATATTAAGCGAATTGGCACCTGATTAGAGATTTGTATACATAATTGCATATTTTATAAATAATTTTAGTTACTGACTTTGAAACCTGATTTTGATAAATATGACATATCTTCATACAATATAATATTATTGAAAAAATTCCAATACTCATAAACGTAGATTTAACACGAAAATTATAAATGCAAATTTTCATTTAATATTTACATTAAGAAGTATTTTGTATGTACGATAAAAGAAAATCATACACATTGCACAATTTTTATACTCTTTTTGGAATAAAAATTGTAACATTGTAATATTGTAGCGTTGTAAAATTGTAAGATCAGAAATGAGTTGGAATAGAGTACTGATAACAACTTGAAAAGAAACCTGGTTCCCATGAAAATATCTTATTACAGTGAATATACGTATAACAGAATTCAGCAACCCAACAGACAACACCGAAGGTTTTGACGACATCCACAAGATACCCAAGCAGCACCAGAATATACTATGAATGTTCTTCGAATATTCGAAATATGTTCTATGCACATTCGAATGAGATCGTTTTATAGGTGCTATGCATATTCATCGAACGTATGTAATCGAACATACGACGGTACGTTGATTGAACGTCGATTGAATGTATATCGTACATTTCGAATGTACTATGTACGTTCTAAGTATATTTAAAACAGTCTCATTCGAACATTCTATGAACATTCATTATATGTTCTTCGTATCTCATCCGTACATTCTACGAACGTTTCTATTCCGTATATACTTTGAAATTCTGTTGCTGCTTGGGTATCTTCAGGAAGATATCTTTTAGATATTCAAACGACGTCACAGAAAAAGATATCTTCGAGATATATCGAAATGATATCTTTTAGACATCTTCAAGAAATGTCAGAAACATATCTTTCAGGTATGTCTGAATGATATCTTTGAGTTGTCGAATCAGCATAGTCTAAAATACATCTTGAAAGAGTTTTTGAATGATATTTGTTACACATCTTGAAAATTGTCTAAGTAAGAAGAGCAAAAGTCACGCCATGTCCCTTCTCCAGGACCCATTAGTGATCCTTTTGTGTTATCTAGGATGTCTTAATGATTTCAAAAACACATCTTGAATCCATCTAAAACATCTCTGGAAGATATTTAAAACCTATCTTGAAAGAATCTAAAACATACCTTTTGCAAAACCTTTTTGAGATATCTAAAACTTGTTGAAATTTGTTGCATAAGACATCTTTTAGATGTCGAAAAGATATCTTCCAAGACATCTTTCAGATACTAATAGATATCTTTTCGTTTGTTAGGAAATGCTTCAAGTGATAATAAATTAAGACTCTCTTCCAACTCACGTCGAATAGTACCCTTTAGAAAAACAAAAGCCATTTCATCTCACTGGATTACATTATTTCCTGGCACTATGATACCCTGCACACATTAGCTGTAAGCGGAATTGAAGATGCATTGTATCTAGTCCCCATCACTGTACAGTTTACGGTAAATATTATATTCCATATATACATTTTGTACCATAAAATGCAATCAAAACCGATGACAAATTCAAAAAATTCTCCAATAATTGTGGATATATCATGTTCAAGAAACAGATTTTTCAGACTACTTTCAAATCGTACTGTAAGGATCTCTGTACTTGTAAGATTATGCGATAACTCTAGAGATTCTCATAGTATACGGAGCATATCAAAAATAATAAATAATCCAATATGGTTATTATTTTTTCTGCATCTATTATTTATCTTAAAATATTTTATCATTTCATAAATTTTAGGTGATAATGGAACAAATGAGATTGTTAATTTATAGTTTGGAGAACATTTGTATTGAATTGTTTTGTTTACAGTTTGAAAAGAGCAAGCATTGTTCTCGATTGAAATTCAAAAAGGAACGTACAAATTTTTTGTACTTGTTCGTTATGAAATTCAATACAAATATTTTCATAGTACATTCGCATATTCAAGTAGCGTATTATTCCGTAAACTTCGATAATATTGATTTCCTTTGGTACATAGAGTTCATTCAAAGCCTCGGTATAGGACGGAGGTGGCCTTGTTAAAGTGCACATCGTAGCTTAAGGTATATTTATAATATTTAACATCAGATGCATGTGAACTTTCAAGACATGAGAATCGAAAAGGGAATAAAAATACAGTAAAATCTAATCGAACCGAGCTTGTGTCTTCTGAAGATTTGATAAATTATATGCTACCTTCAACAAAAATATTTAAATTATTTTCCTTGGGGGACAATTATTTGATAGAAATAGAAATATTATTGTGGTTTATAAAATTCAAAATTCATTGAGTAATATACGAATGTATTGCAACACGTATTGATTGGAACTAAATTGTTATTACACGCTTAGTAGACACCACTATAAATATGAGTTATTTTTTCAATTTTACGCGAAATCAAAAACCTTTCAAATCTATTGCTTGAATATTAAACGTAAATCTTCAAAACATTGAAATCATTAACCGACACTTATCTCGCTGGAAAAAATTCTCGTGATTCCTCAAACTTTTAGAAAAAGTATGAGAAATTCTTCCATTATTTCTAACGCATCAGAATTTCTGAGTGCTCATAAGCAAATTTCCACAGATTCTACTGTATTTTTCATTTTCTTCTTGTTTTTTTTTTCTTTTGTAAAATTAGTTGTTTGAAAAATGAAGATCGCTTATTATGAATGCTTCTATGTCATTCGTGACACGAGGGAAAATTGCGCTCAAGTATTGAATAATAACTGATATACAAATAGAATTTTCAACAAGCGAAAATGTGTATTTTCATTAACAGAATTATTCAAAAATTATAGAGAATTCGAATAATTCGAGATATAGGGAATATGCGATATGATAAAAATGACAATAAAAAATAGTTGATAAATGTTCAAAATTTTATATATTCGTACGTAGTCGATAAGATTGTTTGATTCCCTTTAAAGCTTTCAAAGTATTCCGCAATGTATACATTGTAAATAAATCATTCTTGCTGTCATAAAATTATTGAGACACGTTATTGAAACATCATAAAATTCCTCTGGAAGTATTGATCCTTAGCGTTCAAACGGGGCACTGATGATGGCCAGCAATGCTAGTAAAAATTCATGTTTGATGGGTCATTTTAAACATTCATATGAAGACCGAAAAGTGTCTTGAGATTCATTCATTTTTTGATAAAATGTGTATAGTGAATCAAAAAAAGTATCTTCCAACGACAAATTTGATTGATATACCAATAGCAACCCTGCTTAAAGAATCTCATTGAACCGATTGATTCCCATTGAAAATCAATTTTTAATGGGTTTGAATCGGTTCTCTGCATCGGAATCAATGGGAATAAATCGGTTCAATGAGATTCTTCAAGCAGGGAGGTCTCAAAGTTCATCTCCTATATTCCTATGGCACATTCTATGACACAAAATGCAATAATTTCTCGTTTGGAAACATGTTTTTGAAGCATCAGTTTCTGGGATATGGGCATTTTTTGATTTTTTCTTCAAATCCAAATCATTCGGAAGTCTTGTGTGCTACATCCTCAGACTTGACACCATTTGTTAAGTGGGAAAACAGCGGATCTCTGAGAAAGGAATTGAAATATTCTATCGATCTGTGTTTCGAAGCCACAATAATCCGAAGTTGATGAATTCTGATTAGCTGGAAGCCTAAAAATTTCAAATCGCTCTAACTTTGAATTGAAAAATCACGGTTTGATTCAATTTTTTCCCAGAAATCCACAATTTTCTAACTCAGCTAATGATATCAAGCTCGGCGATGTAGCCCACAATGCTTTTGACTGATTTAGATTTGAGAAAAAAACCTGAAAATGCTCATATCCCAAAAACTAAGCGCACAAAAATGTTCTCCGAACGGGAAATTACTGCATTTTGGTCGCAGAATATGCCATAGAAATGCCAAAGGTGAATTCTGAGACACCCTGTATTGAAAACCTATATAAAAATTATATAAAATCATATCTTGAAAAATAAGGTATGATATTCATGAAAATTGTATATAAAATATGTATAGTTTTTATATAATTACCTCTCAAGATCTCATTATGTATAAACCTCTCAATTACATGCAAACTTTATAAAAATCGTATAAAAATGCCTGTGAGGAGACCCACTATACTCGGTGGTATTTCGCACAGTCATGGAATTATAAATTTTTCGTAACAACTTTGAACGTTCGCTCAGTTCGTGTAGTAAAATTGGACGGAACAGATACCTTGGGAGAATAAACCTCGTTAATTGTATGTGAGAATTTATCTGAGAATGCGACATTGAACTCCATACATACTGGAATAATTGCATCCATTGCATTGCCAAAGCCGAGAGAAATAGTATTTAGAAAAATTCAACGTTATTTGCTGGAGAAATATGCAATCAAACCTGTTCTGCCCCTACTCTTGTCATTTTCATTGAATAAATAAATAAATCAAGACATAATCTCACTTAAATGCGCCTTCCTTTCGGCTTCGGCAAAATGATAGGCACAATCGCTCCAGTATGCATTCAGAATTCAATGGAATGCACTGAAAAGAATGTCTTGAATTTCAATTCAATCGGCACTTATTTTTATTCATCAATACTATCAATCATCCTGAGTATAAATCTTAGATCAAGGGAGTGTGTCTGAATTAGAAGGTACCATAACAGCGTGATTTTATAGAAAAAAAATGAATCCTTTGAGCTTCGAGGTATATTTTTGTGTATATTCCAAGTATATAAAAAATATTTTTTTCAAGGTAAAATAATGAATTACTACCGTCATTCGTTCTTATTTGTTTTTGTATCATTTTTGGTTATTTTATCCGCTGTCACTAGCTATTTTAACCATGGTGAACACATATGCAGGGTGTATCATAATTCGCGAACTGGATTTCATGCGTGTATTTTTCAAACTTATTCCTTTGTCAAAATTTTTTTAGGACTCAATTTTTAAGAAATCAGAATTTTTTAATTTTTTGCAAAATTCTAAAAGTGAGTCACATCTTTGAATTTATCAGTATTCGCTAAATTGATTATGGGTAAACTTCCAAAAAAGCGATATATTTTTTTCGAATGAATTTGATTGATTTCCCTAGAAATTTAGAGTTGAATTTACTATGGTACTTTGTAATTGAGGAACAGACTGAACTCACAATAAAATTTACTATGACGAGACGATAGAAGCCTGATGAAATTGACAATGTTTTACAGTAAATTCCATTGAAAATTCAGTCTGTTCCTCGGCCACAATGATCCCATAGTGAATTTAACTAAATATTTCTCTTCGTGAGGAACGACTCAGCAATAAAAATGTTGAATTCTGGTCAACAGATTGATTGGAATTCCAGAAGTTCAAAATTGCTAAAACCCAAGAATGAAAGAAAACACTGGGATAATCCGATTGCTGTTCCCAAAATCTGCACTGTTAGAAAAAATCTGCCTGAAACTTCATAAGAACATTGTGGAGTACTTTAGATAAACAGTTTATTAAATTCCATAGTGAAATATTGAATTCAATAATATAATTAATGCGAT
Organism: Gonatopus flavifemur; assembly: GCA_018340375.1. Classification (NCBI taxonomy): domain Eukaryota; kingdom Metazoa; phylum Arthropoda; class Insecta; order Hymenoptera; family Dryinidae; genus Gonatopus; species Gonatopus flavifemur. Next base: position 24,319,619 of record JAFFJZ010000005.1, read on the forward strand.
TTCATCAACAATTGTTACATTTCAGAGAGAAAATTTTGGAATTTCAATTCATTAATTTTAAATTCAAGGACTATTATTGAATACAATATGGAAAAAATGACATTTCATGAAGAATTTCGTGTTGAATTCAAAAATTTCTCAACAGTGAGTCTGCTTTCGATTCAAAAAATGGTGTGTAATCGGAAGAAATAAATGACAACGTGTTTGAAATATTTACATTTTTGAAAAAAGAAAAACTCATCACATTGTGAAACGAGCCTCAAAGAGAATTTGTTTGTTTTCGTTTGAAGAATACTTCCATGAAATTCAGTCAGGACGAATCATGATACGTCCTGTATTGGTGATGGAGATTTTTCAAAAGGATCGATCCACGTTGATATAAAAAATATACAATTTTGATAGATTTCAATGAAAATTCGATACTTGTTATATACAAAAGGATCTCCATCATTCTCCTGTATGTAGTTCTGGTGTACAAAAACTAAGTAAAAGAACTAGAATTAATCTAAAAATTTCCGAAATATACATATTCAGTGTCCAAATTGAATTTTAATCCTCACAGGACAAACTCGACCTATCTTCGAATCAAATACTGAATCGTTTGTTGAGACAAACTCCATGGCCAAACCCTTCGACACCTGTCAAACTGTTTGAACCTTCGATGCGGGATGATAAAATCCAAAATATTCAAGAAAATAGTATTTTCCCGCAAAACAACGACTACGACGACCACGATGACTATGTCATACGTATCACTACGATCGTGGAAATGCTTCGAGCGAAAAAGAGAGTACGAGATATTCCATCTATGATTATGAATGCGAAAAGTCGATCAAAACGTTCGACGGATTTGACTGCCGAGGAAGCTAGGAAAAAGCCACTTCGTTATCAGGACCCTCCGAGATTCCGTGGTCGATATTCGTCGGAAGAAAAAGTTCAAGAGGAAACACAACAACAAACACAGATCAGTCCGATACAAACTGAAAAATCAAAATTGAAAGAAAATGTTGTTCGATCCAAGGATGATAATTTCTACAAACACATATGGAATCTGATAAATAACAATCAAATGGTCCACTATCCACTTTCACTCACTCCCGTACCTGATTCTCCACAAATCAAATCCGATCCGTTGAAAATTTCAGATTACACGCCGGTCTTGAAGAATTGCAATAACGCGAGTGAAAATGTAGAACGATCGAAGAACAATGAAGAATCTTCTGAATCGACAGATGAATTTCATCGAGGTAAATTATTTCTGTTAGGAATTGCAAATTAGTATTGTTGGGAAACATTGACAAAGATTTGTAACAGTCCCATGTAAAAATCAAGGCTGGCTTTAGGCTGTGTACGGCCTGATTTCCAATATTTTTGTGGGAGTTATAAGTACACTGTTAGGGAAGGTGTCCTTGTTCTTGCAAAATTCCCTTATGTGTTTGCCCATTTTGTCCTTGAGGACACTCAATGCATCAGGAGAAGCGGGTAAAATTTTGCACCAACTTTTTTCAAGCACGTATCTGAGATTTGACTCTGAATATCAATTCAGGTTTCTTCATAGTTTGCAAGTATCCGGAAAGACCGGGTCTATTAATATTTAGTAAAATGACTGTGAATTAAGGGAAAACGAGGATCACTGGAAAATATTCGTAGTGAGTCTACTAAAAATTCGTAGTCGATTTATTAAAGATTGATAATTTCACTGTGAAAAATACCAATGAAACTATCAACTGTGAATATTTTGACTACGAATTTTTGGTAGACTCCCTACGAATATTTTTCAGCGATCCTCTTTTTCCCTAAATTGACAGTCATTTTTCTAAACGTTGATCAATTCTTTCTAAATATTAATAGACTCGGTCTTTCTGTGTATTGGAAAAAAAAATTATAAAAAATTTTTGAGAATTGAAAGTTATTACTTCGAAAATCCTCTTATGCTCGCCAGAAAATCAGGAAAAGACTTAAACTTAACTTTCAAGTATATTACTGGTCGTGGATTTTACTATTATCCATTGAAAATTCTCGTTGAACGCATAATTTATGGAAAAAGTTAGCGCAAAATTTGGCTCGCTTTTGTGGTTACTTGCGTGCCCTTATAACATGGACCAAAAATGTGGAAATTTTGCAATTTGTGGAAACGAACAGGGAAAACTTTTCGACGAGCAGACAAAATTTCACCAGACAAGCAAAACGAAACATAATATTTCCAAATTAGGTATGAAAGAACAATGGTCACCCAGGGGAAAAAATTCTCAAAATTATATATAGTATATTACATATAAATTGCATTGAATTATGAATAAATTAAACATGATCTTTTTCAATTTTTCGACTTGGACAGTTAAACGCAGGGCTCCGATTTATAGGAATCGGTCCAACCGGCTCAAAGCCACCCGAGTCGGAAAAGATGGACAGTTGTTGTCCTCATATTTCGTCTTTAGACTGATTGTTGAATAATACGGACAAAAACAGTACTTTTTCATGATTATAGTTTGAATTTCTTCTCCGACGAATGGAAGTTATTGAGGAGAAATTCAGACTAAAATCATGAAAAAGTACTGTTTTTGTCCGCATTATTCAACAATCAGGACAAAATGAGCCTAAAAATAGAATAAGAGAACAAAAATCGTTCAAATTATTCGACTCGGGTGGCAGATACTTCAGATATATTCAGATCCTTCAACTCCAGCGTTGAATAAATACATCTTTTTTCACCTATTCTTCCAGATTTCGAATCAAAATCTCCTTACGACTCGGACCGATCGACAACCACAGAACCAAACGTGACAACTGAAGCTAGCAACGTTTTAACAACCACTGTATCTACAACGGATTCCGAACTCGTTTACGATCCCGCGAAGATACCTTACGTTGAGGTACCGGATTATGCCGATCAACGCGAAGAGAGTCTAGATAAATCCAGCCCCCCAAATTCTACCACCAGCAAACCTACCTCGACCCTCCCCGTGGATTCCGAAGAAGACTTCGCTTCCGTGGAAAAAATTGAAAACACGGAGCAATTTGGCACAAAGAATATTGATATCTCCACAACAACCACGATTTATCACCCCGACGATGATGAGAAAGAAGAACAACCGAAAAAAATTCAAACGGAACCAGAAGAGAACGATGAAACAAAGTCCGATTTCGAGTACGTTCATTTCGACATAAATGAATATTTGAAACCTTTCGATCTCGACGAAATCCTCAAGGACCTCAAACTCGCGGAGTCTTCGAGAAGCGACCAATGGAAGACTTTCAACAACGACACTTCTAACGACACGATACACAGTCCAGATGAGATTTCCCACTTCGATTCCACAGCATTTCCTAAATTATCCTCCGAAGATCATTACGATGCAAGAGTCGATGGTTATCACGATGACGTACATGATTTTCTTGAAAGAATTTTCCACCTCGATGATAAAAATGATACCGAGAAGAGACTTACGGATCCCGAAGAGGATTTTTTAACGCGTTATTTCAAGGATAACGAAGCTGGTCGAGAATTATTGAAATCTGCTTCCAACGGTGAAGAAGTTACAGCGGAAGACGAAAGAGAACGGGATCGAGAACGTTATCGAGCCACTTTGTCTGCCATTTTGAAGAAAAAGGATAGCATCTCGAGACTGGACGACGAAAGCATGAAGAAAACTGGACAACTGCCAATGCATTATGAGAATTTTTGGAGTTTGGAGTACGGACGTCCCATCGAACCCAGGGACTACGATAATCACGACGATATAAAAAAAGATGAAGAAAAGAAATAATTGAGACTGATATTGACTTATACTCTTGTTATTGATTATATTGTTGTTGTTGTTGTAGTTATTGTTATTTTACAGAAAACATTTAAAAAACGGGAAAAAATATGTATGACGAAATATAAATCTTTAGGGAGAATAAAAAATATTGAGGGTATTGTTGTTTCCTCCACGTGTACGAACCGAATCATTTTTTTGTATGAAAACTGTCGATGATAAAAGATACACAGACGGGATGGCTTTATCGCGTCACATTCGTTAGAATTTCCACATGAATCGGAGGAGTTCGTCTCTCGATTCGGTTGAGTGCAGGAAATGGAAAAAAGAATCAAATTAAGATGACACTTTTCTTCTCACTTCAATAGTCAGCGGGGGGTTTTTTTCTTAGACTTGGACACAAAGTACACACGAGGGGGTGAATTCGGTCTGGAGTGATACAGATATATAAAGCCAGACTGCGATACTTTTTTCGTATCACTTGTTCTGTTTCGGTGATCCCGTCCACGTGGACTATCAGACGTACACGCTCTTTCGTGTTCAGATAAGATAAAGGTGAGTTGATTTTTCTCTTCTCGAGAGTATTGTTTCAAATCATTCATAATGTCTCCATAAAATCATATTTCGGGGCCATTCGATCGTGTTTCAATAACTCATGCATTGATAATAATTCATTCTTTCTACAAAAACTCTTAAAAAGTTTTTCCCAAAATTGTCTCATAGTTTCTACTTTTACTGAATTTTTCGAATACTCTATTCAATAATGATTCCGCGAAGTGCAAGAAAATTGTATAAACGGATATTTCTTATTACTGCCCCAAGAGAACTAAGATTTCTGAACGATCGTGGAACGTTCACGTACATTCGTTGAATGTTCCTTGAACGTAGAAATGTCCGTACGTTCATCGTTTGTTAAATGTTTATTGAAAATTTGGCGACAATCTTGTTCTCCTGGGGTGTAGATAAATTCTCGAAATTAAATTTTTGAAATGATTAGAAAAATTCTTTAAGAACATCCCATTCATTCAAAACTGTTGAGCAATTTAGGAAGATAAAAGAATAAATGAATTTTGTTATCAGAACGTTTCGAGAAAAGTTGTAGATTGTCGGAACCAATTGGTTAATTTTAAAAACTGTATTTCGCCTATTTTGAATTCCATGACTCTCAAACATGCAGCAATTGAAGGATTAGGTACAGCCAGAAACAGGAGTTGAAGTTTTTTTTTCATTTTTTAATTAAAAAGTTCTATCTACTTCGTAACCATTCCTCACAGAAAAACTCGTAGAAATCCCAATTTTATTCTTTTTCCTTTCGAATGGATTTTTCCCCAGATTTGCTTAAAACCTTATTTTTGCGTTTCTTCGACATTCAAATATAGCAGAATATTTGAAAAACTCACCGTACTATTTTATAACAAATCCCAATAACATTTTCTTTCCTTACTCAAGGCGTAATCAACAAAATATTGCGTGTATCAGTTCCGAACTAGACCAAGTAGAACAACTGTTTTATTTCATCCCAAATGATCTATAAAATCTCATTGAAGAATAGAAAAACGAATGAGTTTTAATGAAATTCAATGATATTGAATCAGAAATTTCACCATTCCTTATAGATTGAGAACACAGTTTGTTCCAGCCAAACAAAATTTTGGTTGAAATGAATGTAAAAAAACTTTTTGGTTGGCTGAAATAAAATTTATTTGGGGTGAACAAAATTTGCTTCACAATAATTGAGGCTTCCATACAGGCAAATAAATTTTGTTTATCCTAAATAAATTTTATTTCAGCCAACCAAAAAGTTTCTTTGCGTTCATTTCAACCAAAATTTGGTTTCGCCGAAACAAACGTTTTCTCAGGGTAAAATTCAATAGAATATTTTCACCTGGGTAGTTGAAAATCAAATCCCCGCCCAACGATTCCGACTAACACTTGCCTATTGAATCGATCAAACAATTCTGTTGATACAATTTTGAATTACGATGACAAATTCCATTGTTTTTGTTATCTCGTCATATTGGACATCTTTGAAACTCTTCTCAAACCGTGTGTATTTATAATAACTTGTAATTTCTTCGAACAATCGAGGAAACGAACACAATTACCAGCAGTGTACGCATTCGAGATCGAGCGTCATTAAAATCTTGAATATCCAGGTTGGATTCTCCAGTTTCATTCTCACTTTGATTCAGGAGCTCGATGATAATAGGCTTTATAAATAAAGGGGGGGAAAAGGATACGTCTCTACGTCATTAGATATGGATATTTATTATCCTTGCTTCGCAACAAATGTGACCATTAAGCAGAATGCGGAAGAGAGCGTCGAAGAAGATTCCGGTTATAAGGAATCAAGAATTCTCCCGCGCGTATGAGTATACATATGCATGTATTTGTATTTATCATAAATAAATACGTATATAAAAGACTGGATACTCGATATTCCTTTCATCAGTGTACGCACCACGTGCGTGCACCGACAGTGAGTAAAAGTTCGAATCGACGCGCCATAAACAAACCACCCAAACCAGTGACTCTTCCAACTTTCCTAACGTCAAAACAACAATAAAAAAGAGTGATTCAACGTCAACCACTTGTTCCATATTACCTGCAATACTACTTCCCAGGCAAGAGGGTAGATGATATTTCAACTTATTTTTATTCATTCATTTTCATGCGTGGTTATCGATTGTTAAAATTACGTGATAAAGCACTTGGGATCGATGAAATAGTACTTTTCACTATCTTCGATACTTCTTCTCTGAGTCTTTTCAGATTTTAGTCAATCCCTTTCGTTCCTTTCGAGAAATGCCGAAGTAAAGGACGGCGGTTTTATCAATCTTCCTTCATCGAAGACGAGAAATATATCAAGATCAAGATTCGTTTCGAATATTCACATACTTTCGAAGAATTCAGAATCATACAACGAATTTATCGAAGATCGTGACATCAGTGGCATTGTAGCATTCGCTATTGAAGACTCCGTGAGTTTATAGAATGGTTGTGTAATTTTTATCAGTTTCATACAAAATCGGATGGAGAATGCAATTGCACGAATGCTGTTGTATGAATTGTTTATACAACTTTGGAAATCCAATATACAATCGTAAGAGAAAAACTCCTATATCTGGTGTGTGGAGTTCAATACTGCAACTATCTATTCTCTATCTGTCTTTTGTATTTTATCTACTGTGCAGGATCATGGTACAAATTGGGTCCAAGCTTGGCACGAAAGTTTTACACATCGAAGATGCGATATAAAATTTAAATGATCTTATGTATGAACTTTTTAATTGATTGAGAAAACTATTGATCTTTTATGCCAAGGCTCTGTTTGTTCTATGCCTCAACCATTTTTGAAACTTTTCAACTACACAAAACCATCCATACTTGGTTTTTTGAATCAGAACAGGCATGGATATATTAGAAACATGAAAAAGAAGTTACACGAAGAAAAATGTAGATCGAACATATAGTAATCTTTATTGAAAGATTTCAGAATATATTTCTCAAAATCTGCACTGAGAAAAATAATTATTTTCATTAACAAGATATTTTTTTGTTCGGAGAAATCCATTTCTCCAAAAATGTTTATCTATGATACAAGAAAATTTTTTTGAAATTAAGAATAGATTTCTTCAATTGAGGAAATATTTTTTCGATTCAAGAAAATGTATTTTGAGCCTATAACACATCACCTGTAATCAAACATACATTGTAGAAAAATTTGCCTCAAGCTTCATAAATATATTTTGAAACTTTCTATACAACAAAATCTATTAAGTCCGATAATATTTTATCAATTTCAATAATATGATTCTAAATTTTAACAAGAAACTCTGAAATTCAATAACTCATATCGAATTCAAGAACTTTATTGAATGTGGTGTGGGGATCCTAAATTTCACTAGAAATTTTCTATTAAATTCTAAGAATTTTCTTGGTATTATAATAGCGAGTAATATTTGTATTGGTTCTGATACGAAAGTTTGGAAGCAATTAACACACATATTGTTGTATGAAAGAGGTATTCCAGTGTAAAAGCACGAATTTCGGACGTTTTTTCGAGCTCTGTACAAATAAAACAAAGAATATTTTGACCATCCATTATTTCAACATCTGTTTATTGGTCTTTTAAGAATACAAAAAAAATTACTGGGAAAAAAATATTCAAAATTAACGGAGTTATGAGTTGGTGAAGTGGGGGTTAAAAAAAAACTGCCCTGGTGTGCGTGATTTCAGCCCTTCTGGTGATCTGAAACAAGAAAAATCCAATGGGATCCTAATCATTCGAAAAAAACACTTTTTTCACGTTTCTTATGACCACCTCAGATATTCAAAAAAATAGTGAAATTAATTAATTTTTGTTGGTTTATACGATAGAGAAATGTATAAAAAATGTTCAGACCAAATTTGAAATAAATCGGTTCAGTAGAACTTTAGATATCGTGCATGTCAGCAAAAAAACGCCAGAAAAAAGTAGTCTCGAGAAAAACGCGTTTGAAGTTTTGAGTCAAGATTCCGGGAATTTTACTCATTGAATAGTGCGTTAGACTCACATATTATTGATCGGCGATTCCTGCTGCATATATCGTACCTTCCTCATCTTAAAAATGCTCATTCTCCGAAGTTCGTTCGACAGTATGTCAGATCCTGACAAAATCTCACCGGTTTTTGGAACAATATGTGATATTATTTTTCCGGTCGTGCCAGATTAGATGCCGCGTCACTGAAATGGCTATAACGCTGTCAATGATGAGAATTCCAAAAAAATCCTTCCAAGGACATATTCTTGAATGTCTAAACTTCCAAAATATGAATAACAAAATTTCAACCTTCTCAAATTTCTAGACTAGAATACCCCTTTAAATCTCCCACACTTTTATTGAAATTCAGACACAATATTATCTTGAAATGGTTTCTATACAAAACTTGTTTTGAACCTTATAAAATCTGTGGTGAATTTAATATACAAAAGGATTCATTAATTGCTACCAAATTTTGTGTGTGAAATTCACAATTTTTTTTTTTTAAATTTAGTATTTATAATATTATAGTAAATATTTCTTTCAGTGTGAGCACATTTCTTAAATTTGTAATAGAGAGATAACGGTGCACATTTTTGTTGAATTGTACTTTAGAATAAGATCGAAAAACTATTGATACATAACAAACAATAGAAAAGATATCAATTCTCCAAAAGTCGAGCATGAAATTTTGCAAAGTAAATAATAAAATTGAGAAAATTCTGTTATTTACTTCGTAAAATTTCATGCGTGTGTTTTGGAAAATTCGTACTTCTTTCTATTGTTTGTTAAGTATTGATTAGTGTTTCGGTATCGTCGAGATTCTCGACTTCACAGGTATCGTTTTGGTCTGGAAAAATGATTTACAGGTCTCGTCTTGTCGCTGGTTTCGATCTTATTTCGACGATACGAAAAATCTCGAGGCGAGATGAGACGATACCAAAACACTAGTATCGATAATTTTTCATTCTTTTCCAAGTAAAATTCAATAGAAATGTGACCCGTTTTATCTTCATTACAAATTCAAGGAATATCCTCAAATTTAAAAAAAATATCTTCAAATTTTCTAATTAACATTACTATATTTTCGATCAGCATTTTACTCCGTGTAAGAAGATGTGAAAAATAAGAAGAGAAATCTTCTCCTGTTTAAATGAATTCATATTGTAGATATTATTTTTATTCTAAATAAAAGTCGAAATAGAATTGAAACGCCCGGTAATGATACATAAACAAATAAAAACCTTATCAGTAATGATGATTCAATTTCATAAACGAAGAAAGCAATATTCCGAGACAGCAATCGATCTGTTATGAAAAATATTATGAAAGCGAACTTTTACAACGATGTATCTTCATTTCCATATATGATTCCGGTTTTCAAAGTATCTAATCTAATCATCGATTCAACCCACAAGCGATCTTATAAATCTCCAATCCATTATCCTCAATGGTGAGAATCTCGATTACGTAAACTCCTTCTACAGCACGTGAAAGGAAAAGGACTTTTCTCCACCTTTCCCCACGATGATCGTCACCTAGAAAGGTGAATGTCATACATGCACTCTCTCGCATCCTGTTAGATTTTTCCGGAGGCCATATCCACGTAACTACCAATTTTCTTTTGCTTTGATTATCTTTTCTTCTCCGTGATAACGGAATTTCTTGTTTTTTTCGGAAGTGCGAGTACAAATGAAAAATATTCGAAAAACATTTCCATTACGCGAGATATTATTCAACACGTGCACGAGGTGGAAATTCGTATCGTAAAACGACATCAACACCGAAGTTTTGAGAAAATAAATAACATCGGCAAAGAACGTTCACCTCTCGTATCGATATATTATTATGCATTTCACATATTATGTTCGAGAAAAAAAGAATATTTTCACACGATTGACTGATAAGAGATGTTTGTTTAATTCACTTGGGATCACAGATACGAGTCTCACGCTGGATGCTTCCGTATTATTTCGTCTCTAACGAAGAAAACACGGAAATTCTGGAGACCCCGACTTGTTGCGTCGTCAGATCGATTGAACAAACATGTATCGAATTCAATCATATTATAATGAGGTTTGAAGTTGTGGATATACAAAACAAAAAGCAACAGAATTTAATTGCATAATTCGTTAATTGACCAGTTGATATCGTTTATTCCTTTGATTGAACGATTATTGCTGCGTCGATAAATTGAATTTCGGTTGATATATATGGGATATATTTTACGAAAGGTGTTTCAGTCGGAGATTTGTTTTACGATATATCAATCAGTTCTATGATTTCGGTTCTATTATAACGGGGTGTCTAGATTCATATTTAGTACGTGCGCATATGATAATAAATATATACACGTGCAGGTAAAATTTGATATTCTTTTTTTTCATAATATGTGCATGTGGGGGTGTGGTTTTGTGTTGTGAGAAAAAAAAAATAACACACTTCTGAAACGGGATTGAAGAATTCAAACAGGAAGCATGTATTTGCGTTGTTATGTCTGTGAATAGGAGATATAGAGTGGAAATTTGTATGAGAAATCAAGGCGGTGAATGAGAATTCGATATGATTGATGAACGATACGATATCGTATCACGTGTCGTGTAATCTGTGCTTGTTTTTCATTATGTAATTGAGAGTTTTGACCAAGTTTTGATGAAACGATTACATCTGTATCATGTAACATCTGTTTATCGCATCTTTATCATCCGGATTCAATGACTTTCTGAATGTTCAATTGCGTGAACAATAATCGAAATTATTCATAATTTATATGTAATTGTATACGATTTGTATATAAACGATATTGAATTATATAAAATTTATATATAATTTGGGAAATTTATCCACTCCGGTTGGTGAAGGACAGAGCAAAGTTTGATTAGAATCACGTCCGCTAATTTTTTTGTTGATACGTGATTTTTTCTTAACTTTTATAAATGTTGCACTCTCTCAGGGTGACTTGGTATCGTATATTTAGAACCATTTTACGGAAAATCTTATCCAAAAATATTCTCAGAATTGAAATCCTGATGTTTCAGCTGTTGTTTTTTCAATAAAATATAAATACAACTGCAGCAAAATATTTCGCATGATGACAATAAAATACGCTTGGAGATAATCAAAACATCTGTCTACACAACAATGCTGCAAGGCGCATGAAAATGCTATTCGGAAAAATATTTTGATACTTCCGACAGATTTTCTAAAGATAAGTGACCTAAAAACATAGTTGTTGGTTAGAATTTGGAATTAGTGTTTCGGACGAGACCGATCGAGACGGGACGAACAATTATTTTTCGAGATCCAGACGATACCTGCCAAGCCAAGAATCTCGAAGATACCGAAACGTATAGAATGCATCGTCGAAACCGAGAATGGCGAGAATCTCGACTCGAGACCGAAACGATACTGATTCTGTCGAGACAAAAACGAGACCGAGATCGAGATCCGGTCAGTCTCGGCAAAACGAGACAGCAACGAAACACTATTTAGAATTGAATGTTTTGCCAAAGAGTTCAACATGAATAAATTTAGTAGTCAATACCTTTGGAACTATAAAAATTTATCAATGATTCTTTATGAATCTACATTAAGGGACCGGTTTGAAGACTAAAAAACGACCCATATTTGCACTTTTTGTTTCTTGTTTCTTTTATTACAAAAGTTTATACAAGCTCTTGTCTTCAATTTGTACATCTTTTGGGAGTGTATACAAATTTTTTTCCCTTTTTTTTTATCGATCATTATTGACTACAAGGCGCCAAAGTCGAGTCCTCGAAAATGAGACCCTCACACTGCGCTGAGATAATCTCAAAACTGGCATGTCTCAAACAGAAATTTCAAGAAGCATTTCAAAGAAGAAGGTAGTTTACATCGTAATTCACCACCTATTTATGAAAAATTAAAAAAAAACAAAATGACGGCTTTGTGAAAAAAGCGATGTAAAAAACACGTATTTTTCCACCTTTTTCCCCTTTGCCCAATTTTTTTTCACCAATTTTTCTGCAATTTCCTGATGAATTACGGTAGAGGAGATCAAAATAAGCAAATGCACCAAGAATAAAACAAATCTATCTCGTGGTTGCGGAGAATAAGTCAGCGCAGTTTGAAAAACTGCCATTTTGAGTAAAACGCGTTTGAAGTTTTTTCACGATAAATTTTAAGAACATTTGAATTACTAAAACTCTCCAAGAATGGGCATTTTTGTACTCCTGGAGTATTTTCAGTAAGAAATACTTCTCGTTGACCCCATATGACAACATATTTTACACAAGACAAGAAGATACCCCACTGAAAGTACTCCAGGAGTACGAAAATACTCCCGGCTGCCCATCTCTGCAACTCTCTTATTCTTTCGAATTTCATTATAAAATTTTAGGAGGTTATTCCTGAAGGTATAAGGTTAAATGAAATGTTATAAAAAAAAATGAATTTTTTCAAAATTCTACCCGATACTAGTCCCTTAAGGACTGTTATACTGTCTGGATGGTAACAATCCAAAAGTACTACAATATAATCAAATTATTATTTTGTAGATCTCTTTTGCTGGAAGAAAAATTCTTTATCAAAAAATGCGGCTTTTATTTTGAGGTATTTTAATGATTTGTCCCAATGAACGAATCTTCAACAGGTCCTTGATGCCATCGTAAAATTGAATCACTCCCGATTGGAATCTCCATCTTTACAAATATTCATTAGATACTCGCAAAAAACATAGGTAACATCATTTCAAGGATAGATCATTCAAGCCAAGGGTTGCATCGGTATCCGCCAGGCCCTTCCAAAACTCCGTCGTTGTCTAAACTTTGACTATTCCCTGGAGAGGTTCTTAGGACGATTTGGACAGTTCTGTGAAGGTCAAGGAATGATTATTAGAATATTGAACAACAAAAATCAGAAGCAAATCAACAAAATGTCGAAAAGCACATTTCCTATCAACTTTTTTCATAAAATATTCAACATAGGAAAATCTGAAAATTTAAAATAATGAAATGCATACCAAGAGATTGATATCTCAAACATTCATGCTAGGAGGAGTATAGTTAGTCTTAGTAACTAGATAAGCAACAATTAGAAATGTTTTGTTTAACTTAGGTTTTTATAACTAGTTTTTATAATCAATTCTGTTATTTACCATGGAACGAGCAGTCTAACGGATTAGATAATGGTTGAATGGAATGCAGAAATAGTTACGAGAACTGAATTGAAATAGTTGTTTATTATTCATATGTAATTATAGCAAAGATCCAACAACATGTGAAATGTCAACCCCTACCCATCAAGCACGGATGAAAAAAATGATTAGCTGTACCAGCTAAATTTTAGCTGCTTCAGCGAAATATCTAGCTATGATAGCTAAAATCTAGCTGATATAGCTGAACAAATTTTTCCGTGAGCGATCTATGAAGCAGCGCTCCTGATATGGGTAGGAAAAAAGTACTCAAAATGATCTCAATCTGGCTAGAAGTGATTTATGGCAATCTGTAGAGCCTGACCTAGTCCTAATGAGATCTAAAAAACCCTCATCGAGCCCTCATCGGGTCTCCAGGCCTTAATAAAATCTACAGAATGTTATAAATCATTCCTAGCTTCGTTGGGATCATTTTGACCTCCAGAGATCATTTCATGCACTTTTTCCCGGATGTTCTTATTTATCATTGTTCATCCCGATCAACGAAGAGTTTCCATTGATGAATGCGTAGGATTTTCTAGGATCAATCATTATTCATGGTTACCAGTAATTTATTTTGAATATATTATTACCACTTCAATCATTTCTGTTTGAGTCAAAAATTACAAATAGTCAGTAAAAGAACATCTACCCGAAAGCTCCATTGCAGTTATGTACTTGGTTATATATGCTTGAAATTGTTATCCACCCAATACTTTACGGAGAAAGTTGCGGTAAAATCTTTGCATTTTCCGCCAAGCAAGTAATCAAAAACCTTTTTCCGGAACAATCAAAGTTTTGAACAATCCTGCGGTGAAAACTACTTGGAAGTGTCCTTTAATTACCCTGACTATAAAAAGATATGCAAATTCATTTGACCAATGCCTCCCCTCCCCCACAGTATGCAAAACATTCATATCTAGTGTATTTCCACCTCATTTGAATAATTGACCTTGAAGCACAATATAAACTGCAAAAAAGAAATACCTGCATTCCTCGAGACAGTTGAACAATTGAATTTATAATTCACGTATGTTCTCAATCTCATAGAAAGTACAGTGATTTTCTTCCAATAAAATGAAATGAATTGATTCGAATAAAGATCCACATACGTAAACACGATAATTTATACATACAAAAAAAAACAGAAAATACCATGTAAAAGGCAGAAGAAAAATTGATAATCGAAGAGGCTCTTGTTTTCTTAGGGAACGCGGAACCTGTTGTTACACATACGTGCACACATTGTACAGGTAAAACTTTGTACCCAGGCCTTATCCCTGAAAGTTCAACCAGATATTTTCCTCTCTCTTTGTGATATAAAGATTTTTCTCAATCCATCTCCCTTTCTCTTTTCTTTACTCACGTTCTTTCTTTTTTCCTCTCTTTCTCTCTTTTTTCCAGCGAGCGAGGCACACACGGGACGGTTAATTGACCGAGAAGAGAACTCCGATAATATAGGCTTCCCACTGTGACTAAAGCGTGTACCAAGATTATTCCTTACCGATCGCGAGAAAAGCTATCATTAAAAACTGTGTCATTCGCATCTTTCGTTTGTCTTCGTTTCACTCTTTCACTCTCGATCTATTCCTTCTTTTTTTCCTCTGTGCTTATAAATCATTATGTCGGTATCTTCGGCGTCGTTTGAAAAAGCACTATCCAAATGTCGAGTGACGATTATATTTAAAAGAGGAAACGTTCAATAATGATAATAAAAATTCGTTTGAAGGTTTAATAGCACGCGAGTGATCGTGTGCTTCTCCGTCGTCAGGAACATTATAATTTCATTAAAATTGAATTAATTGAAGTACTCGAAGTGATACTTAGGTATAGTGTGCATTCTTTTCAGTTATGGATTCGTCAAACAGGATCGTCCTTCTGCTCTTCATAGCAATTGCCTTACTCTTCCTGAGCGCGTCCGCTGGTCCAAATAACGTAGGTGAGTGATATCGTTCATAAATTAGAATAAATTCGACTGAAAGAAACAAATTAATTGAGAATTGTGATGTTATGAATAATTCAAATCCAAACTTCCCTCCGGAAAATGTTAAACAGAGCCTGACACAAATTTTCAGATTCCATGACAGAAGTTTCATAAGAATCTGTAATTTTTTTTCGAATTCTGTTTGGTATTTTCACTAGGGTTTTTATCTGTAGATCAAAAGGAATATTAGAGCAAAGAAAAAATGTTTGATTCAATGCATATTCGGAAATATTTAGGATTCAACGATGCTGCGTTACAGTTCTATTTCGGAAGTTTGAAATTTGTATCTTTTTCAAAGACCAATCAGCGCACTATCGCTGAAACAACTTTCCACCTACAATCCACCCTAATCCCAAGTTCAGGGTCGATCAGTGTCCTGCACCGGTAACTTTTCGTGTTAATGATATCCATCGATTATTAATCTTTATAAAAAAAGGAATGGATATCAAAATATTAGCGTTTTATGTTCTTCGGCAGTTAATCCAATGTTCATATAGAATGAACAGGTTTATCGAATCTCCTATTAACGGAATTAACGGAATATACGAAACACCATGCTGTAACATACTATGTATACGTGATCGTTAAAGAGATGTCCCTGGTTAAAAAAGTCCATAGAATCTGATGAAATGAAATTTAATGGGATTTGGTCAGAGCTTTGTACAAGATTCAATCAGATTTGGCAAGATTCAATGGTTTCCTTTAACCAGGAGTCAGCATACCGATTGAATGAACCTTTTCTCGGTAAAAAAAAATCTCCGAACTAAATTCATTGAAAGGTCTGAAACTTTTTGAAAAAGTGAAATTTTTGATGAATAGAAAAATATTTCGTATGAAGTACTAGGTATCATTTTCTACCGATTTCAGATGTTCTCGTGAATTCAATCCGAAGAATTCTTACCGAAAAAATCTTCGGTCAGAAGGTACACTGTTATTATTCTCTTGAATTGTTGATTTTGGAGGAATTTTTATGCGATTTTATTAATCTGTTTTGATATTCCACCACCGTCCTATGACAATCAAAATCAACGCGCAGAAAATGAGTATGGTTTCCTGCTGAATCTAAAAAGAATGTCAACTTAGCCGTTGGCCAATTTTTGATAGCGCAGAGGAGAATTATTAACACTGTTTTTAACCCTTTTCATTTAATAGAAACCTATGAAATACGCGTAAAATGAATTTTCAAAAACCACTGAATTTCTTAGGATTAATTCTGTAGAAAACATTTCAAGGTCAGAATGAACAAGCATCTTTTCCAGCATACATCAGTTAATTTGTTCTTTCAGTAAGGTAATAACAACGCCAAAAAAGATATACAAGATTCCAATGATTAATTACAGGAGTTTGTATAAGAAACTGCGCGCAGTGCAAGAAAATGTTTGGTCCGTACTTTGAAGGTGACAAATGCGCAGACTTTTGTGTGAAATATAAGGGAAAATTCATTCCGGACTGCGAAGATGCCGGTTCCATAGCGCCTTTTATAATCAAACTTACGGAGGATTGAATTGGAAGTTTGTTTCGAGCATATCTCGCCGAAACGATGAACAGAAACATTGGATATTATTCTTCTTTCCACCCGATAATCGTTATAATAGTTACCAACGCTTTTTCTCTTTCTTCCACCAAGTATATATTGCCGTGATATACCAATACTTCTTCGTTTCTGGTTGAGCGAGTGCAATGAAGCGTCGAACGTCGAAGGAAACATGTTCGCCATCGATGATGATGATGATAATTTATATGATTTTATAATTGTTGTTAGTGTATTAATGATTATTACTACGATCACCCAAGATTCTTACAGAATCTGGTTCAATCTAGTCATAGTTTAAGCACGATCGAACGACGCGCCGATAAAACACACTATATCGGTTGCTGATTATCTTTATTTATCTCCGCTCATCTTTTTCTGCAACTTTGACATAGGAATATAAGGATTCCGCGTATTTATGTACGAATGTATGACATAGAAATGTAAGAACTTCGCGTATTTATGTACGAATATTTATATGGAATGTTTTTGTTGTATGAAATATAAATCGATGATTATTATTATTCGGCTTTAAGTGGATAAATGGATTTCCATAAATAAAACGTAAGTTCAACATGAAATATGATTTATTATTATTCTTCATTGATGCAATATGTTTGTTTGGTGTAAAAAAAAATTGAAGTTGTACCACTGTTCACAATGACGATATGTTTTATGTATTACTTAAGTGATTCCAAAGGACTTTGTGGCACATGAAATTCTGGTATCGTGGATAAAGAGCGTTTCGATTCCAACTGATGTATCTGAAGAACAAAAAATTGTTCGATTATTAGCAAAACCATGTGATGATTGTGGTTCAACAGTTTCAGGTAGCAAAAGTCAGAATAATACAATTAATCAAAGCCATCCCCAGCGATTCCAAAGTGACCAATTTTTTTGGTTTCCTTTCGATTGTTTTTTGCTTTGGTGGAAATTTGGTCAGAAAATGGTTATCCAGATGGTTTTTACCACATAATGACCTATTTGTGACCGAAAACTAACGGTTGCTTTAAACAAATCTGCCACCAAAAAATTTGGTTCGTTTTTGAAATCTTTTTGGTATTTTTGAGATGAAAACCCAGAAAATCACCAAATTGAGATTGGTTGAATTTTTGTTGAAAAACATGTCCCAAACGACCAACAAGTTACCAAAACCAAGATTTTTCACCAAAATGTGACAGAAATTTTTGGTCGCTTGTGGGTTCACCCAGATCCGCTAGGGATGCGTTCCTAATAATGTTAATTCTAATAAATAGAAAAAATTAAAATACATATCAATTGAATTATGTCAATTTTGTCTACGTACACGATGCCGCAAAGCTTTTTCATTGATAGCAGCTCTCGTAAGTAATTGCTTAACTTTATCCAAAAGCTCTGACTTATGATCTAATTGTTGTTTCAAAATACTAATTTCCCCTTCATTTTCATCATCTTTTTGTACTTTTTCTAACATCGCTATCCTCTGTTCCGCAAGTTGTAAATCCGTTTCTAAAGCTACAATACGTTTTTGCGCCAATTCATACTGTTTTTGTAAAACACTTTGGCATTCGATTCGAATTGGTTTATCCTGAAAACATAAGGACTTTGCGAATTACGTTCCATAGACGATCCTTCTCTTAGAAAATTATTTTTTTCGTTTAATTTCATTTATTATGGCACCTTTCATTAGCGGAATATACACGTTTTATAAATTCAATAAAAATTGATATACCTCTCTCTTCGAACGAATACTATTTTTCGATTGAATCTTCAATCTTCTATTCTCCACTTGCAGTTTCTCGATGATTCTTTTCAGAGTGAAAATTGTTTTCTCCATTTCCGCCATCGGCTTTTTCGATCCCTTAAATTCTTGCGATTCTTTATCGGTCGATCGAGGTGACGAATCCGAGGATTTTTCATCTTTCAATACTTGTATGTATCTGAACATCGATTCCAGGATATACGGATTAACATATATGAAAGAAAATAATATAAATATTGAAAAAAACAATATATTATTCTTGATACAAACTTTTCTAAATGCGTGACTTTTTCTCGTAATCTTGGAGTATCAAAGTTTGCCTTCTCCAACTCAAGTTTTATTTCGAAATTCTCACTTTCCAGTCTCAAATTGGCTTTTTCGAGCTCATCCTTAGCTTTTTCTAATTTTTCCAGTTGATCTGCTACGTAAGTGTTACCCTGCAATCGATAGTTTTTGGGTCAACATTTCTAGGAAATTAAATTGTGTAGTATATTGTTATCGCGTGAAGTTTGTTTTCTCCAGCCGATGGTGATGGAAAATAATTATTCGAGTGGAAATTTCCCGCTTGCCTTCAAGGTCAACTGCAGAAGGAGGAAAGTAATCATTTTCGTCTCTAGGGCAGAGGGTGAGTACTTTCCTCCCGCTACAAGTTTGTTTCCCAAAAATGAATCTAAAAAACGTATGTACCTGACAAGCAGCTTCTAACGCTACAATCCTTCTCGATTGTTCCTGGATCTTCAACAAAAGCTGTTCTTTGTCTTCGTTTCCCGATCTTTTCGTCAACTCTTCGACCTTGTCTCGCAGAGCTTGACATTCGTTTTGTAATTCATCTACTACGGATTGTTGACTTTTTGATGTTCGACACGTCGACCATCCTTCCACCGTATTATTATCGAATTGTTCGGATCTCAATTTATTCCTCAAATACCATTTTTCACGTTCCATGCAGTTGACTAGGGATCGTAATTTATCGTAATTCGATTGCAATTTTGTACATTCTTCGGTTTTTTCTTTGAGTTTTTCTTTTAATTTGTCCGCTGCTTGTTGCCATTTCTTTTGTTTTTCCCAGAGAGCCAGTTCTTCTGCGGTCTAGATCATTAGGGAATTGTGATAAAGTTCAGTCTGGTGCTGAGTGGAAATTAAGGATTTACCAGAATATTATAAATTTCATGTTTATGTCGAAGACAAAGAACTTTTTAATGATTTTGATAGGGAGAGAATAAAACATGTGAAAAAAAATGGAATGTGCTTGGCTTTTTAGTCAATTCAACCGTTGATTCCTTCATTGAAAACATAGTGCAAAAAATGACAAAAGCTTAAGCTTAAGAACCATGGAGTCCTTCGAGAAATAGACAAAATTTTGCTACGTACTTCCTGATCAACTAAACAATAAATACAAATTTTGAATCGACAATGATGAAGTAAATTACTCAAATTTAGCCTTGAATATGAAATTGGAATTGCAAATGATTGCTTAAAATTATGCAAACGATTATAAACATATTAACCTACGAATTTCAATGATTTTTCAACCTATTCCCTCATGTTTAGGGATGTGTTTTGAGCTTTAGATTTATATTTAGAGCCAAATCCTGGCAGAGAACTTTATTGCTATACATTAAAAATTTGTGATTATTGCTTAATTATTTGAAAACTGCGTAGCAAAATTTTGTTCGTTTTTTAATGCTCCACGGCCCTTAAAGTAAATTCTGATTTTGTGATTTGAAATGATTCGTGGGAGATATAGCAATCGATTGTAAGCAAAACATCAAAATTGGCGATCTGTCATATTCAAGACTTCCAACAGAGAGTTTATCAAATAAAAGACGAAACGAAAAATATGGAATAAAATTCAAGTAAGTAAATAATCCAGCAACTACCTTAGCTCTTTTTGCTTCCTGGGCCAAATATTCTCTATCCAATTGTATGTGCATTTTTTCTAATTCTTCTTCCAAAGACTTCACCTTGCGTTCTAACTGTAATTCACGTTGCGAAATTTTTTTTTCCTGCGCCTTTCCAGCCATATACCTGATACAAGAAAAATATTAATCTTTCATTCTTTTTCTCGCATTTCAAACAAAAATTCCTAAAGTACCTTCGACTGAGTTGTTGTTTTAGATCAGTAATCTCCTGTTTATACATTTTTTCTTTCTCTAAGAGGGATTGAACTTGTCTCCTCACAAGATCAATCTGGTTATTTCTATGCATTTGATCGGAATTTGCGTTATGCGCAGTTTCGTGGGACACTTTCGTTGATTGAGTTTTCGAATCGTTGTCGGTCGAAAAAGTAATATTATATGGATGTTTTTTCATAGATTCCATCAATTCAAGTTCATTCTTGAGATGCATTAAAATTAATTGTAATACAACACATGATGTTATATAATTTCAATGAAACTGATTTTACCTGCAATTGTTGGCACATGAAACTGAGTTCGTTTATTTTATCATCTCGTTCTTGTAATTCCTTGATCAAAGATATATTCCCTTTCGTCAATAACATTCGGTTTTCGGATAACTGTTGTCTCAAACTCTCTGTTTCCGATTGCCATTTGTTCAATTCTGTTCGATAACTTTCTAATTCGTTTTTGTGTTGCTCTTCCAAGCTGTCAAAGAGAAGATCAACTTGGAAAATCAAGATGAGGTATTTTCTTTGTCCACTTCAAAGTGTCTGATCGAATTCTACACGCAGAGAAAAATTCTTGCTGAAAAAACGATTCCAAAAAATGTGCTTTGTTAAACTAGCAAAACGGTTGATGTTACAGCAAAAATATTGCTATTCCATCGAAAACAATGATTAGTTACCCTTACCCCGAATTAGTTCCAGCAACTAGATACAGTTGTTGATATTTGGATAACTGAAACCGGCGTTGGCTCAACTGAATTCAAATTTAATTGGTCTGACTTTACACAACGAAAAATTTTGTGTCACAGGAGGTCCACTCAGAGTTTGTGTTAAAAACAACATATCAAATTCTGAAATTCACAGATTTCCAGTGTAAATTTAACATTTTCTGTATTAATATTCAACATAAATTGCGAGTGGACCTCCTGGGTCCAGATCAGGCATGTCTGATTCCTGTTCAGGGCCTGACTTGAGTATCTGATAAGGTCCTGAGAAAAATGTAACGCAGGGAAAAGACAAGGTCCTGATCGGGAAAACCAAACGTTTCCCAATTAGGATCTGATCAGGGTAATAATTGAATTCCCAATCAGGACCTGATCCGGATGGTAGTGGAATTCCCAATCACGACCTCATCTAAGCTATATTCTAGCATTCAATTCAATTTTCATGGAATTCACTTTTCATAAAATTCTTTGAAACTCCCCCAACAGAAGAAATTCTACTGATGATCCAAATAGACCTCAGTCGAACATTTGAAAAAGACAGGTAAATTTCTAATGAGTCCTGTGAAAATTCTGAATAGTTTGATACATTCACCGTTCTGAATTGATCAGGTCCTGATTCAGTTCCCTTGTCGGTTATCACATGATTGAAATACGGATGAGTCAAGGCAATTCTGATCAGGTTCTGATAGGAATACTATGTCTGAGTTACTGAAAGGGGAAATCTGACTGGAACCTGTCAACAACCTCGCGTTACATTGTTGTAAGGTCCTAAATAGGATGCCATGTCAGGACCTGATAAGGTAATTAAAAGTTTTCCTTAATCAGGAGTTCCCTATTGCAGCATTACGGGGGCCATACTTCTAATAGGGAATTCCCTGAGAAAATTCTACTAGGGGTATGTTAAAAATACACAAAATTTTTCACTGTGTAGTTGATGTTACAAATTCGAAGTTGCCTTTACTACAGCTTTCATTACCGGCTTCTATTCTTTTATTACTCGGAACTAATTTTCACAACAAACTTCAGTTCATTCGATCATTTAAATTATTTTTTTGTGTTCAGCAAGATATTGTCTGATTCAGCAAAATTTTCTAGTCGCCTGTAAATGTACAATTCTAGATTGCTGAATGGCAAGCGTTCGTTAAAGGAGCAAGATTTTTGCTGCGATGGCCAATTTTTTGCTAATTCAGCAACAAGTTTCGTCATATCAGCAAAGCAAATTTTCGAGGTTTGCTGTGTCAGCAACTTTTTTTCTCTGAGTGTAATTCCTATTATATCGATATTTGTCGCTAATACTGATTTCGTGTTACAATAAATCTGATATTCAGGAAAGTTATCTGTTCAAGAATAATTTATGTATATAAATACCGTTCTCTCATTCGATCCATATGCATCAATCTTTCCTCTGCCAATCGATGCCACCGCTCGCTCAATTCTTTTGTTATTTGCAAATCCGCTTCAGCGGTGGATACTTTCTCACGCAATCTCGTTATTTCTTCTTTCTGATCGTTATCATTATTACCATCTTTCGACTCGTCGCCAGAAGGAACGATCTCTTCAATTTCTTTACGTACGTTCCACATCTCTTGACGTTTCCTCATCTCTTCTTCCATTTCGATTATCTGATTTTTCAAACTCCTGATTTCATCTTGCAGAGAAGCGGCGGCCTTGCTATGTTCATCTCTATCCTGTTTCAATAGATTCTGATATCTAGCTATGGTTTCTTCCTTCTGAGTGATAATTCTTTGCAAACTATTGATCGTAGATTTCAATGCCGGATTTTCGCTTAAATTGTCCATCGTGGAACGATTCGTTTCAAACTTGTACTCTTCTATGGTTTTATCTTTCTCTACGAGTTGTAGATTTTTATCGGTTATCGATTTCTGCAAGGCATCTATTCTCGCTTGATACTCGACCATTTGTGATTCGTAATTGATAATAGTCGTAGATCTTTCGGATGCGAGTTTCATGGCTTGATTCAGTTGTTCGGTAAGAAAAGCCATGGAAGAATTATTTTCGGCTTTGTGATTATTCGCTGCTTCTTTGGAAGCTTTATCCGTACTACTCTGTTCTTTCTCTTTTGTCTCGTTTTTATTCAGACAACACTCGTACGGGTCAGTTTGAAGATCTATCGAACGTAATTCGATTTGTACTTGTACAGATACAGAAATTTTCTCTGGTTCGTCTAATGTTACTTCGGGTTCCAATTTGGCAGTGATAGCGGTGGAAGGAGGAGGAGAAGGTGGAGTACGTATAGGTGAACTGGTAGACAATTGTTGCTTTGAATACCAAATCCTTTGCATGTTTATCATCTCTCGTTCCATATGCATCAACGTATTTTCGTATTCCGTTATTTTGTTATGAGCAGTTTGTAATTCATATTGTAAATTTGTTATTCGGCGTTTGTATTTGAAATCCTAGAAAATAAAATATATCGTTTTGAGAAGCGGTGGTATTTTTTGAATTTGAAATGAAAGATACTTGGAATCACCCTTGAATGCATGATGATAAAATCGAATAAATTCTCTTTCTCGTTATCCAGAAAACGCATTCAAGGGTCAAAGATATGGGGAACATGGATACATACATTCAGAATACGTTGAGAATCTTCAGAAAAATGTGTAAACATTTCCTGAACTTCGTTATTCCCAATCTTTTGTTCCAATATATCCTTCAAACGATCGACAATCTCTAGACGATGAGTCAAAGTTTCTTGTTGAATTCTTATATTCTCTCGCGCTTCTTGAGCTTTTTTAATTTCCAAATTCTCTTGCCCTCGATCCTCTTCCAATTTCAGAAGCATCGAATGCACTCTTTCTAAACTACCCATCGTTGCCGATCCTGCATATTGATATTGCATGAAATTCAATAAATCTTTATAAAGTCTGAAACAAAAAAATGTAAACGAAAGGAGAAACAAAAATTAAACAAAGAAGTACAATATTCAATCGATATTCACCCGCAACGATGCTGATACTGCTTTCGTTGATGCTGTAACTCTATTCTCGTATTCTCACACTCCTGCTTCAATTTATCACATTTGAGTTGTAATTCCGACAACTCGAGTTCCAATTTTGTCTTTTGGGTGCTTAACAACGTTTCCGAAGCTTTTCGACTCGCCAACTCAAAGTCCAATCTTGAAATAATAGCTTTATCCTCGCTAATAGCTTGCAAATTCAATACTTGATGTCTCAAACTATCCAATTCCAAAGTCTTCAATGTATTCAAAGAGTATTGCTGTTGAGCTTCGTCCTGATAAATTTTCACCATATTTTTCAAACTTTCGTTATCTATTCGCAAAGCTTCAATTTGTTCTTTCGATTTGACGATTTCGTTATCGTTACTTTTTTCATCTTTTCCCACCTGAGATAATCCTGATTGTTTGATCACTCTATCTTTCAATTCCTTGAATTTTTCGTTCAATTCTTGCATATTTTCTTCTCCTTGATATTTCATCGATTGCGATTGAGATATTTCATGAATCGTTCGTTGTTCCAAATTATACTGTTTCATCAATACACAATCTTCCACGGCAACGCGGAATCTTACAGATAGTTCTTCGAATTTATCTTTCAAATCGTTATATTCGATCATGCTTATAGAATTGGATAAATTACTCTCGAGGATTGATATTTCGGATTTTAGAAGTTCGATTTGTTTATTCGATTCCGCGAGATCTATGCGTAAACGACTTTCCCTGGCAATAGCATCTTTTTGACATTCGTAGGATTTTTCAGACTCTTTGTTTAATAAATCTTGTAAGAGGGTGGTTTTTTTCGTTGCGTCGAGATAATTAGCGACAGTTTCGGTGCATTCTTTGGTGTGAGCTGCGAGGGCTTTTTGAATCTCATCGTCACCAGATTCTATAACTTGCCAATTTTTTTCGTATACATCCAAACGTGCGGTCAATTGTATGAGATTGTCTTTTAATTCTTGATTCTCTTGCATCAGCGCGCTTTTTTTATTTTCCCATTCTTCAAACTCTTCTTGGGAAGAGGATGGAAAGGTAGGCGTTTTAACGATCTCTACTATAGCTGTTTTTTCATTGATCAGTCCTTCCGAGTCTAATTTTTCAGTATCCGAATCGTTATGCAAACTTAGTTCTTGCAACGCTTTGTCCTTCTCTTGAAGTTGTTTTCTGCAAAAGAATGATCAAATTCAACCCATCAAATTTATGTTGTATCCCAAAACATGTGGGAGAGTTAATTTTGGTACCTCAATTCTTTGATTTGATTTCTCAATTCAGCATTGCTGCCTTGAATCACATTGAGACGTTCTTGTAATCTCATGGCGGGGTGGTACCAACCCGCTAGATGTCTCGCATCTAACGCTTCTAATAATTTTTCCAAAGTATGAGACTGGATTTCTACAATACTTGTACCTAAGATTAGTATATCAATATTAATATATTATTGATAATATCTACAATATAAAATAATTGAAGAGTATCGGAACAAATTTCAATCCTAATATTTCATGTTTTGAAGTATGAATTGTCTATAGAAACGAAATGGGAATTCAGACCCACAAAATCTAATAAATTATCAGTCTTTATCTTCTCAAATTGATTCCTTGGAACTTGCAACATCGTTTAAAGAATGTAATGCAAGATTTTTCATCTTCAACAGCTGAGTATTCCGTTATTTGATTCCCAATTCGTTTCAATAAACGATTCAAAGTTTAGCGACATGTAATTAACTTTAGTATAAATCGCTCTAGTCGCTTTCTAGGATGTTACAAGGCCTACGGAATGACTGGAGTGATTCCTGTTATGATAACTTATCCACTAAATTCAATTTTCCAAAATTTGAAAACACAAAATTGAAATTCCAATGCTCATCAATTGGAAAACCAAATGAAACTGAGAATAGAATGAGAAAGGAACAATGAAGTATGTTAATATCTTTCAACTGCAAAGAAATTTTGTATCTTCTCCTATCCATCCAAAAACACAATTACCATATTCCAAAACGAAGAGTGCAATCTATCATCAACCAAATCAAAAAATTGGAAGACAAAAATACTGTGCATTACTATAGAGTACCATTAATTTTTGAATAAATTCACCATCTTGATTGTGTATACTGTCCAAAATTTCATGCATGCCCTTTCTCAAGGCCTCGTTCTCTTCGATAACCGCTTGTATATTCTTATTCAATTCGCTGATATTCTCTCTATTATACAACGAAGTATTTTCTAAATCGGTTTCCCAGTGAGAATCTGATTCTTGCATCTTAGTGGAATGAAAGAAATCGGTATTCGTTTCCATCGTGTTTGAAGAATTCATGGCACTCGTCGTTGCTGTGGTTCCTGCCGTTATTGTTGTTACTTTATTCAATTTATACTTCAACATTCGTATCTGCAAGACAATGAAAGATAACAATGAAAAAATCGATACACTAATTAGTTTGAAATCACTCACATCAGATTTCAATTCTAAATTTTCTTCTACGAGAGCTTTATTCTGTTTCATGAGCTCTTCTAATTTTTTTGCAGTCTCCCGGTGTTTGGACAGAGTGTGCTCGATGGGAATATTTTCATCCTCCGGTATACCGAATTTTTCTCTAAAATTTACAGATTCAATGAATATGAATGTTTTATAGTTCAACTTTGATGTAAAATAAAAACCTGAGAGTTATCATTTCCATTTCGTGATACGAATTCAACATTTCTAATTTGTTGATGACATTTGTGAGGTCTTGAATATGTTGTTGTTTCAAATCCAAATCACTTTTCAACTCTTTGATCTCTCGTAGAGCTTCTGCTAAAGATTCGTCACGATCTTCGTATTTCTTCAACGTCGACAGGGCTTCGCATAACTTGAAGAGAGAAAAAGCAAAATCCATATGCATTATACGTAGAAATGGAATAAATGAATTAATAACTTTGAAATATTCACTTTTTCACTTTTCAACGTAACATCATCTTGAGTGAGTTGCAAAGCATTTTCGAGTTCAGATATTCTCTCGTTCGCCTCCTGCACTTTTTTCAATAACTCTCTCTGCTCTTTTCTCTTTCCACTTCTCTCAATTCTACAGTGACGATAAGAAAGTATTTTTATTAATCCATGAATGATGGTTATAATAACTATTAATATTACTCCATCTTGTACAAAAGCAAACTAATCAATTTCTCAACGAAAATCAAAAGGGGAACCTTCAGTATCCAGGTGGAAAAATAAGAAAAGTAAGGAAAACGCTCGGACAACGTGATCGGTGTCAATTGACTCTGCTCAGTGAAAAGTACGTCAAGTGTTCATGAAGAGTTCGAACACGCTTCAATTCCCACGCTTTTTAGACATTCTAGAAACTCGATTGGTATTCACAATTTGACATTTTTGTAAGAACGTTTTGTGCGCTTTTCTTACGCTCTTAGTTGCCCGGTTCATTTTCAACAATTTGAGCTACTTTGAACTACACTGTCAAAAATATAGGGAGTTTTCCTTTACACTGTTGGTGGATTTCGTCCCCTTATCGCGGGGGAATTGTTTTTCCATCAAAAATGAGGGATTTTTCCACCACTTTGAGGAATTATCCAGTTTTTCGGGTATTGAATCTTCCACAAATGAGGGAAAATTTCACCAAATTATGGTGGAAAATTACACACCTGTGGAGGAACTTTGCTGCCACCATTTTTTTGGGGAAAATTCCACAATAATTTTTGACAGTGCATACGCTGGTTAAAAGAACGCATTGATTCTGACCAATTCTCATCAAATTACAATTAAACGTGGACAATGTTCTGACCAAATCTCACCGGTGATTTTTCAATGAGATTTGGTCAGAACTGTCATATGAATTTCGTTGAATCTGGCCAAGTCTCACTAAATTACGATTAAACTTGGACAATGTTCTGACCAAATCTCATTGAATTCCATTTGTCGGATTCAATGGATTCCTTTAACCAGGGTAGTAACACGGGATTCAAGTGTATATAATTTTTAAAAAATGAATATCAGCTCACTTTTTGGTATCTGACTTCAATTTTTCTATCACACTTGCACTCTCGTTGATCTCTTGAGTGGCTTCCGAAAGTTTATCTTGTAATTCGGTTATGATTTTATCCTTATATTCGATTTCCTCGGTCAAATGTATAATTTGCGAGGTGCTATGCTCCTTCACCGAAGTCACCGATTGGGTAAAAGATCGTGATAATTCATTTTTCAGTCGCATGATCTCAGCGTCTTTTTCATCCAAAATATCCTGAGTGAAATAAATGAATTAGTGACGGATATTCTGTTATTATGTTCTTGAATTGATTCCATACAGCACACCAGTTCAGAAAGAATTCATGAAGAACTTAATTGTGGTTAGAAGAAGTTCATTCTCAAGAATTCTTTCTAAACTCCTGTGCTATGTGGTACGATCGTACCTTCCATTCTGCGACTCTAGCGTCAATCGCTACTCCAAATTCATCGATCACTTTATCTCTATCGATTTGTTGATTGGTTATTTCTTCTATTTGAGTTATAAAAGCCATATTCTCTCGTTCCAATTGTAAGATTTTTTCTGAAAATTTGTACAATCACAATAATTGTGATAATTTTGATTAATAAAATTGAAATGATAATAAACCTTTATATTCGATCTCTTTAGCTCGATACTGGCTCAGTTCTTCCGTCATTTCGTTCATTTTCTCAGTTGCATCTTCCATCTCTTCCGTTAGTATCGACAATCTTTGTTTCAACATTTCGTTCTCTTTATCCAAACCCTAAATATGCATGATTCTTCTATAGAAAGAGCTATCTGAACGATTGCGACGTGATATGTTATTTGTTGAACTACTTACTTCTAACTCAGCCATGAGGATTTTGATTTTTTGATTTTTCTCTGGTGATATGACTTCATGACTACTCGTGGGACGGGGCTTTGTACAAAAAAGTTTAACTTTCAAAAATATATTCGTAGTGCTTTTCAAATATAATTATTTTATAAATATTACCTTGAGAATTTCATCGCTCTTTTTGTCATTATTAACATCACCTTCATCATCATCGTCATCATCTTCGTCCTCCCCTTCTCTCGTTGAATCGGTGGATTTGTCATCTAATCGAAAAATAATATTTTATTCATTGGAATTATTACACCGTGGCTTTTTGATTCAGTCGAATTGACTTTCGAGTTCAGTTAAGTTCAGTGGTGAATGGAAACAACGGTAATTAATTGAAAATGAAATTAAAACATAGTCGGATAGTGAAGAGTATTATGATTTTAGTCATGAGTACTGAAATGAAATTCTTCAATGGTTGTGGAACAGTGATCAGTAAACAAAACTGGAAAATAAAGTACTGTATAGCATGAATTTGAGTTTGAGTGGATTATTATAATTCACAGTAACCATTACTGTTTTGCTTCTTTCCGTCCTCCTCAAAAGCCTTATCGCTACCAATTCACAAAATTTAATTGGAATGATGTAATCCGGATTTTGAAGAGGAAATTTGTTGTCAACTTAATTCTCATTCAATATTAGCCATTTCTTATTTCAGAAGGACTTTCCATTCGGATACTTTCAAACTAGCATGATTTGAAATGGTTTATATAGATTTAAAGCAGCGCATGTACTCTCTAAATGTGAAAGAGAAAACAATCGATGGTTTTATTTTGTCAAATCGCAGAAGTACACTGTAAAAAATGATTGTGGAATTTTCCCCCAAAAAATGATGGCAGCAAAGTTCTTTCACAGATGGGGAATTTTTTACCATAATTTGGTGGAGTTTTCCTTCATTTTTGGAGAATTCAACACCCAAAAAACAAAATAATTCTTCAGAGCGGTGAAGAAATCCCTCATTTCTGCTGGAAAAACAATTCGCGATAAGGGGGCGAAATCCACCAACAGTGTAAAGAAAAACTCCCCACATTTTTTACAGTGTAAGCTTGTCCTGGTGGGAAAATTTCTCATAATTTTCTCATAAAATTCCATAGTTTCTCAAGGATTTGGAACAACATTATAAGATATAATGTTTTCATAATTTTCCATAATTTTCTCATAAAATTTTCATAAATTCTCATAAATTTTGAATAAAATCTCACCATTTTTCAAGAAAAAAAAGAGGTGCTGTTATAAAGAAAAAAACAATTCCCTTCTAAAATTCATAAATTTTTGATAATCTCTGCAAAACATATGTTCATAAAGTCACATAAGACTTATCGTTTATTTTTTTATGATAAAACGCTATGGAACATTGATCCGGATCACTTGGATCAGTTACTTCAGCAGGCTTTTATGTTTTCATATGTGTTGATATTTCATATTATCCTTCTCATCTTCACGGATGCGAGAAGTAACTGTATGAAATTTTTAAGAAATTAAGACATATATTGCAATTTTTTTGAAAAATTAGGAAATTTTATGATGATACACTTTTATTTATGAATAATTGTAACTTTTTAGGTCAGAAATTATGAGTTTTTATGAAAAACCATATCTCATAGTCATCATTATATTTATGACAAATTTTCTGTAATTTTATGACAAATTATGAAAATATATGAAATAATCTGAATATTTCTCATATCAAATGTTCCAATTCCTTGAGGAATTATGAAAATTTATGAGATTTATAAAAATATATGAGAAATTATAAGAAATATGAAAAAATATTGAAACATTTGAGAAATTATGTAAAACTTTTTCGATGTCCAGTTTGAATAATATTTTCACCTGCTTCAAGACAAATTTCACTCTTTGAAAGTGAAAAATTCACTACAAAATTAGAGTGTTTATGGAATTCTCACTTGAAGCCGTAGATTTTCACTCTAAAAGAGTGTTATCTCATTCCGAAATTTTAGAGAGCAGCTTCGATAAAGATGGATGAATTGAATAAAAAACTAAATATATGTATTTTTTCAATCAACATCTTTTAAAGAAGATGAAGAGGGAAATCTAATATTTTCGTAAGTATTGAATGCTCTCAAGCTGAGCATTCATAATAAAATTTCTTTTTTCATATATTTGAAATGAATTCTTTCATATACCTTTCCTTCCGCGAGCAGATAAATCCGACTTCAATGAAGAAATAGTATGTTTCAAATCAGTACATTCTATGAGTAATGATTCCACCTGAAAGAAATACAACAAAGCATCATCCAGTTGCATAACAATCGCTTTATATGTAATTTGAATGATTATCCCGGTGGAAACATATCGTTGAATTTTTCTCAATTCTTGAATAGTTGGTTTACATTCATTCAAGAATGTTACTGAAACATCGATGTTCAACGACTGTACGGAATGCAACAAAATTCTTTAACCAGAGTCGCAAATCTCATTTTGAATTCAATCACATATTTAAGAAATTCCCAATTCTTGACGATTCAATTGAGAATTCATTCACATGTAACTAAATTCAAAATTTTTGCTATATTATACAACACATTAATGTTCAGTTTCATAACTGATATTTCATTAATATTAGTTTAAATTATACGTCATCAAAACGTAATTCCTGGTCGTCTATTTCCCTATCAAATTTCAACTAAAAATCAACGTTATGAAATCAACGAATAACGTCCGTTTGACAGTAACGTTCTTTCAACGTTGAAATAACGTGTGTGTGTGTTTATTGGGTAGTTGCTTCAGCGAAGATTCGCTGTGCGGTCTTCCGCGGCCTGCAAAATAATATAAATTTTGAGCTTCCGAAGTGAAGCCGCGTCTTGTAACGGTTGGTTGCCGACGTTTCGCCATCATGGCAGCTGGCAGCTGGCATACCGCCCTGAAAAAGCCAGCTGCAATGATGGTGAAACGTAGGCAACCAACCGATACAAGACGCGGCTCCACTCCGGAAGCTCAAAATAAATATTTATAGTTGAAGTACTTTTTGCTGTCAAGTACTTTTCTAATTCCATGCAATAGAGATTTTGAACGTCAAATTAGAAAGTACTTGACAAGAGAAAGTACTTCAACAACAAAAAAAGTAATCGAGGCTGCCCATTCCTGAAAAGTGATTGATTCAGTCGCATTCAATTGAAAATTCAATCAGAAATTTCCAACAGTGTGTTAATTCTTGGTAATTCTAGTCTAATCGTAATTCCATGATCTCATACTCCACTCTTATACTCTGACCCTAATAGCACAATGTGTCTCTGGGACGTTTTCTGAACGTTCAGGAAACCTCTCCTACGTTCTATAAAGCTTCCATAAACGTTCCAGTGACACGTTGTGCTGTCTGGGCTGAAGTATCAGTTTGAAGCGTGGGCTTAGTGTACACACAAAAAAATGGGGCGAATTCCGTAATAACACGAGTTTAGGAACACGTGAGTAATTCTGTGAATTTTTTCCTCAAATCACAAAAATGTTGGGGTACTAAACAGTCTAGAACCAATGTTTTTGCAATTCGAATCGTTTATAGAAACGAAACAATAATTCATACTCCTAAAATCTGATAACTCTTCGGCGTTTATCTTCTTGCATTAGCCCCTTGGAACTGGAAACTGGTACATTCAAAGATGCAATGCAAAATTTTGGGTTTTCAACAATTGAGTATTTCGTTATTCGATGACCAACTCGTCTCAATAAACGATTGAAAGTTCAGCGTAAATTAGATTCAAACCAACCAAAGAATAATCTTTCGATCACCATAAGAATCGATTATTCTTGAGGTGGACGTAACGTAAGGGTACATAATTAATATGAATTTGAAATGAATAATAATGAATTAGATACTTGGGATTGTGCGCTGTCGCGCTCTTTCAATTTCCCAATGATTTCTGTAGGCTGAAAAATGAAATTGTAAAAATTGTTGACCTTTTACAATTTTATGTTTCAGCCTACAGAAACCGTTGGGAAGTTCAAAGAGCGCGGCAGTGCGCAATCCCAAGTATCTAATTCATCATTATTCATTTCAAATTCATATTAATTACGTACCTTTTGAAAATGGTTGGCGCAGAATTTGACTCCTCTCCTCCCCCACTTCCCTATGCTCTAATCCCCTTAAATAACTAGGATTCATGGATGCCATGAAATCAACTTAATTCAGACAAAAATCCATCAAAAAATTGTTCTCTGTTATAAATTAGATTTTCAGGTTCAGAATATCAGATAGAAACTGTTGGAAAACTGTTTAGTTTCAGACCCGTATTTCACAGCAAAGGAACCACATAGATTCAGGCAAATTTGTTTCAATGGAATCTATCTGGAATTTTAAGCAGGGATTTACCACCAGTAGGTATACAAATTTTCTTCTCTACATGATAATCCTATTGTTCTTTAATCAATTATTGATACTGAATGAAATATACAAATATCCTCATAAGAAGTATGAGTCTGATGTGGATTTATTTTTTTAAAGGAATAATCTACATAAACTGTGCCTTATACGTTGATAAAAGGGTTAAAGAAGGTTTATAGCAGGTTTATGTGTCATGCTCCATATTTACCAAAATATGAGAATAATGATAGAATGAAATGAATCAAGACCTACTTGATTATCCTTATACTGCAATATTTCTTGAGATAATTTCATAACCAGACGTAGGTTATGTACATCGTCGATTTCTTCTACTTCGCATTGTATCACTGTTGGGCAAAGTTCTTCGATTTCTTCATCGGTCAAAGATGTTATATCCGTACTTAGTAATTGATCCCAATCGGTTCGGCCCATATTTCTGATTATAATTACAAATTCATTGATAAAAAATTTGTAACCTGTCAACGACTGTTTACGTTTACGTGGTCTGTTTGTCTGTTTGATGTTATCATATTTCAAGACAACGGATGGTTGCCATGGTAATGATAGCAACTCACAAATATACCGACGAGATACGGATACAGTGTTCTGTATAGCATTCACAGATGCCACCACCTTTCAATACTTGGCGTCGATTATTTTACATTCACTTTATACGGAAGAGAATTTCAAAAATCACCTACAACGCAAGAATTAATGATGAATTCATAAGGAACACTTTCGAAATAATGAAAATTCATAGAGAGTTTTATTATCAATCTGTTGTTATAGCGAAACAAAATTATCTCTCTGATAATGAATTCCCTGGTCCATTGATTCTCGCCAAATCTGATTGATTCTTATTGAGTCTTGGACAATGTTCTGACCAAATCTCATGAAATTTCATTCCTCAGATTCAATGGATTCTTTTAACCAGGGTTGGAATTCATTTATTTACGATAATTATTGTGGGTCACTCTGTTGGAGTGAGAATTCTCTTTTTTTTACAGCCAAAAGGAAACCTATCTTCCGTTCGAGTGGAAATCTCACTCTTTCCAATTTAGAGATCAAGCTGGCGCTGTATAATTTGACTGAATGTGATTTTATATAAAATTTGTATTGAGTTTCTATTTATTTGTATCGAATATCGAATGAAACTTGATACAAATTTCATATAAAATCACATTGAGTCCCATCATAGCCCCAGCCCTATTTGAAGATACAGTCCTGATGGGACAAACCTGACAGAATAGATATTTTTTATAGAAAATTTGTCGAGTTTGTATTGGATTTTATATAATACCATCGATCAGAAATTTATAAAATTCCGATGAGTGAAAAACCGTCAAACATTGCTGATCGCTACCATACTAGTGCGAAACGAATTCATAAAGAGTTGAATTAAGCTTCCAAAAGTTCAGCATAAATTTTTCATAATTCTTCTTGAACTTCGGTTCTGTGGAGGACTCATTGGAGACACTTCTCAATTTCTCCTCCACTTCTTATCCGTTAATTTGAGGCATTTCCATCGATTTCCACGCAAAATCTACGAAAATACAACATAGACAACTGATCGTTACTATCCTTTCAGCACAAGAACATTCTATGGTTATTTGATGAATATTCTGTGAATATACATAGAATATTTCAAACCTCCTATGAACGTTCATAGAATATTCTAAAGACTTTCGATAGATGCTCTGTAAAACATCGTGGACGTTGTGCGACCGTTCTATGGATATTTCAAACAGTTTCACCCGAACGTTCTATGGAGATTTTTCATATATACTTCACATTTTATCAGAATATTCTGGGCACGTTTGTTTTTCGCAAGTTATCAGAATATTCCCAGAATTCTTTGTGCTACGTGTGTATATTTCCTCTTTAGAAAAATTTACTCCATTTTAGCCAAGAGCAATTATATCTCAGAACTTCATATTGATGCATATTATACGGTGATGGATCTGTATTCATTTACAACACTGAAAAAACTGTTTTTTTCTGCCGATTTAATCAATGCGTGCTTAGTGGATCTTTTTCTTTTATTGACATAACTAAATTTTGGTAATATTTTTTCTTCGTGAATGATGAGAAAGCCGTAGTGGTGGTTGGAGTCTCGAATAATTGAATTAGAAAATCCTTTCATGAGATATTTTCAGTAGAAATTATTACCAAAAGTTGTGAATTCAAACCTCGCACACAGATCTCCATGCAATGTCTATGAATTTCTGTGGAATGCTTTTTGTTCCTCCACTTCATAGTTGAATTCTTCAAAATTTTTAGATGAAAAGTTCCATATTGGGAGTATCGGATTGAAAATAGAAATATCGAAACTTTTGAAGTCGTATGAAAGTTTGATAAAAATTCTGATGGTGGTCGTCGTCTGGAAGTTCCAATAAATTCGTGAGAACAGATTTTATGAGTCTCTTACAACTTTTTAAGGAATTTTTACGACTAGACAGGTAAACGAATACTATCTATGAACTTATGTATTCGAGTAGTGTTACAATGTAATCGGATTGATGAGTTCTTGTGGCTTTGCGGGAAATTTCACGACAGGGACTCTCATTTCTACTCTAGACACAATATTTTAATAACACCACGACTCGCTCGAGACTATAAAATCCTTCATCTCTATAAATATACAAAATTTCAAAACTTAGTTCCAAAGTAAATGAAAAATTGATTAAATCTCTAAGAATGGACTTAGAGTATGAAATATCAAGATTATTTCTTGTCTGCACGTGATGAAATGATAAATCCCTATACTTTTTCAATTGAAAACACCCCTGAGTTCGTCGAGTAGACCCCCAATAAGGAATATGATCAGATAAATTATACTAGACATAGACCAAAATGAATAATAAAAACGAAAACTGTTTACACAATATTCATACAATCGGTATAACTTGACTCCATTGCTTATCCTATAATCTCCAAGAGATAATTACTTTTATTAATGAGATTTAGATTCGCGAATCCACTTGTGCGGGCAATTAAATAAGAACCTTTTGCATTTATCATTGTAATACGTACGATATCAAAATCACGCGACACAGAATGAATTCCAAAAATATTATAAGCGTATAATGCGGTACGTGGATTCATTATACATTCATCACGGTGTGATTTGCAGTATGAGTGAATTCACGAAGCAGAAAATTCTTTCGTATATGTACATGAATACTCGTGATGGATAATGTATATGAAATTTTCAAGCGGTTTTTTTAACACAAGTCTATCCGCGTATATAATAAGAGTATCAAAGACATCTCTGCTAATACGCCCGCACGCGATTGTCGAGAATATTTACTTGACTGAAAATGAGAAAAATCTCGAACGATTTTATACTAAAATTAAAATTTCAAGGCGGAGAGATGAGATACTTTGTTTTGTATGGTAAACATGCGGGTCTGAGAAAGATCGTTATATGCACTTTACGTGTGGGTGGGTAAGAGCGTGATACCGACTTTAGCGAAATTATTACAATTATGTAAATATGTATTGACTGCGAATTTTTGTCGCAACGTTTGAATTATTCAAAAGAAAATTATCCAGATATTCAACTTCATTAAATATTTTCAGAATATTCTGTTCACAATGAAACACGAGATTTTGATATCATTTTATCCTAAGATGGAATGATTTTATTTGAAGTCGTGTAACAATTAGTTTACACCCATGTGCCGAGAAAGATCAGGGAAATTATATTTTTATTCATGAACAGATTCCTCCATCTAGATCTCCACGAAATGTAGAAGGTCGTATAGTTATCGGTATATACGAGCTTGAATCATTCTTATAATACTATTCTTTTCCTGGAAACTTTCATCAAGGAGACGACGAAAATAATTCCAAAAGCCCTTTCTCAACAAAACAAAAGGAAAAATCAACGGAATCGGAGGAAGAAAATATAATTCAGATGAACTGGGAATTGTTTCGAAAGAGAGCAACTATGCACAGAAAAAACAACTATTTTGTATCAAGAAAATATTGTTTTCAGTATATATGAAACACAGATTGTCTCAGTTCAATGCAATTTGCTTTGAATCAAGAATTTTGTTTTTTCCTGTGTTTGATTCAAAGAAAATTGCATTGAACTGAGACGATCCGTGTTTCATATATAACGAAAACAATATTGTCTTGATACACCCTTGTAAAAATGATTCATATATGGCCCATACATAAACTGTATTTGATTCATATATGGATTTGGTACGAATCATATGTGGTCATATATAAA
The DNA here is from genome assembly GCA_018340375.1 of Gonatopus flavifemur. Classification (NCBI taxonomy): domain Eukaryota; kingdom Metazoa; phylum Arthropoda; class Insecta; order Hymenoptera; family Dryinidae; genus Gonatopus; species Gonatopus flavifemur. The sequence continues at coordinate 24,357,582 of JAFFJZ010000005.1, forward strand.
TCATATGTAATTCATATAAGTGGCCTATATGACCATATAAAATTCGTATACGATTTTTCAATTCATATAATGACCAAACATGACCCATATATAGGATACATAACGCCATATATGAAATGTATATGGCCCATATATGAATTATATAGGGGTCATATATGAATTGGTGAAATCATATATGTGCCATGTGTGGTCATATATGCCGCATATATGATTCATTTTTACAAGGGAAGATATGGTGTTTGAAATTTTTATAACATCATATACTCTGAGATTGAATCTACTGTTCGCAAAACACGTTGAGAAAACTTCCAGTCTTGAATAACAAAGAAAAGCGAGTGAAATCAGGCAATTTGATTCGACGTCATCGTCATAATAGATGGCAAATGTTACACGCTTTGTTCGCAAACAATCGCGTGCCATGGAAAATTTCCATATGTAGGTACATTAAAAGAACTTATATACATCAGAAACATTTCCAATATGATCAATATTCTTTGATTAATCGTTTGGACGCAAATATCCATCAAATTCCATTAACTAATACAAACCTCACAAGGCTGAATGACTATCCAGATTCATTCAAACCATTAAAAATCGAACTTTGTATGAGTTTGAATCGCATCGAATCGTCCTTCATGGTTCCAAAGTTTGTATCGAATCTCATTACAGAAAAAGTAATTAACGGCAAGAATGAAATTAGATATTTCAAAAGATTATCGTTTACTTCTATTGTTGCATTGAAAAAGAAATTCAATTGTATCCAATAGCTAGAATAATACTAAGTGAAATCCTAAACTATTCGCTTCGCAAACCTACGCGGGAGATTCCCTACAACATCTGGTGATGAAATATTCGAAAAAGAGGAATGTTTTTCTGAAACGAACGGATGGCACCCTAACGGAAACTTTTCGTGCTATTCGACTGAAAAATATTTAAAGAATAATCGTACGTATTTTTAGTTTCGTGAACGTATAAATTATGATTGTGGGTTCTTTAAATAAATGGCACGCTCGTTGATAAAATTAGTTGCATTTTTATGAAATTATATTTTGAAAATGACTAAAATAGTTTACACAGACTTCACGTAGATGTAAAAATACAGCCTGCAGTAACTGTTTTGTTCAATTCCGACGATTGATGATCCCTTTCAACGCATCGACAAGACATTTTGTTTACTACTAATGGATTTTTAGTATATCAATGAGTATATTCAATATTAAATACGGAACTCAATAAACAATTGTGTAATCTTCCTTTTGAACAATCTTCGGGATGATGCGAAATTTTCAAATTTTTTTGTAAATGTCTTAAATTGCCATCTTTTAATTTAATACGAGATTTGTTATGGAATATCATATTTGCATACTGAATTCAATATTGATGATGAAATTTCAAAATTTTCTCTAAAATGTCACAATTATTTATGAAATTTTACAAATGTGTTATTAAACATCTCAAAGTTGAGAATTATATATTGAATTCAATGTTTTATTATGAAATTCAATGAACAGTTTATGCAAAACCTTCATAATATTCTTACGAAGTTTCAGGCACATTTTTCAAACAGCGTAAGATAATTTTCGGGGATAATTTTATTACTTTATACGCGTTCATTTGTTTTCTTTACAAAATTTTTCAACAAGTCGTAAACCGATTCTTGTTTAAAACTCGAAGACATCCAGCACACATGTAACGTCTCAAAACTGCCTTGAAGACAACAAATTTTAGAACTAAGGCACACCAATGAGATCTTTTATATCAGTTTAGACGAGATCCGGTCTGAAAATTCTATCTAAAAGTTTTGCGAAAGACATCTAAAACCTGTCTAGAAGATATCGCAAGACATAAAATGTTTATTGGAAGAATATTTACGTATTCCTCCACATAATTTAATCACAACTTTTTTTTCTCTCACGCAGCAAACTATTCTCCAATGTTTTTGAAATTGAAGATTATTGTTACACCTTTTTTTATCACATTTCATCACGTATCTAAAACCTGAAACGCCTTCGGCACTTTTTTTACCTCGCCATAAAATGAAAAGTACAGATCGCATCAACATTCAAAGAAGATGAACAAAAAGAAAAAGAAGAAAGAGGAGGTTTTTATCGATTAGATAAAACAACGTATTATATGACTTTATGTAAATACGATACACGTATGTATAATTGAATAAAACTTCTTTAGAAAAGATCAATATGGAAGAGTTATAATTATTTACAGTTGACTTCACGACTCGCGCGTTTTTCTCTCTCAACGTTTCATGGAAGATGGTCTATTATAATACCACCACACGAGTGAGTAAGTCTCGTTCATCCGTTCGACGAGATATTTTGTGCGTTGAAGTACCGGGAAAGAACTTCGTCCCGGAGACCCTATGCAAGAAACGAAACATCGTTGAGATAGCACTTCACGTTGCCTTGAATTCGTGTATAACGATGTATCGGATGCCTTGCTCTCTAGCGAGCATCGATTCTTGTATCGATTATATTCTTCACGTTTAAATTTTCTTCTAATATGGTCTAACCTCATCGCCCGGATAGCTCAGCCGGTAGAGCATCAGACTTTTAATCTGAGGGTCCAGGGTTCGAGTCCCTGTTCGGGCGATTTTTTTTTTTATCCCTTGCCAATGCATCGATCGTGTGAATAATCAAAATTAACACCAAATATATGATTTGTTTACACCAGAGGTGCGAAAGCGAGGAATAAAAAAAAATCGCCCGAACAGGGACTCGAACCCTGGACCCTCAGATTAAAAGTCTGATGCTCTACCGACTGAGCTATCCGGGCGATGAGGTTGGACCACATTAAAAAGAAATTTACGTATCATTTCAAATTCCAATGAGGATGTGAAGTTCGGTTGGATATTTGACTGGAAATGTTCATAAATTGCTTCCTGAAGCGTTATTTCGAGTTATTATCTGGCGAGTTTTCGAAACACTTTGGTATAGTTTTCATTAATTTTATTATTCAGCTCGAAATTGAATTATTATTGATCCTAACTTCCAAGAATATCGCATTCGGTACAAGAACATCATGATTTGTTTCAAATTAGTCTTCTTATACGTGCTTTCGTCCGCATCCTTCAACGCCGAGAATGTGCGGATTTTGTCGTCAACTTTGAAATTTTACATTTGGTATTCAACGAGTGAATTTTATATTCAAAACAGGTTTTTTACCTTTTTCGGTATTTTTTTGTCCGAATGACATTGAGAAAAATTAGGAAAAAAAAGAGGAGCACTGAGGTTTTTACACTTTTTCATTAAAAACAATACGGTTTTGTTGGATGGATTTATTTGTGTAGTGAATTTTATCTATCGGAATAAGACTTGATCAGGATCGAATAAATTTTATCAAGAATATATATTGTTTTTATATAAGTTTTATCGAATTTCAATCGAAATTGTATAAAAATACAAAAAAAACTCCAAAAATTTATATATAATTTCGATTGGAATTCTATAAAAATTGTATAAAAAAAGAATCGATCATTTTCAGATCGTCCATCTCCAGTCGAACATGACCGTGTATTGTTGAGTTATATTTAAAAAATCTGAAACACAAAAGGATTTTTCTAACCAATCGCTACTTCAAAACGGCGAACGGAAGTCAAAATTTCATAGAAATTTCAAATTTTTTACGATTTTTTGTATTGAAATCATACCCCGAGTGGAAAAGTTTTCTAAATTATATATAATTTATATATAATTCAATATGGTTTGTACATAATTTTTATATAATTATATAAAAATGATATATAATTCTGAAAATTTTTCCACACGGGACTAATGTGTGTTCCTAGAAATTATTAGTGACTCAATCACCCTCATAAGGATTTTGCGTGACTAATTATCACTCATCACAGTGTCTTTCGATATAACATCTTCAATATGGAAGTGAAATGAACTTGAAAGATGTAACAATGGATAGATGTATTTTGGATTTTTCAATTCTTTTTTCATGAATACCACTGATTGATGTGAGATTGATCGCTTGGCCTATTTGTTTATGAATACAGGGTGAGATTACGTGCATTTCAAACCCTTTAGAAAGTAATTCTTGCGGCAAAACCAAGATGCTCTGTCTTTTGAGGAGAAGACGGTCCTTCCTTTAATAAAAAGTTGAGAAAATCACACAGAGAAAAAAGAAATCGGATTTCGATAGCCACGTTGAAAAAATGTCCAAAACTGTATACAATTTATATGCAATTGCATACGATTTGTATACGATTTGCGTACAATTCTGCCGTACAAGTTAAAAAGACACTCAAATCTGTTCCGCCTCGAATGAAGATGATCAACGAAAACGATTTTCTTACGAAAAGGTATTGAAAAATATCATTTCAATAAATGTTAAGACATTTTTAACGTGAAATGATCATTCTCTCCCCAATTCCGTAAAGATATTTCAACTTTTCTGTCATTGGCACTGAGAAAAACGACATGCGTTTGTTCATTCAGAACAATACAAGGGGAAAAAGCACTCAAGTCGGCACAAGAGGATTTTACAAATCAAGAAGAACCTAAGTCGACTTAAATTCGCTCTCAGTTGTAAATTGATGATAAACGAGCGTTTTTTCACGCCAAATACAACTTATTCAAGACTTATTCAGGTCTTTTTACATCAGGTATAAACGAAATTTCGTCGCATGAAACTTGTAATCACATAAGAACTATTCATCCCTCCTGATTTCGTTTTGACAGATAGATTCAGAATTCTCTTCCAAATCGATTGATATCAACACTGTAAAAAAAATTTGTTGAATTCCAAACAAATATGCTTGGAAATTTACAAACTTGGTTTGGAAAAATAATTTCCGAACCTTTTTTGTAAATTGCCGAACAAAAGTTTGTGAATTTTCAAAAATCTTCGTGAAATTACAAAATTTTTTGAATGTTTACAAACTTTTGTTTGGTAATTTACGAAAAAAGTTTGTGTAAAAAACTGCCAAACTTCTTTGGCGGTTTAGGACATATATTTTTTACAGTGAAAATCTCATTTTCGTAAAAAAAGTGGCTTGAGTGTCTTTTTAACTTTTACGGCAGAATTGTATACAGTTTTGGACATTTTTCCACACGCGTAGCTGCTTTTTGCTGGATGCGTCGTCAACATTTTGGTTCCTACAGCTGAAAAATCGCTTTGATAACTAACAAGATTACTGTGATAACAAATTGTTTACTGTCACAGCAAAAAATTTGCTATTTCAGTGAAAGGTACCCAGCAAAATCAGATTTCGCTGTCAGAGCGAATCCTTTCTCCGTGCACTTAGCTGTTGATTTCAGAGCTGACTGCGATCATTCAGCAGTGGGATGCTAGTTTTTAAGTTCCAAAGAAAATCAGTTGATACATCGAATAGCGAGTACATGGGCTACTCCAATGATCAATGAGTTACTCAAATTAACAGCTAACTAATTTTCACAGCGTTCTGCCGAAAGGGAGATCGTTTGCACATTTTTCTATTCTTCATTTTTGAATGAATTTAACTTATGATAACTGAGCATTCATTTTTCAATCAACAACCTAACTAAGAACATTTCTATGACATATTTCACTATGAGGTGACCCGAACTTCATTCGCCCGAAATCAATCGATAATCATTAATGAAATATTCTTTTATGGAACATAATATCAATCGGGAGAGATACTCGCTTTTCGAATACTCCTCGATCATGTTATTTCCCTTTAAATCTTTGACTCGGTTCGGATATTCTCAATCAACGTGAAAGAAAATCAAGCGAATTGATTTGAAATAGTACTCTTCTCGAAGAAAAAAGTTTGTTTTCATTGCGATATACTTTATTTCACATTACAATTGACTTTCATTCCACGTGAAAATGACTGATAAGAATAATTTCAAGCATTCTTCATATCTATATGTATCGAATAAATTATTCATTAAATTTTATTATTATTCCAAACATAAATCCGCGCGCAAGATAGTATCACAAAATAGCAATTCGAGTTAACGCTGCTTGCTACTTCGTTCGCAACTAATCTCTAACAAACGTTCGATTGCGTAACATAAAATATTCATTTTATCGGGTCCCGATATACGTCCGTTAATCAAGCAGAGATATGTGTAACAACGAACGCTTCTATACTTGAAAACTGTTTACGAAATATATTATTACGATTCAATGAATGTTAAGCGCGCAACTACGCGGACGTTTCAAAGAAAGACAGAAACGGAGATCGCTAGGGCCTGTGCGTTGTGTGTCTCCAACGAGTATTTACACATTGTGTGTTAATAGCTTTTGGCAGATAAGAACAGCCCATCATTGGTGATAGAAGCAACGCTTTACTACTTCGTACGTAATGATTCTCAGTCGGTTGTGCGTACGATTACTAAACACAATTCGAATCACCGAACAGCAATCGATATTGATCGCAGAATCGATCGTGATACAAAACAATGTTAGAACAGTGCATTTCACCTATCATTCTGACGAGAAGGATGGGAACTCAGGTAATTTTCGTCTGGTTATTTACCACTGATACAACTGTGATTAATAACGATTGAATCAATCATGTTTCGTCACTTCAGGAGAAACGAAGCAGATGAATATGTGTCAGGCGATAAACCATGGCCTCGGTTTAGCTCTGGAGAAAGATCCTAGTGCAGGTGATTATCAATTGCATGTATGTATGTGTGTATGTATTCACATTACATTGTTTCAAATTTGATCGAATTTTCTAATTTTCTTAATATTAAGAAACAGAAATGAAAAATAGATTTCGTGGAATTCAAAACGTTTTAATGGTTGAATTCTTTTGCGTGATATTTTATATTCTTTGAAGATGAAACGTCGTTTAGTGTTTTCATTATACATGTTTATGAAACATACATCATTTCCGGCGTACACGACAAAGCGAAGACAATATACGTATAATTAAACGTAATTAAAAGAAGAAACAAAGTTGTTCGAAGTATAAAAGTAATGTTTATGAAGTGAAAAGAGAATTCTTATTATGTAATGTATATATATATATTTTTTTTTCTCTTCTTGACACGGCTCTCTAGACAATCAAGGGGAAAAGAGATGAATGATTATTCGGGATGATAATTGGACATGATATGTAGTGATGGAAATGAAACAAGTTTTCTTTTCAATGGTTGTATTGGGGAGGTGGTGTTTGTTCCATATTTTCGCTTTTGTTCAACGAGAATCAACAACAAAGATCTTTGTAGTCTTCGTAATACCGTCAATCACCACGTTTTATCATCTTTCTAATTATCCGATTATAGTTGCTAAGGTGATATTCTATTCATCACTGAATTTATCCCATGAATCTCCATCAAAACCTGTTAAGCTTATGAAGCTCTTTAGAATTTACTAAAGATTCTCATTTTGAATCCCTGTTGTTTATACTGTAATTATTATCAATGAATATTGAATTTGTGTTCTTTAGAGACGAGCTTGGAAATATTCACCAAGATTTACACGTCAACCGATATTCACAGTTCGTCAACTCATTCAATGACTCTTATCTGCGTAATTATTCCGAAATACGTTTGAAATAAATCTTGTGCTTTTTTCTTGCGGTAGGGTAATCGGTATGTCAGTTTAATAGGGGCCATACGATATTCGTATAGGGGTCAGGAATTTGGAATGTAATCTGGTATTCGTGAAAAGGGAATTTTTTTGTTTTTACCAGGGTTGTAGAGTCGGAGTCGGAGTCGAGGAGTCGTGGAATGATGGATGGAGTCGAAAGGGGAGTCGCATTCGAATGTTATTTCATCGACTCCGACTTTTCTTTTGACTCCTTGAAAAAAAAAGTTAGTTTTCATGAAAGTACGTTAGAAAAACATTACGAGAACGTCCTGTAGTATACGAAAAGAACGTTTTCAGAACGCGTTTAGCTGCATTAAAAGTGAAAATGCTCTAAAGATTGGAAATATGCGCTTTTGGGGGTTAAGACTGGCAGAAACTAGGCTACGTTTTCAAAACATTCCGAGAACTTCGTGTGCTGTTTGGAATACGTTTTCATTTCTTTGGCTCATTTTTTCAAATACACATATCCAATCTTCTCAGGTGAATCTCAGGTGCATCAGTCGAGAGATGAAATTTGCATGCAAAAGATTTTTTCAATTCTTCTTCAACACAAACGAGGAATCCATATGTTAATTTATGGACAATGTATTTTCACACGTTGATTCGAAGTTCAAAGTGTAATGTTTCGAAATCAAATGCATAGAATTCTCTGTTGACATAAATAAGATGAATAAAAAAATGAGAGTAGGAATTGATGTGTTTGTTTTCATAATCTGTTCGGTAAGAAGGTGCTATAATTCTTTATATCAATGGAACTATAAAGGTATGAGAATGGAGAAAGGGAGTCATAGGAAATCTCTAAGTGGGAATGTAACGTCCCCGTGAAACTGAGATCATTCAAAGAATTGATTCTTATCAAAATGAAATTCTTCCAATGAGAAATGCACAAATTTCAAATTAGCCGTTTCAGACTCAAATGATTCTAAATAAGTTCGAATCATATTTTTGATCAGAGATTTGCACTATCAATCGTTCCGAATGATTCCGTTTCTGCAGGGAGAGCTGAGGTTGTTGCAGCACTGAAATATACGCCATAGGAGTTGAAAAAGAATTCTTAAGAATTTATATTAAATTCATCCGACCTCAATTGAATTCTCTGCGCAGTCTTTCTGAACTGATTTGCTGTATGGGATTTCTCTCTCTTTTTATCAGTATTACAAGTTGGCAATAAATACGAAAGTTTCGAATGAAAGATAAGTCCGTAATTATTACCTAATTATTCAAAAAACTCCATACTGCTCATTTCCAACGAATCTTGCTATCACTCCATGCTTACTTACTTAATAGATTTCTATTGCACTTATTCTCATTACCAGAACGGAAATCGTTTTGGAGTTGTTTGAGAATCATTCGCAGATTGTGTTGATTCATTGATGTTATCAGAGATGTGACGGATTTACAAACACTAGAAAAAATATAGGGAGTTTTTCCTCACTTTAATGGCGGATTCCATCCCCTGGTCGTGGGAGAATTGTTTTTCCATCAAAAATAGGGGATTTCTCCTCCATTTTGAGGGATTATTCCGTTTTTTGGGTGTTGAATCCTCCAAAAACGTAAGAGCAAACTCTACCGAATCAGGATGAAAGATTTTTGGTAAAATATTCCACATTTATTTTTTACAGTGAAGAATGAAAACATTCAGAAACAAAATATTTCTGATTTATTTATTCTTGTGTTTATTATATTTTGAAATAATCAAGAAAAGTGCTTTTTCATCCACCCTGTTGGTTCTAATTGTTCAATAAGCTGCTGCATATAAAAACATACAAATTTATGTACTGCATCAGATCAGCGGTTCATGAATGAAAGTTTTAGAGAAAATTCTTTGTCGAAAGTTCTTGACGAAGTTTTTTCTAACATTTGGAATATTTTTATCTGTTGAACAATGTTGATGGGAGAAATGATTCATGCATAAGATTTCGAAATAGAACATTAAAATTAGTTGCGACTTGGAATTCTGTTATTTTGTATGCATTTAAGCCTCGACATATTTAGCAAATCAAACTTCAATAATATATCAATAAATAAAATTTGAAACATAGGTCGAAAAACCTCGATAACGAATAATGTTTATCTTATGTCCAAGTTTGGTTCTTTTGGAATTTTTATTCATGAGAATAAACACTAGAGCCGGAGTCGGAGTCGGAAATTTTAAGTGGTCCGGAGTCAGCCAGTGAAAGCTTCGACTCCGCAGCCCTGGTTTTCACTGTCGTATGTACCATACAAATACTATCTTTTGTTTGTGACTTATTTTGTAGGGGGGGGGGGGGCTAGTTTCTTCAGGTACTCCGGCAACTGAAATTTACTTGCCCCAGATAAATTTTAGTTAACGTAAATAAAACTCTAGTTGTCTAAAATATGAATAAAACAGCATCTAATTTAAATAAAAATTCTAGCAATTCCAAATAAAATTGATTTGAGTCGACTACATTTTTATTTGGAGTAGCTAAATTTCTTTTTTGTCAGTCTGACAACATTTGAAATAAACTTGTATCTCAAAAATCATGAAGAATTTTTCTCGACTTGAAGATGAGTTTTATCTTCCTTTCATGAGAGAGAGTGAGAGAGATTTTGTTTTGCTGGCAGTGAACATCTTTGGATTTCCTCAAATGTGAAGAAAAAGATTTATTCCCGTAGAAAAGTTTTCCCTATTCATTTAAAACGAATGGAATTTTCTTATTCATAGGATGAATTCGATCCCGGCATTCTCAAATCATATGAAAAATTTATAAAACGTATTGAGTTTTTCCACCAATTCACATCATCCACGGATTTACCTCTTAAATTCTACGCGGAGGGGAGGTACCCCAAAAGTGTTGGTGCTGTACCCAGATAGCAAATCAATCTTGCCTCGAGGTTGTCACGCAAGCTTGTGACAAGATTCACGAAAAAGTTTTTAGTTAACACACGACAAAGGTACAAGCTTAAAAAACCCTTCCACAAAGATTGTAATAACTTTACACTAACAAGGTTGTCAATAAGAAGTCCAAAGCGATTGAATGACAAGTCTAACAAGCTTATGACAAGATAACATATTATTTGTGGTACGGAAGTATATACCTTCATGTAGTTCGAAAGAAGAAACTAATAAGACTATAATTCTCTCCCGATTATGATGCTCTGAAGTTTTATTACACATTTCATGCACATATTTCCTCACTCACGCGTGATTTCTTATCAGAATTTGAAACAGAATGCATAATACTACTTCTGATGCAAGTATTGTTCAAATTATCACCCAAGGTTGATGATATTCACATTATTAGCTTGTATAATTTAATATCACGTTTTGATACAAAATACTCTTATATTATTCTTTGAAGTTTTATCAAAATACTCAGGATTAACGGAGAAAATGAGGTGCATTAAATAAATTCATTGCGGTGACATAATACACCGCATTCTAAATTTAATAATTCATGTTACGAGACTTTCATATAGCAATTATCCTACATGTAATAACTTTTATAAGAAATTAACGCGGTGAGAGAAAGAACAGGACACTCAACTGTGCACAACTGTCGGATATATTTAAATACAACTAATCATTGAATAAATTGAATTACCTAGTTTTTTCCTGTTTCTCTAGTCGAGTTGACTACGTATTCGAGTTTATTTAATTACTAGTTGCGTTTAAACGTATTCAACGGTTGTGCGATAGGGATGTCGAACTTTGAACAGAATCGATCCTGTTTTGTTGAAAAGATATCAAGCTACTATGCATGGAGAAAAATACAGGTCGAAAATATAGTAATCGTGAATAAAAATTTGATCATATTTTTTCAAATCTGAGAGTGTTTCTTGGATTTTTGGTGAAGATAAAATGGTTCGCATTCTTGTTGAATTGTATCGGAGAACAATGAAAAAATATTAATATTTAGTAAACAATATACTGAGAGAAAAAAAGAGCGTAAAAATTACAATCTTTATTAACAGATTGAAGATGTCGTGGATTATAGAAGGTAATCGCTCAACATTAGTTCAGTAAATCATTATTTGAATAGTAATTCATTAATTCCATGTGAATTCTATGCTTTTATCTCCCATTGTGGAAAAAAATATGAGCTTTCCAAAACTCGTGCATGAAATTTTACAAAGTAGATAACAAAATTTGCGCGACTTTTGGAAAGTTCATATTTTTTTCATTGTTCGCTGAGTATTGATAATTATTTACTGTATATTTGTTCCCAAATGAAATTCAACAAAAATTTAAACCGTTTTCTTTGAAGTCAAAAAAACTAAGAAATATTCAAATTTTTATTAGAGATTACTGTATTCTCGACCTGAATTTTCATATAAAATATCGATATAAGCTCAACATATCTCCTACACAAGAAAGATATCGATTTTTCTGATCCAACACGATTGTAATATAACATGTTTCCAGTGGATGAGCTATGTAATTCATCGAGGATGTTGTGCATCACTACGAGGATAGGGGATTCCTTCAATTTCCATCACTGAATTTGAATTCCGTATGTTACAAATAACAATGTGACATGATCAAAGAGTATCAGGAGGGAAAATAGCGGTGGTAGGGATGGAACGGAAACTCACACCCTCAAGGTCTACTTTCTGATGGGTCCAATCTATGAGAGCACAGTTCTAAAAGTAATAAGTGAATTTTACTTTTGAAAATAGAACTTCCGCTTCAATAATTTCTACCCCTTCCACCGTTATGTTCCCTCCTGGTACTCCTTGGACAAGATACAGTTTCCCATGTTACATACCAGCAGCAGATCCAACCCATGGAATCCATCCAAATTGGATTTCGCTGTCACATCAAATTTTTTTTTTCTTCGTGTTCAATTTATGAATTATACTTCAATTATGTGGACTTCACACTCATATATTGACAGAATTTTCTTCTACATCTTACTTACCAAAGCAACCACCTTTCAATCATAAGAAAATTCCTTGAAATTTGAACTTGAAACAAATGATTGTCAACTACAATTTCTGCAGTTATTTTTGGCGAGGATGTGGGATTTGGTGGAGTATTTCGCTGTACGTTGGATCTGCGTAAACGATTCGGAGAAGATCGAGTGTTCAACACCCCGTTATCTGAACAAGGAATAGTTGGATTTGGTATTGGATTATCTAATGTTGGGGCAACAGCTATCGCAGAGATACAATTCGCGGATTACATATTTCCTGCATTTGATCAGGTACGTGATGAACATTGAATCAAATTAGGTTTCAAAGGATTTAAATAAGAATACATTCACATTGTGCTATATGAGAAGAATACTTCGGAATCCTTGATCCTTTTCCATCGAATTGTTCCCCCTTCTCCCTCAATTTGTATGATTTGAATGATTAAGACTAGGTCACTAGTTTCCATTTGTTAACAATCTATGTGGGAAAATTTTCAAAATTGCATATAATTTGTGTACTGAGTGTTTCAGAATTTATCATTCGGATTTCCGTGGTGTGTTCTGCAGCCGAAATGCAATAATTTCCCGTTTGAAAAAAATTTTTTGGAAACTTAGTTTTTGAGCTATGAGCAATTTTAGATTTTTTTTTTCAAATCCAAATAACTGAACAGCATTGTGTTCTACATTCTTGACCCTAACATCATCCTCTAAGTTGAAAACACCGGATCTCTGGAAAAAAAGTCAATTTTCCTATCATTCTTACATTATTCTTTTCATTATCAGCTATAGTAATTTTAAAATTTTAATTTTAGTTGCTGAATTTTGATTGCCTGGAAGGCAAAAAAATTCAAATCGCTGTAGGTCCAAAACAAAGAATGATCGCTGGTGAAAACACGGATAGATTCGAATAAAAACTTGCCGATGGATAAAAAAATAGGATTGAAACGAATAAAAGTGAATTATATCTCTATCCGTTTCAATTCTATTTTTGTATCCATCTGCAAATTTTCAACCAAGTCTATCCGCTTTTCTACCAGGGATGGGATGATTGAATTTTTTTTTAGAAATCCGGCGTTTTCCAACTTGGAAGATGATGTCAGGGCCAAGAATGTAGAACACAATGCTGTTAAGATATTTTGATTTGAAACAAAAATCTAAAAATGCTCATAGCACAAAAACTAATCCTCCAAAAAATGTGTTTCAAACAGGAAATTATTGCATTTTGGCTGCAGAATACACCACGGGAATCCGAATGATAATACAATAGAGTTTATATGTAAGTTTTATACAATTGTATATAAATTATATAGAATTTTGAAAATTTTTCCACGTGGGAAACAATGACACTGCAGATTCAAGTATTTTATTTCAATGTACTTAGAGTGTTTGAAAAGTGACTGCACAATTCAAACACTCTGAGTGTTCAATCAAAATAACACAGTTGAATTTAAAGTGAACAGAGTAATATAATGTGAATAATTTCTCACTTTCAAGTGAATTCAAGCTGCTCTTCGAATCTAAAACAGTTAAAAATCATTCGATCAAGTCGTAGAAGCGAGCTCTTCCGCTCCGAGTGGTATTTTCACTTGTTTGGAATGAATGCTTATTCTTTGAGAATGAAAAATTCGCATTGGAATTGAATTGCTTGTAGATTGCTGATCTCAATTTTTAGACCATCATGCTGAGAAGAGTGGAAATTCAACTGAAAAATTCCAAGGAGTAAAGAATTTAGATTTATAATGATTCTACTAGGATTTTTTAGAGTAAATAAACACCAATTCACTCAAATCATGTCATCAGCAGAGTCCTGAACAAAAGTGCAGGGAAATTGTTGAAAACATTCAACAACATTTTGGAGCAATTTGCAAAGATGTGGCAAATGTTATGGTGTGAACCTGAAATTCTGGCTTGAGTTATTGTCGTGTCATTGGGAAGTTGTGTAACGGATTCCCAGTAACTTGGCGTAAATTCAAGAAACGAAATAAAAGCAACGATTGCACAGCAACTTTTGTTTTATGGAAAGTGGCGAATTAAAGACTCGGCAAACCAGGCGAGAGCCTGTAAACTCCAATCCATTAAGGCTCCTCCAAATCAAACGAGTGAATAACATATTTTGAAAATAAGATAATGTTTTTCTATCAGTCACTGTCACAGATAATGATTTGGGAAATCCATTCCTTAGGCAGCTCTTCACCAAGTTTTGCTCAGAGTTAATGCGACATTTCTTGAATTATTGATACAAACTTCTTATAATGTTATTTCATGGACTTTTCGGATATTCAAAGTTTATAATTCCATTACTTCAAAATGAATCGATTGGTGAAGAAAAAAGAGAATATTCACTCATTCTAAATAAGAGAGTATACAAACTCAATTCCAACCTACATGCTGCAGTCTATTTTCTCAGATTATCGGCAAATCGATCTTCGCTGTTGAAATTAATTGAAGGAAGAAGCTCTCACCACGTCTAGATAGCGAGAGAGTCTCAATGTAATTCATCGATAATTAAAAAAGTAATTTTATTTTTTGAATTCGTATATTCTCTCCATTTGATGTCATTATCAGTATTTCAATGGATGTGGACTGGTTGATGAAAACAAAATTACTTTTATTTAACTCGAAATTGAAAAAGAATGAAGTTTTTTTCTCAAATCTATTCAACATTTCCTGTTTTCTCCCCATCAACAGCTGGTCAACGAAGCCGCTAAAATGAGATATCGAAGCGGCGGAATGTTCGAATGCGGAAAATTAACAGTGCGTACACCGTGTGGAGCGGTAGGACACGGCGGCCTTTATCATTCTCAAAGCCCGGAGGCCTATTTCGCGCACACACCTGGACTTAAGGTTCGTACGTCACCGCATCTTTGGATATCCTTCCATTTTTCCCCTCGAGAATTAATTACCTCATACTTGGATTCATTCTAAACTCAAACGAAATATTTCAACGACAGGCAAATGCGTAGGAATTTTTCTCAAGTCTCATAAAAATTCACACCTCACAGTATATTTCTTCTTCCACGTTCCACTTGTTCTGACCACATACATATATACATACATATCCACCGGGTCTCTCTTTAACTTTCCGCAACAAGCAAGCAGGCAGGCAGGCAAGCAAGCGAGCAGCAAGCAGACACAGTATGAATATTGTACGACGTACCTACATACTTCTATGTATGCATGAAGAAAGTTTTATCTGCGCACTATCTTGCGATATAGCCAGATATATATACCTTTCGGAAGAGCCACACGGCGATGTTTTATAAGATATATCGCTACAGTACGACAACGATACTTCCTGGACGAGAGAAAAGTGTCTTACCAATCATTTAAGAATCACCTGACAATCAGCGTTCTCCAATAGACCGTAGAGAAATATCTTCAACTACGTCACTACTAACAGTAATATCACAACTAGTACATAACATCAATCAAGATATGAGAGTACTATGTAACCAAGAAAGCCTGCTTATAAAAACTGATGCGCTTTTATACGATGATGTAACGTATTACCAAAGAGAAAATAGAGAAGGAGATCGGAGTGAATAATGTGAAATGCTTCTTTTTCTTTTTTATTCTCTTTGCGCATACAGCACAATGTATTGAATTGGTTACGATTTTTCTGCTCTTTTTTTATTACAAAATGATGTTGTTTTGAATGCCCTGATGCGTAATTCGTTTACGGGATGATCGGTCGGGAGGAAAAAGAGTTTTCAAATATAACATGAAAGAAGACGTGATGATTCTTTTTTTGTTTCGTTAATCCACCTGTTGATTCAACTCTCGAACGAAGAATGGATTCGATACTGCGCGTTTATTGAAACATGTAAAAGATTTTCTTTTTTTTTTTTAATATAAGATTGAAATGATCAGGCAATATTTGTCGTTCGATTGTTGATAATGAAATCGCGATGGTATTCATATTTTTTTCTCAAACCAGGCACGATCGATGTAATCTCGGAGATCAAAAAAAATTTGTAGAATCAAAATTTGAATGGTAAAAACCACAAAGAGAAAAGTTTATATCGAAGATTACTATATTTTATGGTACTCGTGGGATATATTTTATTAGGGCTGTGAAAAATGAGCTGTATTGACTGTTCTGAGAATTTACGACATTAACATTTTTGACGGAATCAAGCTTCTACCTAATGTGTAACAAAATCACATTGAATTCCGATTTCATTGCAGAGGATAACGAAGATATTCTCTCAGTTTCGGTACCGGACTCGGTGCAGGTCTCGTTGCATATTTCGACATATTGGGAGTCCAAATTAGTTCGGTCCGGTTTGAAAAGATGACTCTCGCTCTCATGAATGTTTCATAGTCACAACCGATTTCAATTGTTTCAGAGAGGTTAGACACCTGTGAATAATATCCAGTTGATATCACTCCGAGTTCCTGCTAGAATTCCGATTTTTACTCAGTGAAGTATGGCAAATTTCGTTTTAACTATAAGCAGCATTTGCGGGAGGTGCTAGTTTTCTGTTTTCATTGGAAAAAAAGTGCAGCTGAAGCCCATCGAATGCTCGTGGAAGTTTATGGTGACAATGCTCCAACTGATGAATTATGTAGGGAATGGCTTCGACGTTTTAAGAATGGCGATTTCAGTGTCGAAGGCAAACCTCGCTCAGGAAAACCAGAAAAATTCGAAAACGAGGAATTGGAGGCTTCACTCGACGAAGATCCGAGTCAAACGCAACAGGAGCTTGCGGAATCATTAGGAGTTACGCAACAAGCAGTTTCCGTAGGGTAGACCGAGGCGAACCGGATCATTTCGTCTTCAATGAATCAAAATGACCAAAAGGAAGATTTTTTCAATAAGTCTCTTCATAAATTCTCATTCTATACATCTTTGGCTTGAAGACTATACAAACAAAAAACATTCAAATAAACACGTCTTTATTTTACAATCAAATACACAAAAAATGAGAAATATCCGATTCGCCCCAAAATCAGGGGCGAATCGGATCATAGGCAAACATCATATATCCACTGATGGAAAACGTATTAATGTTTATAAACGAACTGTAAATACATAAAATGAATGAAAAAACTTTATTCCATCAACAGTTTGACGCAGAGTTATTTCACCGGACGTAACCTTTCGTATGGCCTCATTCATTCTGTCCTGAGACCATGAATTATTCATGATGATCAATTTGATATCGAAAAATTTTCATTTCTGGCTGGGATGGAGAAGGGAGAATTTTCCTCCATTTTCAAAATTATTTTTGTAAGTGCTGTCTGTTTTTAAATGAACTCGGTGAGCTTGAAATCAATTGCCTAACATCATCAATTTCAGATTTGAAATCATTCACCTATGATAATACTATAAGAAGAAAGGCTCAATTTTATCCTCAATATCGACAAAATTCAAGACGCAACCAAAACAACAAATTTTCAGTCGAAAATCAGCATGATCGAAGAAGACTTTTTCATCAACAATGAAATCACACATGATGACCGAATGAGAATTTTTAGGTTATTTGTAATGAAAATTTTCATTATTGACAATTGAGAGGTTGAGGAATCTTGAAAATCAAGACACAGTTAAGTTACAAATTCAATTTTACAATGTATGACTCGAAATACCCATGATCCTATTCACCCCAGGAAACGTGATCCGAATCGCCCCGTATACTATGTGCAAAAAAATATTTATTTGTTCATGAAGGGCCTGATATTATTGTCTGAACAATGTTCTAATCTCATTCTGTACTTCACGAACTATATATATCAATCAAAATCGCACGATTTTTAACATACCTTATCGTTAAAAATTTAGAGAATTACAATGGTTTTTTTACATCAGGGACAAATTTCTCTCGCGTGCACACGACGTACAGACTTCTGTAATTACCCAGGACCAAATGATGCGCGATATGGTCATGCTATCTTTTGTTTTCGGTAGGTAATGAGTGTATGTGAATAACTGATGCACATAGAGAGTGAAATTGAGAATAGAAATAATCCAAAACAGCCAAAGAGCTTAGTTTGATCCGGTTCGCCTCGGCCTACCCTACGATTACAATCCATGGCCATGATTCAAAAGCAGGGCAATTGGGTGCCTTATGACTTAGAGCCTAGAGACATTGAACGGCGATTTTTCACTTGCGAGCAGCTGATTCAAAGACAACGAAGAAAGGGGTTCTTACATCGGATCGTGACAGGAGATGAGGAATGGATATTCTACGATAACCTCAAGAAAAGAAAATACTATGCTATACCCGGTCAATCGTTGCCATCGACTTCAACATCGACACCAAAGAGGAATATTCGTGGTTCAAAGATCATGCTGTGTATCTGGTGGGACCAAAAGGGTGTTATACAGGGTGGGGCATTTAAAGTGTCGCGGCCGTTTTTTCCAAAAATAAAGTGAGATACGAGAAAATTTTTCGGACAAAAGTTGTAGGGTACCGAGGGGGACATCCGATGGTGGCCTTGGCTTTGACCTCAAATCTCATCTTCAAGGGCATTCTGAGATCAAATCTTGTTTTTTAAATAGCATCTCATATTTTTTACTGCAGATTTGGATTCTAGGTCAAAAACCAAGAAACTTTTGTCTGAACCATTTTCCTGAAATCCGCAAAAATGGCGCTCTAATCGATATTGTTCCATTTTGAATCTGACATTCGAATAACTCGAAAACGAAGGGTCTTGCAAAAGGATGTTTCGTACAAAAGTTGTCAATACACAACACATTTCAATCGTCTACATTACCACCATTCAGAGCTCACGCGATGTAAACAAACGACGGGGTTCAGTGAAAATTCACGATTTTGAAAGTCAGTTTGTCAGTTACATTTGATTATTACTTGGTTTATGACAAATTGAAAATCATGGATATCCGATACACGGTTTCTGAAAAGATCGATATGATCTACATTTACGGTGAAGTGCATAAGAACCCCAGACAAGCATATGACTTGTATGCAGAACGATTTCCTGAAAGAACAACGCCATCCATTAGGTATTTTCAACGCATTACAAAATTATTCTCAGAAACGGGAAGTGTTACAAGGGAAAAACGACATCGAATGAGAACTGTTAGCGGAGAAAATGCGGAAGTTAATGTACTAGCTGCAGTAGCCAATAATCCACACGTGAGCTCTCGTGAAATTGAACTCCATTCGGGAATTTCTCGAAGAAGTGTTCTTCGAATACTGAAACGTCACAAATTCCATCCGTATCACATTTGTTTGCATCAAGACCTTCACGGTGATGATTTCGAAAATCGTGTACAGTTTTGTCGATGGGGTCTAGCGCAAATACACAATAACAACTTCATCAACATATTATTTTCTGATGAGTCGACGTTCACCAATCATGGTCAAGTAAATCGACATAATATGCATTACTGGGCGACAGAAACTCCAAGATGGTTACGTCAAGTAGAGCATCAAAGACAATGGGCTGTGAATGTTTGGTGTGGTATTTTTCGATCTCGAGTAATTGGACCGTACTTCATTGCAGATACGCTAAATGGAGAGAAGTACAGACATTTCTTAGATCAAGTACTTCCAACATTACTTGAAGACATACCTATTCAGGAACGATTGAAAATGTGGTATCAACACGATGGTTGTCCATCCCATTATGCAGTCACAGCTCGAGAAATATTGGACAGAGATTATCCAGGACGATGGATAGGACGTCGTGGACCAGTTCATTGGCCTGCCCGTTCTCCGGATCTTACTTCTCCAGATTTTTTTTATGGGGATACATAAAAGATACAGTTTATCAACAAGCACCGACTACACCTGAGAATATGCGTCAACGAATCATCAATGCATGCGCGAGCATCAATGAAGATATTTTAGCACGAGTTCAGCAATCTTTTGTAAAACGTTTTGAAATGTGTATTGAAGTCGAAGGCCATCATTTTGAGCATCTACTGCATTAAAATTATCCAAGTGATGTAGACGATTGAAATGTGTTGTGTTTTGTCTGTTATACCCCATCACCTCCGTTTCAGTTCAAGGGGTCCCCCTTGGAATCAGACAACTTTTGTCCGAAACATTCTCCTCCAAGACCCTTCGTTTTCGAGTTATTCTAATGTCAGATTCAGTATGGAACAATATCGATTAGAGCGCCATCTTTGCGGATTTCAGGAAAATGGTTCAGACAAAAGTTTCTTGGTTTTTGACCTAGAATCCAAATCTGCAGTAAAAAATGTGAGATGCTATTTAAAAAACAAGAGTTGACCTCAGAATGCCCTTGAAGATGAGATTTGAGGTCCAAGCCAAGGCCACCATCGGATGTCCCCCTCGATACCCTACAATTTTTGTCCGAAAAATTTTCTCGTATCTCATTTTATTTTTGGAAAAAACGCCCGCGACACTTTAAATGCCCCACCCTGTATACTATGAGTTGCTAAAACCTGGTGATTCTATTACGGGTGATCGGTATAGGCTACAATTGATTCGTTTGAGTCGTGCGTTACGAGAAAAACATCCGGAATACAAGGAAAGACATGACAAAGTTATTCTTTTACACGATAACGCTCGGCCTCGTGTCGCAAAAGTAGTGAAAAATTATCTGGAAACGTTGAAGTGGGATATTCTACCGCACCCGCCATAATCGCCGGACATTGCTCCTTCCGATTACTGGTTATTCCGACAGATGCAGCACGATTTGGCAGGCTACCGGTTCACTTCGTTCGAAGAAATCGACAATTGGCTCCTAACTTGGATCGCCTCGAAAGACGAGACGTTTTTCCATAACGGGATTCGAAAATTACCCGAAAGATGGGAAAAAGTGATAGCCAGCGATGGACAATACTTCGATTAATTCATAATTCATGTTCTTCTGAAATAAACGCATCTTTAACTGTAAAAAAACGGACCGAATTAATTTGTACTCCCAATATATCTCTGCTAATTTTGTTTGAATGATCAAGGTTCCACCTCATTCCGTGGATTCCATTTGTATTCTCAAATGATCTTGATTATCTTGATATTTCAAGAGATTGGAATAATTATTGGTAACTATTTGATCTTTCTTTGACGCGAGTCTCGTGCGAAGCCCTATACTTTATTATGAGGCTCAGAATTATATTTATTTCAAATTACAACACATTTATCTTCATCCTCACGAGAGAGTATGGTGAATGCTCGTATATTTCGCAAAAGTTACAATATGAATATGCTAATATTTAATATAAAATTTCTACTGTGCAGCCAAAAGGGGTTGAAGTTGTAATTTGACGAAAATGTACTTCTTGGAAGTTACAGGTGATCGTAAATTTGATTGCAGATCGTTGTAGCTCGCGGAGCAAAGCAGGCGAAAGGCCTCCTTCTTAGCTGTATAGAAGAACCGGACCCTTGCATCATGTTCGAACCAAAAACTCTCTATCGTTCGGCGATCGACGAGGTGCCCCTAGCTCATTATAAGATCGCCATCGGCAAGGCCGAAGTTTTAAGAGAAGGTAGGTCATGCGGATACTCACGTGCACTCCATAACTCATATACGTGTACATCCACATACATGTATGTATATTTACATATATATTTCTGATGAACGTATCGTATCATGCGGGAAGGAGAAAAAAACGCAGGTATAATAGGACGTGCATATGTATATCGAGGCACGTACAATCCAAGTAATGATTCGCGTTTCAAGAATTGAGATAAGGATGGAATGGGAATAAAAGGAATAAGACCCAGCCCTACGCTCCATTATCGTGAACGGGAAAGAAGTACATGCGAGCATATAGAACGCATATTCGTATTATATATCTAATAGACATACGATTATGTATGCAAGTACAAGACACGTGAGAGATATACCATATGTTTTGATATGCAATCATCGTTGGTGTACAACATGCATACGAGAACTCGCTGAACAACAACTTCCTTCAATCTGTATACTTGATTATATCTAATGCTGTAACGACAAAGGAACATGTCGCTCTAATGTTTTTTTCTTGTACAATTTTTTCTTTGCATTCCGAAAGAGAAAAATATTTAAATTTTTGTTTGAATTGTTTGAAAGATCAAATCGTCGTATCATAGGCCTGCTTGGTTTCAATTGAACATATATATGCTCTCTAAAATTCTTGGAGTGAGATTTCACTCTTTAGGCAGCCAGAAGTGAGCCTGTCGAAATTTCGAGTGAAATTTCCACTCCTTCAGAGTGATAATCTAAGGTTTGAGGTTAGGAACTCACGGTCACTCCAATTCTAGAGTGACTTTTTCACTCCAAAAGAGGGACACTTCACTCGAAACGAGTGAAAATTCCACTCGAAGGGGACTGGTTCACTTCTGAGACTTAGTGGAGTGGAATGCATGATTTTTCCCTCTTCCAGATTTAGAGAGTATGATACGCTAAGAGCAAAAATGACCCTCAAATTGTTGTCAAGCAAAAATAGGATAGGAACTTCCGAGAATAAGAACGATACATCAAAAGTTCCGAGCAAAAGCGATACACTTATAAAACTGCACTACAAAAACGAAACACTGAAATTGGGTTGTGCGTTGGTTCGTTTTTGCTTTCTATGGTTGCTCTTTTGTTCCAAATTTGAGTGTATCGCTTTTGCTCGGAACTTCAGACGTTCCATATTCTCGCTCTCAAAAGTTCCTGTCCTATTTTTGCTTGACAACAATCCGAGTGTCACTTTTGCTCTTAGCGTATCATATAATCATCCATTGTCGTGTTGTTATGATTATTTTACAGGAGATGCTGTGACGTTGGTGGGTTGGGGTACTCAAGTCCATGTATTACTGGAAGCAGCGAAACTCGCGAAAGAGAAATTAAAAGTATCCTGCGAAGTTATAGACCTCGTTTCCATTTTGCCATGGGACACGGATCTCGTGTGCAAGGTAATCTTAAGCAGTTTTGATCTTGTTTTTTTCACTTTTCCCCCTCCTCCTTCTTCTTCTCCATCTACTTCTTCTCTTATCCATTATACACGACCTTCGTGCGACGTAAATCGAACAGGATTATGATAATTTTCATATAATATATTTGCGAATATTTTCAAAGCGTCGCATTTTCACACTTTCAACCCATCCCGCGGCGTTATATGAATACTGATTGTTGTAATATTCGATCTCATAATGAAAATTCAATGCATCTCGTGTAATTTGAAAGAAACAAAATATCATGTGAATAAATTTCAAATAGAAATAACTACTCGACTTTAAAGCGAGAACGTGAAAGTGCGAATTGGTTGCAATAATTTCGCGCTGGACGGATACTTCATAATCCTCTCCCATATCAAACATTCCATTAGTAGAAAATATTTTAATTAACTATTTTCCTTTGATACAATATGGTACACGTAATTGCTATATAATACCTAAACGCGCATGTATATATACATATATAAATGTATTTCACGGCAGACTTGAATTTAAAGAACATGCATAAATGTTTAATTGCACGCTTCGTATGATTGTTTTGCAATCCCAAGAGCGACGGAGACGTAATAATTAGAAACTCGTTTTGCGTAAAATTGATAAATTCGGATTGCGGATTCTTCGTTGGATTTTGCAATACAAATTCAAGTGCATGCGCAACTTTGAGATTTTCCAATTATGTTAAATAAATATAACGCAATAAGTGTTTCATTTTGTTCAATTTGGATTTAATATTCTTGAAATGTTAATAATATGAATAGTTCAGAAATTTTTAATACTCTTATCCGCACGATCTGAGTACATAGAAGAGTGTAAAGAAAAAAAAAGAAAAAGACCAACGAGATTTCTAATACAAGAGTTGTGTATGAACATGCGCAAGGATAGACAAGAACCAATATAAGATGCTTGTTGTAGTGAATCACGTTAGAATTAATCCCTCGATCATTCCGTCCGATCGAGCAATGAATTATGGTGTACAAGCAGTCATAGAGATATGCTATTATTTCTGCTATTATTTCACATGTTACAGTCGGTGAGGAAAACCGGCCGCCTTGTCATCGCTCACGAAGCTCCATTAACCAATGGTTTTGGCGGGGAAATCGCGGCCACTGTTCAGGTTAAGTATTATCTCAGTTATGTAATTAAATGCTAACGTCGAGTATTAGCTACCACTTTCCTATAAATTTTATCATTACAGATAGAGGTAGTAATATACATATATAAAGCTCATTATCTTACATCACAGACGAAGGATTTTATCTTATTTAAATGAGGTTTTTTCGCCTCTAACGAATTTGAATTCTCTCTTCAAGCATGTTTGTCGAAACGAAAGAGTTCACTTCAATAATATATTAACAGAGAATTTGTTCAATCACAGGAAGAGTGCTTTTTGCATCTCGAAGCTCCAGTGCAACGAGTGACAGGATGGGATACGCCATTTCCTCACGTCTTCGAACCATTATATTTACCGGACAAATGGCGGTGTTTCGAAGCTATAAAAAAAGTGCTTAACTACTGATAACACTTTATGTTTCGTTCTCGTACCCGGTATTTCACCTCATTGTTGCCATCGTTGAGGCTATTATCGATTCCATGTTGGCCAGATGAGAAACGTCATCGACGAAAACGTTGTAAAAAAATCTAAAATTCTGTTGCACCTTCGTTGAATTCAACATCACATCGGAAACATAAAAATTCTAGGAAAATCCTTGAGAATTATTCAATTGTTTATGAACTATTCTCGATGTTTCTGATATGCCTGGAAGAACACGGACAATTTTCCAACATTTGTATGAAAAAAAAAAACAAAACGAGGAGGGAGCTCATGTTGCACTTCCTGTGGAGCTTCATCATTATTACACAAATACAGAGAGAAGTTTTGTATCACTTTTTATGCTCTTTATTTATTCACTTTTTCTCAAACCCCAATCTTTTGGGTACAAAATGTTTTTAGTTTTGAATTCACACTCTTGAATGCATCCTAAAATCACATACGCGGAGAGGAAAATTCAATATAAGAGCGAAATCTGGGACGCCACTCTTCCCCATACAACAAAAGTTGCTGTGCAACCTTTGCTCTTACGTTGTTTATCAAGTTCACGTTAAATTGCTGGGAATTTGCTAGGCATGTGATTGAGAATTTTATTAAACCGAGCTTATTAAACCAACTTCCTAGCAAGATCCTAGATTTACAGCACATTGTTGCGCATTTGGCGACGCAACGTCCCTGCAAATTGCTTCAAACTGTTGTTGTACGTTTTCAACAACTTGCTGCATGTTTGCTCAGCATTTTGCTGTTAGGGTCTTAACTATGACAACAATCTTTCAACTGTTACACAACAAGAAAAGGTCGACTCCTACACCAAAATTTGTTTAATATTCTGTATATAATCCTGGAAATTTGAGAAAAGTGAGATGACCAAATCACATTTGCTGTCCTAATGAATTTTGTTTTTTCCGTATGTTTAAAATAGGTACTAAAATATTCGAGGCTTTTTCATAAATCCACGAAATGTTATAAATGTCACCCGAGTCAAAAAGTGAACCCTGATTCAGCTCTGATTCGTTGCATATTACGAAGTGAATTAGGTTTGATTTCATTTTTCACCCTGTTCTCAACCCGATGTTAACCTTTGTTCAACCCGATTGAACTCTGGAATTTTGTTCTCTGATTCCCATAAGCAAGCACCACAAGTGAAAATCGAACATTAATCAAACTTCCGCTTTCCAAAGGAACTGATAATAATCGAATTCATTATCGATCAGGGCATTGATTTAGCTATTAGATCATCAATAGCACTACGTTTTCACTTTGAAACCATTCGCGGTTAATTAATGATAAATTATGAAAAGATTTATCGTTATTCGAGAATCGATTTCGAATTTAATTGTTCTGTAATTAACAATGAATTAAATGAAATTTCTTGCGTAAGAAATCGAAACGAGGATGAATCAACATATAGTATCGGTCGTAACACGAAGGGAAATAAAAAACGTTAATTTCTAATCGTTGTTCAAGTAGCTACCGGGTAGGCTATGATTTTTTTTCCCTAATCAACGATAGATCGAAGTAACTTATGATCATTCTTTTTTACATGCGATTCGATTAATCTGGTGACATGCAACAAATACTCGAGTATCTCATAATTGCATATAAGAGAAGTAACATTGATTAATCGCTTGAACTTTCGAGTTACGATCAATAATTTTATACTCCGATTGCAAGAGTGAATCTATGTTTCTAACGTTTAAAATACTTATAGAGAAATGAAAACCATTTTTATAATATATTCTTATTCTTGCTGCAACTTTTCATTAATTGCATATTCATATCATAATAGTGTTATTGGAAAATCACAGGTGATGTGTGAATATTCAAATCACGTTAATCATGCACCAGAAAAGGGGATCGTTACCAAGTTACGTTATCGAATTATCCATGCTACAAAGTTCAGAAATTGAATGACACGCTAAGAGTAATATGATGAGAATTAATGGAGTTTAGAAAAATGTTCCCTGAAAATTCTGAGGATCCTCAATTTCACAGTATTCTCTGATTCAAAATGAAAATAATGCAACAGTTCATTACAATGAAGTTGAATTTCACTGTGGAAAAGACAGGTGTTTTTTTCGAATCCCTCCTAACTGGTATTTGTCATTCCAGATTGAATTTGATTAGCTCTTCACCCTCGGTTAATCCCAAGAAAAGACGATGCCTAGGCCCGCTAATCCATATCGTAACCATTCGAACGTACCTTACACACTTCGACGTGATGAATCCTGATGGATCATGTCAGTCACAGGATGAGAGATCAAGCTCGCAGGGGAGAAAAGGCTAATAGGGGAAAATCGGGACCCTTCGTACGCAGGGCACATTCATACAGTAGTTATAAAATACGAATGAAAAGTTGTGCTAACATGAGTGTTCATATACGAGTAAGTTGAGTAGTCACCATGATGTCTATGCAGTTTTAGGTCATTCGTAGCAGTGAGAGTGAAGTTACAGGTAGCATTGCATTTTTGCATTTCGTAAGTAATTTCTTCAACGATGCTTCCAGCTATGTTTACTCTCGTTATGTTATGTTTTTCTAAACTATATGTTCTCAGTAACGAAGATACATTCCTGAAACATGATTTTAATAATCAATTTTTTTGGTTTGCATATCAATATAGTGGGAAAGTCATGTTTTATTGTTGTTTCGTTAATGGGGCACATTCGTACAGAACCAGGGAGGGTACATTCAGACACGTACGGAAGAACCCCTGCAGACACAATAGGTGAACGGTAAATTGTTAACGGTTGATTTTGTGTCTCATTGATGACAAACCAATGTTTCTATATTTTTATTCTGCTGTATTGACCATTTATCTATCGAAATTTTTCTAACAGGAGCATGGAACGCAATTACACAACAAAGAACACGTAACAAAGTTGTGGATATTCAATAATTGTAGTATTACATTGCATTAATTAATATAAATGTTAGTTTTATTGTCAAATGAAAATTTTTCATGATTTATTTGTAGTTTGAATTCATTGTACAATATTATTCCATAGTGTCCGAAAGTACCCCATAAGTGGGGAACATTCATACGAATTTCGAATTGACTGCAGGTTGTTATTAATTAATAAATATGAGATGTAATCAATTGGTAATTTTTTTCGCATTGAACCTAGATACATGTACTATTGATAAATACAATCACTTGAATTTTCGATCAAATAATTGATTCAAAAACATGAAAAATGTAAAAACCGTACGAAGGGTCCCTACTTTCCCCTAATACCTCTCACGGGGGTGACATTGGGAAGGAAAGCAACTACATCAACGACATTCGGTGTCTGAATTTTAAAACCACATGTTGAATCCTTAATCCCCTTTAAACATGCATTCGAATGTAATATTTCAATAAGTGAATGAACAATGCGCTCATCTGATTACAACATCATCGGTATGTAATGAAGACATCTTTCTTCTTTATGTTACCAAAAGCTGTTACTCGATCAACTCAATTTGGTACGATATACATCTACTCTTACTATACATACCAACCATTCAAGCTTATTTTAATAAATTCTTGTCGAAGAACAAATTACACAAGTGACAACGGCTCGTACAGTCCGTACATACTTATTACAAGAACAAATTACTTTAATGTCCCTGACCTACTTTGAAACCAATCTACATCGATAAATTTATTATCCCGAATGATAACGGTGAAGATGATACAAATCACTGAAAAAGATTGTTTAACCATCAGTTACGTTCACCAAGGGAAGTGCTTTTTAGGTAATTGTAGTGGTAATGATGACGATGACGACGCCAACGACGACTATGATAAATATCCTTGCGAACGAAGAAGCGTAGATATGACGAAAAAACAAACGTTCCTCACTTCCGACGTTATTTTTCGAAGAAGTAATGATTAATTTATCAAATTCAGTCTTAATTCAAGAAGAAGAAGACATAACATACTCTTCTGATTCTGGGAATCTCAAAAAAACTACAATGCTATAAAAAGTGGATTTTTTAATGATTTAGAATGATATTACGCTTTGATTACAGTGAGTGTTATCCACAGTGAATCACAGAATATTCCTTGTTGTGAAAAGAATGATACTTTTCAGTAGAAATACATGTGCGGAAAACTTGTGTACCAACAGATATACGTAGATATATAATATACGTAGATTAATTATTAGAAATTTCATGACAAACGATTTTGAGAAGCAACCATTGACGCAAGAAACTTGGGGATTCCTATTCGTGGAGATTTTTCAATAATTGTTACACGATATACGTCTGTAGTATTTATTATGTCTACGTGAATGCAAATTGTACACAGGAAAGGCAAAATGAACAAATTTTTGCAATTGTTACAATCATTAAAGTCAAAACACGCGATGGTATTGTTCTATTGTTAATATAGTGATTTAAATCTGCGAATCTATATTCTATTACGAATAATTGGAGAAAAATAATGCATTCCCGTCTATCTATCTACGATGTGGATCAAAATATTTCGAAGGCATAAATAACTTTAAAAACAAGTGTTTTTTTTTCATATGATAAAATCATGGGAAAGAGAAGTGAGTTCGTGGAAAAAATTTCTTTTCTACTGCTTCTCCAACATTTTGAGTCTCACAAATCCCATATTCGAAGGACTTATCATTTTATTATTTTTTCCAATGTTGTTGATCTTTTGTTAACATCCCTCGCATTCCAATACCACTTTCATGTAAGTTCAATTTTTCCTTCCCCTATCTGCATAGGTTCCCATGTGGAAATTAACGAACGCCCCAGTACTGGTTCAGTATCGCTGCCATAGCTGCCATTGCTGTCGAATTTGGAATGCCATTATTAGGCCAGGTCGTTTGATAGTACTGACATGAGGCCCATTATTGGCGTTCAATTTTGCCGGTACTGGCATTTGAAAGTAAACAGTACTGGCATTCAAACGTAGACCCTACTGTCATTTCAACCTAGCCAAAACTGATATTTCAATATTACCCGTATTGATATTTCAATTGTACCTGAATCAGAATTTCAATCTTGCCTGTACTGGCATTCCAATCCAGCCAACATTGAGTTTTCAATTTTCCCTGAACTGGCATTTCAACCGGATCAGTGTGGGCAGTTCAATCTCACCAGTACAACCATTTCAATTCTACCTTCAATGCATTCCACGGGGATTCTCCATGGCGTACTATTGGCACTTTCAATGGCAAGGTTATTGATCCCTCGTAGACTCCACGCAGCCACACTGCGTGTGCTGTTACGGTAATTTTTATAACATCAAAGAAGCTTACCAATTTTATCTCATGTATGTCCCGATTGTGTTGAAACGAAGGCATTGAATTTTTATAATATAATTTATAATGTATAATATATAATTTCCTGCTAACCGACGGGTAATTCTGAAATAGATCACTGCAGAGTTAATAGTGGCCTTGGGTGAAATTTTGCGCCAACTTTTTTCATAAATTACTTGATAAATTCTCTCAGTGTAGTCATGTTGCCGCGAAAGTAAGTTGACACCCAATCCACAATCGCTTCTGTAGTGAAACACTGTTGCATCGATGCTGGTACAGTATTGTCTTCTCGTGAAATTTCAAAAGATTACCAACTCTGAGTCAGTACTGGCGCAGTTTTTGCTCACCAAAGTAGCCATGTTTCCGCAGGAATGGGTCGACCCCCGACTCACTACCAATTCTGTCGTGAAACAACGTGGCGTCGATGCTGACGCTGTACCGTCTCTGTGTAACGCTTCAAAATATTACCAACTCCGGGTCAGTACTGGCACAGTTTCGTTTTTCTACAATCTAAGGGTTCTTCGATCAGTATTGATTCGGTACTGATCCAAGACTGTCTGCCCAAGCAAACCAATACCGTCGGAAAACCGTCAAACAACTAATGCCAGTTGGAAAAGAGTAATGGCACTGTACGGGGACCAGTTGTTTTGGCCGAAGTATGGCAAATACAAACTATTATTGAAATAATTATTGTATGTATGATTTTTGAGAGTGCAGGAGTGGTTCTCCTGCAGATGGGACTCGTAAATTTCGAAACGATAGGGAAGCGATGGGGAAATGAATCCTTTTCGTTCACTGACATCTCTTTTTTATGATTTATAATTTTTGAACTCATCAATAGGAGCAAGTTATATCCATTTTGATATTTTTTCTAATATTTGAAAAAAAATTCTATACACATCGAGATTCAGTGAAAACATGGAAAATTGCACAGAGAAAAAAATCCGCTGTGACAGCAAAATCTGATTTTGCTGGGTACCTTTTGCTGTGACAGGAATCTATTTGCCATCACAGTAATCTTGTTAGTTATGACAGGATCTTTTCAACAGGGGCAGTGAAACACGTTGACTCCTCCAGCAAAATTTCTTCCAAAATATAATACCAAAATTTGCTGGGGGAGCGAACGTTTTTTGCTGCCACAGCTGAGAAAACCGCTGTCGTAGCTAACAGGATTGCTGTGATGACAAATATCTTGTTGTCACGGCAAAAAAATTTGCTGGTCCAGCAAAATTAAATTTCTTTGTCACACCCAATTCCTTTCTCCTCCTGTGAGAGAGCGTCCTCCCTTGCTCAAAATGACGAATAGATTTCATTGAAGAAATTACTTACTTTGCTGTAAATTTGCAACAGTTTCTATCTGATATTCCAATTCTGCGCATCCAATTTAAAACAGCAGAAACTTCTTTAATAAATTTTGCCTGAATTCCCAACATTATTGTCATCCCAAGTTGATTCCAGTAAAAATTTTCAAGAATTCTTTGAGTTAGATTTGCGAATTTGGAATATTACATAAAAAAATGTTGAGAAGTCGTTCAGTTTTGAACCGGATTTGACAAGAAAGAAACCGCATGGATTACAACGAACTTTTTTGAATGGAATCCGCCCTATAAACAATGATTGCTGGCGATCCAATGGGTTACTGACGCAATGTCTGCAATGTCGGTGGAGAGCTGTTACTGACTCTTGAAAAAACGCTGGAAATCGTGTCATCTGGGATTTTGAACGAAGGATTTTGAAGATTTCAGGAGCTGTTACTCAGCTGAAAATTCCTAGATTGATGGGAATCTCAAATTCACATATATACTCAGGTTTCCCTCATGATCCACATCCCTTCTCGGGTTCCCACCTAGAATTACTTGAGTTTCCGTAAAACCTTGAGATTAGGGTGATCCAAGTGTTACCAGCGTCGATATAGGACTTGTCTTTCTATCTCATAATTGTGTCTCCTTTTTCCCACTGATCCGAATTATCGACCCTAGCACCCTCTTATTACGAATATCTTCTGAATATTCACCAACAATTTTTCACGAATATTAATACACACATTCAATCCCAATTTAAATTCATCGTATCGAGTGAAGTTATTAATTGCTTTCCTCATTAATATTACAGAGTGCAAATATCCGTACGGGAAGTAAATCTCACAAATCGGTCAAGGTTTGCGTGTCACGGTTGCTCTGAAGGAATATCATTTTTTATTTCTCTGTACTGTCAACGACTTCACGATTATACCAATTATCCTCTCCTTTTTCTAACAAACTAAGTATCTTTGAAATTTTGCAGAATATATCACTGCAAAAAAATGTTATAGAACATCATGCATCTGTTGAATTATCGAAAAAACAAGAAAATTACCCGAATAACCAAATTATTCCACCCATCGGTTCAAGAGATCATTGCATTGATTCAATGGATTCTTCTTTGACATTCCTTCCATATTATTTCCGCAAGTTATGCTCGGCATGAAGTTTCTCACAATCTCATCGATTTCTGTCACGCTGTTGCGCGTTTTTTTCGCTTACATATGCTGTATTTATGAAAATCGAACGTATAAGCGTTAACGTAACACACGATACACACTTTTTTATTTGAAGATAACGTTGGAATTCAAATCGACTGAATATTTAATACGAGATAAAACTCTGTTGTGAAATGTCAAAAAAATGTGAAAAATCAGATTGTTCGGTATAATAATTCTCATACGGAACTCGTTATTAGGAACAACATGATCAAAATAATATTGCAACATCGAGAAACAATATCGGAAAAGACCGCAACAAAGACCATCAAAAGTATTATGTATCCCTTTACAAACATAATATCTATCTCGATTAACGGATACCTTATCGACCGGCACCCACTTGTCAGTAATTGTCGGATCAAGTTTACACTCACTTGTTGAGTTACAAATCGTCTTGATTTATTAGACGATATAATGTTTCAAAATTTCCTACAGAACATGTTGTATAACAGACGACAAATGATCACGATCTGCGATTAAAAAAATATGAATATGAATGAAAGAAAGAATACTTTCTTTAGAATGAATACGTAAATCATGGTCATTTGAATTAAAACGAATGCATCGGTTGATCATCGTTTTGGTTCCTCAAGATATGTAATTTTGATACTTTTTCTCTCCTTTCATTAACACCTAAAAAATTTTTCCCTGTCTATTTCCATGAATTTGCAAAATTTCCACATGATTTTCCATGTTTTGAGGGAAAAACGTGGAAAAGAATAAAGAAATTTTGCATGGATGAGGGAAACTTCCCTAAGGGGAGAAATTATATCAGGCTTTATGATTTCATGTTTTACAAATTACTCTAAAAAATATTCCAGCGATGCATATCGCTGATATTTTGAACATTGATTGCACCGAATTTAAAATTCAATATTAAAAACAAGGTCCAGGATTCATTTGAGGGGAGGGTGAGGTTAATTTGTACAAAAAAAGATATGTTTTTGTGAATTTTTTGTGAGAACACATTCAAAAGCTCTTTATCGAAACTAATAGTACACCAAAGTATGACATTCAAAGAATATTGTGTGAGATTTTTACGAAGAAATATTGAAGAATACGCCAATGCCAGCAATTATTCGGACATGTCTCGGAAAAAAGTAAAATTGCGGTGCCCCTCATAACTTGGTGCTAGATCATCTGAAATCAAAAAATCAAAGTTCATTCGTTAGATAATAGTTTCCCCCGAGTAACGCTGGGAGGGTTTTTTGAAATTTCAATTCTTCACATTTTTGGAACACTTTGAAGGGAAAAACGCGATTTTTTGCGAAAAAAATTGACTAATTTGTTATTGTGAAATAAAAATTATTAACAAATTTGAAAAAAGCTCTTCAGCGTTACCTCGTAAATTATGCACAGAAATAGTGTTGAAAATTTCAAAAGGATCGGTGCAGTACTTTTGAAGGTATGAGGGGCACCGCAATTCTACTTTTTTCCGAGACGCGTCCGAATAATTGCTGGCATTGGCGTATTTTTTAATATTTCTTCGTAAAAATTGCACACAATATTCTTCGAATGTCATACTTTGATGTACCATTAGTTTTAATAAAGAGATTTTAACTGTGTCGTCACAAAAAATTCACAAAAACATGTCTTTTTTTGTACGAATTAACCTTACCCTCCTCTTAACTCTAGAAATGATATACTTATATTATATGGTCCATATGTAAACGATATATAATAACATGTGCACATGGTTCGAATATGGATTATATATAAAATATGCATAATTTATTTTCGAGGCACACACATTGTGAAAACACCGGTGTCAAAATGGTGTCAGAATTAACAGAGAATTGACACAATGTGGATTCTATACAAGTCCACCCCAAAATCGGTGTCATAACAATGTTAGAATGACACTTTACGGTTTGAAAATGACACCGTGTGGGGTTAAAAAAACACTATTCGGTGTGAATTTTTTCTAACGCCGCAAATTTTTCACAGTGACATCGTCCATATATGAGTATTCAATCCGTAGGGAACAAAAATATTCCATGTAAAGACCAAATATGACTTACGTCTGACATGCTCACTTAAGAAAATTCATTCTTCGTTTATTCTTTCACTCGATACTCAATTCATTCATAATTTACATAAAAAAGTTTCGGTTAAAATGAGATGAATTTCCCAAAGGGATGGATCTTACGTAGATTAAATATGTGGAAATTACTTGGCAACAAGGAATTGTTTCAAAATGAATTCTCTGATAAAAATCATCTCTGAATTTCTCTAAATTCTTCTGGAAACATCCAAAATCTGACAAAAATCTCACCATTTCTCTTAATTTCTGTCAGATTTTGAACAATCAGAATAATGCGGAGAAATGCAGAGATTCATAGGGTTCTTTTGAGTGAAGTGTAATGATCAGGCATGTTATAAACAGATAAAAAAATCTCCGTTCCATTTCTGGGAATGGAAATATATCCATTTCTGTATTCTTCTTCTCACACAGCATTTTGTGTCTCAAGATATTGTTTACAAAAAGTTTGAGAAGTCCTACGCAACACCAAAAGATATCTCATAGATTCCCTCAATTATTCTCACTTCTAAAAGACTCTTCTTGAACTTTTCTACACTGAGAGAAGAGCGATTTGGAAGTTCGGTAAATAGTGATATACTTTTTCGATAAATCTAAATAGTAGTGAACTCTCAGGGATGTTTCATGAAATTTCAAGAAGAATTACTGGAAGTTTGCTTTACATTACTCAGTGTTCTTCAATCGTTATCATATAACACAATATTCATGGCCAAATTTGCTGTGTATTATTGCAAATTTAGTCATGAATATTGTATTATATGATAACGATTGAAGAACACTGAGTAATGTAAAGCAAACCTCCAGTAATCCTTCTTGAAATTCCATGAAGCATCGCTGAAAATTCAGTAATATTCAGATTTATCGATCAAATATAATACTATGTACTGAACCTCCAAATTGCTCTTCTTTCAACGTAGAACATATCCTGAGACACGAAATGCTGTATGGGTTGTATTTGATTATGAAATAAACGATTTTTATTGTTATCAAATTTTTTAATTCAATCCTAAGCAATTTGTTTCAACGGGAAAAAATTTTAGCTAATACACAATCGTCGATAGATTTCCATATGACTTCTGAAAGATACGGAAAATATAATGGATTCAGTCATTCCGCCGGAACAAATTCCATCCAACAGAGATTAGCATTCCCCTAGTTGTTTATTTGTGGGGACGTAGAGGAAGCCACATGTAGGACAATGATCGGAAACAAAACACGTAACGTTAACCAACAATTTTATTATTATCTATAACATTTGTTGTTTTGTAACCACTCCGTACTCCGAGTGTTCAAATATTGACGTTTCAAAAACAAGTGCACGTTGAGCAGGGTGTCTACTAGTTGGTAATTTCAACGGAATCGATCAATCAAAAAATAGGGTCGAATAGATGTTGACTCATGTAACCATCAAAACACCCACCGACAACTTTGTTGTTCAGTTTCAGTCATTATCAATTTTTAATCTTTCATACAAAAAACACATTATCCGCATACCAAGTAATTATCTCAAAACTTATGTTCCCTTAATAAATGCGAACAAGTGGAATAAAAAGATAAAAAGTGAAAATATTGAACCAAGGATAGACAAGAACAAATGATTGCTAATTCACGATAAATGACACAATGCCGGTCAATGACTCGGCAAGCAGCACTTGCATCTTGGTATAGAAGGTTGAACAAGTGTTTTTTATCCTTTCTCGAACTCAATTAATTCATAACGTAGAAGATTATAAAACGATTTTAATTTCAACAATCACATTCTTCGTCTTTCGACGAATCGTAGAAATTTGAAGAAAAAATATACTCTCAGGATTTTTCGACGAATCCAGATAAGTTTCTCCAATTTTTTGCACGGTATTTTCCATTCCTTTGTCTTCGATCGTGCCATGGAATCAATGCGATAATAAAAATGAAGAAATGAGGGAAGAAAATACACAGCGCTTAAGGAAGTGTGCTACGTCGAACACTCGTGGTGCATTTTGTAATTTGAAAGGGAAACCACATTCTTTCACTGTGTATTATGATACGTGAAAGTTGGCAACGTCGCACACAAATAGACAAAGATTGTATGTATTGTGTATGAATTTGTGTACATAGAATATAAGTTTATATACCTGTATATAAGAACAAGAGAGAAAGAGAGTTAGTTGCTGTTGTGGAGGCACATAGACTATATCGAAGGTCGACGAGTTGCCTTTTTATTAGTCTATTTTTGCAGGAATAGAGCAACATAACGAGAGAAGAGGAAAGAGGGGGAGAAATGATCAACCGCGCTAACATATGGTATGGATGCACTCGAGAACGTCAAACCTCGGCGCATTTTCAATGGCGTACAATAAACGTTGATCTTGGAGGGGTGTGTGCCACGAGAAATGCTCATCTTTTTTCGTCATTTTTCTCCCTATTCCTTTCGAGGGAGGAACTTTGGGAATCATTTTTATTATTCAATGTGTATAGCTGTTATTGTTGTAAATTGTGTTTGGATGCTGTGACTTTGGAACATCTGGTTGCCGTACAGTTTTGCGTTTTGGTTAAAAAAAAAAACTATGAAATCCATTTACATCGAACTGAGTGGATTTGGCAAGAACAATTCCCTGCTGAAAATGCCAGGCAGATCCGAGCAAAAAATAGTTGTCAGGCTTTGAACGGTCTTCGTGTTAGGGAATTTTGTCAGTTTGGGACCGGATTTCCTGAGACGAAGACTATTCAAACCCATGCAGGTATTGCCAAGACTGAAAAAAAGCCAAGCTTGTCCCAAGGTTGGCGCATGTGTCAGAAACAAACCTCCGTGAAGAACAATTGGCCCAATATTGTTCCATGATTGTCCCGTTGTTCCCAATGGGTCGCCAGTCATGGTACATTTGTTAATATTTTTGAAATGGTCACGACATTTGGTAAAAGCTTGGCACAAATGTAAAAATCGAGCATTCGTTGAGAACAATTGTGCCAATATTGCCCACATGAGTGACACAATGTTTATAAATATTGACTGAATTTTGAATTTACAATGGCTGAAGATATGGGGATAACCATCGAACCAGGGCTGGCCCGATCTTCCTGCCATAATTAATCCTACACACTATACTTTAGTTTGAGCCTAATTCAACAATAAAATCAAAATTGATTGGAATATCATAGAACGCAAATTTCCCAATAATCATACAAGCTTGTCCCAGTCTTGTCACATTTTTTCTATCGTTTTAAGATAATTCATGTACGGTATTCTGAGGGAGAAAGTCATGAACTGAAATATGAATCAATTACTTTTCTCATCCATATCTGCGATCAAATGAGCATTGGTTGATGCTTGATAAATGAATTCGACCAGGCCTGGCAAAACCACTGGCTCAAGCTTGTCCTGATCTCATCATTCCCAAGCCTGGGCCAAGTTTGCTAAATTGTTCAAGACAAGTCTCGGCAGGTCTTGTGCCAGGCTTGGTCCATCATTAGGCCATTGGTCCATTTACACATGGGAAGCCTGACACCTTTTTTTTGTCCGGATCTGCCTGGTATTTTCAGCAGGGTTATGTCCATGTTTCAATAAGATTTGTCAAGAATGAGTAAGTTCTATATTAGAGCAACCAATTGAATCTCATCAAATTTCACTGAGAGTTTTCTAAATGGGTTCAACCAAAACATTGTATGAGATTGATGTTGTAATCAGATTTGGCAAGATTCAATAGAATTTTGCAACAAGGACATCCATTTACTTTATCAAAAACAGTGAGATTCTCCTATATTCTTCATTGTAATGGCAATTTTGGATTCAACTCATATGAAGGAGAACAATGTTACGAAAATGACAATTTTTCTGTATACAGCAACCGGAAAATTCTAACTATCGATTGGAAGATCAATTTCCAGTACATTTATATTAAATTTCCTATAGAGTTATCTAAAAATCCCAAAATTTATGGAATTTTTCCCGACATTTCACAATGAATTTCCGGACAAGTACGGACTTTCCCATACAAATTTTTTTACAGTATAGAATAAGTGGAAGTATGACTATTATTATCAGACAGCTGAAGAAATGTTGAAGGGAATCGATCATGAAAACGTCATGAATCGGTTAATCATTGATCAAGCTGGAACACCGTTATTCATCCATGATAAAGTGATTGAATTTGAACGTCATTTTGATGTCACTCTCCCCATATTTGATTAAAGTTTATACATTTCCGCTCAAGTATTCTTTGTTCGAATTTCGCACACTCCACCCATAGCGTACCAAATATTTGCAGACAAAACTTCAACGTTGGTAATAAAAACAAATACTGTTATTCATAACTCTGAAACAGCTAGCAATGTTGAAATCTATTGTCACAGAAACGGGGGCTTGGATATCGATCATGCGAGAGGTACGTGATTCCATACACTTTTAACAATTGATTCTTGTAACGCAAATATAGCAATGCCCTCGTTGTTCGGTACATGAGGGTGTAAATGTACGTAGTATCGTTCATATATTGGTCATTGATCGTCACACCTGTACCCGCTTTTCTTCTCCGTAATCTGTGAAATATTCATTCTAAACAATACAAAGCCGATGAATAGTTCTGAAATCGAAAGCGCGGGCATGTTTTAAATACGAGGATCAGCTTCGAACTTCTGATTCTGTGCATAGAAAAAGAAATAACAGTTGACTCTGTAATTATATAAATTGTTCGAAAATATCTTGGATTTTATTAAAATTTTTTCTCCCTGGAAATTTCTGGTGAAAGATTCATTGTTGGGATTTATTTAATAAAACTTACTTATAAAGAAGAAACTGATAAGAATTGAGTTAGGACTCATTCTACATGTGCCAAACGGAGGATAGATTTTATAAATAATCAACGTGTGTCATTATCCGGCTAAAGATTTGTTCAAGTGATCATGGTGCATGGAATGAGGTTCGAAAAATAATTTTCACTGATAACGAGATTTTTACAAAGAAATTAATGTAAACACGTGCAAGATGGTGCAATGAATACTTACAATTGTTTATCAAACCACACTGGCAGAAAAATAGCAAGGTGGTAAGGAGAAATTTATGATCGTAGTGACTTCAGATCTAATTATAATTACCAGAACAAAAAGAACAACAAAAATTTAGTTGTGATGCTTGAATAAAATGGTTAAAGCTGAAATTAATGATGTTCAGAAAATATTATTGAAAGAATTTCTCCCAAAATGAGAGATAAGATATGTCTCAAAGATATCTTAATCGAGAGAGATTCCAAGTTCTCTTGCATCCATCTCAAACCAGGGATTTTAATTTTATGTTTTGAAGTTGTCTTTAAAATATCTTCACGGCACATCTTGAAGATGTCTTTGTAAAGATATAGAACTGTTGCATCTTTCAGGTATCTTGCGGAAGGTATCTTAATTGCATGACTTCAAAATATCTAAAAGAGATTTGTCCGAAAAGTATCTCGATTAAGATATTTTTCCAGACATCCTTGTATTCATTCTCGTGTCGAGAATTTTGGACGGTTTTTGGACTCATATTCTGTTTTTAGACTGACTTTGTCCTGATTGTTGAATAATGTGGATAATAACAGTACTTTTTCATGATTTTAGTCGGAATTTCTCCACAATCACTGTCATTCGTTGGAGGAGGAATTCAGACTGAATGATGGAAAAGTACTGTTTTTATCCGCATTATCCAACAATCAGAACAAAATCAATCTAAGAACGAAATATGAAGACAAAAACCGTGCAAATTTTTCAACCCGGATCTCAAATTCGACTTCCTAATTTTATTGTTTAGAATTATCTCCAAGATATCGTTATGAGATATCGTGAAGATATCTTAAATGTATTTTTGTCTAACTTCCCTCAAGTGGAAACATTTGGAAAATTATATATAAATTATATGAAAACTATATTGAATTCTACATAAATCCATAGAATGTTGTAAAATTTTTCACTCGAGTCATGTTTATTAGGTATTCCACTGGTTTGAGATTTTGACTTCAAGAAGAAGAAGAGACTTTTGCTGTTTGTAAATAAAATCCCACTCTTTGGGAGTAAAATTTTTCACTTTTTTCGAACTGCAGTATTCTTGCCTCTTCAGAATGAATTTTCACTCCAAGAGATTCGAAGAGTAAGTTTTAATGAAATTGTTATGTCGAGCATTCAACTAACCAAGCCGCACAATAAAACATCAATTTATGATATGAAAAATATTGGATTCATGTTCAATCAAAAGTTTCAATAATCTCTCGCTAGCTTTTGTCTGCTAATTTCAGTTTCATTTGTGTCAAGGAGAGTCCACAATTGTGTAAAATAATCGGAATTTTGAATTTCAATCATTCAGAAAATCATTTAGAAATTTGCTTTAGATTTATGGGGAATTCCCTAAATGTATGGGAAATTCTTCATCTGTAGGTGGATTGATCAGACGAAGAAAAATGCATTTCGAGAATATAGTAATCTCTA
This sequence comes from Gonatopus flavifemur, assembly GCA_018340375.1. NCBI lineage: Eukaryota > Metazoa > Arthropoda > Insecta > Hymenoptera > Dryinidae > Gonatopus > Gonatopus flavifemur. The sequence goes on from JAFFJZ010000005.1 coordinate 24,398,677, forward strand.
ATAGAAAATTGGAGAATATTTCTTAAAATCTGTGAATATTTGTAAAAATCTGAGAGTATTTCTTAAGTTTGTAATAAAGATGAAACGGTTCACATTGTTGTTAAATTTTACTCGGAAAATAAGGAAACACTATAAATACTTGGCAAATAATAGAAAAAAATATGAACTTTCCAAAAGTCGGGCATGAAATTTAAAAAAATCATTATCATCCACTTTGTAAAATTTCATACGCGGTATTGATAAATTTTCATTTTTTTTCGAATAAAATTCAACAAAAATGTAAACCGTTTCATCTTTATTACGAACTTGAGACGTACTCTCAGATGTTAAGAAATATTCTCCAATTCTATTAAAGATTACTATATTTCCGAACTGCATTTTTCGAATTTTTAACAGCGTACTCTACAGAGTCGATGACAGAACATTTCCATTCAAAAAATTACTTTTCATATTTACCACAATTTCGAATGAAATTTGGGACACGAACAATTTTGAAGTATAATTCTATTCTAAACGCCTTCAAATCTACTGCAATTTAGTTGAAATTACCACAATTTGTTTGGAATGGTGATAGAAGTTGTCCCTGTCCCAAAATTCACCGCAATTTTTTTTCCGTATATGATTGTTATACCATGACTTTGACGCCTAGATGAATTGATCTTTAAAAATTATTCAGATTTGATACGCACAATTCAATAATTCCTATTGCGTTGAGATAATTTTTTGTGAGTAGTTATACAACAGATATGGTATGCGGATTTTGTGACTAGAATTTTTCAGAATTACCTCGACTTATCCAATCAAATTCAATCTAAAATCAAACTTCTTCTCTCAATATAAGAAGGATCTGTAACAATCTGTATCATTGATACGTGAAAGATGAGAATTCATGCTATGCATTTTTTTCCACTGTAATTCTTTGTATATATGAAAGGACTTGCGAGGTGGTGAACGCGATATGACACATTTCTCAATTTGAACCTGTGAAATCAAATAATCTCCAACGAACCCACCGCATTAATCAAATATATATCGACACGAAAGCATAAAATAAACATGATATCTCATCGAAACGATGAAATTTGTGACAATCGTGATCCTTGAATTGATTTTAGATAACATCAGCATATCCCATAAATACAGCACCTCCATATTCACTTTCCGATACAGCGAATTACAACATTCTGTATTTCATTTTGTTATTCCATAATTTTTCACCTAAGAAAATCGATCAATAACCGTATTGTCGTTCCAATATATTTATGAGAATGAAAAAACATCGATTATGAATAATGAGAATCGAATTCATTATCCATGTCCAGTTTTCAATTTCCTTTAATGATGAGACTATCCTGTTCATTAAGTACAGGAATATAAATATATATATTCACATAGCGCACCATGGATTTATAATTTTTTCAACTACTATTTACTTTCGGTATGTTGCTTCCCATCCATCTGTGATTTAATATCAAGAAATCGTTTTTTTTTTTTTTTGGTAATAATATTCATTGACTTTCTCATTCGAAAGCATCAAGGGTCATTGACTCGGATAAACACGGATAAACAGTATAAAAAGATAGAACATCTTAGAGATAGTTACATTCCAATACATGTGATACATCTACTTCCTCGTGCATTGAGAGTAAGAATATAATCTTCAACTTCATCTCTATCTGAGACACTCAATTACTCGATTCATGTCGATCGTCGACTTTTACTCTTTCATACGCAATGCTACAACTTCCTTCTTTTTTGCTTTTCGTTTCAAGACGCAAATGATTGTATTTGTTGGGATATGTGGTTATATAATGCCGCAATAGTAGATATCACAATGTTTAAAATATTATACATTTTCAATTACTACCATCGATTCTATATGAGAGATATGGACGATGTAAATACATCTTTCATAATATCGAATTTATTTCAATGATTTGGATCGATTCTCATCAAAGAAATAATTTTATAAGATATATAATATTATATTAAAATCATACGAAAAAATTATATATAATATAGAAAGTATAATTGAAAACCTAGAATTGAATAAAGGTTTATCAAATTTTAATATGATTAGTATGAATAATAGGTTTTGGAAAACTACTGGGCTCTGAAACTTTTCTTTTTGTCGATCGTAATCGCATTGAAGAAATCATATTTTGGAATGAGAAAAGGAAAACTTATTCTACACTCAAAAAAGATTTCTTTCAGTCGAATAAATATTTATCTGTCCTGTACCAAAGAAATATTTATTTTTATATTTTGAAATCAAAATAATTTATTTGGATCGAATAGATTGTTATAATCATTCATTTGATTCAAATAAATTGTTTTGGTTCCAAAAAATATTTTGTTAATTCTAATAAATTATTTTGGTTTCAAAAAATATTTTGTTGATTCTAATAAATATTCCTTTGGTACAGGACAAATAAATATTTATTTGCCTGGAAGAAATCTAATTTTAGTGTATTTTATCTGCTAGTATAAATTGTTATGTCGAAAAACAGTTTGATGGAAAAAACATATCTCAGTTGTTCAATGTTTTCAAAAATTCAAAACATCAAATAAGACAAAAAAAACGAGAAAATTAATCCATCAGTATACTTGCATATCACTCTCTTTGTACGACATCAGGATTCACAATGAGTTCCCTGATATATTTCAGTATTCATCGTTGATATGTTGAAAAATCTAGATTTTATGGCATTCATCACACATTTCTCTTCACAAAGTAATGAACAAGGATAAGAATTCGAACAAATGTACGTTCGAACTGTGGTACAGAATTGTTGAAAAGGTCATCGTGATTGAATGGAAAAGAAGAAAAATCTCTTTTTCTACTCATTTTTATAAGCAAAATTCTCTCCTCGAATAATAAATGTCATATTATCTATTCTCCTCTTCCTTCTGCTTCTTCTTCTGCATTATTTATTTACTCCACCCACTTCTATAGAGAATAATCTAGAACGAATCCATACTTTCTTTCATAAGCGTATTCTTGAAGAAATGTCAACATAATTTTCCACGCATGTGATAAATAATTCGAATTCTCACCCGAAGAGAACCAAGGTTACGAAACGTTCGATGAACGTTTAACAACACTCCTCGAAGGCTCTTCGCACGTTGAAATGTCCACACGTTTGTTGAATGTTAATTAAATGATCATCTAATGTTTTACAGTCATCTTTTTGTCTTGGTGTATACACTGAAAAAAGCGCTTGTAACGGTCATCCAATATGTTCTCGAATACGATCAATCGAACATTAGATAATATTCATAAAATAGTTTATGACAGTTATTGAATATAATATACGCACACTATGAACAATTTTCTGAAAATTCAGACCTTTTTTGTAATTTTTTACAGCAACGGGTCTCAATTATCAGAAAGTTCTCCTGAATATTCAGATTTATTTTGAAAATTGGGAACAATATGGATAACTTTCTAGAATAGATCTGCGAATTCAGAAAAACTTTCTGGTAATTGAGATCTCTTGCTATACAGAATTACAGGAACGGTCCGAATTTACAGAAAATTTTTCACAGTGCAGGGTTGAACAAATTCTAAAATTGATTAGGAAATTCCTTGTGAAATTTAATATTTCTATATTAAGTTTCACATGAGGCATAAAATTTTAGAATTTTTATTGAAATTGAGAGAATTAATCATCAGATTTATGAATATCTTAATAAAGTAAGAAGAAAATTCTTGAAATTAAGAATTATATTATTGAAATGAATATCAAGTTATGAAATTTAATAGAATGCGTTATGAAAAATGTTTCACAATATTTTAATCAATCCTAAGGCAGATTTTTTTTTACAGTGTATGTTTATAATTGATAAATATTTTATTAGTATAATATTAAACATTTAATCAATGTTATAGAATATTTTATTAATCACGTTTGAAAATATATTTGATAACTTTTACCAATCCTTTGTTTCAGTGTAGGATAATTTATAATTTGAGAAGTATTCAATGCAATGTTTTTCTTTTCATTCTCGGAATAATCCTATTTTTTCATATCTCTGGAACAGAATACCCACGATTCTAAATACATTTTTTTCCATTCCACGATGTTGAACAGCGCTGTTTCCAACTAGTAATGTCGATTCTCAAAACAATTGATTCTCATTTGTACAGAATATATCAAATTTTCATCAAATAAAAATATTTATTAATATTCATTTGATTTCTATTTTTTTATATTTTATGTTTTAATGTTTAAAAACTTAACACTCTTTTTATTTAAAAAAAAAATAGATTCTGTTTGAAAATCGATATTACTACATTGAGAACCCAATTTCTTAGACTGAAAGAAACTTTTCTTTGCCCTCATTTTAATTATTCAACGTAGATTTTGACGTTGTTTCCAATGTTGAAAGCAACATGTTCTTTTTCCCTGGAACAATCTTGGCAGTACTTCACTTTGTAACGACTCTAACAATTCCCACATGAGACACAAAAGAGTGATTCCCTGAAATCTTGGCAACTTGATATGAAATAATACAAATCACAACCGCAAATTTTGCTTTCCCACACAAAGTCATTTGAATATCAAGAATACCTGATATTCGACTCAATTTCAATAAAATATTGTTCCTGCTCCATTCGATATAAATCTATACAGAATATTTGCGCACAATTTCAAGCTTTAACCTAAACTTCAATCAATAATAATCTGTGTTGTGAAAGGGGATTGGAGCTCCCTTGTCCTCCCTCTCAGCATTTTACATTGTAAAATCAAATTCTCTCCAAATTCACAAAACAAGTGTTTTACTTTCGTACCATCTGTGTTTAATGATGTGAGAATGTTCTCTATTGCGTACTCAAGGTATCGGACGTCATCTTTGTTTGTTTTCGGTTTATGAATGATTTTAGTATTCAAACGCAATCTAATAGAATTTCATTATTGTTATTAATGGCGATTAATCTTCTTCGCCAAATTCAATTCGAAACAAACAAATTTAAATTCCACGATTCGCATCTAAATTTCAAATATAAATCAGCTACAGCCATTGAAATGTACAGATCACATCTGTCATATTGAAATTGAATTTTGTTCGCATCTGTGCAGTGTTTATCATGTTAAATTCAAATAGAATTGGAGTTGAAAATGTGGAAAAAAAAAGTAATTAAAAATTTTTTTCATAAATACAATTTGCTTTTAATTGTCAATTGTTTTTCCCGTGTTTTGTCAGGGAGAGGAAACTTCCGCTGTGGCCCCGAATGTTCTTTCAAATTGGAAAGAAAAATATTTAAATTTCCAAGTTCCGTTTTTAATGTTGTGTCATTTTTTCACCGATTTTTGTATTGAGTTGAACACGAGGTTGAAATCGATCGAACGAATTATCATTTAGCAGAAAATTGAACCCAAATTTCATTAAATTTTCCCATTATTTCTACATAAAATTATTGCAATAAAAACAATGGAAATATCAGCTAAGTTCGCGTAACAACGTGTTGCTTCTGCATTAAAAAAGCGTCAAATGATTTACAGTGTACAGTTTCTTCAATTTTTTTACAACAATCCGTTGCATTGTTGACACTTTATTTCTCCCAGGGAATGGATGTATCTTCTCAAGAATTGAGAATGTGGGGAAGCTTTTGTTTTTTTTACGAGCATGTCCATCAAGTCATGTATTATTTTCTAAGAAAGCGGTAAATTAATTTGATCTATCCTCGGCATTCGATCGTTACCCATGATATGTCTGGACTGGGTTATTACTTATTACATTGCATATATATATATGTATACCTTTCTATTTCCAACGTGCAATCTTATTTACACGCGACTATCGTTCAGAAGATTAGATCGTATAACGTTCTGATACGAACCCATTCCTTTTAATCCATCATATTACACATGTATTCAATTCAAACAAGGGATTATAAGTGTAATTGTAAGAACAAAAATTATACGCAATAGTAAGTTACGGGTTCCGTTAGTTGTTTTTTTTATTCCTAGGGGAGAGTTGCCTTGATTGGACCATCACCTTGAATGGATCACCACCTTTTATTGCAAGAGTAAGGAATTCAAATCTCTTCCGATCATACAGCGATAACGTCACATTAATGAACATTATCACTGTACGATTAGAACGAATCTAAATTTCTTCCTCTTGCAATATAATTGATGGTGGCCCATCCAAGGCGAAGGTCCAGTCAAAGGTCAAAGCAACTCTTCCCTACATAAACAAAATCTTCCATCCATGAGTAAAATATGAAATAAATCCCGAATGAACTGATGAATTTCAACATTGAAAGCATTGGAAAACATTCTTTCAGCGGTTCTCATATGACAGGGACCAAAATTTTATGTTCAGATTAGAATTTCAAATCACATGAGCAAATATTTCTCCAAAGAACTGAGGAATCCTCTAATACGTTCAATACAATATATATATATATATATATATATATATATATATATATATATATTATCTATGAAACAATCAAAGAAATAAATTAGATGATTTGAAAATAATTCTTTGGGTATAATATTCTGTGAAGGAAATGTATGATTTGGCAAAAAATTCATTCGATCGATTCAACGATTGATATATGGCTTGGAACAAAATTATCAAACGTTTTTTATGCAAACAAAATTGTCGAGGTAGGAATAATATTGATGAATGCCTGGAATTACGTTTATTTGAATTTCATAGATTTCTAATTGCTGGATTGTATGTTCATCAGACAATCTATCATAGAAGCGAATTCATTAAAAATTTTCATCCACGAAACAAGTGATGATAACGTGATTCTTGGTTTACATGATCACAATGAGATCAAATAACTAATATTTTCAATGTACAACAAAATCATTGAGATTTTTCAACACGTTATCTCAATTCAAATATATTCAAAAATGTATTCATCAACAGCTGTACCTACACATGAAATTCGAGTCATCAATTATTACTTTGTATTCGCTCACTTCAAAACCAAAATATGGTTTAACGAGATTCATAACTCATTTCAGAATTTAGAAATAATTGATGTCTAAAAATCTTTTCTTTGTCTCAAAATAAGTATTGAAATGGTTTTTGGGCTCCAGAACTAAACCATGCGTACCATCTTTCGGTTATTCTAAACAAAACTTCAAAAACGTACGATGCGGTGAAGTTCGATGTGAATCGACGTAAATAGATGTTGAACATTGAAGCGCATCGAAACCCAATGAAAGGTAATATAATCCAATGACACAAGAAATAATAAAACAATGTTATTCCGTGTATAATTGTCACGATATCAATGTTAAAATGAGGAATAAATATGTAGCATGCAAGTACAATAATTCAATGCAAAGAGAATAATATATATGCAATATCATCGAACAATTATTGTGGATTCCTTGCCCTTTCAGGGTGGGGCGAGAGAGACAAGAGAAACGGGGCGAAATGAAACGAAACCACGAGGATAACAAGAAAATCGAGAAGGATGACGATTGCGGTGAGCCGCGGTAAGACGAGGTACGGCGCAGCATCGTCAAAAGACTATCACCGACAACGACGGTCGGTCGACAGGGTTTCTCGTCTCGTTTCTTTATCAAAGTCGTGTTCGCGAAATTGCTTGTGTCCCTTCTTACGTTTTCGTCACGACCCTCGAGAAAGAGAGGGAGAATTTCTTCCGGTACTACGCTACTAGCCCAAATATAGAAAACACGAGTCTATTGGCCCCTTTCGACTCACGTGAGTCGTGGTAATTAAAAACAACTAAAACTTATATACCGATATTATCCGCAACTGTGAAAGGGATTGATCTTTATTATGAAAGACGCTCTAACATCGTCTGGAGAGATCGTTTGGTCGAAAGCGACGTATTTGAACGAAAATGAAAAAATTCTGACGGGAGAAGTATTCGGAGAGACTAGGAAGATCGATGGTATTTGTATGGGGGAACGAGAACGAGGCACGAGAGATCATCTTCATCGACATGATGGTCATCATCAACGGCAGCAGCAGCGACAGCAGCATGCTGTGGAGCCGGTTCAATTGAATAACCAACAGCAAGTAACCAGATCTATCGTCGTCGACCCCGGTCAGGTTTTACCTCTGATGCAGGTGAGAGATCTTACATAATCATCATATACCGTCGTCATCGTCGCGACTACCGGTTGTTGTATTATCGCCGCGCAATCCAACGCGTATCAAGATCTTATAGATATTTCGAAAAGTTTTTTGCCGAATTTCAAGTAATTTGAATATCAAGATTCAAAAATGATTTGATATCGGTCTGACGATTTTAGATATTTTTCATTTATGTTTGTCCAATCATTCATAATCGCAATTTACACCCAAATATCAATTCCATCTTAGCAAGCGTCGAATGCGGTGCCAAGCAAAATACTTACCAAGGTTTCTGATCGAAATCGTTGTTGGCAAACAACCGCTGGACTGGAGATGTTTACTGCATGATACATGTGAATAAAAAAAGTATGTGTTTACAACAATCAACTAGTTAGATAAATACGGTTGCTAAATTGTTGAATACAAACAATCGTTGATCGTCGTTGTAACCAATTCTTCAGAGGAATTACATTTAACCTGTAGCACCTCGGTTCTGAAATCAGTATTCCTTCAGCTGATTGAAGTAGATTCTAAAAGTAGTCTATAAAACGTGATCGGAATTTTCCTCGTGACATTACCCACGGAGTAAAAATTATCAACTGTAGGAAAAATGTAACAGAGGTTTTGAAAACTTCATGAAAACATAGGATTACAATCCTACGACGGCAGTGGTTCATTCACGTACACGATGGAGAGGGTGGTACATTCACTTCACTTCTTTCTCTCCGAAAAATTCGATTCAACTCCTCGGGTCCGTTTATAAATGAGTCATTCAGCTTATCGAATGCTCAGGACCGTAGGGAAAACATTTGTTTAGATTTCGAGAACAAAATTGACGCAATATATGCGAGAATCCATTCGGCGGATGATACGAAAAAGATACGCATCGTAAGAAAAACACATGATTATATGGAAGAATCGTTTCTTCCACGATATGGTACGTTTTTGTCATCTCTGCCGATACATCGTCAATGACAATTTCATCAGTCACACATAAAAAGATCAGATATCATTATCATTTTTGGATACATAAAATAGAGTGAAGTGGGGTGAGATGACGCACTTCCCCCCTTCGCCACATCTTAAAATAATACATAGAATTTCGTTCATTCAACGAAAAGTTATGAAGATTCACTTGAAATTTGTATATCTTCCACGAATAAACGAGGTTTCATCTATTATTTCATGCTGTAGCGAAACGGAAAAGTGCGTCAACTCACTCTGATTTACTCCGTTCAATCAACGACGATTGCAATAAGATACGAATACACGGACAAATTAAAAATTAGAACAGCAAAAATTTAGCAGCTAAATTATTTAGCTATCCAAATATCAACCACAAAAGACAAAATCTCCCGAGTCGAACAATTTGGACGGTTGTTGGCCTCATATTCCATTTTTAGACTGATTTTGTCCTGATTGTTGAATAATGCGGACAAAAATAGTACTTTTTCATGATTTCAGTCTGAATTTCTTCTCAATCACTTTCATGCGTTAGAGGAAAAATCTAAAACTAAAATCATGGATTCTATCCGCATTATTGAACAATCAGGACCGTTCAAAAACCGTTCAAATGTTTCGATTCAGGCTGCGCAGTTACAGCTACGATTTTCTATTGTGATAACTAATCGATAGTTATAGCTGCAATTATTTGAACTCAAGCAATGAAAAAAGGGAGTTAAAAAAAGTGAGTAGTTTTTGCCAGGGTATCAAGCGACCACTTTTTTTTCGTCAAATCTGTTTCGTCCAGGCAGTTCAAATTGGGTGCGATGAGGTTAACTTGGTAACTGACCGTCAAGAGCATACCGGTGGTGCGCGAAAAAAGGACAAATTGAAAGTAAAAGAGAATTTATCGAGGGAACGCGACACTTTATTAAATTAGCATAACGAGTGACCGAACGTGTTTCAACGTGTATTGACCAATCTCTGTATGCTCTGGAATGTGTTGATTTGCTATGGAGCGAAACTTCTGAACGCGAGAAAGATTGCTCAATTCATTTTCGGTCACAACATTTCACAGCGATAAGAGATAACTTGTAGAGCAGAGTAATAGTGGGTTGTACGTTTGAATATTTGAAAGTCGAATTCCCAATCTTTTTAAAGTTCGCGCAAATTAGGTTTCGAATGTGAACTAATCAATAATGTGGCTCGATTTTTAATTGACCCGCTATCATTTCTGAATTTTTAATTCTTCTACTTTATGATTCAACGAATATCTGGCCTCCATAAATTTTGGAACATCCTGTACATATATTTGGTGAATGATTTTGCAATGATTCGGTCCCAAACGCTCGACTGCGTAATCTAAATTTGTATTACGATGAGAACAGATAGTGATAATTTATCACTTGACTAATGTAATTCAAAATTAAGTTGATTAAAAGGATAAGATTGTACGTATTTGATCATCGTTATGTTCTATTCATATACTTTTGAATCGATTATTTTGAAGAACATTGTATTTAGATGCATCGAGTAGAAACCCGAATGGAAAAATTTCCAAAATTATATATAATTTATATTGAATTGTATGTAAAATTATATATAATTTTTTGACATTTTCCACTAGGATACTCTTTCGATCTATTGTATAAACTATAACAATGTAAAAAATAATTCCTGTGTTCATCAACCGGAAAATTCCAATCATTGATCAGGAAATCAATTTCCCGTGCATTTATATGAAATTTCCCATAAATTTATCTGAAAATTCTAAACTTTATGGAATTTTTCCCAACATTTCATAGTAAATTTCCGGACAAGTTCGGAAAATTCCTAACGCATGCATGCGTTAATTACTTATTCACATAAATATGTATGAATTTTCCCATAGAAATTTTTTACAGTGTAGACTATATATAAATTATATCGACTCTGCGTATGATAGTCTTCATATGATCCTTTCTTGCAGTCAATTTTCCAAGCCTTTGAGAAGCGTAGTGAATCAAATAAATGTTCGAGTTTTTATTTCACAAGCAAACGCGAAAACTTGTGATCAAAAGCTAGCGGTCAATCGATGTAACTCCTGACTGGATTATTTCACACAATTCTGAACCGGTTCATAATCTCAACCGATATGAAAGCAAGTTGTCCAGAACCGCTCGTGTAAATCGTTTGAAGAAGAATGTATAAATACGAGCGAGTTGGTCAAACATCTTTACCTGAAAAATGAATACTGAAAAGGGTGATTGACTGGAAAAATCATATTTCAATAAACCAGGAAGAGAGCAAACTTTTCATTATTGTCCTGTTTTTATTCGCTACACGAATTAATACTCTTTCAATAGAAAGGATTTTTTTTTCGATTAAATTTTGAATTTCGATTCAAAATTCTTTTGAAATTTCGTACTCTTTCGCGATAGATGAACTTTTGGTTATATAAAATTCTCTCGAGTGTAAGAATCGTTCAAACATTATCCGGTGTTCACGTGGGCTGAGAAGTTTGCGAGTAAGCGATATTTTTACTTTTTCCGATATCTGATTTGTCTCTTCGAGATAAAAATTCTCAAGTGGTGGTCAGACGTTGAAATGTGGAGAATTAACTGGTCAGTGATTATCTTTGATAAGGAATTCTCCATACATCGCATGATCCTGAATAATTGTGTATTTTTTTCTTCTATTCTTATTATATAGAATGTTTGGCGACGATCGAAAACGCAATGATTTCATCATTTATCTTTATATTATCTTCATATATGAAACTCGTGTTCTGATAAGTATACCGTGATTTAAAAGTGATTTTTCGTAGAGGGGTATTCGATGGTTATCCATAAGACTGAAAACAAGACAAAGATTAATGTGATGTTTTACAATTTTCATTCCATCACCAGGCACCCTACAATTCGCGTCTTGGAAGCTATTATTCAATAAATGTCGTCCTTGAATCACTTCGTCACAGGAATAAATATCAGTTGTAGCAGAATATTATGTCAATTATTCACGAATCGCTTTTATCTCGAAAATTCAGAATCGAATTGAAAAATGTTTTTCATTCCAGTTGAAAAATCTTTATCACGTTCGATGATAGGATAGAAGTCTTGGTTACCTTCCATCCTCATTAATTTATTGATCTTTTTTATATTCTTCAAGGTGAAATCCTAGAACCTACACCCTTTCTCTGGCTATTACGCAGTGGCCTTGCATTCAACGTCACGATGTTTAAAATCTCTTTGTTCTTCTGAAAAATATATTCTGCGTAATACAATCGTGAAACATAACCCACCAGAAATCGGGGGATTTGAATTATTTGTTAATAAGCGATCTAACCAAAAGCTAGATTTTCAAATTACTGATTTTCGAATTTTCATATCGAGAGAAAAATATGCTATCATTTCAAAAAGTGCGATATAAGTCGCGAATCAGATCTGGATTGTTTTAGGTGAGCATGATAAAATCCTGTGACGAATCTTGTGTTTAGAAACGATTCACTCAAAATTGGTATTGAAAATCGACGAATCGATCTGTTTAATCGATTTTTCTGACGAATACAGCATAAATAAACGAAACGAAAGAATTTCCAGTCTAAATCCCAGGAAGAAGAAAGTGAAAACTACAAAGAATTTTATATATCGATTAATATATTCTTCAAATGTGTCTTGCATCTTTCAAGAGGACACCAATGTCACTAAATTAGACTTTTCACAGGAAAAAAGAAGCAAAGGTGAACCATCCTACCGTAGATATCTATTTGAACGTCGTACCATTCATTTCCGTCTCATTGCACTGGTCAGAAAGAGATAGTGGAGGAAACAATCGAGTACCGTTCCAATCTAAGCGTTCCCAACACACTCCTTAATGAAAGTGTATCGGAAACAAGAAATTTCTGTAATTTTCGAAGAAGACGATAGTAATTCAAGCGAACGAGACAATTATAAGAATTATAGTATTTTTCAATGATCGAACTCCTCGAATTCAGGATTTGATGATCGATCGTTGATATCGTCCTTTCACATTCTACTTCTGAACATACGAAGGACTTGATTCCCTCTAATTGGAGCATCTACAAACGGCACTCCAAGATCCTCACATTCACCTAATTCTTGATATATACTTGTATTCAAACATGTATTCGAATCTCTGTGAGTCAAATTTCCATCTAATCTTCCATTTCATCGATCATCAATTGAAGCTCCAAAACTGAAAGTCATATTTTTTTATTCGTAAGCTTCAAGAATATTGAAAGATTTCGACTATAATCATTGCATGCATAAAGATGATAAAAGTTTTGTGACTTTACATTTTTCACTATCATTGGAGCTAAAAAAGATGAGAGAAACAATTGTTAGAATTATATATAATTTATATATAATTCAACCTAGTTTATATATACATTATATACAATTCCAACAGTTTTTCCTCTCGGAGAGCAGTTAAAGTAAAAAACCTTTTCATGTCCCTCGCTGAGAAAGAAAAATGGAGCTTTATAAGATAAAATTTTTCTCAGTGCAATAATATATCATAAAATACAGAGGTAATATTATCAAAACATCATCAAAGCGTGATCTATTTTCGTTGCAACGTGCAAATACGACAGTGGTAAGAATGAAGATATTTTGAAAGACCGAATGGAAAATTCAAAGAAGAATAGTTTTACGCTTAGGTATTCTACGTGTTAAACGCGTTCGCTCTAACTACAGACGTGACTGAAATAAAAAGGTTTGTGAATCCAATAGAATAGTGGAGAACTCGTAACTTCCTTCATCGAAGTTGTGTGCTTAAACAGAGAAGAAAAAGTTCATCTTTATTGGCAAAACTATCTCCTGGTGATGGTGGAGGTGGCGATAGGGGTGTTAGTAATAGCAGTAGCAGTAACAGCACCGCAACAATAATAACAAAAATCACAATATCATCTCGTATTGGAAATTGGAAAATATCATTACGAAATTACGAAGCAACGTAAATGAAATGATACTTTTTAAGGTCGCGTTATAAAAGATGCCTCTCTCGGCTTGTTCTACCATGAAAGTCTAAATATTGACGTAATGCTCCAGTTCGGGCACCAGCTTCATGTGTGCACCATGAAAGAAGATAAATATCTGAAAAGAAAATCAATCATTTCAACGGTGACCCGTTGTATAAACACATCCCCATTCAGCAGGAGGAAAAATAATTTCCACTTTCTTGAAGTTTCTTTTATAATTTTCTCCTGTGTAGATCGTGCGTATGCAATTATTTTATAAATTTAAGACTTCATCGGCGAAGTTTGAATCATTTTCTCAAAAGAATAGATAATCGAATGTTTTTAAACAACAAATTCACATTTCATTTGAAAAGTTCAATTTCATTGCGATAGCCTACACAACAAAATATTTTCACATCTTCTCTGAAAATTCCATACCGATAAACGATTCGAACTTCCATGATATGATTCAAGGGGTTCTTACATTATGCTCAGTTTATAATGAAATTGATTTATCATTCCCTTTCTTTCGATGGAATGGAATAATTCGAGGATACAAAAATAAGAGAGAAATCATGAGAGAAGATCCTTTCATTTCCATTAAGACTCTCATCGGATAAACACGTTGCGAACATGCCAGATTAAAATCTGTAACCTGTTGAATACAGAAAATCAAATCCAATGACTAAACACCTCGATAGTACTTTCAAATTTGAAAATTCTTGTTACAACCATTGAGTTGAATAAACTAATATCTTCAACAAATGAGCAACAATTCGTATCATCGAATGACCAATTATTAGATTATTTTAGTTTATGTTTCAACCATTTCAACCCATGTTTTCATTCATTCGTCGATATTCGAGTCACGTACAACAAGCATAATTCAAGATAAATTTCATTACAAATAAGTCGCGTGTATCTGGTTCCGATACACGCGAATTCTGAACTTTGAAAGAAAAGAAGTAACATAATATATTGACAAGAAAAATGAATGTATCTGGTTTTGAAAGTTGAACAATATGTTTTTTATCATCCCCATATTCTCATCTACGTACTCGAGTTATACAAATTTCGTATCAACTTGAGAACGGTATAACCATACCTTGGAGATTTTCAAGTATCGAAGCACTTGATGCAGTAATAGGGAACAAGTATGATGAAATTACTAACGGAGAATAATATGGGTCAAATCGATAAACGACAAGGGCCATCGAACGTGGGATAAATATTCAACACCGATAGAACGTGTAAGTCCATTGAAATCAAGATAATCGATACAAATTTTTTGCTTCTTCTTGTTCTTCTTCTTCTCCTTTTCCCACCTATAATGAACGTGAAAATGAAGTTTCTTCACCCCACTCGACACGATGCATGTATTATTCTATTCGTTCTTCATCTCAAACTTGGCGCGGAGAAGAGGATTAATTGAAGAGGAAAAAACAAGAATATAAATTGGGTTGGATGGATGAGTACGCGTAAACAACTTGCGAAGGCGGTCAGTTGAATGCTAGATACAAGAAACATGTGATTTCAAAACACTAACTGTAGGGAGAATGTGTGGAACCTGGTACTGTAAAAAAGGTGTTTGTGGTACCACGAAGGATGCATCGATACACAGGTAGAAAAGAATGGTAATTCTTACCATGCTAACATCCCATGTATTTATGGACCAATGGCCCAATGGGGGATGGACCAAGCCTGGCACAAACCTGCCGAGACTTGTCTTGAACAATTTACCAAACTTGGCCCAGGCTTGGGAATGATAAGATCAGGACAAGCTCGGGCCAGTGGTTTTGCCAGGCCCGATCCAATTCATTTACCAAGCATCAACCAATGCTTATTTGATCGCAGATACGGATGAGGAAAGTAATTGATTCATATTTCAGTTCATGACTTTCTCATACCGTACATGAATGATCTTAAAACGATAGAAAAAACGTGACAAGACTGGCACAAGCTTGTATGATCATTGGAAAATTTGCGTTCTTTGATATTTCAATAAATACCGATGGTCTTCAAAATGAGCCAGACATCCCAAAATTCTGTGAAGAGTTCTTTAAAATCAGTTGATCTCCGTGTATGATTACATTTGAAAGTATCCTATTACCATTGAGTGAAGTTCTTATCCTTACTTCAATCAATAAAATCTAGCTTCCCTCGTGGAAATATATCTACGCCAAAGTACGCCAAAAGTAAAGAATACAACATTACGAAAAACTACGCTTTTTCAAGTACAAGTACTTTACATCGAAGAGAAGTACTGCTTTCCACGTCGATCTACGCCAAATATAGAATATACCCAACTACGGAAAACTACGCATTTCCTTAGTTCTTCGTAGAAATTCGTAGTTTCCACGCAGTTTTTTTCATGTTAGCGTCGTAAAAAGTTCTCAAAGTCCCAACTGTGTCGTAAAAATCCTTGGAAATGCGTGTAAAATGAAAATTATAAAAAAAAAGTTCTAAAAAAATCTATGAAACACTATATCTCCGCAACGGGACGAACGAAAAATCTCCCCAATCAATCTGCTTCACGTTCACGTTTCCGTCGTGAAAAGTTTTCAAAGTTCCTACACGGTTGTAAAAATTCGTAAGAAGTTGTGAAAATCCGAGCTTTCTACTAAATCCTACGCACAAGTCCGTCCCTCAGTGAAAATCCTTGAATATTCTTATATTCTGCATACTTGTACTCAAACACATGATCATCTCTTGTCGTTTATACTCCTGACTACTCCAAAATTACGCTCTTCCAGCCCTGTGTCGTAGTCTGACGTACTTCTGCATTAAACCGCGTATATTTTTCTACGTTATTTTACAACTTTTTATGCCATGCAGGTAAGCCTAATTCCGCGTAATTATTTGTACTTTTTGGCATAATTTAGCGTAGATATATTTCCACGAGGGTTGGTGTGTAAAACTAGTGTGTAGGATTAATTATGGCAGGAAGATCGGGCCAGCCCTGGCCCGATGGTTATCTCCAAGTCTTCAGCCATTGTAAATTCAAAATTCAGTCAATATTTATAAACGTTGTGCCACTCATGTGGGCAATATAGGCACAATTGTTCTCAACGAATGCTCGATTTTTACACTCGTGCCAAGCTTGTACCAAATGTAGTGACCATTTCAAAAATATTAACAAATGTACCATGACTGACTATCCATTGGGAACAACGAGACAATCATGGAACAATATTGGGCCAATTGTTCTTCACGGAGGTTTGCTTCTAACACATGTGCCAACCTTGGGACAAGCTTGGCTTTTTTTCAGTCTTGGCAATACCTGCATGGGATATTCGGAGAATAGAATTCTTCATCATTTTTCATGGTAAATATTGCCATTCTCTTCTCTCCGTGTAGAAGAAAAGTGACAGAATAACTTGGGAGGTTGGAAAAATCATGAAAATGGTGATTTTACCGTGACAAGTGCGGGTTTCGATTGTTTTTACTTCGGGCGCAGAGTAATAGAACGCAGAAGATAATTCCATTCCCTTTTCAAGTCTCAACGGTTCTAAGATATGAACATAGCTTCAAACTTCGCTCGCTTGAACTTCAAAGGAATTGGAAAATTTATGGAGTTCCAAACATTACTGAGACTGTTGGTTGGTATAAATACAATCCCCTGGCGAAAAAACCTTGGAATTCCGTTATAAAACACACAATCAATAGGAAATGACTGGGAATAGGGTAAGTTTCCGTACATAAATTATTTTTCAAAATTATTTCTTTCCGTGTGTATTATCGTCAATTGCGAAACTTTCAATTCAGCTGATGGGAATTAGAAAACTTTCTTCCATTCTGCGGGGAAACGTCTCATTTTTTGCCCAAAAAAGAAATAAACCATCGGACCAGATATTTTCATAAAATACACGAATTTTCGATAAATAGATAAATAGAAGAATAAATGATTGAATAAATAAACATTCTAAACCACAATCTAATCGTTATAAGAAATTGAGAAACGGAAGAAACAAAATACCACCATTTCCCGCTGCTATGTTTGCGGTCGAGTTTAATTTAAAAATATATAATCTGTTAAATAGAAATCTCTACATCCAATCCTCCAAATCGCACTCTCCTTACGTCTATTTAGAAACTTTTCATTCGGAATTTGATTTGACACGACTCCCTCGTTTCCATGAACGATGTTAATGATTCCAAATCCCGATAACGTGCACGTGTCATGCCGTTCATGTCGTATCATCGTTATTTCAAATAAACAAGAGATTAGAAATAATTTACTTTTGCAGGAACAATACTGTATCTTGTAGATAACGCGAACATGATTTTTCATGATAATAATTTGAATTATGAAAACAACGACATTATTCAAATATTGAATTCACGTGAAAAGTTTCACATTGGGAAACTCGAAGAAAAATATATCATAGACTCTTGTTTTCTATCTCAATCATTTGACCTAATACGAACTTGATCGTTCGGTATAGTTCAATCCACAGTTTTATCCCATAGCATTGTTCATGGTAAATCATCAACGATTGGTATACATTTATCCCAACAAATTGCCAGGAAAATTATAACTCGGAGATCATTTTTATTACATTATTTATGGTTAATTGGAACGTTGGCAACTTATAAAATACGGTACAAAGAATTCAACGGGATGTATATGATGTGTGCGTTTAATAACGAACGATCTTTAACGCGTTAACCTTTTCGACGAAAGTTACCATTAGCTCAACCGATCTCCAGAGCCGCCGCATTTGCCTGCGCTTTCGTAATATTACTGTACTTCAGAAACACGACCTGATAGCGAGTTTCTAAGGAAAAATATATTAGTTATGATGTTACTGAGAGTAAAAATAATATGGGAATATGTATCCCAAAAATTCAGAAGAATATGAATTGTGAATTACGATGGAAAAAAATGGTTATTACACTGAAGAGAAAAAGATTCGTTGACTCAAATGAGGTTTTTTTATAGTAAATCAATCGTATAGTTGGATACAGCTAGAGAATAATTTGATAATATTTATTTCACCCTATAGTTGATAAATACAGCACATATTTCACTGAATCAACCCTGGTTAAGAGAATCCATTGAATCTGACAAATGAAATTCAATGAGATTTGGTCAGAACATTGTCCAAGTTTAATCGTAAGTCAGTATAATTTGGCCAGATTCAACGAGATTCACTTGAAAGTTCTGACCAAATCTCATTGAAAAATCACCGGTGAGATTTAGTGAGAACATTGTCCACGTTTAATTGTAATTTAATGAGAATTGGTCAGAATCAATGGGTTCTTTTAACCAGAGAACTCTATACCGATTATGATTCGATAAATCTTAATTTAAGAAGAAGTCATATTCATTCAAATCAATTTCGATCAGTTTGAATCAAATGAATGATTTGGTTATAATTAAGAATTTCTTGACTCGACACAATGTTTGTTGATAATGAATAAGTCTTATTTGTATGAAACGATATCTCTCAAAAATATTCAACCAAATGCGTTGATTTGTCAGAAGAAAACCTTTTTCAACAATGTTGTTTTGCAAAAGTACTTCAATTGAGTTACGAACATTGAGTAAACCACGTCTCCTAGGTGTACATAGAAAATGAGAAATGAATGATAGATTTTCGATTCATATACCAGATAAATATAACTTACATCGACATTTATTCAAAGTGTAGACTCTCGAATGTGACTGTTTGTTTCGTAGAGCATGTTTTAAAGGATGAAAAATAAGAAAGAGATAAAGAAAGGAGAAACAACAAGTGTTCCAAATATAGAAAGTCGATTGAATAATGGTAATAATGATGACGAGTGGTCTCGACGGGAGGTAAATTTCGTGTCAAGTCGAAAACAGTAGAACGTAATCGGACTTGGATTCATTTGTATGTATACATCATAATTATCATCATAGTCGGAGCTTTGAATTCGCACGTGTGAGCCACTCACTCAACGTATAATACTTGGCCAAACAACGAGGACGAAAATATGATAAACGTATCAGAGAGAAAGAGAGATAGTAGAGGAAAACATGGGCTGTATATTATTTTGCGAATATTCTTATTATTCAACCATACTTCGTCTCACATGTGCCATGTCAAATGCTGAATAATATAATAATTCATAAAGGACAACATTTTTTTTTATATTCTGATCCCTATTTTTTTCTGCCTCTTCCCTTCTTCTTTTTTCTTTTTTAAAAAATGAATTGAACGAAAGACACCATAAACCTGATTGGTAGAAGGAACTGAAAGATTGAAAATATATATACGAATATATTTATAATCTTCACGTCATTGTGGACAAAGGAAGAGGAAAGAAAAACACATTCTGAGAATTGTAACAGGATCTATCCATTCGTATTCCTTGTTATTCTTATTGAATATCGTTAGTTTTGAATGAGTTGAGTGGAAATCGATCCATCTCTGGAATAAAACCATTCGACTAATAGAATTTAATATACGTAATATACGAAATAAAAAAAAACAACCTGGATTGATATGAAGTTCATTTAATGATTAAATATATATTCAATTGTTTTGACGGAATACATTTCATTTTGTAACGAGGAAACAACGTTTTGTAGAAAAAGATATCTCGAAGATTCCTACAGGTTTCTAATAGAAATCTGATGAAACACATCAAGAACAATTCGATAACTCTGTCATGCTTGGAGAACAATCAAATTCTTGGATTGATTGGGTTCTTCCTGCACGAGAGATTTCTTTTACAAAACTATTCAACATGTTTAGGAGCTCTTTTCAACGAGATATCCTTTCGAAGTCCTTGCGCTACATCAGTATACGTTAGTTGAAAGATCTGATCGTGACACAGGAATTGAAATGAAATTAAAATAACCAAAGAATTAATTTCTGATGCTTCAAACTGTGAAATAAGATTCAAAAGGAACCCAGGCCTACAAAATTAAAAGAAAACTGAATGAATGGACCCGAGTAGAAGAAGTTTTGAAACTATATAAATAATTCATATATTATTGTATATAAATTGTATATAATTTTGACAATTTTTCCACTCTAAGTAGAATTTGTGGCATAAATCGTCTAGATTCTAAATGCAACTAAATGGTCCACTCCCATCCCAAAAGAAAACACAGAACAGTGAGTTCAAATGTAGATTCCATTGTAGGTAAATTTACATCATATATCATAGGTTTGTATATCAAGTTATCCTTTATACAAGTTTTAGATGTCTTATGCAACGTGTTTAGATATCTTTTAGAGATCTAAAACCCATCTTCTAGATTTGTTGTGGATTTGAAACATGTTGTAGAGGTCCAAAAGATATCTAGATACGTTGCATACGACATCTGGAGCTTATCTAAAAGATATCACAAGACTCAGGGGGATGTTCTGGTCTAGAAGCACGAATTTTAGGCGTTTTTCCGAATGCGATAAAAAAAACAAATGACATTTTTACCACCCATTTTCCTCTCAGATATTCATTCATATTCTAACAATAAACACTGAAATTGTCAGGGGAAAAAATCAATAATTAGAAAAGTTACGGGAGGGCAAAGTGGGTAGTGAAACAAAAATCATGCACCCTGGTTGACATGATTGCGGTGGTTCTAATGATCTGAAACGAATAAAACCAAAATATTCTGGTTCAATGAGGATGTCGTTATCGTCCGTACCTGAGGGAAGAAGAAAAAAATGTTTTTGGCAGAATGACGGGTGTTTGAAAAAAAAATTCAATTTTTCACCTGTTTTTCTCACTTTTCCGAATCTTTAAAAATAGTCAGAAACCACATTTTCACATGAATTTGGTAGAAACGATGGAGGGGTATACAGAGAAGGTCTCTACCAAATTTCAAGTGAATCGGAACTGGAGATGTCGTGTCAACCGTCTTGGAAAAAGTAGTTTCGACAAAAACACGTTTGAAAATTCGAGCACAATTTCAAACACTCTACACATTAAAAAATGAAACTTGCTTTGATTCTGCATATCATTAATTTCAAAATGCAGCAAAAACGAGCTCTATTTTATCTGAAATTGATCGCCGAAAACAAATGCTGACACAATAGGAACGAATGAATTTTCAGTCAATTTTTCAAGTGAGATGCAAATGAATGTCGATTCAGTTGGACTTTTTAGAGCGTAAGTCATGGTACGTTGTACTCACATTTTCTCACAAAAATCCTCCTGAAAACATGTTCTCAAAAATCTAAACTATAAAAATCAGCGAAAAGAAAAAAATGAATTTTTCCAAAATTCTAGACCAGAGTATCCCCTTAAATTGTTATGTTGGGTTCATAAGATGTTCAATGGATCTTCAAATGTTCAAACGTTCACTGCACTTTTGTTGAACATTTCTTGACTCTACGTGTTTTCTTGGAGACTCGCTTTGATGTATTTTTGGCCAGATTTTCACCAGAGAAATAAGAATTAGGGGGAACTTCGCGTCTTGAATCGTCAAATTCAAGGAAATGATATATATTCAGAAATTCTGCTTCCGATTCCTTGGGCCAGAATATTTCTTTATAGGAATGTTTTTCCTTTCTAATGCAATCTATTCCTTCAGATTCACGCATCTATGAAGACCAACCTAACAATACAATGCCGGACATTTTTCAACTTGACGAACTTTTCTGTAAATTTTCAAGAAATTTCAAAACCATCCCATTCCGTAATTTGAGGAAAAAGGAGAGGAGCATTAAATCGAATCCCATCAACCTTTTCAATCAGAAGTTAACTTTCAATAACATTTTCAACGATGTACAGTCTCTTGATATACAATATAAATCGGCTAAAAAATGGTGACAATGAATCAAAGGAATCATCTCATTGAAAAGCATAAAATTCTGAAACTACGTAGTGAAAAACTGAGAGGTATAAATTCTTTTTCTCATTGAATTCAGTCATTGAAGAATTGAATTATCTCAGAATACAGTGCCGTATACGTGTCTGGTCTTGATTGCTTCTCGAGAACGGATTTATGATCTTTGTTACTATTGCCACTCTCTTAGATATTATTGATTTCCCGAATTCCCCACGGTATAATTCTATATTTCATTGTAAATGTGTTGGGCCGTTCAAGAATCTGAGCAGAGTTGAATTGAAATCCACAAAATTTCATGGTAATGGCACTTGGCTTCATCAATTCTCCGTTCGCCTTGTAATTTAAATATTCTTATGAATAAAGATCATGAACATGTAATTTAAAGAGAATACATTTTGAAAAATAAAACTTGAAACGATATTCAATCCCTTGAAAAAGCATTATTCACTGAAATGATTGATCTGAACATTTCCCGAAGAGCACCACGGTTTTTTGAAAATTTTTTGAATGCCGAATGTTAATTGAACGTTCATTCAATGTTCGGTTATCATCTTATTCTTATAATAAACTCTCCCAACTACCAAGGCGGTGAGCTATGCTGTATTATAAAATTGAGTACAGACATAAATATCATTTTATCTATCGAAATATTTTTTCAATTGATAACGTGAGTCATTTAATTTGAAATTAAATTGTAATATTCT
Source organism: Gonatopus flavifemur (assembly GCA_018340375.1). NCBI lineage: Eukaryota > Metazoa > Arthropoda > Insecta > Hymenoptera > Dryinidae > Gonatopus > Gonatopus flavifemur. The sequence continues at coordinate 24,422,132 of JAFFJZ010000005.1, forward strand.
TAATGAACATACTGATAATTTATGGTTCATTTGATAATATATTGTATAACGACAATCACCACTTGTTGGTTCATAAAATCAAAAGTCTCACCTATACGTGCGTTAAATGTATGAATTAAATTGATAATTTTTAGAAAATATAAAACTTTATGAATACATGGAATAATTAAGCCTTTACTCGGTTACGATACGTATAAGAATGATGTTGTTTAGCACATTAGCAGACGATAAGATAATAGATACACATGTTATTGAGAAATATCAACGAAAATAAACTCGAGAAGTGTTATATTAATTTATTACTAAAGAATATTCCTAGTTCATACAGCAATACCATAATTATTTCATAGTTCGAAGAGCCACATAAAATGAAGGAATAGATATAACCGAGTTTTCGGGAATAAAAAAGAGTCCTTTGACTCGATTTATTGCAGATCCAACGTTTCGAGCTAATTCAACTCATTCCAATGAAAATATGAGTTAACTGGGATTCATTTTTCCTTGAGCAGAGATTAGCTCGAAACGTTGGATCTGTAATAAATCCTTACTGTTCGAATCAAAGAACTTCATTTATTCATCGAAAAAAACGCGTCTCGAGCATGTCTATTTTTTTCAGTTCCTTCAACTGATAATTTCTGTTAAAACAGCCAATATTCGAGTTCGAACAACTCGATTTTTTCAATCGATGTCATGTCATTGTTGGGACACTTCGCCATAGAAATCAATCCCACATAAGAGGAACAAGCAAGTTTCATTCCTCTTTGATTATGTTTTTTACAATCAGCCTGCACCGCTTATGAAAGTAAAATCCTAGGTACGTTATTGCCTCCCTGCGGTGGAGAGCAGTGTCAGTTGGGAGATAATTCTTAAAGCTTATTATACGAAATATCAAGGTCTTGTGCCTTTCTATACGCGGTCGAATGAGACGATAGTCTGTAACACAACCGTCTATCCGAACGTACGATACGCGTATGGTACTCGGATACCGAATAAAAGTTTATCCCGGCAACTATGGTGACGGTGGTGACGAAGAGATTGTCACTAACGACAATACTCGATAAAAGCTGGTTAAAACGTTCACATCGCGCCAACCACTTCACTCTTCATGACGGTATCTTAAAATTATGATATGTCGTTACTCTCCCACTTACGTATAATTTAAGCAAATCTTTCTGAAGGAGGTGTGGAAAATCGAAGAAATCAAGGAAAATGTAATAGGTCTTTTGTTTTTATCGAGGAAAATTCTCTTATGCAACATTAGGTTCTCTAATTTAAGATGATTTCCAGTTTATACGTATAATTTCTTCATTTTATTCAAGCGTATTTATTCGCATTCTCTTGATCATCAGATTATATAGTCTTGTTCAATATTTCATCGAATTATGATGCATAAATTGTGAGTGTATGCATGTAGCATGTAGCATTTTATGATGGTTACAGCAGCTTTTTATCTACACGCGTGTGGGCGTGTAAAACTTTTTAATATATGAACGTGGACGATGGACGTCGAAACGCACGTGAACATTCATTTGTCATCATTGTTAATTGCCCGTTCGATTATCTTTGCACAGCCATCAACGTCAACTTTGTTACTGTTGGTTAGCGGTGAATGATATGTATGATGAATAATTACGAATTTCTTCTCCTTCCTCTATTAAGGTTTATGGAGTTTGGAATGCATGATTCTTTAAATTACATTGTGCATATAAAGATAAATCAGTTGAATGACTTAAATGGTTATCTTTGATATATACAGACATCACTTTAGCTGTTATGCAATTGAATTTCAACCCTTTCCGATACCAACTTATATTTGAGCCGATGTATTGTGCAGCGTTTAGAGGTATCTTAGAGATGAATCAACTAAATCGGCACTATTTTTTCCTATTTGCCAATATATTTACTAGAATTTCATTAGGGATGAAGCTCCTGTAAATAAATATTCTATATTTCACAATTAAAAACACATTAAAAAACATCGTCCCATATACCCGAAGAGAACGTGAAGCTTCAGCGAACGTTCAGATCAGATGTGTATAAATCGGGCCGAAGGTTCATTAGAGCTAACTCTTAGATTCACAAACGTTTGACAAAGGTTCTACGGACGTTGAAATGTCCACCTCGAAATACGTTCAGAAAACATAGATGGAACGTTCGCTGAAGTTTCATAGAAGGTTTGACGAAGCTTCACAACAACATCTATACTTTTACTAATTTTGATCAATTTATTTGAAAAATAAATCAATTAATAAGCATAAATTATTATAAATTAATCTAAGTATAGATATTTTTGTGGAGCTTCCTCAAACCTCCGATGAACCTTCAATGAACGTCCCATCTATGTTTCCTGAAAGTATTTTGAGGCGAACATTTCAACGTTCGTAGTACCTTTGACAAACGTTTGTGAATCTAAAAGTCAGCTTTCATGAACCTTCGATCCGATCTATACAGATCTAATCTGAACGTTCGCTGAAGCTTCATGTTCTCTTCGGGTATAGCTTTGACTATAAAAGTATGGACTGCTAGTCGCCAACATCAGATGTGTCCGCAACATCTAACAACGCCGACAACGCCCCCATTGACCATCAACTAAGAAAGTAAATAAATAATATGACAGCAGGGATACGTAAATACTCGATTTCAGTTGATGTGATTAATTTTCATATTGTCAGAAAAGCAGCAGATCAACTAATTGATATGATAACATGAATTTTATGTAATGCAAAACATGAATATAATAAAGTAAATCAATAATAATAAACATCATCGCACCCTGGTCCCTTCAAAATATAAGAAACCCTGGAACAAGTATACTCCAAAATTACTGCTTTTTACCATTGTTCATTGTTTTACTTCAAAAATTTGGATAATTAATCACTTCGAACATATTTTCAAATTTATTGAGATCTAACCAAAAATTTATATCTACATTTCATACAAATACGTGATTCAGTTTTTGAAGTGCCGCGTTTTTGGTTCATGGGCGGAGCTTAAATATCGAATTATCTCGTTGAATGTTGCGGACACATTTTATCCCATTTTCGGAGGAGAGGAGGTAGCCAAGCCACTAACAGTCCATCCTTATATAGTCGAAGGGACAGAGTGTCGGAAAGGGTTAATAATCGCAGCAGAAGCTTATTCATTCCAGGGGGATGAAATAAGTTGAAGAATCTATATAATCAATGATTCTTCCCCCCTTTTACAGCTTCCGGTTAGAAATGATTCGTGACGATCCCTAGCTCCTGCAGGACCTGTCGAAGTCTAACTCAGTTAGACTTCTTAAAAAATGAAACATGTTTCGACTCTGATTCGTCGCGTGTTACGAAGTAGATCAGGTTTAGAGTCCTCACCCTGTTCGGTAATTCAACTTAATTTTAACCTGATGCAACTCTGACTCGTTGCGGAATATCACATTTTTTTCAACTCAGAGATTTAGGCATAGAAAATTTTGTATTGAATTATAAGAATTACCGTGGAATTCCAGTAATCGAAGGACGAGGCAAAATTCTTCAAAACATTATGGTCATATGTAGCCTGTAAAAGTTAGTGAATTTTTAACTAGTTGAGAGTGATATTTTCTGTAAGTTTGACAAAATACACAGTAATATTTTCAAAAAATTCCTACTTGTCCCTCGATCACTGAAATTTCATGGTAATTTTTGAAATAAAATTTTTTTGAATCTCTTTGAATTTGACAGAAATTTCACATTGTTTGTTCATAATTACTCCAATCCTCGATTACGAAGCACCGTAGAAAAACCACGCGGAAGAGATGATTCGTGTAGTTTTCTATTTTGAATAGTTTCTAAATACCACGCTTGAATATTCAAATGCAAAATCAAAATGACATCATCGCTTCAGTACTAAATATTGTGAATATTTCTCAATAAGTCATTTATTATACTGTTGTAGACCTTCAAGAAGAAATTCAAGGATTAGAAGAAGTTCCGTTACAACTTTCATATTTACAAATTAATGAAATGTTATATGTATCTTACGTGACATTTATCTAAAGATATATTTCAATGCAAATCTTTTGATGTATGATTTTCAATTCCATCCTGTCGTTTGAATTCCACTTAGAATAAAGAAAAACACTGAAAAGAGGATAAGATGATTCTTTTCGCGGAAATCTGATCACTCGACGCGTGAATGACTTGTTACGATACAAACCATGCAAATCATGCCCCAAATTGACTACATGCTATCCAATTACAGCTCTTCTGTAGATTATTGAACAAAACTTGAAAAAAAAAGCGCAACGAATTAATTGATTTTGATAATCAATTGACTTCCTTCGCTCGAATCGTCAAAAGAATGGTTTTGATTGAACAATATAATCGAGAAATGTCACTCGAAAGTCATACGTGAGAATTTTTGAACGATAAACAAGAATGGTATTCGAGATGAAATGTCAGGAAATAGCGCAAAGAGCGCGTGTATCTGTCTCTCCGACTTAGCTATTGAAATGAGAAGAAGGAAAGACAAAAAGAGAACGACTGAAATGTCACTAAAGACAATGTTGTCACATATGATTGTTTATGCGCATCAAAATATGCACTCGAATACTTATTACCAAATGATTAGGTATCATTTTCAATGACGAAACGATTTCATCGAATAATTGATTGAACAGAAGTTTGATCCATTTCACATGATTCTATATACCAGTTCCTTTTTAGATTTGTTTTCCAAGTTAATGACGTATACGCATTTGTTTTTGTGTTTGTTAAAAAAGAAGAAAACAGAACCAAAAGAATCCTCTGATAAAAATCATCATATTTACATCCTATTCTTCGAACTGATTTATAATTCTGATATGAGACTCATGAATGTGAATACCACGATATCCTGGAAGTACATATGATTCATTCATAATAATGATGGTCTCTACCGCTTACGCGACAATTGCATAATCTTCATAATGGTCGTGAGTTTTTCTCGTTGTATGAAAGAAAAAAATTCAATGAATTGTACGTTTTTATCGGCACCTTAGGTTTCATGATTTGAAAATAAGGAACCATTTCTAAATTTTTATAGAAAAATTGAAACGAAATTTGAGATTATAAAATATAAAATATATATATATATATATTTGATGGCTCCTTGTAAAGAATTTCAATCCAAAATTTGGCGATGGAAAAAAAACATGAGTTGTAGCAATATGGAAGAATGATTTCAAAAATATTTTTATTGCACCAAGCTTGCAATTATATCAAGACTTTCTGAACTATCACACGGAAGAAAGAGATTAATTGGAATAATAATCCAACTTGTAAGTGCATATATTGGCACATTTTGTTCCGTTAGAATAAACATTATTTTCGTTGATTCAGTAATTTTTCTTGCAATTTATCTCAAAGTGGTTAAATCAATGAATTAATTCGTTATTCTAACGAGAAAAACTGGGTCCATATGCGCTCAGTAGTTATTTCAACTACCCGTACAGAAACTTACCATTGGCGCTAGCATGGCGCAATGTAGATAAAGTATGGCCGAGGCTTTGTAACCAAGCATGACGCAAAACTGAAATGAGAAACATCATTTTATAAATTAATCAGAGTGTTTTTCCAATGGAGCCCCATCATTGGTGCAGAAATGGCGATGAAATAGACCATCATTGGCGAACAATAGAAGAATTGGTTTATCAATGTTGCACCAATGATAAAACTGTAATATATCTAAAATTTATGTGCATTCCACAATTTCCAGTATATTTTATTTGATATCTCATTGTGTTTTCCTCATTCAATTGCAAACAACTCGGTGTTTTTCGTCGCTAAAGTTTGCCATGAGAAGTATACACAATATGGATCAGCAGTAGGAGCCCTCCGGTGTGAACTGTAACAAAGAACGATTCTTTGAGTCTTACATATTCCTTGTATACATCTCTCGCTACTTGCGAGAAACACTCGATCCAGTAACTTAGCTAGGAATTCAGCCATCAAAAGTTAAAATCAAAGAGCATGCCAATATTGAGCCATGCTGTTACCAATGATCGGCGCTAGATTGTAAACTAATTTTTCCACCAGACTAGACCAAAGTTTGTGGCAATATTCAATCACATTTCAAATGATCTTTATTTTCAATAGAATCTATCGTTCGGTCAATGTTGGACCAAGGATGAGCCTAGCAAGCGCCAAGCCTGGTAGAATTGTGAATCAATGGTAAGCTGACAACCGAAACTCCTGGAACACTGATATCGGTACAACATTATATTTGTCGTTAATCGACATTGAATATTTATAGATTGCCAAGCCTTGTCTATCAAAATTGTGCCAAGCTATATTCTATTGTCAGCATTGGTGGAACCTGAAAATTTTTATATGGGTAATCTTTTTTTTCCGTGCATAAATGAATTATTTATGAATTCAAAATTGTGCGCAGTTTTGCTGTTAATTGTTACATGATATTATCAATACTACTGTAATCAAATTGTCATCGTATTCTTCAACTTGAAATCCATGTATTCTCTCTTTCTTTGTTACCGCGAAATAATAATTGTTATAATTTCGAAGCTCACGTTGGAGTTTTCAAAACTGAAGAATGTTTTCAATACCATCAACTTTTCAGTTGATTTTTATTATTTCAACAACACTTCAAATATTTATACGATATCATGACTTCTGAACCTGTTCTTATTTACCTTCAGATATAACTTCATTGAATGTCTTAATAAATGTTGCCTCTCGTATTATTGACCTCTATCTGATCGACGAGACTTAACGGATTGTTTTGACCAGGTTATCTACGCAAGCCTTCCATACAATACGATTTTCAAATTAATCAATCTTTATTTCCATTCTTTTTCGATACAAAAAAAATTTTCCAAACAATTTATTATCATTCTTTTCCCTGAAGTTCCAAATTTCAATATCCCGACGATAAAATATCGAAAGAAGAGTTATACATCGGTAAATTAAATTGCGATTGAAAATTCATTCTTTATTTGCATCAGGAGAGATATGTACATCGATTGGTCAAAGTCAATGACATTTCACGAGTGTCATGTTTGATTGTACAGTATACAATAGAATCCAATAAGAATTCGAAACATAATCAAATAATTTGAATGTTTAATCAGTTTAGGAGATACGAAGCGAATGTTTTTACTACGATGCGGAAATTAGTGCTGTGTGATTTGACAAACACATGTGAAGGATAAGAAGCCATTCATTGGATCAGCCATTGCTGTATGGAACGTGTACAGGCAGAATTTTAGAGAAGGACGAGTATCGATAATGATAGACGAAATGTACATTAGTATATATAATTTAAATTCCATATTTATCACTCGTCTAATGTCAACGAGCGATACCTCTATATAATTATAATGAATTCTGGGAGACCTGGCGTTGTTGGAAATTAATAGTTTCAGGATACCAACAATTATCATACATTATCCTTTAAATTCTTACTTAATTCTGTGGAAAAAAAACCTCGTCCACGTGGTAGCGATACTTTCAAAAAAAGCTATTCATGTAAGATAAATGGGTCATCGCATTTTTATGAATTACGAACATAGCGTATTCATTTTAACAACGATCTCGTGTATATATACGTGTATGTTTATTGCACTCGGAATTATGAAGTACGGTGAGTTAATATTGAAAAACAAGATTTATCGCATCGTCACAATGAACTCCACCAAAGCCACTCTGGAGTTGACCTCGTCCAGGAGACAACGGGACATGTTGTGCACTGTAAAACAGGACGAGAATGTAAATAGAGAGGAGGCATTCCTGAAGGGTCAGTTCAGAATGTTTAGATAAATCAAATGACTTCGAATCATGGTCAAGCATCACGACGAATCATCAAACACGCATTTTATGCGTAACAACGTACAGACAGGGTGCGGTGTGTGTATATTATGGAACGAGTGAATCGTCGTACTCAAGTCCTTGATCCGCAAATAGCCAACGCTCTGTAAATGACAAGGCGACAGAAAACGAAGGTCTGCACTTTTTTTCTCCTTGCGTAATGTCGCGTTAACGAATTCGAAGAAAGTTGATACTTAATTATACGCAGATGTGATTTACGCTAAATTATGAGTGATTATGCTGTATGAATGGGATACGTACGCATGTCTCTGTCATCTATTCGAATAATGGAACAAACAAACGTTTGGAAAAATGGCATGGTCGACGGGATGAAATGAGTGAACCTTACTTACCTGTCCCAATCTTATCTCGAAGATCCGCTGCTCAAAATTTTTGATCATTGAATCTGTGCTTTTGGTTCCAACTTGGGGGAATGCTTCATAACGGTATATCTCGCCACTGATGAACTTCGTTGCATCCACCTCTCATCCATGTGGGACAACGTGGATGCGATACGAACGTGTACGGATAGGAAATCCTATTGAATCGCGTATAATCCTTAGCAGAAGGCACTCTAGTGATTCTATAGGCTCTGAAAAGCCTCACTAGGCCCTTGTGAGGGATTTGTAACACCTGGTGAGGCCTTGTAATTGCGTAGAGAATCACTAAATCAATTGGTAATGGAGAATATTGTGCTTGAAGCTTATTTGAAAACTCCCAGTGAGAGACTTATAGGTAGATTCAATTGGCTATTTCAATCCCAGTTAGAAATGTGACTCTTTGACACCTCAGGCCCTGCCTTGGGCCAGGTTAAGGCCTTTGATGGTCTCATTTGGAGAAAAGGCGATGTCTAGCTGGGATGAAGAACTTGAATCTTGACAAACCTCCCCTGCTGAGAATGCCAGGCAGAACCAGGAAAAAAATTGTTATTAGACTCTGGACGGTTTTCATCGCGTGAAGTCCGGTCAAAAACTGACAAAATTTCTACTCAATTCTATCCGGCATTATGGAATTGAAATATCCTCTCAAAAATTAACAAAAATGTTATTATCGGGCTTTGACAGAATCGACGAACTTCGGTGATTCCGGATAAAACCAAGTAGAACATATTTGTCAGGTTTAGCCGGATTTCACATAACAAAAACAGTTCAGAGCTGAGAAACAATTTCTTGGCTGATTCTATCTGGCATTTCCAGCAGGATCATCGAAATCTGGACAATGTTCTTATCAAATCCCATTCTATTTGGTTTGAGCGGATTTTATAGGTTTCTTAACCAGGGAAAATAAGAGTCGTGATTTTCAGCTTTGATAATTTTAAATTCCTTGTTTTTGGTTCTTTCCAACCAACACCAAAGATTACACCTTGGAGACATTCACAAGATATCTTGGAGGAGACATCTTTTAGATACATCAGAAAGATGTATTTTAGATATCTAAACGACATCACAAAAGAAATATCTTCAAGATATATCGGAATGATATCTTTTAGACATCTTCAAGAAATGTCAGAAACATGTCTTCAAGGTATTCCTGAAACACATCTTTCAAATGTCGAATCAGCATAGTCTAAAAGACATCTTGAAAGAGTTTCTGAATGATATCTGTTACACATCTTGAGAATTGTCTAAGTGAGAAGGGCAAAAGCCACGCCATGTTCTCTTTTCAGAACTCATTAGTAATTCTTTTGTGCTATCTGGAATGTTTTGATGATCTCAAAAAGACATCTTAAAAAGATATTAAACATATCTCGAAGATATTTGAAACGTATGTTGGAGAAATCGAAAACATATCTTCGAATCATATAAAACATGTCTTCCACATATCTAAAACATCTTTGTCCGCGTGTCTGAAAACATATCTTGTGCAAGACCTTTTTGAGATATCTAAAACTTGTTGAAATTTGTGGCATAAGACATCTTTAAGATGTCGAAAAGATATCTTCACAAAAGTCTTCCAAGACATCTTTTAGATACTACACGAAAAGACCGGGTCTATTAATATTCAGAAAAATGACTGTCAGTTTAGGGAAAACGAGGATCGCTGAAAAATATTCGTACACGCAGAGAAAAATTCTTGCTGAAAAAGCGATTTCGAAACATCTGCTTTGCTAAATTAGCAAAACGGTTGCTGTTACAGCAAAAATTCTGCTATTTTGGCAAGATATTTGCTAATTCAGCGAAATTTCCTAGTTGTCTGTATATCTACAATCTCGGATTGCTGAATGGCAAGCGCTTGTTGAAAGAGCAAGATTTTTGATGTGACAGCAAATTATTTGCTAATTCAGCAACAAGTTTTGTCATATCAGCAAAGCAAATCTCCGAGGTTTGCTGCTTCAGCAACTTTTTTTCTCTGAGTGTAATGGGTCTACTAAAAATTCTTGGTCGATGTATTAACAATTGATAGTTTCAACGTGAAAAATACCATTGAAACTATCAACTGTTAATATTTTGACTACGAATTTTTGGTAGACTCACTACGAATATTTTTCAGCGACCCTCTTTTTCCCTAAATTGACAGTCATTTTTCTAAACGATGACAAATCCCTTCTGAATATTAATAGACTCGGTCTTTCCGTGTATTATAATAAATATCTTTTTGTTTATTGGGGTTTCAGCTGATTGTTTTCTGATCTTACTGTTTTTGCTTTTATATCTCTTCTGGTCTTCACTCACAGTTCTTTTTTCTTGTAATTTTAACTTGTTTCTTCAATTTTTTTCATATTCCAATAAACTCTTCGGCAATATACAACACACCGCAAAACTAGTTCCTCCGTTTTTTGTTCTATCATACTATTTCCCTGAAATCCAAGTGATCCAGTGTAACTTAACTCGAATATTATGTAGATTTTTCCTATCAGTATTTATCAGTATCATAATTTATACTTTTTGATTATTTTCTTCCAAGAAAATGCGGGAAAATAAAATCCAGAAGACAATTTATCATGCCACAGTATACTCTGCTCTTTTTTGTTGTATTTTTCTTATGATAATCGATATTTCAACCTTGCAGTGTTCCTCTCAAAAAATTTGCGAATCTACTATTCAAATTACTCTCGTTCGAATGAATATTGAAAATATCTCACATGGCAAACAACTTTTTTACAACAGGACAATCGTTTTTTTTCAACTTTTTCGTAGAGAGACAGAGAGACAATACAATATCAAACCGGATCTTCTTTCTGCAACAATTCAGGTCGAGATAAAGAGTTGAAATGGATCATGATATCGACCTTGTGATATAATCATGTGGCATGTTAATTTCAATTTTTAAGTGAGATCACAAGAAGACTTTGAAAATTATTGTTGGAAACATATATTTCATTTCAATATCATTTGACAAAAGAATCGTTTGTGTACTCAATTCGGTACAATTTTCACGTTAAATCCATATCCAGTGAAACAAATTCGTACGATTATTCATAAAACGTCTTTGAATATCAATGCCGTTGAATAATTTTGTCTTTTGTGAAGAAGAAATAAATATTTAAAACATCTTTATATAATCTTTATATTAGGAATGATTGAATGTATTTTTGTATCTCAACGAGTACATAATGATGTAACCAGGGAGGTTGGATATCATCACGTATTACTGTACGCACGAAAGAGAATAATTACTGTTCCGTTGAAATTTACGTTAAAATGCGTTCCGTACAGTGGTTCCACGTCATGTAAGGTTAATGGGTTTCCGCTTCATAAGCTGGAAAAGAACGATAGTTGTTTCTATACACCCTTATACACGTTCCAAACTTATAAAGCGGAATGTAGAATAAAACATACATGTAATTCAGGTTTAGATACGTGTAGAGTAATTGGGAACTATTTTATGACAAATACAAATCGTGAATAATTAATTACAAAAATTATATATCAATTCAAGCGTACGTGTTATGGCGAAACTGTAATTACAACGCTGCTCCACGTTATTTCAAATACACCCTGAATTAAAATTACAACACGATCGTTGTCTTGTTAACAATGAATATGAATATGAATGTGATATGTCATCATGAATGCAACATAACAACACTTCTCACACGTTATGTGAGTATTTGTGCCTGTAGTCAGTTATAAAATTTCATTCATAAGGAATATCATTATTTTCAAATTAAATCCATTTGAGAAGCTATGTTTCTGAAAGAGAGATATCATCTTTCGGTAATCGTAACTCGTGTACTTTACTCGTGTTTATTGGAATTGAATTCAAATTTCTCATATATTTCGATGACGTGTTTATGTTTGAGAAAGAGTTCAGCTGCCACTGATATGTAATTAAATTTCTTTAATTAGGTCTAAATACGTACACTATCGTTCATCCATTCATTCATTTATTCATTTGTTCCCACATTAGAAATGATGCGAAGTGTTGATGAGATTTCTATAATTAAAAACAGTTTTTCTGTGTAGTTGAACCTGTTCATAGAATCTCACGTCGGATGGGAGTTGAATAGATTGTACACGGGCGTTCGTGTAGATAAAAGTTATCTATACGTCACAAGAATTCTCAACGTAGGGCTTTCGCACTGTGTTTATTATACATAACACTTGTTACAGCAAAAACATTTAATTACGCAGCCAAATTGTTTTTTTTTTTACTATTCTGTGTCTGATTAGTCAAATTCGATTCCCTGGTTAAAAATATTATCTGAAAATTTCTCTGAATTTCACTGAAAATCTCTGAAAAATTCTGGAAAACTCTTCCCTGGTGGCACAAGGATGTTTGGAATATCCTATAGATGTCCATAGAACATTCAAATATGCAGAAATATTCTATGAATGTTAATAGAACATTCTAAACGTATCAATATTTTCTGGGCATGTTCATAGAATACTGCAAACATTCTTGTGCTACTTGGGTTGCTTATGGGACACGTTTTTTCACTGAAAATTTCACCGAATATCTATGAATATCTCTCAAAGATTCTAAATTTGTCTGGAAAACACTGCAAAACCTCTAAAATTTTCAAAGATTTTCAGAGAATTCTTTCTACCACTTTGCAAACACTTCGCTGCTTCAGCAAAGTGTACACAGCACAATTAGATTTTCCTTTGAATGCCAAGTATTCCAAGACTTCTGGATCTTCGTATGAGCGAGAAAGCTCGAATTGTGATTTTAAAAATATTGAATTACCTACATTGATGAAATAACCCAATGAAAAGTGACATTTTCCGCTCATGTGAGAAAACTAATTCTCGTAGCGACAGAAAACTTTACCTCCCTCATCCCTCTACTAGAAACTTTGGAAACTCCAAAAAAGATTGTATCAGACATTCCAAGAACGTATTTATATTCTAGGATTCATAAAATTTTCACGAATAATCAAACTTACGATTGAATAATGCTAAAATATATACCATTAGATCAAAACTGCGACACGCAATCTTACAAGGTATGAATGTAACTCCACCTTCAACGTTCCAATGAACATTGAAAGTAAATTGTCCTTTCTTCTTATCTCGAAGCCTTCTTGTTGCATGCACCACCGTACACACATTTTCTTCAAAGTATAAAAGTTCTACCATTTTCCTTTACATTACATCTCATTCCCCTCTCTCCCTTCGATCACATCTTGCTTTCTGAGTCATTCTATCTCTCGCCTTGATATTAACATAGCAAAGTCAATTCTACAATCCAAATGTCAATGATCACGTACATAGATTTCGAATTTCTTATAAAACCTCGAGTCGATGAGATTTCAGGTAATCGATAAGAAACTTGAAACTCCAAATAAAACCTGTTACTTTTTTTCTCCTATATGCATAAACTCTTTATTACCATAAAGTTTATGCTATCCACGCAATTGACGGGGTTAAGTATCAATTAAAAATACAGAAAAAGAAATATTTCTGTCGAATTTGTGCGTAAGTATTTGTCTCCGTGCTCTATCGTAAATTGTATAAACAACGTCACAGAAGGAACGTCGAAGAACCTCTCGAGTCTTTATCCACCGCACGTGTATGATATTTCGTGTGTCCTGTACGGATCGATCGATGCTTGATCGATTATTTCGAATTTCAAATTCAAATCGAACAACATATGCGAAGAATATTCATTGTCATCGTTATATATTGTCAAATCGTTCATCAATATATTTTTCGTTACGGAAAGGAGAATGAACAATATATCGTTTCATGCATACTCAATATTTGAGGAGCATACATTGAGAGGTAAGAATAGGGAACGGTTAATAATGAAATACTCATCGTGTCGCAATTGATTTGGATTCGTGGGAGAAAAAGAATTATTTTCTACACCTGAATCAATATTTTTTCGCTCGTACCGTAAGTGATTTCAACTCGAGGGGATGAGTCGAAATCATCGAATTCAATGATTTTCGGATAAAAAGGGGGAGAAGAACTGTACTATCGAATTGTATGAAATCCGAACTCAATTCATTTGCACGTGAATCTGTTGCTATCCGATTCGCAAAGTTATCTAAGACTTCAGATTTTTCGAACGTTGGAATCTAATTTCGATTAAATCAGAGGGAATTTTATTCTTCCGAAACAAACCTTAACCATTTCGTTATCCATTTTGCATCGCTCATTTGCAATGCTAAATAATGAATGGATCATATACCTTAAATTAAAGAAATATCTCCACGGATCAGGGTTTCAAATCTTTATGTAAATTCGCTCCTTTTTGTCCCAACAATTTATTCCTTTCGGATAAAAATATAAAAAGAAAATATCTTTTCGAAATAAGAAAACATTTCATTGGCGAACATTGTTTTTTCATTTCACCCTAATATGTTTTATATTATTGAAAATTGGATTTTTTATTTGAACTCTTCATGAACAACCGAATGGATGTTTTTAGTTCTCTAATATTTTTATTCAAAAACATATTCCAACTGAAACATCTTTCCTATAAAGTATATTCCGAGTTCAAACTTTGTTTCAAAAATCAATTCATGTGTCCACTCTCTCGATTTGAAATTGCGTAATTTCTCTGATTGCAGTGAAAAGTTAAGCGGCAAAATCGATATCATTTTTCCAAAAAAAAATCCACCAGAAAATTTATAAGAGGTAAATAGAGAAAACGTGCGAGTGGTGGAGGTTCCTAGGTAATGGAGGCCCTGGGGCAACTGCTCCGGTTGGCGCCGATCTTAATCCGGCTCTGTTTGGCACACTGTAAAAATGTGCGGAATTTTCCTTCACACTGTTGCCCAACCAGAAATTAACGACAGGCGCAGTAGTGCACCAGTACTGCCAAAAACTGGCGGGATACTGGCATTTGTCTGGGATGATAACGCTTTTCTGTCCTGGGGATTGAGTACTAATACTATTATTCGCAATCAATGCAGTGCTTGTACTGGATCTGTTCCTGGCCGGCGTTAAGCTCTCAGTACTGATCGGTACGTGTTGACCAAGTGTTTAAGACCCAACACTGGCACTGTACTGCCCCTGTTGTCAACATTGGCATAATTCGGAATTTTCTGATTGGGGGGTGGATTATGTCCCCTTATCGTGAGGGAATTGTTTTTCCATCAAAAATGAGGGATTTTTCCACCACTCTGAGGAATTATTTGGTTTTCTGGGTGTTGAATCCTCTACAAATTGAAGGAAAGTCCACCAAACTATGGTGAAAAATTCCCCATTTATGAAGGAATGCGGTGAAAACTCACTGATTCAACTAGCGAGAAGTGCTTGTAAATGCTTTTGGTTTAGCAGACCTTCGGTTTGTATTTGAAACATTTTAATCACGTCCTGGAAACACATTATGCTGCTTGCTTTTCCAATCTACAGACGAAGGAATGTTTTGATGATCTTTCCGTTAAACAAGTACATGATGAAATATGTTACAACCCACAACTTTGTCTTCTCCAGATGAAAGTCCATTTTCATCATCTCTATGTTTCAATTTCCTAATTATCTTCCACATTCCTTCTATCGAAAACTCTTCTACTCGACAATTCTTTTCAGCAACTCGGCAAAGTATTTTCTCTACTTATTCGATTCTATTCCCGCATTCGTCTCCTCTTCTAACCCTTTCAAACGGTTGATACAAAGAACCGCTTCCATTCTCGTCATCCTTCATATTCTTTTATTTCTTTCCACGTTTTGTAGATTCATCATTTCTCTTTTTCTTTCTATCCATCCACGTATTTTCTCATTTCACCAATCAGTTCTTCTTAAACGCAATAAAATATCACCAGACACGCACGGGACAAAAAGATTAGTTGATTTTTTGTCGTTGATTTGAGTAATTTTTCTTGTAAATTATTTCGAATTGGTTCAATCAATGAATTAATTTGTTATTCTGATGAGAAGGAGTGGATCCATATGCACTCACAAGTTAAATAGTGATTTCAAATATCTTTTTTTTCCCGTGTGAGATTTATCCAAGGACGTAATGTTAGGAATATGAATTTTCTGACCCATTGAAATTTGAAGAGAGTTTCTTCAGATTATCTGTGTTCAATGTTGAAAACAGAGTGTAAAATCTTTTTTCAATCAACTCTTCTCCGAGAAGGAAACGTATAGTATTTCGATTGCCCCGCAGGTCAATCTGGACAACCGTTATTGGTTGGACAAATTGATCATTGATGCGAATGAAATAAGTTTTCTCGCCTCCGCGAGTTACTTGCGCAACGATATATCCACATGTGGTCAGTGGACCGATAATACTATACACGTTATGATTTCTGCCTATCTGCATCTAAAACTTTTTATTACATTCGCGTTATTGATTTGAATTAAATAGAAATGCATAATATATTATTTCATTATACATGCCCAAGTATGCGAACAGGTAAAAACTTTGCGTGAATATTGGATTTACATAACAAATGATTTTTCAAAGAAATTGTGATAAATTTTTCTTGGAATTACAAGAATCAGATTTATGCAATACATTCTTTTTCCTTTCGAAACGAGTAATCACTGATAAGAAAAAGTTGCAGTCGATGTAGAAAAATATCAAGTTGATGCATAAATGTAGGTTGCAATTTATGATCATATGCTTTGTAATTTAATTTGGAATATTATTATTGGAAATTTTTCGCTCATTATTACCGAAGACTGGTTTTGCCAGGTAATATAAATCATTTTGTATTACTGTTAGTTTGTCCGCGAGCTATGAATCGAGCTTCAGACTCGAAATTGGTTCATGTGAAAGTGAGTTTCCTCGAAGAAATGAAAATTCCAAGGAAATCTAGCTTAATAAATATGCACAACTTGGTCTAAAAGTATGAATCGAGGTTTCGATTCATTGAAGAAATTTTGTCTCCTCCCTCGAAGCTGCATTTTGCGCAACACAAGCTGTCCTTCCCTACACTGAAAATAAAATTCTGAAACGGTTAACGTTTGGACATCAACAGTTGATATCCATGAAAAGAAGAAATTGATAACCATGAAAACATCACTGGTTCATTTCATTCACATCAACTGTTAATGCGCAACTCATTAACTAACAATGTTCCGGTGATTAATAACAAATCTTAAAATTTTATTTTCCGACGGACATCAGCCATTGATGTTCGAACGTTAATTGTTCCAGAATTTTATTTTCAGTGTACTCCAAATCCTGAATTCTGCTGGTCGTGATTCATAATTTGTTCTTATCAAATATCTTTCTTTCAATATAACTTTCTTATATAACTTGTTCAATTATTCAAATAGTATTTTTACTTCCTGTCTTATATTTTCTTAGAAAGAAGTCAAATTACCGTACGTATTATAAATGACCTGTGATTATCAATCTACTTCCTAAATTTGAATCCGTCGAATCTCACTGCTTTTGCAGTTCATGCCCGACCACTAAATATCCTGGTCAAAAAAGTCTATTGAATCCTATTGACTGATGAGATTTAATACAAACTTTGCAACGGGAAATGACCATTGAAACGCATCAAAAACCGGTTTTTTAATGGATTCAATGAGTTTGAATAATCATTGGCCATTGACAAGTTTGTATTACTTGATGAGATTCGAAAGGTAATGTCTACCAAGGTATGATCAGTGCACAGAGAAGTATTTCTATAAATCTGAGGAATTCTTATTTAAATAGGTCCAAATAAATATTGATTAAACAAAAATGAATTTTTCTTTAGTACAAACGAATTTGTTATTCAAATGAAGGGTCGACGGTCTAAACCTGTTAACTGACATTTCAGAAATTTTACACGGCGAAGAAAAGTTGACTGAAATTCATCCAAATGATCTGAAATTTGGAAGTATCATTCACCCTTGTAACCCGAAAAAAAAAACTTTTCATAGACTAGGAAAATATCAAAAATTAAAGAAATGCCAACGTTTTTTCTTCGCCGTGTAAAATTTCTGAAATATCAGTTAACAGGTTTAGACCGTCGACCCTTCAAATGATGAACCAAATAATAAATTCTTTTACCTGAACAAAATATTTATTTCTGTCAAAAAAATATCTATTTGGACCCATTCAAATAACAATTTCTTGAATTCAAAGAGATCCTTTCCTCTGCGAGAGATGCCACTGCATTGCACGACTGTGATTCTTTACCGCCACTTCCTTCTGAATTTTCAGATAAATTTTTCCTGAATTTTAAGCAACTTCAATCAACTTTCGGAACATATTCTGAAAATTCAGTCAAGTTCTTTGAAATTCGGCAAAATTTTCCTGTAAATTCAGAAAAAAATGGATTGAAAAAATTACACAGTCACATTTTCTGAATATTTAAAAGAAATTTTTTTTTACTGTGTGCATAATCAGTGACTGACTGTGTCGTTAAAAGTACTCTTTACTAATTGAATCAGTGAATTTTCACTGCCAAGATCAGGTGATATTCACCGTTTCTGCAGTATTTATGTACTATTTTGCAGTAACGAACTTTTAACTGCAACCAATCAGATTTCACTATTTCAAATTCAGAGAGTAGAAAAAAAGCAATTGAACTCTCCCAAATTTTCATCCTCTACTTCTTTTCTTTCAAAATAATCCTCAAAAATGTTACCATGGTTGGTTTCTTCACAAACATTTGAACAATCCTTCATTATTGGTCGAAGAAATGGACATAAAATGAAAATAAAAAACATGTACGACTCTTCCGAGAATGAATTTACATACAGTTGGGGAACTATAGTAGTTTGCAAAAGGCTTCCTCTCTGAATAAACGAACTGTAAAAAAAATAAATGATTATAAATTTTTAATACATTGCATTTGTATAATTTTCCCACCATATTTCACACTTATAATAGTCGGCTCATAATTCCTTCCCGTATACTTCTGTTGATCAGTTCTATTTTATTGAATTCTCCTTTCGATTAATTTGAAAAAATAGTAATTTTTAATAGAAAATTTGAGAATATTTCTTGAATTTGTAATAGAGATAAAACGGTTCACAATTCTTTCGAATTTTGCTTTAAAAAGAACGAAAAATTATCCATACTCAACAAACAATAGAAAGAAGTATGAATTTCCCAAAACTCGCGCATGAAATTTTACGAAGTGAATAACAAAATTTCTAAACTTCATTATTCACTTTGTAAAATTTTATGCGTAACGTTTGGAAAGTCGATATTTTTTTCTCCATTGTTTGTTAAGTATTGACATAGTCCTCCGTCCTTTTTTAAGTAAAATTCAACAAAAATGTGAACCGTTTTATCTCTTTTACAAATTCAAGCAATATTCTCAAATCTTCTATTGAAGATTACTATATTTTCGATCTGCATTCTTCTCCGTGCGAATACACAGAAATATGATGTTTTTCAACTTATTAAAAAATAATTCTCCGAAGAGTTCATTCACCCGCACTTTACATTGATAATCTAATTCAATTCTTCTTCTTTTCCTTTTCCTTTTGGAATTTTAGATTAGCTCTTTTATTCGCAAAGAAAAATAATAAAAAAGTATTGTCAAAATATCATTCATCCTTTTTCAGAAGAATAGAATTCCGTTAGTAATTAAATTAATATACAAATGATCTTCATTACCATGCGAATCAGTTATTTTAATTAAAACTTCTTAGAAAATGAATCACAAACAGTACATAAACAAAATGTCGTTATTTTCATGACCGTGACGCAAAAGAGAGAAGATATTTGGTGCGTGATAAATTGCAATGTGAAAGAAGAGAATACAAATTTGAGGAAAGTTTTGTCACGTCGTGATGATGTTCTAAAGGGATTCCATATATTTCTTTATATCTGTGTTCTGCCTTCGTGATACGTATGAGATTGAATAACATGACAACAATATACACAAAAGACACAACCGTCAAGGTTTTATGAGATATACATGGCTGTATGATGAATTTTTTTTTCGTTTTATCATCAAGCAAAAACAAAGTCAAAGATATATCTATACGTTAGTAGGGACACTTTTATTTTATGATCTTCATAGGAATATTTCATGTACACATGCCAGGGTCATAAGAAGCAGGTGTAGTATGTACATTAATACCATGCATTTTACTTTCTTCGAGTCAATGTTGAAAATGTAATCCAGTGAAACTAACAGCAGTGCTTTTGTAACTTCAACGGGACTTTTGCTTTTGAATTCACCGTTCACTTCTTACGCGAATGTATCGACAAGTCGTAAATGCAAATTGAACAACAATGCGCTCTAAGCAATCTAATTCCAATGATCATCCTAACAGCGCTACATGCCTGTGGGATGTTTTTAGAATCTTTATAAAAATTTTGAATCTCTTCGTAATTCTAAAAGGTTTCTTATGCAACATCAATGAATATCTTAAAAGTATCTCTAGTAAAAATGAGACCACATACCCAGACAGCACAGAAAGTTCTTTGAACGTTTTGAAAACGTGCTCTTGGTTTTGCGTGTTTTGGTCTCGCTGAAGCAAGTTTTACAAACGTTTAGAGTACCTTCCCATTTGATATCCTTGAATACGTTCTGAGCACGTTCTTTTAATCTACTACCAGACGTTCTCATCATGTCTTCTAAACGTACTTTCATGAAAACTAACATTGAGAAACCACAAAGTCACACGGGGACATAGACCCAAGTAGCAGAAGAGGTTAGAAATGCTAAGAGCGTGTTTGGAAAATCCTACGAACATGCGTAGAACCTTCAAATGAGACTGTTTCGAATAATTATGTTCTATGCACCTCCATAGAATATCTCAACGAATTTATCCAAGATAGTCTCATTCGCACATCCCTTTCACATTCATAGAGTCACCATAGCATATTTGAGAATTTCTTGTGCTATTTGGGGATAGAACTAACCGAGACATTCGCATGTCCCTGGGACATACATGCGACGTCTTTAGAACATCCTGAGACGCTATTTGCACGTTATCTGTGAACTCAAGCACGTCTTCTAAACGTTCAGGAAACCTCCCGGTGCTGTATGGGTATGAACCATATACGATCACGATATATGGATAGATGTTTCATATATGATCATATATAATCCATATGTAATCTATATTTAATACATTTACGGCTCATATACGGTGCATATAAGGCCTGTACATGCATAAAGGTTGACGTATAAGGGCCATATATGCCCGTATATGCGCCGTATATGCGTCAAATATGGATTAAATCTAAATTACATGTGCACGGAGAAAAAAGATCATGGAATGATCACCCACCAGAGACGAGTAATGATTCCTATTTTGGTATACTAAAATACAATATAGTAGACCAAAATAGGAACCATTACTCGTCCCTTTCAGCGACTGTGTACAGAAATTCGTAGTTGTCACCAGTTTACTAGCTTTTCTGGGGTTATTCCATGATCTTTTTTCTCCGTGTGTTCATATATGAAACCGCAATCCATACATGAACATATAAGACTTGTATGTGGCCTTTATATGAATTATATTCACTAGGGTTAACCTACAACTGATAAACAACCAACTGTTCTGTTACATATGGTCCAAGAATAATTCCATTAACAGATGTGTATCGGTTTAATTAAGACATACGATACAATAGAAGAATGAATCAAAGAACTGTTTAATCATGGTTCGAAAGAGAGCTTAGATAACATTTCGGATGATCGGATTTAGAATTGGATGGACAATAAACATGGGCGGGAATATAATAAAAATAGCTTATTTCTCGTCCATATTGATCCGGATTTAGAGTCTAATAGGTCTGTTTCTATTTGTTTTTATGCGGTCTCCTAAGGTTGAGAATCTCGTCGCGAGTAGAAAATTTGAATAAATTTAATTACTTCGGACCAAAGATCATTCGGATATCAATCGTTGGGTGAATTCTGGCATGGCCTAGGCTCAGCAGATCGGCGGCATGGGTTCACTATAATTGATGCAGTATTGCAACGAATATCTGGTCATTCTTCAGACCCAATGTTATGTAATGTCCGTCAGGTAAATGACACCAATTTGAAAAACAGTGACGGTCCAGAAACGACTCAATTTTTCTTTGCCAGAGCTTGACAAATAAATCCCCGCCAGTATTTGACCCAGGAAGGTTCATTCCCAGGAATTTCCGCATGGGTTTAGATGATGTCTTGAATGATTATATCATATCGAAAAAACCTCTACTCTCAAAAAAACCTAAATTCTCAACGATTTCGGAACAATTATGTCCAACCTTACTCTTCATTCAGCTCTTCAATAAGGGAATGAATCTTCTAGTCGGTACAAATTGTATTTTCAGAGCAAAGCAACACATTCACTATAGAGTAAAGTTCGAACACTCAAGAAATCCCCATCACGAATTAAAATCAAATAGATCTCAAGGAACATATTGAAAACGAGGGTATCGTATTACATATCATTCTATTGGATGATACCATGTTACTTTGTTCATGAACTTTGATCCCTTTATTTATGAAGAAAAAAACTTTATATATCATCCGTCATATGATAAATAAGGAAAACCGTATCGCTAGTAAAACGATTATATCATTTTACGAGGCACGATAATCTGCACTTACTCGATTACCGTGATGATCGTGTCTGAAAAGAACGAATTATTCGTGGGTAACTTACGAGAATAAATGACGAAACTTCAATTTTGTTTTTTCTGCATATGCAAAAGTACATACATACACACAAGCGTTGAGATATTGTTGGATCGTACGTGGGTTGGTGTAAGTATGTTGTCGTAAACCGTTAATTAGTGATTATCGTAATAGGCATATTTTTTCCACCATTATCATCAGCGCAACGGGTACTTAATGAAATTATGCATTGACTGCTCATGTAAAACACGATTCTGATTCCAGAGAAGCCGAGTAGGCTATCAACGTAATGTTGTATCCGTCTAGTTGACTTATCTTCATTTTTTCCTCCTCTTTGACGATATAACAAGGATAAAGCAAACAATGTATTTCACAAACTGGTTAAATTTGTCACGAGCTATCGTGTTGATTCAAAACAGAGCAATCGTGTATAATGGAAAAAATAACCGCTTCATATATAAAGATTTATGTGTTTCCAGGCGAAAAGTTTTTCTTCTGGACATCAATCATTTGCTCTCTACGCGGGGAATGATTGGACTCTGGTTGAATGGAATACCAATTCCAAAGTGTTACGCTCCCAAGGATTTTCATTGAAAAAAATATTGAAAAGCTCGGTCCTGTAATCTACAATTGATATGTATTATCTTCATTTTGATTGATGGATTGATTGATCGAACTACATACATTGATGAAAAATCAAAATATCAAGATATCTTGAAAATCCTGATAAAATGAATTATAACTCGCCCTGAATGGAAATTATTTTGATTTCACTCCTCGATGAGTCATTCGCTGTGAAAGAAAAACTGTAAGTCATTGCAAAAGATAGTTCTATCAAAAATAATTCAGATATCCGAAGTTGCATGAGGTTCCGATCGATGAGTTTAAAAAATAAATCATTGAAGGATTTTTGAAAAACTTCCGATGCATCATAACCGTGTGATGTATCTTGGAAAACAGATTTAATACAGATAATATCGAATGGAAGGCGAGTGAAAAATGAGTTATATCGCAATCTTCCACAACACCGCAATGTAAGATGAATGCCTTTCTCATTATAATCCTTTGAGCAATAAATCACATCGTTCATCGAATCGAAGTGTGAAACAATTTTGTCTTCTTCGGTAACCATTTATTGATTCTATCATCGCCAACTCAAAAGACCACGATGCGACCTAGTATAACTACAAAATATCGATCTCCCTTCGTACATGTTTCTATTTGCATACACATGTTTGGTGCATGTAAAGAATCTCTTTTATTTGTACTTCGTTCTCCTGGGGAGAGAGGAAAAAATACAAAATATTTCTCGTTTAAGACCAATGACGGTACATAATGTGAAAAAAAAAATTCTGAAAACAAGAGTCGACTTTTAACGACCTGCAGTGTATCCAAACACGCTTACTGATAAGTTTAAAAGATACATATACATGTAGAAGTTGCTGATAAGAATATACTAATCAGTTCGGACACTCAATCTTCTTCGTGGAACCAGCAAAGGGGGTAACTGAAATCAAATATAATCGAATAATAAGAGGTAACGTTACTGTGAAGTTTTTTTCCCAACAGACAAACAAGTTAGTATAATATATACTTTGAGAATTATCACCATCGATTCTTTGGAATCAAAAGAAATGGAAGAGAGGAAAGTTTCGAAGGATTTTAGAAAAAATCTGAATTTTAATCTAGTTTCAGAGTGAATCACGTGGCGAAGTTGACGAGGGAATTGCTATCGAAGCTTTAAGAGCTTTTGTTCAACAGATGGAACAATGACCTCACTGGATGTGAAGTGAGTCAAATGAATATAATGACTTCACATATCGTGGTCGAATTCTAATTTCGAAATGACTTACAAGAAGGAAAGAAACGTACTCCTTCAAACATATCGTAGGTATCATTTCCTAAAGCAGAATTAGGACCGATAATAATCGTGAAATTTTCCACCAAGAAAATGATGGCAGGTAAAAATTCTTCCATGTTCAGGGACTTTTTCCCACCATCTGGTAGACTTTTCCCTCACTTTTTGGAGAATTTAACATCCAAAAGGCAGAATAATTCCCCATTTCTGATAAAAAGAAAAACCATTTCCCTACGATCTGGGGATGAAATCTACCATTGGAATAAAGAAAAACTTCCCATATTTTTTACAGTGCAAGATTAAAAATACATGGATGGAGCATGATTTTATAACTGTGAGAAGTTTGATTTGTCAGTTCTAACCACATACGTTCAACTGCGGCTGATTAAAAATGTGAGATCTGAATCGATGTGCTGGTAAAGAAACAATATTTCCATTTTTCTAAAAGCCGGAAAACAAATTTCCACTGCAAAAAATATATCAACAGCAATTTTGACGCGAGAAAGTTGTCAAGTTTGAGAAGTAGAAAGAAAATCCCCTTAACCCTTGAAAGAGGGCAGGTGGCTCCATATGTCTCTAAGAATAAAAAAAAAGGGCTTGCCTCAAAGTGGCTGGATTCTCTCTCCCCAATATTCACGGAAATAACCGAATGAAAATAAAACTCTCAACACTCTCCCCATGTAATTTGTTAAGCTTCAAGAATACTAAGGGAAGAAATTTGGAATATAGTCCCCTGGAGAACACTGACGGAATAGATTGATTTAAGGTTGATTTTAGATAAATGTACATTCAACGGAACGAACTTTCGATGAAAGTTTCTGTTCTATCGGGGGTAACTTTTTCAAGGATTTTGGAATCTTCCTGAGGTTGTGAAAACATCTGAAACAAGAAAACAAAATCTCTTGTATCATCGAATCATCAATTCATTGACATACAAATAAACTTTCCAGCCCAGATCATTCTCATTCAATTATACTTGGAATAATAAAAAGAAATCCAATCGCCTGGACTCTATTGAATCTTAAAACTCGAATACATTACACCCAAGCAAACAAGTCTTTCATTTGATTTCATTCTTTTTATCCCTACTTGACGTCTTGTTTTTCTCACTTCGCAAATATACAGCACGAACGCAATTATTATAAATGATTATTCATTCCTGATTGAAAGTCTTCTACCAGCAAGGCGAAGTTGACAGTCATTCCAATCCCTTCGCTCTATTACATATTCTATCTATATTATATCGAAGGTAAGCGACGAAAAACTCGTTTCGATATCGAATAGCCACCACTCGCTTGTGCTCCCTCGCCTCCTCGTTGCTTGCATGGATTACAGAATAAGCAAAGAGCGGTGGATAAACCGGGTTTAATTATAGGAACGACGACCACTACAACAACGAACGACAGCAACGCACAGCAATTCACGCGTTGCTTGTTCGTGTCATTTACCCTATGGCAAAGCAACGAGCAAAGCAAAGGTCTTATCACAGACCTCTAGATAAATGTACAAACTAAAAAAGACTTGTTTACCGGCCAGATAGCGAGACGAAAGGGGATAAGACGAAGCCTTCTTCGTCCCCTCCTTCTTCTTTTTTCCTTCTTCTCTTCGCTTTTGCTTCTTCTCCTCTTTTTGTATTTTTTCTTCTAGCAATTGACTATTTGCTCACACACGATCGAGTATAATTATCATCGGCAATTTTGCTTTATAAATAAGGGAGAAGGAAGAGAGCGCAACGCTGAATCGCCAATTAATAGTAATCGAATGCTCCGTCATTTCGATAAGATTCTATTGGAGGGAAAACAATAGTAACAAATAAGTAATGGAATTATATAACGTTCATTCGATAACGTAATTTTGAAACAGTCGAGTTTAACAATTTATCGAGTCTGGGAGGACTGGAAATTCAAACACTCTTATCAGAAACTTCTTTGCACAATGGACTTGGAACGAACTTCTTTCAATTTTCTCGCAACTTGCGAGAGCAGCTGAATTGATATTGATTAGAATTTTAAGTATCATATGGCATAAAGGATATTGAAACAGGTTTTTCGTCGTTTACCTTCAGTAATGTGTAGGAGACGTAACATAGTAACAATGTGAAAAGATCGTTAAATGTCCCGGCGAAAGATCATTTGTCTTAACCACAAAGATGCTAATATTCATTTCTTTTCATTATCCTTGTAGGTCACGTGCCCGTGTGACGAAGCTGGCATGAATTATCTTATGAATTATTTATCAAAAAAATTACACATCTAATGTGTGTACGTGTTTGATCACAATGTTCATTTATTTTGAAGAGAAAGATATATTTTCATTGCGTGTAACTGTTAATCACTGTTTCGGTACCTTGAAAATTTAAAAGAAAATCAAGCATTACGCTGTATAGGATCTTGAAGTTGAATGCATGCAATGGCATACATAATTCATATTGTTTTTCTCAACTAACTGATGTTTTTCAATTCGGATGTATGCTCGTAATCACAAGTGTGGCAATTTAAAATTCAAATAGTAAATATCCAAGTATTGATTCTTCCAGTAAATCTACTAATTTCGAACACTTGAGAATGATTCTCAGGATTTATTTTCATTCGATATTCGCAAAAGATTATTAAGTGTTGGCAATAAAAGATCAAGTACCAGACTATTTAGATTATATTGTCACATCATCAAATGATCCTGCATACGTAATAAGCGAGAATAAAATAGTGAAATTCAATGTTTAATCTCTCTTAGTGAAGATAATCGTTATCTTCCGATCATAAATATATTCAACATTATTCAAAACTATGGATGTTTCAGGTATATCTTATACTCGAATTCAAATTTCGATCAACGAAACCTTCGAGTATTTATGCTTCTCTTGAATTAATCAATTTTGAGCTGCACTGTAAAAAATGTGCGGAGTTTCTCTTCACACTTTTGGTGGATTTGGTCCTTTCATCGTGGGGGGATTGTTTTTCCATCAAAAATGAGGGATGTTTTCACTACTTTGAGGAATTATTTTGTTTCTTGGGTGTTGAATTCTCTACAAATGGAGGGAAAGTCCACCAAATTACGGTGAAAAATTCCCCATCTGTGGAGGAACTTTGCTGCCACCATTTTTTGGGGGAAGATTCCAAAATCATTTTTTACAGTGTGGCGGGGGTTGATAACTACCCTGGTTAAAGAAACCCACTCATTGCCTATTTGAATGGGTTCTTTTCAACTAAGGTGCTCATTTCCGAATCAAATTCAATGGATTTTAATCGGTTTGAATCGCAAATCTGGTCAGTTTGATCAGGCAAAGTGAATTATTGTTTCATCTTCAAATGACATTCTGTGGCTGTTCTAAACACACGATCGATAATAATGAAAAATATAGCATGACCTCATTGAAGTAATGGCAAAAGTAGTAGAAATATTTTTCAAAACTTGTTTGTATTGTATCTAAGTAATGATAAAGTTTTCCCCCAAAATTGATAAGATAGGGAAATCGTGCAAAAGATAAAAGAGTCACAAGAAAACAAATTCAACTTCTAATCAACGATGATATCACTCCTTTGAGATTGAATAATTGAAATGAAGAGATGATAGATTCATTTCATCCTGCATATACAGAAACTTAATGTACAATTAATAAAATGAATACACAACTTTAATGCACTACGATCTTTCGAATACAGACATTCTATCGCATCATATTGTAAATCGTGTTATAAAATAGTGAGAATCGTTTTCATGGTCTACGATACGCGGTACGCAAAAGTGTGAGAAATTCTCGTTTGCACAATTGAATACATTACTTTCTTTTTCTTTATCATCGTTCCATGTGCACAATTTTGATGACGCGGAATAAAATGTTGATTTTGTGATGCAGATGGGACGCAAGCGTGGCGAAGGCGTGGGCCGAATTTACTCAATACGCGCGCGCGCCCACATTATATCCGTTTGATGGAACAAAATGAATATTCCAATATTACAAAAATCCGACAGCAAGATTTATATACTTATATAAAGTAATTTTTTCAATGCAAATCTTTTGAAAATGTATATAATTCAAGAAGAAGATTCATCACCATTCATGCAAAAGATTGATAAACAATTCAATCGAGGCTTGAAAAATTTAACTTGAATTTTCAAAAATTCTTTTTGAATTCCTGCGTTTTGTGGCAAATCACTATATGGGCGGAAATTCAGTTTTTCAATCTTCCAAGACAAAGACATAGAGAAAGAAAAATTAGTCACACGATATGACATGGAATGCGATGGGAAAATCCAAATTTTATACATTAATAGATGAAAAAGAGAGAATAAATAAATTGTGAAGAATTTATATTTTTCTGTAAATACCTTGTATAGAATTCTCGTGATTAAATTCTTGGCGAGGTAAAGAAATCATCGTCAAAAACGTTCAATAGTTTCTGCAGTGCACAACGTGTTATTAGGTCGTTGCCCCTCCAATGTCGCAACAAGTGTCTGTCGGTACTAAAACTCGTGAATACGACAACACTTTGATTTCCTTTTGTGCCTTTATTCAAATCAAATCGAACAGGTTTGGAAATTTCATAACCGTGAACGATATATTTTTATTTCAGTCCTTTCAATATTACACATATGCTAATTTGATTGAGATAAAGTATTATAATCGCATTTATCGAATATGTATCAAGTTTTCCCCATTGATATTGTTTTTAATGCATCGGTGGAATGCTTTCAACAAATACTGAATTTCATTCTCCATAATGCGAGAAATTTACACTCTCATTTATCCATTTTCATCCAATTTGTATCCAAAATATCGAACATTGAAACTCGATTCTTCTATCGAACGAAGATTACGCGATGAGTTTCTGTTAATATTTATTGAATCTTTCAGAAGAATGTAATAATATATGGAAATAACGCTTGACAGACACTGATCACAACGCTGAACATTATACTATATTCACAAATCCTGTGTAATCAGGAATGTTTTGCTCTTATAACAATGAATCAATCAACAAATTCCAGCTCTTCGCTTGGTCATTTTGATTACTTTTTCCATTAAAATTCCTATTGAGTGAGTCATTAAAAAGCTCTCACAGAAGCCACAAACAAAATCCAGTGATATCTGTGAAATATTTCTTCGAATCAATTAAACATTTCGGCTAGAAATGATTCGTGGCATTCTTTAAAATTCTTCTCAGAGCCTGACCAGGCACTTCACGAGGCTTCATCGGGCCCCTACTGGGCTCCACTAAGACGTATTTAATTACTTTAGAAATTACTGTGGAATTTTTCTATTGAGGGGACAAACAGATATTCTCTAGAAAAGTCCTAGACAAGTTTGTAAAATATACTCAATTTTTAAACGATTAGGAAGAATTTTACTCAAATGTCATAAGAATTCACATTCACGGAAGTGAACTTTAACATTTTTCTATGTTCGAAAAGGGTGCATCAGATGCAGGGGTGACCCTTCTATCAGTACACTTGGCTACAGCGTTAATAGCATTCCCTAAAAATCTCAATACTTTTTCTGATAATCTTTGCCACGGTCAATGAGATGTAGAAATGTGTGGAATGCATTCATATGTCTCATCATTTAGAATAAAGAAATATCAATTTACATTCCCTCTAAGCAAGTGGAACTATGGTATAAAAGAAGTGGCGGAAATCGGCAAACCAGTTGATTTTCGCCCGGGTTCGCGTGAGCTCCCTTCACGCGAAATACGTCGAACTACTCAAAAGGAATCGCGTTAACTTCTTTTCACAACAGCAACGGATGACAATGAATATTTCGTGTATTTATTTCCAATTCTCTACACGGAAAAACAGTATTGAATTTTTCGTTGATCGTTAATAATCATTTTATCACTTGTGGACGGATCACAAATTCGCAAAGAACTTTTTTTTCATCATTTCGACAATTAATACTTCCTATTTTCAATTCTTTTTAAATTTGTATCTGGTCCAAAAATGGCATAACTCTCATCGAAAATTTCCATGATTCATTTTGTCAGTGTAATAAACTTAATCAAGTTTTTCTGTTTTTGGCGAACAAAAACTGTAGCTGTAGTTCCCACATTGAGTTGTTCATGGAATTTCAAAACCTCCCAATAAAGATTTCGCGTCTCGCGATATCTTTCAGACGCAAAAACAAATTCATGCATCTACCCTGAGGAGGAAGCAACATGGCCACGGGGAGCGACAATCGGATAACTAAAAATTCGCAGTTGCAGTGACTTGAAATTCGATTTTGAAAAATGTTCCACATCAAAATCATCAATGTGATGTGGTTATTGGAACCAGATTCTTTTCGTGATACAAAAGATATCTGAAAGTGTTGTGTAAGACATCTTCACTTCACGAATAGACCGAGTTGATTAATATTCAGAAAAATTACTGTCAATTTAGGGAAAAAGAGAATCATTGAAGAATATTCGTAGTGAATTCGCCATAAGTTGATGGTTTCACTGTGAGAAATAACAATAAGACGATCAACGTTTGATATTTTCAGCGATCCTCTTGCTCCCTGAATTGACAGTTATTTTTCTCAATATTGAAGATGAACTGATTACCTTTTATTAATAAACTCGGTCTTTCCGTGTTGTCTGAAAGATATCACAAAGAAGAGAAATGTTTATTGGATTTTGGAATCAAAATGAAAATCAAATCTAAAAACCATTATTAACCCTAGAACGGGCATGTGGGGTCTTTTAGGACCCCAGGACATTTTTTCCTACCCCAGCGTCTGAGCCTCTCTTTATCTCTGTACACTGTGAAAAAAAACTGGAAATTTACTGTGCAACTGGACTGGAAATTTCCAGTGCTAGTACTGGAATATGGATATTCCAGTACATGTACAGAGATTTTGTTGTTACGTTACTGAAAATTTACCAAGCATAACTGAAAATTCAGTCATTGTACTGGAATTTTCAAGTTTGAGATGATGTACTGAAATTTTGCCATGATTTCGCGGAAATTTTACCGGCTCGTACTACAATTTTATAGTTCTTGTGCACCAAAAAACAATATTCCCTCAAAAAGGACTTGAGAAAAAATTTGGAATTTAGAAAAAAAAACCTAATCGTTGGTATACTGGAATTATACAGGTTTTTAACTGCAATTCTCAGGTTTTGTGATGGAATTTTCCAGTTACTATGCAATTGAATTATACAGGTTTTGAACTGCAATTTTCAGGTCGTGTGATGGAATTTTCCAGTTGCTATGCAACGGAATTTAATCACTGTTGCACTGAAATTTTCCACTTCTATTGGACTTCGTCATTTCTGGCAGGAAAAATTTCAAGTCTTTATATTAAAAATTTCCTGATTGAGATTTTGAATAATAATTGTAATTGTAGCCAATGAAATTGATATATGAGGTTTTTCCAAGACTTATCCTCTTGTGTTCTAGATATGAAGCATATGTAGTAACCCAAGCTGGCCTTCCAACATGTCGCGCTATAGCTCATCGGTTAGGTCTTAGGTTTCAGTTGGTAGGCAGGTAGAAAAGTGTGGGTTCAAATCCTGTTAGGTAGACATGAGTTTCTGTCCATCCAAATGAACGATCAAAAGTTTCTCAATCATCTTGGAACACAAGGACCCTGCAAAATCACTTTGCGTGAGCAATTTTTTTTCAATTTTCATGGATATTTTCAGCATTAATTTTCCAGTACATGTCCTGGAAAAGTCCAGCTCGTGTACTGAAAAATTCCAGTACCGAGGCTCAGAAAATTTCCAGTTTTGATGCGGGAATTCCATAACGTTTGCACTGAATTTTTGCAGTACAAATGTGCTGAAATTTTCCGGTACATGTACAGGTTAATGACTTCCAGTACATGTACTGGAATTTTCCGGTGAAATTTTTTTACAGTGTAGTTTGTCACCCAAATATTTTCAAAGTATACATCCTGATGAACAAAAACCGCCTATAGTGAGTTGGAATCCGTTCAGTTTCAAATGAGTTACAGCCATTTGAAATTTCCTGTGTTTTCACGTGCCCGTTCTAGGGTTAAAACATCTGTTTCATAGTACATTGCATAGTATTGATATATTTCATGTCGCTGTAGATTGGTTTGGAATCAATGAATTTATGTTTTTTTTTTAAGATCAACCAATTGAAGGAAAATGAAAAAATAGAATTGAAAAGATTATTCACGAACAATTATTATCCATTAAAATTTACACTCAAACTCTTCCCCAAAAAGACCAAAGCACTATGGATCATATTTAAAGACTTCAGTTTTTCAGCGTTGAAGATTTGAAATAGGATTAAAAAGTTAACTGAGTTTGATAAGGATAATGTAAATGTTTTTCTTTTGTGAGAAACATTCTCATTCGTGCCAGTGGAAGATTTTGAGCGGCAATAAAATAAAAGGACATTGTTCAACCCTGTCCTTGTGACAATGACTATACGATATTGTTTAACAGGTCTTGTTTCACCGTCAACTACTGTAAAGAGTACCATAAGGACTACATTCTTCTGGAAAACAAATTCACCGAGGCACCTCAACTCTCCTGTATCTAAAGCTTACCATACATAGGGGTTTAAGCTTCTTCAACCATACAAGCTCTCTCTCCACTAGCAATTCATTCATCTACAGTTTGTATGATCTTCTCATGCTCCCCGAACGATCCCATGATACTCTCAGAATGAAGCCCCGATATGAAATTTCCATTCCACTGGTATCATAGTTTATTTGCGCTGATGCACAATTTGAAAAGCTTTGCATCATTCGTCGAAACTGGATCACCACTTCGTAACAAGACTATCCACATGTCTTCTGATGTAACAAAAAGTCCAATTGGAATCCGTAAAACCCATTATTCCTCAACTCAAATTCTGTAATAAATATGAAATAATTTGGACGCAATATTGGCCGCACAGAGTGATTTTGTAATAACTCTAAAACATCTTTATCGCAAATAATAATAACAATATTTCGAAACCTGTTAAAATGTTCATGATTGTGTAAAGCGAAGTCACACGAAAGACTAGAACGTACAAAGATGATGCACGTGAGAGGAAAATATCGACGCAAGATAGACTTTGATTTCGTTAAAATATCTGACATCGAAGCGAGGCTAATAATAGGGAACACAATAATAATAGAATTGAATTTAATACATAATACGTATGTTTACCGACGAATACAAAGTATGAATGACACGTGATGACGGATTACGTACAAATTCACACGTAGTAAATTTACACGAAATTCGAGAACAATTTGAGTAATTGGTTGGTGAATCAGTCGGCGAATGTCTTTATTTAGAAAATATTCTTTCAGAAGATTAAAAACAGATAGGAAAAATGTTGTGATTCTTTGTTATTTCGATCTACTGACGGATCTGCGATACGGTGATTTATAAGATTAGAAGAGGCGATGGTGTAAAATTTAATAAATTATAAGGAAGATTTTTCCTTCCTTTCGTCGAATCAATCTTGGCAATAATAGTTGAGTTGTTTTGATTGGAGATGTATCTACGTATGTATTCTAGAATATGTTGAATTCGAGAGCTGAATGATGTTGGGAGAGATGGAAATCTTGTGCAAAGAATCGAATATCGATATGAAAAATGATGAGCATGCGATATAATCATCATTGTGATAGCGGAGAGATACGTCGAGTTTTATTTGTTGGCGATGTATGTGTGTTCTGGGATATTGCGGAGGAGATACGAATGATTGGAATAAGTGGACGCGTTTAATCATCACTACGGTGAGATCTGTCGACGATTCCCTTGCCAACAGTTTCATCATCGTATGAATAATAAAAAGTCATAATTTGCCTCCTCATTTCTGCTTCCAAGCCTGTCAAGAAATCGAAAATGACTTGGGCAACGAGGAATAATTGAAAAATGAATTATAATGCTCCCTATTATCAGCGACCGTTTCAATGCTTTATTTTACAAGAAAAATTTTATTCATTTCATAGCGAAACGAGTTGTTCAATAAAAGCAGACTCGTGTATTCGATTCGTATGATTTACGGAACAAAGAACAGTCGCGGTGCAATCCCGTAACTCAACAACATCAAAAATGGAACTTTCATACTTAATCGATACTGTTCAAAATTGTACATGTATCTATAAAACCTTCTTGAATTTGATTGCATAAAATTTGGTGCTCAAAACGTAATCTCTGAATTCAAAAGAGTGAAAAATATATTTTAATTCTCATTTCCTGAGAATTAAAAAGGTTACCGCAAAATTGGAATTATTATAAAATTCTAAACTTCAAATATGGTATGAAATCTGAATAATTGAGGGATTTGATCTCGTATGAATTCTCATATAAATACAATATTGAGTGGTAAGAACAATGTTGGATGGATTAATCGATAGAATTACAACATGAACGATTCTTTATTTAACAGGAAAACAGAGGAAATGAATGGAATCTAAGGTTTCATCTTTATTGCCCAGCCAGAAATTTCGTAAATTCTTGAAAATGAATTCTTATGGACGATAATAACTCTGACAACAATTCCTGACTGAATTCAGCAGTTATTGCGATGGTTGATTTGTGTATATTTACGATTCAAAGGGTTTTTCATAGGGGTAAACTTGGAATATCATGATCTCAACCCTTTGAATCGTAATTAAACGTAAATAGAATTTTTCCACTCGGGATGGAAATGAGGGAAAGTTTTCGTTAATGAAATGGAGAAAGGACGGAGGAAAGTCTGCCCACCGTATTTCCAATATATATCGGTGAATTTATGTAACCAAATTTAAAAACGCGAATCCATAGGCGGAAATTTTTCCGTTGTCCGTCCATTTCATTAACGAAGTGTTTTTCTCATTTCTCCTTCATTTTCTACTCCACTAATGCTCCATCTTCATTCCACAGAAGAATTCCAAGTGGGAAATTTTGCAAGATTATATATCATTAATATATAATTCAATATATTTTATATAGAATTATATAAGTATATATTTATGAAATTTAATATGATTTTGAAATTCTTTGCAGTAATGCAGTTAAATTACACTGTGAGAAATGTGACTGTGTCCCCTCATCGTAGGAGAATTGTTTTTTCATCAAAAATGAGGAATTTTCCCACCACTTTGAGGAACTATTTTCAGGGTGTGCATTGTTATCGAAAAATTCGATCCCAGGACTTTTCCAGGAGTTTCCAGGACAATCGAATGAAGAGTTCTGGAACTGTGATAACTTTGTTTCATTATGCATCTTCAAGAATGAGATGAGTTCCTTAGACGTCGAATAAAGAGATGAAGACATCAACATGTATACAGTAGGGTGGTCCTTATTCTTGAAGATAGGAATATTTTGCATGCTACCCCATGAAATGGTTCTTCGACATGGAAAAATAACCTTTAATCAACGTCAGTTTTCTGTGATAACGTTAACCCGTGTCACCGAGAAGTTGAAGTTCAGGAAACGTTCAATGTATTTGAAATATATTTAGGGCAGTATCCAAAATGTTACATATATCATATATTCGTCTCGATTACACGTAATTACATTTAAGAACATTCTGAAGTCCCAAAAGTACTATATTTCGCTTCCCAGTTTTCTCGAAAATGAGAGAATAAAATCGAAAAAGCGCAGTACACGCATCTTTCTTCTAATGCAAAAAAGATGCATGCACCAAACTTTTCTGATTTCATTCACTCATCTTGTGAAATACTGGAGGGAGAAGTGTAGTACTTTTGGAACTTCCGAATATCCTTAAAAGAAAATCGTAATAATCGAAGCTGGTTCGAATTTATTGATTTTTTTCGAGATAATTTATAAATTTACGCTTTCTACGTTTCCTTCCTGTCTTGACCCCATCAGTGTTTTGTTCCTCGTTATTCTTCTGATTTTTTATTTCGCTTGTGACATGTTTGGAATCCTACAATGGCTTCATCCTCGAAAATGACTTTGCGTGGAGATTGTAATTGTGATGTTTTCTTGATTGGAAGTCTTTCATCTCAAATTGCGGAAGATGCGTGAAAAAATTCAGAGCAACAATATTTTACGTGAAGAGGATTAGGATCCATGCAGAAAAATTTCTTTGAACCCATCGGAACTTGAATTTTTGAATGAAGAACCCTCGAAATGGAATAATATCGAGAGTTATCAAGAAGGGAAAAAAATCATTGAAGTTATTAGGGTAACGAATGACGCGGCAGAGAGAGGAGTGAAACTAATTGGAGAATATAATGATAAACTGGACACACAGGAAGATCAGAAACAGTTCATTTTGCAAGTTCTTTCCGCTTATAGAAAACGATATCCAGATTGTAAGAAGCAAACGCTGTGTTGAACAATATAAAATTTGGTATGTTATTAGATTGAATAATTGATATCCTAATAACATCACTTACGTATTTATACACTTTATAGAATTGTAATAATGTTTGGTTTTCATTCTAAATAAAAAATACAGCACGAATTCTTCTCTATACCTTTGAACTCTCGGTGGCACGGGTTCAAATTATCACAAAGAACTCGGGTTTCACTCACATCTTTTTTCATGGGAGAGAAACACTCCAAGGGGTACACTGAGAAAACAGATATCTTGAAAAATACCATAATTTATGGATTTTCAGCGCTGGTCTGACCCGAGTCGGAATATTCACTTGCATGAATCTCTAAAAGTACCATAATTTCTTGGACTTTTTGAAATAAGTATGGTACCTTCCGTATAAAAGTCCAAGACATTATGGTACTTTTAGAGGTTTTTTCAGGTAAATATTTAGACTCGGTCAGACCAGCGCAGAAAATCCATAAATTATGGTACTTTTTAAGATACCTTTTTCTCCGTGTAGCATCCAATAAAAGTTGAAAAAAATTTTTTCTACACGAATAAGGACCACCCTAGTGTACAGGGTTGCAAATTTGCAAGTGGACTTTTCAAGAAAGGTTCTTCTCAAGTCATATTTATTTTTCATTTAAGAAAATTCCTAATCGATTGGCCTATATCCCATGGAGA
This sequence comes from Gonatopus flavifemur, assembly GCA_018340375.1. Classification (NCBI taxonomy): domain Eukaryota; kingdom Metazoa; phylum Arthropoda; class Insecta; order Hymenoptera; family Dryinidae; genus Gonatopus; species Gonatopus flavifemur. The sequence continues at coordinate 24,459,597 of JAFFJZ010000005.1, forward strand.
CGAACTTTTGCAAGTTTTTTATCAATTTGCTAATCCAGCGCTAAGTAAAATTTGCAAATGAAGTTTGAAAAAATCCTCATTTTTCATTTCAGAAGATTCTGAATCGATTGATCTTTACCTTATGCAAACGAATTTTCAAAAATTTGTCAAAGGCCCGAACCAGCATTTGGTAAAATTAACAACCCCGGCAATAATACAACGTGTGAACAACGTACAAAGACAATATCTGTCTTATTTTTCACTCTTCGCTGGTTGTTCGAATGTTATTCCATACTACCTTTCATTCTCTGAATCTAATAACATAGAAAGTATTCCCGATTTTCAATTGATTTCAAGTACCTAGACAATTTTATGATGTTTTTCTCCGACACAGAGGAATGAATTTCAAACCTTAAACCTTCTTCGATATTCGTTCTCTTCGAAGTTCCACCAGCTCGGATTTTGATATCAACTTGTAATTACGTATAATCTATCGATGGAATTTATCGATCATTCAAGTCATATTTTCGACTTCTGCAATGTCCAACGAAACTAGATCCAAAGTCGTACAATATTTCAGATTTCGCCATCAGTAATCATCGTATACGTTTTATAAGACATCTATTTCAAAAGGAACGAAAGTTTCACTTATTAATTCTCATTCCATCAAGTAATAGTCGTGAAATAAAATTTGAACTCGAAAAGAATGCTTCTTTTGATGAATATTAGTAACAGTTTCATTCCGCATTTGAACAATATATTCGATCAAGTTTTAAGCTCCAGGTATTCAATTGAAATATAAATATCGCAGTTTTTGATCAAAAATGCAATTTCAACTTTTCTAGAATAAAAAAAATGATTCCAGGATTCAAAGAGCGATTCTGGTTTCTCAGGATATTTCCAAGATTTAGGGATCCTTAAGGAGTATTAGACACCCTGTATTTTGTTTTTTGGTTGTCGAAGCCTCTACAAATGAAGAAGTCGAATATTGGATGGGTCATTCTCAAGAATGTATTTTACGACTGCCACCAGCCTTATTTCCAGTGCAGATGCAGAATGATGCAACCCGTTCGAGTAACAACAATTGAATTTATATACTATAGAAAGGTTTTATTCCCAACTGATGAATAATGTGTCTTCAGTGATGATCATGAAAAAAAAAACAAATTCATTTCATTTGCATTGAAAATATTCCCATCATTCAAATAATTCATTAAACCGTGATTCAACTTGTCTCTCTTTCATACAAAATAATAAATTATGAATAATCACGCTAATGTCTACATGCAAAGAAATCAGCTAGAAACATACGACTGTATGAAAACTCGAGAAAGTCATTATTTTAAATGAAAAGCTTGAAAAATCGGTTACAAAGTACGAGAATGTTGAATAATAGTTTCGAACGCGGTAAGATCTTGTATGGATCTCGTTTACATGGAAACACTATCTTCATACGATCATATTGAACAGCTGGAAACCCGTGGTAACAAGACTGATGAGAAATTGAGAGAAAAAAATTACTCGTAACTATGGTTGTAATTAATCATCGACTGCGTTATTGTGATTGTTGAGATAGTATCAGGTATAATACATATGATACCTTTCACTATCTAAATTATATGTTTCGCCGTCCAAATAATATACAATATTAAAATTATGTTAAAGATAGGGATATAGATATTTATGATACCACTTATATTTGATTTTTTTCCTCATTATTCGTTAAGGGTTCTATAAAATGTTCTAAATATGTAGATACGTTTATGAAATGAATAATAAATTTAGAGTTGATTATAGAACACAAAGAATTCTCTCGATCGATTTTTCACTATGAAAAACTTTATACATTTACACTTCTGTAAAATTATATACCAATATTAATAATTGATTCGAATATTGCTTTATAGTTGATGAAACTTTCGTCTACATTACTCACATTGTTCATGCATGAAAATTAGTTCCATTGAAAGACTTCAGAAACAAAACGCATCAGTATATATCGTACAAACGAACGGAAATTTTCATCATTATCAATCATTAGCTTAATTGTCAATTTATTCAGATATACACATCGATTCTTTTCTCTCCTTCGCTCTATCTTTCTCTCCCTCTCTGAGCCCTCGATGTAGATATACGGGGTTAATTTGATACATAAAATGAGAAATTTTTGAATATGCGTTTGTTGATTCTCTGCAATCTAAATGATTATGCGTGTAACATGTTTCCTGGATATGAACGTATAGAATATCCACGAGTACTCACATGCATCAGTGGCGGTGAGAACTTGAGTGCTGCGATGACAGTAACATCACCGTGAGTAAGGGAGACAAAATGCCTGCGGGGATTGCGCGAAATCGGTGCGACAAGGTGCAACGACGTAGCGGTGGAACGCGATTATAAATAGGCAAGATTCGGTTTGTCGCCGGCATTTTGCCTTTTGTATCGTCCGTTTAAGAATGTCGTCTGACTGGGACTCTCAATTAAATGTTCGAAGCTAAGGTTACTCTTGGAAAGGAGGATCAATAAAAAATAGCTGTGGGGTTCCGTGGGGTTTACAAGACTACAATCCAATGATTAATACCTTGTATTTTGAATGGATTCATGTACAAGTTGTCTTTGTATTGTATGTCTTGGAATTTTAGGTAAGTAATCAAATTGTATTCACCTTCGACAAATGTTTCATTCAATTCAGATGAACACTATTTAACAGTATTTCAAACAATAATTTGAAGTTTGTAATTGAATTTTTGTTCTATAAGGTTGGTCTCTCCTTTGGTCACATTATGCTGACTTCTTGCTCTGGTGAAAATGAAGTGTATACACAAAGCAATGGAAGCGCATACAAAGCGAAAAATGTTTCAATTCCCTTTTCCTGAAGCGTGTGATGCTCTCTTGCTGTGAGGTGATGAAATCGTACGTCTCATATACGCTTCATATAAGCTTTTGATCCCGTTTCGCACACGTTTCATGTGACGTAAAAGTAGGTTATATCAAGCTTATGCGAAATATATCTATTATGACTTCAAACACTGAGAAAACGTTTGTTTCGGCGAAACAAAATTTTGGTTGAGATGAAGGCAAAGAAACTTTTTGGTTGGTTGAAATAAAATTTATTTGTGTGTATGAAAGCCTTAATTATTGTGAACCAAATTTTCTTCACCCCAAATAAATTTTATTTCAGCCAACCAAAAAGTTTCTTTGCGTTCATTTCAACCAAAATTTTGTTTGGCTGGAACAAACTGTGTTTTCAGTGAATAATATGCCCAAGCAGTCGATAACATCGACGATCCATCCCTCAGTGGATGAGACCCTCTATTGCCATGGTGAAAGTCATGGGTACAATTCTTATTATGGAGTTGAATTTTTTAAATTTTGTGCGTTTCCTTTATTTCAATTTCCGCTTCATATACTCTTTGTATCCCTTTCATTCAAGCTCCGTATACTTCTCATGAACGTTCCTGTTACGCTCTAGCATAAGCTTCGTTCACTCTTTCTCGTCGTTTCCTTTTTCACCAGGGTATCTATATTTTATGCTGATTGAGAAGGATATTATATTCCATGCCTTAAACAAAATACCTCAGCCATTGCAAGATATTGTAAAAATATAATATTTATTATCCCATATCACACCTACAGTCTCCATACAACAGGACCATTTATCCTCTTCATGAAAGAACAAAAGATGATTGTATGCGCGAAATATGCGATTCACTATATTTCATCACGTATTTCATAATAATCAAACTTTGTTTCAAATATACAATGAACAATGAATCAAAGGAGTTGTCGCTATCCAAGTTCTAATCGATCGGAACTTTTTTACAGTTCAGATAAGTATTTATTTCCTAACACGTACTAATGATTACAATAACAGCTTTACGATAGATGTATAATATGAGCCTGAATGGATCAAAAATCACTTTGTGATAATCATAAAAGTTTTCATCCTGACTGAATGATACAAAAATTTATACGATTGCTCAAATACCTGATCGATCTCCTCCAAAGAATGTTATATCGTGAAGAGATATTCGAATGAAAAGAAAAACGAATAAGAAAGGAGAAGGATTCCCTTCATCGGATTTGCTTCGACCATCGGTTGGATGAATCATATCTTTCGATCGCTTTCGGAACAAAGATCAAACTCATTCAAATAGATTCACAGGAAAACTTTGATAAAGAAAAACTTTGCCAATATTCCGAAAACAAGTGTGAATCTAGAGCATGAGTTACACGACAGAGTGGAAATATTCTACATCAAAAAGCGAGGAAAACGAAGTTTTTTGTTTGCGTCTGATAAGAGAAGGAAAAATTGATTCTCCAAGATCGGACAAAAATAACTCAAAATAAGTTATTTAACGTAATAAACAAAAAAATTGTCTTTGCAATTCCCAAACCCACGTGCGAAGAAGCAAAAGAAAATGTAACGAGGGATGAAAATACATGCGTAGATAACAAAAAATAAATTGAGGAATATAATCAAAGAAGCAAAAATATCATTATCATGTTCTTGCACAAGAAAAGAGAAAAACAGAAACATGGAATTCAGACCAATTTGATACACGTGCTCAAAATATCTGTAGTATATAAAAATAAGTTTCAAGCAACATGTCTTTGTTTCGACATACGAATACCTCAAAGTCCAAATTAAGTAATTGGATATTTCGGGACGGTATGATACAGATACACGATACCATACTTGAGATGAAGATAAAAAAAAAATTCATCAAGATATTTTGCTTGGATTATACTTTCAAGGAAGAGAAAAAACTCATACACGTGGAAGGCCTTGAATGACCTAGAGCCCTGTGGAGGGTTCACATTTTACATCTATACGTATGGTATATATATATATATATATGTATAAACGTCGCAGGAATCAAGTCCGAAAAAAAAGAAAGAAATCGTAAACGATGGTCGAATGGGAGATGTAATACGATGTCCATTTGGGTGTTTATATATATATATATATATATATATATATATGTACGTGTGTTTTGTGTAAACCAGTTGTGGTCAGTCGAACCCCTTCTTCCCCATCTAATGTGCGTCATAGCTGTCATGCTTGATTTAGGACGTTATTAAAAAGACTTCACTGCGAATGTCCATAGTTCCCTTTCTTCTTATTTTTGAATTCCTTATTACCGAGTTGGTATGATCGTTGTTACAATTTACGATCGTTGCTTGAAAACAGAGACGAAGGATGAACGGCGAATTTCAATATCAAAGGTACAGCCATACAGCGAAACACATCGAACTGAAATCCATAAAATTTCTAACTTCCTGGCTATCGACGATCCTTGTTGTCATCGTATTTCGCTTTTAAAAAAATATTTTCACATTGTTTGTTGTTTTCTTGTTTTTTATTGCACACTTGTGAAATTGCGGAAGTAAATTATTGTAATGACGAACAGACGTGCTCCCAATAAAGACAGTTTGCCAACAAGTAGACAAATAGATAATCGCAAGGCACAAAATGAGGAATATCGTTTTGAATAAAGCATCGTATTGAAGGAGAAACATTCACCCTGGTCAATGTATCGACAATCAACGTGATCACTTGGAGGAAGAATGACATCACGTTCACATTGATGATGTCGCGACTAATAAAACACATAGTGAACCCGATAACACGAGCAGACGTGTTATGTGAATTACATTTTAGATAGAAATATGTGTTCAATGATTTGCACGAATGGGAATGAACTGTTCGTCGAATGCGTTAAGTTTTACTCGATGGACGTAATTGTATACGTCCGTGTAATACATGGCAAATATAAGTATGCGTAAGAAAAAAAGAACCACGAAACACATAAAACTAGGTTGAATCAGGCGAACAATTTGTATGGTTGCATAATCCTGAGTATGAAATAACCGCACTTTGAAAAAATGCAATACGTTACACGACGTTTCACAGGATACCAGTTTGTAGATTTTTATAATGGATATTTACCGGATAGAATGAGAGGGTGATTTTAAAGAATATATGTCTGATACGCTTTAGCAATGTATAATCAAAGCGGTACAATTTATAGCTATTAAGGCGAGGGGGGATTATCGATGGAATTATGTAAATGAAGAGATTATTGAAATATGTTATTGATAAGTACAATTTATAAATCGATAAAATCAAATATGATTATTGAGATTTGAAGATTGTTGTTTCTTGCGATCGATGATATTCCAAACAATGTTTGAATATTCATTCAAAACTTCGAATTTGATTGGTTTTATTATTTCAAACAAAACAGGAGGGCAAAAATTGATTAGAGAAAAAAAACTTATTATATCTTGAGGATCTGCTGGATTTGAATACAGGCAATAACACTGTATTTCTTCATCTCTCTTTTTGTGTGTTTTGTATATCAGAGTAAACAAGACAACGCTATAACCGTTTGTCAAGTTCCAAGAGATCCATACCCGTGTATTGAATCGAATAATCAAATCATGTGGAGAATTATATTTATATTTGTGATACATTTTTACATAATTCACGAGCAAGCATTTTCAACATCCCATTTTGCGCGAAGAAACTTTCTTGGAGAGCGAGTTTCCTCATAAATATTACGAGTTATGACCATATAACATACAATATTTTACTCAGTTTTGTGTACGAAATAATGATCATATATAGAATATCACCCCAATTAAAAGTAAGAAAAATAACGAAAAAAAAACGAAGTTAGTATATGTTGTATCCAACGGTCGGTGTTTAGCAGTTTCATTTCTAATGCCATTTCTCAGACACAGTATATTGAAAGTATACATTCGTATGACAGCCGAAAAAAAATCGAATTTGAGGAATTTTTTGTCACAGGCATCGTTGATTAATTATGGGAATGATTATAAATTTCCCTCTGTACCAAAGTTGATTACTCGTAAAACCGCTGAATCCCTGTAAGAGTAGTTAACCCATTAGCGCCTGAACGGACATTTTTCGACACCAAAGTTCAGAGATTCACTGTACAGTGAGTTTGATGGGAAAAAATTTTTTAACCACTGCACCCTATGTTTTGAAGGTCGATCTCTCGAATGGTGATGTTTGGAAAATAAGTTTTTTCATGTGAAAATCGCAAATTGAAGAGAAAAAACACTGTTGAGAAGAAAATAGCTGAAGTGTTTCTGAGGTCTCCAATCATTAATGATTTTCTCAATAATTATAGACTGGCGGACAAATTTTGTGGGAACAAAAAAATCTTGAAATCAGTCAAACAATACCCTCAAATTTTGGCAGATTTTGTAGACAATTTTTCAAAAATTTTTTGTCACGGTTCTGAAAAAATTTGAGGGTATTTTGTGACCAATTTTAAGACGTTAACGTTCGTAGGAAATTTTTCCTAAAAGCCATAGAAAAAAATTGCTGAAGATTGAAAGTAAAATTTATTGTTCCGGGCGCCTTTTTGTATGAATAAGCATTTTTATTACATACATTTATTAGTCTTAAGCCACTCACTTTCAGTTTAAGGTCCATGGACGCGATATTTATCCCTATTAAGTATGTAGAGAAATGCCAAAGCAGACAAAAAAATTATCTTAGAAAAATTGTTTTCAAAAAAACAGTGTTTTTTCTTAATTTGTAATTTTCACATTGAAAAACTCATTTTAGGGTTTTCTCAGCCTCGCTATTCGAAAGAGCGACCTTCGAAACATAGAACATAGGGTGCAGTGGTTTAAAAATTTTTTTTCCAATCAAATTTATTATACAGTGAATCTCTGAACTTTGGTGTCGAAAAATGTCCGTTCAGGCGCTAATGGGTTGATCTTCTAGAAAAAATATCCTGGTAACAAACTAAAGTTTAAAATTTTGCAAATTTCGTAGAATTATTTAGATCTACGACTCCGATATTTTAGAATCATATTCTCCTCACGTGTATTAAGAAACCTGTGTCAACACCAAGCTCAGGCTACTCTAGCGATAAAGAGTAAACTAGGATATCACATTAAGCGATGGGTGCGAAAGGTTGTAATCGACGAGTGCTATACGCTTACAAGAGTTTGATTTTTATTCCTTCTCTAAAGTACGTTTCGATTTCCTTCGTTGTTGATTGAAAGTTCGTTTAGTTTCTAAATTTATCAAGGTAAAAGTTGTGAATTAAATACACACCTTAAAAAATATGAATTTTTGATTTCATAGAGAATCTGGACTGAAAACATTAAGAATTACCAGATTCTAAATTTGCGAGCCCTAGTAATAAAATTTAGTAAATAAACTTGATGTCTCTAGTTGATCCACTGTATATAGAAGAATGTTGAACACATGGTAGTTTCCTCGAACATGGTCCAACTGGTTTGAAACGGGATCTGGCATCTGCTCTCTAAATCTATTTGAGTGGAAATTCAATCTGAAGGAATGAAAATTGCAATTTCACAAGAGTGAAAAATCTTGCTCCTCAACAGTGGAATTGCACTCCCTAGCGGATTTGGGTGAACCGACAAGCGGCCAAAACTTTCGGTCACATTTTGGTGAAAAATCTTGGTTTTGGTAACTACTTGGTCGTTTGGGGCATTTTTTTCAACAAAAATTGACCAAAATTCAACCAAACTCAATTTTGGTGATTTTCCAGTTATTTCTTGGTAATTTTCTGGGTTCTCACCTTAAAAATACCAAAAGGATTCCAAAAACAGACCACATTTCTTGATTACCTTTTGGTGGCAGATTTGTTCTCAGCAACCATCAGTTTTCGGTCACAAATAGGTCATTGTATAGTGAAAATCATCTGGGTAACCATTACCTGACCAAATTTTTACTAAACCAAAAAATAACCGAAAGTAAACCATAAAAATTGGTCAATTTGGAATCGCCAGGGCTCATACGAATTATTAGTCATATCTTCTACACTTTGCAATGAAATTGAGGGCAGAAAAAATTTTAGAGTATTATTTACTGTGACTGCCATTGAATCCACTTCATTTTAGTTGAAATGACCAAAAATTGAAAATTGAATAATTGGAAAATTGATAAATTGGTAATGAAAATTGTCCTTTTCTCAGATTTTTTTGTGATGGACTGCCAGAAATATCCGTCACCTACTCCGGAATTTTTGTTAACTCAACCAGATATCAGAAGACAAAAAGCATGGTGGCACATAATTCCATTTTATGGATATTAGAACACTTTTGGACAATTAAAAATGAAAGAATTGACTAGCATCCTACCGCTGATGTAACCTTAAGAGCGTTTTTTGTAGCCACTAAAGTGACTGAATCCCTTTACCCATTTTACTGAAAGAAAATCTCATAAAACGAGGAAAATCAATACGAGAGATGCACCTACTAATTGAAATCGATTTTAATTACTCATTTTTCAAAACACTGGCGAGAGAGATCTTGTAATTCTTCACATAAAACGAAAACAGCTGGATTTTAATTACCTCTGACAAAGAATGTTTCTCAATTGTCGGAATGTGATGACAGATGAGAAGGCGGATAGTAAATGCTAAAATCATTTTCTCTGTTATACGGGTTTACGGAAGGTCAGAGCATCTGTAATCAAAGGCATGAACGCGTGAACAGACCTCTGCTCCCTTGTTCACTGTGAGCCGGAAATTTAACTGTCATTGCCGATAACGTAAAATACACACTGAAAATAGAAAAATTTAACACAAAAGGTTCGACTTGTAGACAAAATTATAGGACTGGACAGGAAAAAATAATTTGTTCATTATATGGACAACAACATTTTTTCACATATAATGTACAAATTTCACGACGCAGAATATCCGATTTATTGCGAAATGGTATTACATTGTGATAGATAAAATTATATGCTTTCGCACTCGGAAAAGAGCCCCTTCGAAGAATCCTCCAATTTACGACATCATAAAGTAATAAATGTTTTTTATATTCTCAGTATCCTGAACTATTGAATTAATTGGTTACGCAATGTAACGTGTACAGAGTGTAATGTCATGTTGTGTCTTTGTAGTTCATTACCTTGGTTACAAAAATTCATTATTGAATTTAAAAATTAATAAAACTGACCAAATTCAATGAACGAATGATTAAATAAAATTTAAATAGAATTTTCCCTGGTGGAAGAAATGAACAATTATCAGTCAAGAACCAGCCATTCTTTGTAGTACTTGCTCAAAACGGTATATCACATAACAAAATATGAAGCATACCTCAGTTTAGCATTGATTCCATTTTTTCATGTTATCCAATTTAGAAAAATTTTCTGAATCGAATGGTACAAGAATCTCATTTTGAACAAAAAATTGCGTTAACCACTTTTTTGCCTTGCACGGCATACCTGATATTATCGCATTATGATAACTTTCCATTTTAATATTCTGTGGTTTCTCGTTATATATTTTACGTCATAATTTTCCCACACTGCTCCTTCGATTACTGGAAATTCAACATTGTTAAGAGAGTTTGATATACGATAGACATCCTCTGCGTATCATCTCTCTACCATGAATTGTCTTATTTTCCCATATTTGCATCAATATTGTATTGTGTACTTTATACACGGTGCGTCCGCTCGTGTGAAGAAAAAATAGCGCGCCAGCTGGAAGGTTAATAATATAATGTCACTTTCCAATAAAAAATTATGACACTTTCAACCATACTGAGAAAAAAGGAGATATAAAATTCACATCTTGTGAAATCAATATTCGGACGATTAAAAGAATAGTTTCAGCTACCACAATTTAAGTTGATTCTACAACAGCGAATGTGAAATATATCTCAGCTGATCAGTGAATCTCACATTCCTCGTTGTTAAATCAACTAAAATTATGGTAGTTCGAACTGTTTTTTCAAATTGTCGAAATATTAACCTCACAAGATACCGTCAACCGGGGTAACGTTAGTACAATATGCATAGGATTTTCCATTCACGTGCTACTAAAATTTTGTTTTTTGAATCGGAATTTTTTAAATCGTGCAGAGAACTCACAGACTGTATCTTCAAGACGTATGAGGAGGCCCATTGAAGGGAAAAAAGATTCAATAATGTAACAAGTGTGGAAACAGTGTCGTAGAGTTACCCCAGGGATGGGGGAGCTCTAGAACACTTGTGAATTTTGCTTTAATAAACTATGAATACATTTAATATTGATTCCAAATCATTTACAGAACTACTATTGCATACATTTGAGAGTTCGGTGTCTCAAATTGGATGTGCAAGATTGAATTGAATTGTTGAAACCGTACAGCTACAGAAAAGAAACCAGCAAAATTTTGTTAATGGAGTTCATCTGACATTTTGAGCAGGGCTACCTCATTCATATTTGATACAACTAAATTTTATTCAACTCGGAACTCTCAGTGCCCAATGTCGAAGATCGCCCAATTTTATGCTCCGATGTGTCACCCTAGAAGCAATGGGTGATTTTTGTTACGGTACTTTTCTCTGTGTTTGCATAAATCTCGATTTCCAACAAATCATTTCATCAAACTCGAACCAAATTTCTGTAATAAGTTTCTGAATTCACTGGTATCTATATGTATACGTACTACCGAAAAAACGACTATTTTTTGTGTCCCATATGAGAATATGTTAGTTTTTCATGTTTTAAGAGCCCTCTTTAAAAATTGTTTAGAGATCACCAAAGATTTATAAAAACTCTAAAAATAATCAAAATCCATCTTTTTTTCTTGCTGCGGTAAAATTGAGTACCTTAAAAAATAACTTTCTCAAAATTACAGCTCACAATATTCATTTTTCAAACTCGCTCAAAATTAATTATCATCCATTGCTTTTGATATTTTTGAGCGATTTTTAAGAATTCAACTTCACATTCAATATGTACTATTACTTCCAATTAGCACCTCAATGGATGAGAATACACTACGAGATGAAGAAGAAATTCAATACATCACAGGAATATCAATTCTCCTAATGAATAAATCAATTAAATCAACAAAGAAAATTAAAATAATAAAAATTTGAATCAATTAACTCACTCCATTGATCAGCTAATTCTATACATTTGAGGAATTTTACTCTTTTTATAATTTTTGAGTTTTTTGTTCGAGAACCTCAAAAGCAATGAATTTAACAATGTTCATAAATTCTGAGCAACTTCTAAAAATAAATATTTCGAGTTTCAACTTTTAGGAAGTTACTATTTGTTTGGATACCAAATTTTACTGTAACGAAAGAAGCAATCGAAAGAAAAAATAATTTTTTATCCGTATTTTCGGAATTAAACAAAATCCTGAGCGACCCCTAAGATTTTTTTTCGAGCTGATCTTGGGTTAGGATTCTTGAACCGTGAAAAATTAACATACTTTCATACGAGACACAAAGAAACAAAGGTGGTTGATTTCTTTTTGCGCCACCCTAATACACACAGGAAGAAGGCTCTAAAATAAAAATCGCCTGTCAGTAGACAAACTAGTTTTTCCCGTTCCTATCACATTTTTCACTAGTATTGAGTCAATTATAATCATTCAATTCTCAAAGTTCAATGAAATATATGGTATGCTATTAATATCTAACTATGTATGACGCAAAAGTTCAATCTTCAATATAACAATTATCATTGAATGGAACCATAAAGGTACAATAACGAGGGAAGACGGAAAAATGTGATTATTCCACGCTGATATCTCCCATTCAATGTTGGATGAATCAAGAATTAATCACAAGATTACGTAACGTAATTATATTAATCGACGATTCTTCCTCTCTCTATGATATTTTGGACGATTCAATTGAAAAAATAATTTCAATCATGATTTTCAGTTGAATTTAGAAGCAATTGTATATGATTTCAATAATACAACTTCTTCAAATATTAAGCCCTGAAGACGTCATATCGCATTTATCCAGTCAGTGTCAAGTAGAACATGTACTACCAGGGCTCTAAGTATTAATTACTCAAGTGGATATGCTTCATCTGACGCACGTACACAAATAAGCGTACGCAAAGTTTATATCCTTCAAACAGAAATCCAATAACTACCCGGATATAGAATACAAAAACTGACCTTGATTTTGAAATTCCATATTTTCGTAGAACTTTTATTAAAGTTGTACTGAATTTTTTTCAGTGGGTGTATAGACACCCACCCAATTCATTCGCTCCTAAAAATCTACTGTTGAATTCAAATGAAGAACACAATGAGAAAAATGTGTGTTATAGAACTGGCAACAAGAAAATTCTCGACTTCTTAATGTTAAATATAGAAAAATTTTTGTTTTGATAGCAATATTTGTCTGATTTAACAATGAAATTGTCAATCGAGCAATGTCGACGGTTATATTTTTACGATGATTATTGTGGGTCTATATACAATATACAATAAAATCGTAAAAATATCGGTTATCATTGCTGAATTGACAATTTTATTGTTAACAAGACAAGTACGTGTCGCTATAAGAACAAAAATGATTGTATAACTAAACATTAAATATCAACAATTCTCTTATTGCTAGTGCCACGAAGCACATTTTTTTTCAATGCACATCCCAATTTTAACTACTTCACTGTAAACAATATTTGTGAATTTCCAAAAAGAAAGTACTGTGAAGAATTTATGAATTTATAAAATTCCAGATTATTAGAGAATCCATGAATTTTCTGTGAATTTCCAAACAATTTTCGTGGCTTCCAAATAATGTTTGTCAGCTTACAAAAATTGTTTAAGATTTTACCAAAATTGTTTGTGAATTCACTCAAAAATGTTTGATGAAAAACTTGCAAACTTTTTTTGGAAGTTTTTTTTACAGTGTTACTATGCATAATCTCATTCCATATTTTCGATACATATAATTCATTATATGAATCATTATAATCGGATTATTTCGAGTTAGGAAAAAAACTACTCGTAGTGAGTGGATAAAATTAAGGCTCAACTTGTTAAGGGATTCAAAATGAACCTTAGGGTTCGTCCATAAAGTACGTGAGACCATTTTATGTTCATTTCTCTTTCTCGGCAATTCCAGAGTAACTGAGAATGACAAAGAGACAAATAATAAAATATCTCACGTAATTGATGGACGATCCCTTACATGTGAATTTCAAAATTCTTTTCTGTGCAAAAGTTATGTACAACCCAAACAACAGGAAAGTTCAAAAACAAACCTTGAACAAATCTTCCGAGTTCCAATTGAATTCTCTATGAATTATTATGAATACAAAAACAACTAAAAAATAAAAAACATGAAAAGTCAATATTCAATGTCAGTTTTTAAAAAACAAATGTACAAAAATAAGTAAATTCATATCAAATGAATCAGCATCAAAGTGGGGTTCATGAAATGTACAACACATTGATAGTAACTCGTTACCATATATTTTTTCAAGTATTAAAAACATATGATCAAATAGTGAATGTCAATATACAAAAGAAACATTTATTCCCATTCCGATGTGTCAACATTTCTTGGAAAGTTATCAATGAGACTCCAAAAAAAGTACTCAATCACAAAATGAACAAAAACATCTCCTTACAAAAGTTTTCACAATACGTTTGATGTATATCAATTGGATGAATAAACCAATTAGTCAATTGACTTCATATCAGAATTCCAAATCAACATTTGAACACAATTAATTTTTCTTCAACCAGGACAACATTTGAAGTATTTTATTAGTTCTATATATCCAATGAATTTTAATATCAAAGTGTCGTGTAATTGACGCATCGATCTTATATATTCTCCATGTAACACAATGAAATCATCATGATCGATGATTAATTCATTCGATCAACTAACGTACACGCGCATAAATACATCTTTGATATCACACTCGTAGGTTTTATAGATTTCATTCTTTCACTTTCGCTTAGTTTATATTGTCTACACTTACATGCGTTACTAATGTGCTCATAAATGAGTTCCAACACATACAAATAATAAATTAAATGCAGAGTTCTCATCAGGGAATTATGTCTTTGGACTCGTTTGACTTGATGTTTCGGATGAGCTCAATTAAATTATTGTCATTAAAATATTTCCATCACAAAATTCAATGAGAATTAAAAAATCATTGCATATTCTGGTAGTCGTGTATAACCTTCGTCAACGTGAATATACTTTTATCACGTACAATTTCACATAACTGATGTACAAGCGAATTAACTCTTGAATTTTTCACTATGAAAAGATAATAGACACGTAGATGAAAGGGTTCGTCAATCAAATTATCACGCTGCAGGTCTCAAGAACAGAACATAATTGAAGCTCATAGAAAATTCAACGGAATGGGATTGATTCTATGGTTAAGTGCCAACAGATGATAAGATTGATATATAATTAACTTTGAATATGAATTTCAAAGTTTATGCGCTTGCTTACCATATGACTTCGCATGCGGAAAAAAGTCTGAAAAATCAAGAGTTCAAAAAGTAATAAATTTCTTTAATATGTTGTCGGTACAATGAGCTACGTAATTTAGTGATCATGCGGTATGAAATATTACCAAGTGTACAGTCTTGTTGGTAGTTCACCACCAGAATTAGCGATTCAATTTTCATCATTCAATGCGGATTTTATGCATTACAAATAAATATTCCCCGTAATGTAATTTACTATTTCACATATTGGGTCTACACTAGAAAAAAAATAATTCATTTGAACGAATGCACTGAAGTTAGTTGTGAGAATTAGTTTTGAGTAATGAAATAATAGAAGTCGGTAATAAAAGCTGCAGTGAAGGCAACTTCAAATTACACTGAGAAAAATCACATAGTTGCTGTAACTAAATGCTAGCCACAGTAGCAAAATAAATTATTCATATAACTAGACTTTTATTAAAATCAACGCATTTTGTGTAGTTAATTGAATTTAGTTGGATTTAGTAAAACTTTCACTTCTCACAAATAAATATTTTGACATTGTGCTAACCAAATATTCCAAGTAAATCAAAATGTTATTTCAACTAAATTATTTAGTCGATAAAATATGATTGTACTGAAATATTGTTGGTTATTGAAAATCAAATGTATACCAGGAATCACTCAATAACCTTGCTAGAAATTACTCCAGTGATTTTCTAGGTTATTACAAGCCCTTGCTAGGCCTTGTAAGTCCCTCACAAGGACATCGTAAGGTCTTGCAAGGTCTGGAGAATAACTAGAATGATTTTTGCTGAGGATATTCAGTCAGGAGAGATTCTGAAAAATTCTTTTCATTTCCATTTGCTCCATATTTTAGCACAATTTCACTGCATAAAAAAAGATTTTGTACGAATATTTTTCAGACAAAACGTTCCAAAAACCTTTGAACCAATGAAACTGAAAACTTTTGCTATGGAGTAATCTATTCTTCCAACAATAAAATTCAAAATTCCGTATCGCCGTTGCACGCGATTGCAGGTGTGTCGTTGAAAAATATACATGGGTGGAAATGCCGGGGAAACAATTGAAAATGATGAAATGGTAGTTAGCGCATGCGTAATCAGATTCTATTTGCCGAGGAACTTGAATTGTTAATTGTCACAAATAAATTACTTATGCTACTATTAACTGACTTTTTTTATTTAAAATTAATAGACGTCAAATCATTGTTTTTGCTACCGCAAACAAATTTTTATTAATATCAAATAAAGATTTATTCAAATCAACTGGAACATTATGACCTAAAGTATTTTTCCTCACGCAACTAAGCGATTTCTCTCAGTGTAGTAACAGCAACTAAAGTCAAAGAAATTAAATTCGAATTTAATTGAGTGTACATCCGGTTTAGTTATCCAAATATCAACAACTGTATTTGAACTCTTAGAAAATATTGGATTGATAATATTGCTTTGAAAATATTGAATAGTTCTTAAATTTAGTAGGAGTAGTAGTAGTAGTAGTTTTATTTGTTATAGTTCCATAGAACATACAAATGAGTCTTTTTACACTAATAGAATTCTCCTCAATATTAACAACCCGTGCAGCACAACCACCGATCCTCCACCTAGGACTTCGGTGGAGAATTGGTGGAGAAATGGGAGCCGTGGAAATAAGGGAGAAATAAGGGAGAGTCTCCGTTGAGGCAACGGAGAAGCGACGAAGAAATGTTCACCCCCTGTATTTTCGATATAATTCTTATTGGTGCATTTACGTAACCAAATCTGAATGTATGGATTCACGAATTTAAGTTTTACTGAAAATACAGGGGGCGGACATTTCTCCGTCGCCTCTCCGTTGCCTCAACGGAGACTCTCCCTTATTTCCACGACTCCCATTTCTCCACCAATTCTCCACCTCTGGTTCGCCGAAGTCTTAGATGGAGGATCGATGGTTGTGCTGTACGGGAACAGTATCAATCAATTCAATTGAGCTAACGTATTATAGATCATCTCATTAATCTAAAGTTATCCTATGATTTACATTTAAGCTCAATTTATCTCTAGACTCCAATTCAAAAAATGTTCAAAATCATCTTATAGGCTAAAACTAAAATTGAAGCACGTTTTTCTTGTGCAAACTGTATAAATATTTAGATAGTGTCTCGTATCGAAAATATCTAGTGGAACGTTGAGTACTTTTATCACAAATAGTGAAACGGGTTCATTCCGGGACACAGCTTTGTACAATTTCTTCGATAATGTTACCACTACTTAAAATTATCCAAATAATAACACTATGTCACCATTCCGATATTTCAATCAGGTCTCAGAGAGCCAAGCGCTCCATTATCTTCATGATAAAATGCATTAACTTCCACATATACCTTTCCTTTGGGTCGTCCAATCCGTGAAGTTTGCAGGTGAGGTTTCTGTACTCTGTAGTGGAGCCATAGTTTTCCTTTCTTTATCGAATACTTCACAGTCGATGATCCAATGAAAAATATTAATATTGTTCCTATCACAAATTACACAGCAGCTTGCATTTTTTAGATTATATATTTTATGTATGATTCAATCTTAAATTTAGTATTAATAATTTTTATCAAATTTATCAGAAATAAATTCTCAACATTGAGAAAAGAATTGTCAACATCAATAATTATATTATCGAATTTGATATTTCATTATAAAATTCAATAAACTATATTAATAAAAGCAAAAATCATTTCAAACCCTTACAGTAGCGCTCAAATTAATTGGAACACCAGGGAAATTACTACAATTTTTACATGACACACAGTTTATTAACTGAAAAAGCTACAAACAGTATACTAATAATTAATATGTCCTGGTTTGTTGTTGAAAGCCCAGGTAGCAGTGGTGCCAACTGTCGTACAGCAGAAAGAGCACAATTCATCTGGTGTTCCAATTAATTTGAGCGCTACTGTATTTATTGATACGTTTACAATTTTAAACCGGGTTTCAAACCCGACTTAACCTAAGTCGAAGTTTAAAACCCCATTCCCACCTATCTATGAAAAATCAGAAAATCTTGTACCACTTTGGAATTTCGACTCGAGAAGTGTTCTAAAAACAGAAGAATCCCCTCCCAGAAAGAAAAGAGTATAAACGACTTATGAATCTGCAAATCTTGTTACCGTTGTTATTACGTTATATCCTCGCACAGCATCGTCCTCGTGAAAAATCTCAATTCGATTGTGAAAATATTTAAGAATAGTGAAAAATAAAACCAGAACAATCATCTTGTTTCAGGGGAAATACGTTCTTAAGAAATTTCATCATAAAGGATATTTTTCGTTGAAATTTCATTCTACGCATATATGTATGTGAAACCATGAACGATCGACCCTTATTGCAAAGTAGGTGTGACTCGTAGAGAGGGCTAAATGATTTTAGATGTATTCGCCCGTCTTCGAGGGGTTACCTTGGTAACCATGGTTGGCCCCATTCTGGCCATGACCACCATGACAATGTCACCTATAAAATCAGGTCGAATCATCAACTTGAACGTAATTCGATTTACATTTTGTATATAACGAAAAACTTCTCGCTATTCAACGTAAGTTTCACCAAAGTATTTAGCAATTTCGTACCAAAGAGGATGATTAAAAGGACGAATAAATAATGATACCTCAAAGTCGATCGAAGATTTTCATAAATGAAGTTCTTACAGTACCATAGAGAACGGGAAATAAGATTAGATTAACGCCTTTTTTCACAATCGCCTGCAGTCAATATGTAAATGAGAAAATCCAAAGATATTCTTTTTCCTTGTGCAAGTGAAATAGGTGCGTCCACCTTTCATACCTAAAGGCATTGTAAAATAGGGTGGCCGCGACGAGTTAAGTACTTTGACGCGTAATAGCCGTGAGCCACAATTTGCTTCTGATGAAGAGAGGAAAAAGGGAGGAGTAGCAAATTTTTTTAAACTATACCGATGTGAATACTTGGCATTGTATAAAAGGCGCAATCTGAACATCGCTAACGCAATGTAGTTGAGATGACGCGTGGGAAGAATTCACGGTGCCTGTCGTTGCCAAGCAACCGATTGACCCAGATATCTCTCTCATTCTGCCTATCTTTTCTATTTTCTTTCTTCCTTTCTCGCACGCGAGCGCACATTCACGCTAAAAAGTCACTCGAATACATAGTTGCTGTGCCCTGTCGCAAAAGGTGCCAGGACATACGACAGAGGCAAACAGGGGCGACAACGAGGCGCCCAAGAGGGTATAACGAGGGAGGAAGGGGGAAAGTGAGAAAGAGAGAGACAGACGGACATATCGCACCAAATCACCAATGGACGCTTTTCTGCTTCAAAGAGGCGACGAGTTGAATTAAAGTGAAGAGGAATAAATTGTTCAAAAGAGAATCGAATGACTTTGGTCTATAAATATCTAACGTTTGGGGAAGATGCACTCTTGTGCTTCGCCAATAAGAAAATTCATTCATGCAGGAGCCTATTTTCACCATTGTTAACGATCTCCTCGATGAGTACTGAATCTCAGAATAATCTAACACCTGGTATCGCACAATTTCATTGTCAAGTTCAAATTGAAAATTACGATGATTGGATTGAAATACACGTTGCACACAAAGACAGAGAATTATGGAAATATATATTCTCTCAAATATAGTATATTTTGGGAAATAATTAAACAAGCTATCATCGATTTTTTTCTCTTAAGCGAAATGAGGTTTTTTCTACTCTCAAACATTATACGCTGAAAAAGCTGCGGAAAATGAACCAATAATGTGTGGCATCTAAACAGCACTTCAACAACCCATGCAAGTATTGACAAGACTGAAAAAAACCCCAAACTTGTCCCAGTCTTGGCACATTTAATGGGAGAAAGTCAAGCTGAAATGTGGATCAAATTACTCTTTCCATCAATATCTGCGATAAAAGGACCATTGGTGGATGCTTGGCAAATCATTTGGACCTGGCTTGAAAAAACCATTGGCCCAAGCTCGTCCTGATCTTATCATTCCCAAATCTGGGCCAAGTTGGGCCACCTGAACCAACGTTTGGATAAATTTACAATTCAACTCCGAAAGAAATCCAGCAAAATCAAGTTAGTGCTTTGCCGTTATTTCGAATATTCACTGATGGAATGGAGGCTTAGTTTTTCACTCATAGGACCCGGGTTCGATCCTCGCTGAGCGAACTTTCAAGAATTTTAATTGTGAGTTGGTTAAAGTGGGTTAAATAATAAAGCATAGTTCTATTATGGATTATTTCCCTTCTTAGATATTGATTTTCCAAAGAAAAACCTCCCCTAACTAATGGAATTACAGAAATTCTTAATTCACCCTCACATCAACAATTTCACACACTAATATGTAAGATGGAGAATACATCGAATTTTAATCGTTGTTTCATCGAAACCTATGAAAACTAGATCTTTATTTTGTAGAAAAGTATCGATCCTCTTTCAGAATCGAACTCCCTAGTCGTCTGAAACGTCTCCTCAAATTCCTTAGATTATAATATCACTTCATCAATGACCCTGTACATGTTTGTCCAACTGACTCTCACGCACAATATGTAACACCTATATCAAGTTCATAAAACAAACGAAAATACAAAATATCTTCAATCTCAACGACATGATTCATAAATGTGTTAAATTCAAGAGAGAATTGAACAACATCATTCTATAAATATCTAACATTGGAAGGAAATGCATTCTGTCCCTCGTGTCCGTCTGTTCGGTATCGTAACATTGGAGATACGAAATAAAAAAAAATATCACAACAGGCTCGGTTATTATAACGTTGAGGTCAGAAATAAGAGATGTTGAAAATATTCGAATAAAACAACATAACTCATTATATAAGTACGACAATGTGATTCCGATAAAATTAGTACACATCTTTCAACTAAAACAATATTGTAATAAAATTCGAAGCAACATTGAAATTTCGAATAAAATCGAGATCTCGTTCTTTGTCGTCACGATTCTCGGTTGTTATAATCTACAATTCAAAAGGTCATGAATCTTTGATCCGCGATCACCGTTGGATCCAACTGAGTCATTTTTTACAGTCAATGAGATCTAATTGCGTATAATGAAGATTTATTTTCCCGAATCCAACCTCTCCTCCTTTCCCTTCTCTCCGGTCTCTTTGTGTCGATGTAAATCCGACATTTGAAATTCTTTCCTACACAATGCAATCCAAAGGACATTGTTTA
The DNA here is from genome assembly GCA_018340375.1 of Gonatopus flavifemur. Taxonomy (NCBI): domain Eukaryota; kingdom Metazoa; phylum Arthropoda; class Insecta; order Hymenoptera; family Dryinidae; genus Gonatopus; species Gonatopus flavifemur. Next base: position 24,481,026 of record JAFFJZ010000005.1, read on the forward strand.
TGAGAAATTAAGCTGCGTAACTTTAAAAAATAAAACATGATCTTCGATCGTTGTCGAAGCTTGTTTTTAATTATTGTCTACAAAATACGTAGGTTTATAAATAGTGTAAGTGGGATACCGGGTGCTCTTGACATTATAGCTACAACATCATCAGTGGTCTTAACTGCATACCAAGTGTTCTGCAATGTCATTCTTATACTACTTAGTAACAGAGAGAAAATCAAACTCAAATTCATGCAATCGCTACGATAACTTGGAGAAAAATCTTTATAAATCAATCATGAAATGATTTCGAAGAAGTATCACCGATAGGTAGACGAAGTAGTTAATATATATTTATTTGAGCAGATAGATGACGTTGATAAATCACTCTTTTAGTTGATTGTTGTTACGTGCTTGTGTGGGGAGCTGATGATTGAACATTGATTATTAGATCTGGCGTAAAGTCATTTAACATTGTGAGAAATTGGCACGATTAAAGAATGATATAACAATAACGCAGAAGCCTAGCTGGCGCAGACGGTGGATAATGGCAGCAGCAGCATTACGTGTCGGGCCAGTGCCACTGTGTTCCATAATATCTTCGTTACGATAATATACTGTATCAAAAAAAAAATCTTTCATCGATGATTAGCGATAAAAGTACAAACGAATATCCTATTGGAAACACTGTTGGAAAAATCTGCCTGAAACTTTTTTACAAAATTAAATTCAATAATATAATCTTTAATTTTGAGAATTTTTTTCTTAATTTTAATAACATATTTGTAGAATTTAATAAATAATTGTGACATTTCAGGCAGAAATTTAAAAATTTCATCATCGATAATCAATTTAATATGAAAATATGATATTTCATAAAGAATTTCGTATTAAATACGAGAATTTTTCTAAGAGGGAACAAAAGTACAGAAAAAGATGTAAATATACTATTTGTAGCAAATAAATTATTTGCTGGTCCATTGAATATTGTTTCTAATATACCATCCCAAAGATCAGAGCAGTATCATTCACCTTTCTCTATCCTCTCCTCACCTGGCAAGGATTCAAAAACGTTACGAGATAAAATGTTCACAGTATATTATATAAAATCTTTTTTATTACCCGATTCAAATATATTTATATCTTCTTTATTCCACCCAATCTTTTTTCCCTTTTTCAATTATGTATATATCATTAAAAAGGATACGGAAATTATATTTTGTTCGTTGAGTACACTGACAATTTCATTCGATTGCATAATGCAAATTAACATAAATTTGATTGAATTTATTCCACAATGAAAAATTGTTCATGCAGAAAAATATTCATAGTGAAATGCGATCTGATCTGCCCATCTCTACACGAGGCAGAAATATATCGTTACGCTCAAAGTGATACGTAATATTCAAAAATTATAATAGTTGTATCATTAGCTATAAACAACTTATCGTACACTGGAAAACAATATCTATTTGTTCTCTCTTTCTCCATAGAATATTTATTTGTATAAATTAAGAAGTTTTTTTCAAACATTTTTTTTCCATAGAAAAAAATTGAGATATCGTTTTGAAAATTTGTAGGTTCGTTTATTAGACCTTGAATATCACAAAAAAATGTTTTTCATATCCAAACAAATCTTTCTTTCTTTGTACTTATTTAAACAATAAAAAATGCTTAAAAAATGACGGTGGGAGTGATTTGGGATGACCGGGGGATCTGAAAAAAATAAAGAAAAAGACAAATTATTCCTTGTTGAAATGTCTATCGCATGAACTATGATCTTTTTGATTGGTCAAAAATTGTCTGATTTGCATCCGATTTTTCACGCTCGAAAGACAATTTTTTTCAAAAAAATGGTCGGCATTTTGTTAGGCACTTTAACGGGGAATGATTTGCCACTTCTTTTTTTTTTTAGATCATCCGGTCAAATCACTTCCACCGTCATTGTTTTTGTGTTGTTTTGTTTAAATTGGTATAAAGGAAAAAAAATTTTGTTTTACCTAAAAAAAATTGTTTGTCATATTTAATGTTTAATAAACATACCTACAAACTTTCAAACTGATATTTCAATTTTTTCTATGAGGAGAAAATGATGGAAAAACAATATTTCTTCGAAATCTCAACCAGAAAGACCTTGTAAATACTCAATTGCAAAGGTACAAAAATGTATTACTTGTGGCAAATATATTATTTATCCAGAAGACCTATAATTTTGGGCAAGCATCCCATGTGAAAAAGTTGATAATAATATATAAATTTGTAAAGTTTCAAAAATTTATACATCAATTATATATAAATTTGAAACTTCTTTCACGTGGGATTCCATTATTCGATTTGATTAAATATTTCATTAATTCCAAGGAATATGGTATGGAGAGAGGGCGAATAAACTATTTATCTGGTAAGGAGAAATTTTTTTCAATATAAGAAATGAATAAATTCTATGAGAATATTTCCAATTCAACCATTCCACGACTAGATTTTATTCGGAAAAATCAAACACCGAGGACCTTACTGTTTTCATTGAATCGAACATTCTTGATATTGGATTTCATGCACAGGAAACAATAAGAAAAGAACGTGCTCAGGAATTTGACGAAGAGTCACGCATGAAAAAATACGATATTTATTAAATAACTTCATGAACAAAAACATAACGATCAGGGTATAAATCATGTATAATTTACAGCAGTACATATGTAAAATTGAAAGATGACATACGTCAAACGATTACTTAGACATTTGCATAAATCATTCAATCGTATTTCCTGGTATAAAATTCCAGTGGTAGGTATAGAGGGCATATCTCATTGTCCTTTCCGCTTACATCGTTGGAAATCGACTACAACCGGTTGATATCAAACATTTTGTAGTGTCCTCGATTTCATAGATCGACGAATGTTATCTTTTGGAAATAATTCCTGTACATTGACAAACGCAGAAGCGAGCTCTCAATTTCTAATCAATGAAAACTCTGAAGTGTGATTTTCTTATCGATCGAATTTATATTAGCGATTAGCGGGGAAAAAGGAATAAGAATTCTTGAATTACATAGACACACCGTGACCACCTACGTACGATATATTCAAGGTTAAAAATAATTTTCCGCATAGATGAATCACAAAGGTAGAAATGTCATTGATATAACAAAATATAACACAACCACAATCTTTTGGAATCTTTCATGACAAGCGTACAATTATGCTCCTGTATATAGATACCAGGTGTAATTTACCTATAAACCATACATCTATATCCATGTGTATAATACGATAAAAAGATCGATAACAACGTTTCTCGTATAATCTCTTATTCCCGATGTTACATGCAGGTCAGTATATGATATAGAGTTAAATTTTTATTTATGGCTTGGCTTAGCTTGACACATTATCTACCTACATCAATACTTCACATTGGCAAATTGAATTTTTTTCCCTGTTGCATCATAAACCGCAGGATAAATCTAGTAAAAAAAATCGAAAATATCGTTGAAAAGTTTGAATTTTTTGATACAAAAGCTTCACCACGTGTACTAAAAAACTCCATAAATGACGTACGATAATAAAATTCAGAAAAAAACATGAAAAATCAGATTTGACAAATTTTGTATAAAATTGTAAATATATATTGTATAAAAAAATATTAAATCGTGAATATCGCCGGTTTCTAACACGATTGTGACATTCGAAACTCTATCAAAGTGTTTCGATTTAATTTGATTACCGATTATACTCATTCACTGTGATACGTCAGAATGATAAATCAAATCGTTCCGCACTGTGCATCATTTTTACGATGAATATTGAAATCTCTTAAAGTTTCAAGTCTCATACAGGATGACGTTATTGTACACCGCACGTAGTTCGAGATAAGAGCTTGAAATTGAACTTCCAATGTGTTTGTTCCAAAACCCGTATCACGTGGAAGCTGTCGGGTGTTCGATGCATAGAGGAAATTAATGGATCGAACCAATTGATTTGTTCTTACCTTTTGATCTTTTCACATGATTTATTGAAAATCCCGTGAAATTTTGTATACGATTTTGTAGTTTCTATTGTATCGATTTATGATAGAAAGAATTGTTATTTTTTAATCAAATACAGTCACAGTCCTCGGCACATATGAACGAATACTTTTGCTTTTAAATGACGCAATCAATGATATTCCAATAAAAAATAAATATGGTAATCTATAGTACCATATTTTTACTGTGCGAAGATAACAAAACAAATGCAAAACTCTGAAATCGGTATGCGACTTCTGTGGAGAATAAAATGAATCAAATCATACTTAGTATATAACTCGAAGAAAAATATCATTAGAAAATCACCGCACGTTTTCAACCACTAGATGTTTGCAATACATTAACTGTACTGATATGCTGATACAAAGCAAATGCACCCACGCAAAGATGATCAATTTGAAATATTCGACGTCATAGAATTGCATTCTTCATGATGTTTGCAACATATTAACCAATGGATGGAAAGTGAATACGTTCAGTTGAGTTAAGTACTTACTGGTATGCGAATGAAAGTTGGTAGGATTCTAGTTTTCGTTACCATGCACATATTATGTGCGGTAATTCTGTTCTGAGATGAACGTTTGATATATCATTTGTTATGTACATCTCGCTGAATAATTCAAAGTATACTTTATCGGTCTGTAATCAGACGTTGAGAAGGAAAAACATAAAGAATTGAATAGCATTTCGAAGCATCTATACATTGCTATTCACGCGTTGAATGGTGTTTCAACTTTGAAAATGATGTTATTTCTTGAATATCCAATTAATTACATAAATGTCGCGGGTAAAATTGGTGTAAAAATCCTTTATCGCGTCGCGATTCAGTTCGCAGTAAATCAAAATAAATCATACGGTAAATTGAGTCTCTCAACGTCATTTCCAGTCACGTGACGAAAGTTGGCGAATCTCGAAACCCTCTAAATACGTGCAAAGTTTCATTTGAATCAGAATTCTCGAGTTTGCGATGTTTCCTTGTCAGTACAGAGATATGTATTTGAGAAATCAAATATTCATATCTTCACAATTTACATTCTCTCATGGATTCTTTTCTGAATAAAATCGTGGAAAATGTAGTCGCAGCGGAAAGTATTATATGGTCCGTGTAATATTTTCGAGAACATTTACATTACAAAAATTATATTTCTAAGGTTTCCAATGGAAATCTGTTAACAAAACTGAGATCATGGATCCATAATTATCGTCAACTTATAATTCAACGACGGGGTTTGAGAAAAAGATTTTCAAAGTTCAATTTGCAGGAAGAGAAGAATAGTACAATTCTTCTCCTTCCAGTTGACAAACAGAGGAAATGTTGATAGAAAATATAATAATTTTCCAAAATATTTGATGAACGATGATGGATTTGTTAACGAAGAGGATATTCCATCCCTAACGTGTATGGCAGAGTAGGCTGAGAGACGAAAAGACAGAGTAGAACCAATGCATGGCTGATGCAAGGTCTATCGTTCATACACACTTAGGATTGAATGGAAAATACAAAAAAAAACAGTTCGATTCAGCATTATTTTCCAGAATAACTCAATGGATTGTCGATTCACCAAATATCAATCCGTTATTTGATATTCCAAATTAACTTCGAATCTATTCCAGTTGATTTCTCAGCAGTTCTAAGAATGTATTCCATTCTCCTTTGTATGCTAAAATATTCATTCGACTTTTCGTTTTATTCCAACGGTCACGATCAAATTGATGTTTCCGTACAAAGCCATCATTAATTAAGGGCAAGATAACAGAAAATTATCTAAATTCGAGAATTTTATAATTAATATGCAATATGTTGTATTTTAAGCATTTCAAAATCCTCCATGAATTTTGGAACGTATTAAATATACACTGGTGATGATAAATATTATATCAATGCGGTCAAAATTAGAATCAAATCAATTGTTTGATCCCAAATTTCACTGAAAACGATGTGGAGCGATAATGAGTTCATATCGTCAGAATTTCAAATAACTCGAATACGAAAATTCCGAATGAATGGTGAGAAGATTCAATAAAATCATGTATGTATGGAATACCGATTGTAAAGAATTATATTGTAATTTTCGAGTACTCTGTGTGAAAATCCACGTAAATGGTGTTTTGATCAAGTCTTGTTGAATAGGGAAATTCATACCTCAAAAAAAAAGAATACATATGAATTACACAAAGATTATATAAAATCCTCGATAATGCACTTATTACATAAAGGTTTTATGAAATGTTCGAATATTTTTTATGCACTTTTCCACATTATACAGCAAAATTCTATACGTATGAATTTGTATTGGATCGATTCAATATCCTAATTTTCGATTATTATCGATTCAAAAACCAAAAGAAAAGAATCCTTGGATCACATCAAAATATATATAACACCAAAGCACGGATATCTGACCAAGTGAAAAAATTGAAACCATTGTATATATAAACTATATCGAAATCAATATAAATTATATATAATTTTGAGAATTCTCCCACTCAGATATTTAGACAAAATGTAATTCTTCTTTTCCCTCATCTTCGAGGCCATCGCCCTTCATAGTTTTTTTTTGCCCTAGCCATTCCTTTCCCTTCTTGTCTCTCTCATTGTTCTCTGTTCATTACTCTCTAGTTTCTCCAGATAGAATGGAGAACACTTGAACGCCCAACGTCCTTGACGGTCGTTGGAGAGAGTGCGCAATCGGTGCAACCGAACGAAACGAAATGCAACGTACAGTTTCGTATTGTCGTGTACATCATTATGCCAATGCATTGCAAGAAAATCCACATCTAAATACTCAATTTTCAAACTTATGTTACGCACATCGGAAAGAGTTGTCTGTTTCATCGAAATATGGTCAAAACCATTTATTTCGTTTTTAAATGAATCGATGCTTGACGATAAAGATGTTTTTCTATAGTCAAAATATATATTAGGTGTGCAAGTTGAGGCTCGGCTTTTTTTGTCAAATTCGATTTTATTAAAAAAATACTTCTTTCAAGAATTATCAATTAAAATATTCGCCGTTATTATCTACAGTCTTTTGCCATTTATCGGGTAGTAGATAAATGCCTTCACGATAGGAACTTGGTGGTTTTGAAACAAAATAGTTATCCAGCCATTTCCGGATATGCCGCATGAGGTACAACTTCCCAGCCTGAATTGAAGATGAGTTTCTGGGTTGGTTTTGCTGTATGTGGACGTGCATTATCATCACGTTTCGCCTTCCTTGCCCCGTAAATGGTCTTTTTTCTTCCAGAGCATCACTTATTTTGATCAGCTGGGTCCGGTAACGCTCAGCTGTAATAGTTTGGCCAGGTTCGAGAAGCTCGTGGTAAATGATTCCTTTCCAATCCCACCAGACACAGAATAAAACTTTCTTTGCATGAATATTCGGTTTTTCAACTGATGTAGATGGCTGGTCCGGATTAACCCATGCTTCTCTACGTTTAGGATTGTCGTACAAAATCCATTTTTCATCACTCGTCATGATTTTACGCAGAAAATTCTTCTTCTTGAACCGAGAAAGCAAATTCATGCAAATGGCAACTCTTTGTCTTTTATTTTCTCCCGTCAGTTCATGAGGAACCCATTTTCCTTCCTTTTGTATTTTTCCCGATGCATGCAATCGAAGTGAAATTGCTAGACGAGTAACTCCTAACTGTTCTGCAAGCTCTTCTTGAGTTTGACATGGATTTTCATTCGGTAAAACTTCAAGTTCTTCATCCTCAAATTTTTTGATTGCACCTGGACGTGGATCGTTCTCAAGACTAAAAATTCCATTACGAAATCTTGTAAACCGCTTTTTCACTGTTGAATGGCTCACAGAATGTTGACCCAATGTCGTATTAATCAATTCCATAACTTGAGCAGCATTTTTATTCATTTGAAAACAGAATAGAATACAATGGCGTAAATGTTGCTTATCGAAATCCATCTCATAAAATTGATACACAGGAAATTACTACTTGAAAATGACTGATATAGCAACTGTAATGTCCACGCTACATATATCCAAAATGGCGGACGAATTGGATGCGTTCAAATATTTTATTTCATGCAACCAACTTGAAGCCAAGTTTCAACTTGCACACCTAATAGTTTGTATAAATTTGGATAAAATATCGATCCAACCTTGATATATATTTTATACAAAAATACTCAAACTCTAAACATCGCCCGTCCTTTACACTTCATCAAAGCTTCAGTTAGAATTCAGAGGATACTTTCTCCATAATCACGAAATTAAAAGGAAATGTTGAGACAAAGAATTAACAAACCCATACGGGATGAATGTAAGATTCGTATATATAAATCATATTTCGCATAAAAATCGCATAAAAAATTAGTATAAATTTTCAATTCCATCATTTTTTTCATAAATGCACTGAGAAGAAGGTTTATTTATAGTTAACAAACGTACATTCGCTTATGGGGAAATAAATATTCGTTTGAATCAAATATATTCTGTTAATGATAAACAAGGGATATTTAGTAGAAATAAACGTTTGATAATGGTTAATAAAACATATGTGACAGAATCATGATACATTTGCGTGAAATAATTATTTATTTCCCCATAAGCAAATATAAGTTTGTTATAAATAACACTTTTTCTCAGTATGGTGCATGAAAAATAGAATTTCATAAAATCCTCAGCGAACGCAACTGCGCGGGTGTTTTCCGGGGCCAGCAATAGCGCTTTATCGGTAATTCAGAGCCATTAGCGGCCTATTAAAATACCAATAATAATCATTTGTAGAATGACTACGCGTTACTTTGATATTTCGAATTGTAGATTTTACGCTATGGATGGGAGAAATATCACAATTTATGACGAAAAAACAAGTAACTTCAATAACACAACATATTTTTTGAAAATATTAATTTAAAGGCTCGGAACGACACTTTGTCGCGTCATGCTATGAACTTTAACAATTTTCATCTTCCAAGTGTGTGTATGTTATATAATTGAAATTCACTGAGTTTTTAATAGAGTTTTGTTACCAGCATTGAGCCATGAAAAATCACATAATTTGTTCAAATTTGAGGAATAATTAGAAGACAATTTGGAAATAATTCACATAAACTTTGAAAAATTTCTATGGAAAACTTCACATAAATGTTATGGAGTACTTGGCACATACATGCGTTAGAAATTTTGTTAAATGATGGTAGAAATTCCAATTATTTTTTGAAGTGTACAATCTGAGACAGTGAAGCGTACATTCTTGAACAACGATTATATACGATTTGTTTTTGAATTGGTCAGTGAAACAACGAGCCTTTGGCAAAAAAATGCGTCTCGTTTATAAGATATTGAATAAAATCTACGATACATAGTGAGAAAGATCTCACACAATTCTCAAACATCTTCAGAAATGAGAATTTCATGTGAAACGAACCGAGAACATACTGTTTGAAGATACCAAAAAATTCAAACTATTTTCCTCCGATACGTTTTCAATGTAAGAGATCTTATCTTCCTATTCATCTCTTCAAATTTAGGTACAGCAAAATGAAATTGAGTGGAGACCATAGTATGTTCATTTTATGCGTTTGACATGTGAATCACAAATGAAATTTTCTACTTTCCAAATAAGAAGATGAGTAGAATTGAAGGAATAAAAATTCATTTATGTAATCAATAAAATGAACTACTTCCACCCTCCCCCCCCCCCCCCCCCTAAAGAATATTCTCTCGGATTTCAAACGAAGACTTTTCGAAGCAAATGACTGAAAAAGTGAAATTCAAATTCGTCCAATTACTGCACGAAGAATAAATTTTTCGCATTTTTTTTCTTCCCACGATGCAATCGCGATTACAATTCGCCATCCGAATCTTGACAATTTTTCGAAGAGAACTTCAACCAACTGTACCGTGAACAATGTCGCGTGATTGTGCATGATACCGAGGCGCCGGTCGGAGAATGCACTCGTGACACACACGTTATAATCGCTTACGTAATTCTCATACACGTAAGAAAGATCTAATAACGGTTTGAACGAAGAGGAGAAAGAAGAGAGGAGGAGGAAGAAACAGAAGAAGAACGAGAAGGAGTTATCTTCGGTCGTATATGTCGTTGAACGTTCGTCGCGTTTTTGGTCCCAGAAACTCTTGAGGCAAAAATATGTAAATGTATGCGAGCATATTTCGTATCTACGCATGACGTGTCACGTCTCACGGATAGATCATTGGCTTCGCTTCAAAATTTCTTTGCAGTCAGATCGAATGAAACCGATTTTAACCGAATGAAAATTTGCCACGTGATACGATGACCGGTAGAATGACTTAAATATCACTCTGCGATATTGTGATCGGTTAGTGTTACCAATTGGCATTGGAAATCTTTCAAATTGTTTGGTAATTCTTGAATTGGTGCAGTTGAACTTGGATAACCCAGAAACCGTTTTGACGTTTCAAGCCAAATTATAATTGGATTATAATGAAGAGGATTGAGAGAAAAAAAGGATTCGCTCTTTTAAGCAGCACAGAAGAATCTAAAAATAGTTTTGCATAGAGCATGAAATATTTATAAATATCCGTCAAAGATTCTTAGAGCATTTAAATAGGATTCCATATTTATTCTCGATTTTGTCGGAATAAATACAATCTGTTGACCTTATCGAAGTACAATCAAGGTTTCTGATCTCTCGTGGACCCATCTTTAGGAAGATCTGTAACAAAATTTTAATTTTCAATAACAAACTAGGTGACAAATTTAAGAAGTTGAGGTTCTTACTTACAAAACTGAAGATATTCAAAAATATGCAATGCGTGAATGAGTATGAATGAGGAAAAAATTAAAGGTGGTTCTGGCAAGGACAAGAGAACGTCCTGTTTGGATACTGCATGAGTAAACAAATTTATATATAAATTAAATATAATTTTAAACATTTTTCCACTTGACCATTAGTTCTTGAGGGGATACCAGCGCCGGGACATTAGCCAAATTTATTCTGACATTTTATTCAAAAATGAAGCAAAAAAATCAAAATATCGCTGTATACAGACCAACTTTATCAATTCAAGAAGATCTGTATAGAGCGATATCTTGATTTGATTGCTTCATTTTCGAATAAGATGTCAGAATAAATTTGGCTAATGTCCCGGCGCTGGTATCACCTTAATATGTGGGAATGTACTGGTTTTTTTTCGTTAAAACACATGCATTGGCATGGTCTTCGTTGCAAAATCTTGCAAAATCTTAGTATTGACTGTATCTATCACCTCCACCTTGATTCTTGTGAAATTTACTGGGCACCTGGTAGATGTGCACGATATTTCATAGAATCGATACTTTCTATAGAAACTTTGTTGAGTTTATATTGAATTTTATGAAATATCGATAAAAACTTGATACAAATTGTGTATAAAATATCGATACCATGGAATATCGTGCATCTCTAGCACCTGGTCAATTTAACAAGAATTCCGATGAAGGTGACAGATATCACAGGCCTACAAAATTGAACTTTTTGTTTGGTGCAACAACTGTATCATACTTTTCCGAAGTATTTTGGCGCGCTGAATCCGAATCTGGCTTCAAAATTGCATTATTACGTGTGGTTTTTGAGATATTTTAACGTCAAAGTGTGAAAAACACCGTTTTTCGACATATTTGAGATTACGTGACGTCAGAATGTAATTTTTTCTCATGAAACTAGTAGATGCACCTCAAAATATAATCCATCCCCTTCCGAATGCCGTTGAGTTTGCTCGAATATCTTTTTTTTTACTGTGACACGACAATTTGAAATTTGTGTGTTCATGGATTTAGTGAATAGGTGAAATAACACAATTTTCAAACTGTCGTATCTCAGAGAAAAAAAAAGATATTTGAACAAACCTAATCGCATTTGGAAGAGAATGACTCATATTTTGAGATAATTTGAAGAATAATTTGATAAAATGTTGTTAACGTGTGGAATAATTGAATAAACATTTGAGCAAACATTTTTTGCTGTCACAGATAAAAATTCGCTGTCGCAGCTAACAAGATTGCTGGCACAGCAAATAGTTCGCTGTCACAGCAAAAGGAACCCAGCAAAAGTAGGTTTCGCTGCCACAGCGAATTCCTTTTTCTCCGTGTAAGATATTTTGAAAGAATTGAAACAAAAAGTATTTTTAATTGTTTTCAAAGCGAGAATATATTGGGAAAATTGAAGTTATTTATGATTTTTCATACAGATTTTCGATTCGATACTATGAACCCTCTGAATATGAGCCGTTTTTTGTCCTCGCTATAAATAACTATGGGAATATTATGAAATAAAAATTTATAAAACTGACTCGAATGCATTGACCGTTTTTTTGTTTCTTCAATCTATGCGAATACATCATATGCATCACTTTTTTCTCCCATTGTATTGCATAATATGATGTCATGAAGTTAAAATAAGGAGACACTGTTCCGAGATGTAAGTAACACTTGTTGATCACTCATAGGGAGAAAAACTGACAATAACCAACTCCTCGCTTGCATGTGATTCAGCCAATTAATTTGTCGTGAAGCCTAATTTTGTTAATTGCGATAAGTAAGTCAAGTTTGGGTGGCTATGGCTATCAGCCCAATTGATTTTAGTATTCGATAATTGGCTGTAACGATCAATGAATTAGTGAAACTATATTTAGGGAAAGAGTTTATTAACTTCAACAAATGGGAATTATGTTCCACATACTACTTTATGTTGTACTAAAACAACGGGATGAAATAATGTTACAATTATGCACGAAACAAAAGATTAATTGAAATAACTATTCCCATGTAAGCATACAAGGATCCACTTTTTTTCGTTACAATAAGAAGTTTATTCCAAAAAATTTGTCAAATCAACGAAAAAAATCGTCATTCTAGCGAAAAAGAAATGGATCCATATGCGTTTACCAGTTAAGTAGTTATTTCAATTGATCTTCTTTTCTATTATGCATATCTACAAAGAATAAGTGAGTTCGCACTATAAATACGAGACATTGTACTAGTGCAAAGTTATAAAGTAATATTTCTGAATCAGATCTTAAGGGGTTATATCCCCCTTATTCTCTAAAAAAAAAAGCTTTTTCAATCATTTTTTTTCCGCATTTCTTCATGATAATCATGAATAACCAATACTGCCGTACAAAGCAAGAAAGCCGTAACTCAACTTTTTTGGAAGAAAAATTTTATTATGTCATCCAATGCAGTGAAGGTTTTTGAATGGAATGGTACATGAATCTCATTTTCGACAAAAAATTGAGTTACGGCTTTTTTGCTTTGTACAGCAGAATACACCAATCAATTGAGCAACTCTTCAGGAGTAGGAAAAACTTTTTTTATTGGAAATTTTTTGCAAAATGGCGACTGTACGAGCTTTTTGCTGCACTGAGAAAAAGGATTCGTTGACTCAAATGAGATTTGTTTACAGTAAATAAATCGTATATTTGGATACGAGCAAAGAAATATTTACTAATATTCATTTCATCGCATAGTTGTCGAATATACCACATATTTCTTTGAGTCAACTTCATACCGATTATGATTCGATGAATCTAAATTTGACGAGAATTCATATTCATTCACATTAACTTCAATCACTTTGAATCAAATGAATGATTTGGTTATAGTTAATAAATATGAATTTCTTGACTCAACACAATGTTTGGTTATAATCAATATGTCATATTTGTATGAAATGATACTTCTTGAAAATGCTCAACCAAATGCGTTGATTTGTCAGAAGGAAACCTTTTTCTCAGTGTGGAAACGATGGTTTGAAATCGGCAAGCAGCAGAAGAGTTTTCATCCGATCGACTTGAAAATTAAACTGTGACTTCATCGTGTGATTTTCTAGTGAAGTACACACGATCATAATTTTAAGAATTTTTTTCGCAAACTGGCGAGACTTTGAATAAAACAATCGGATCTTTGAAAAAAAAATCGACTTTGATTGTTCATAAAAAAAATCCTGTTGACCAATCGTGAAAATCGTGTGTACTTCACTAGATAATCACACGATGAAGTTACAGTTGAGTTTTCAAGGCGATCGGATGGAAACTCTTCGAGTTCTGCTGCTTGCCAATTTCAAACCATAGTTTCCAGCAAAACGCTTCTACAGCCGCCGTTTTGAAAAAATTCTCAATAGAAAAAGTTTTTCTTACTCCTGAAGAGTTGCTCAATCGATTGGTGTATCGGGTGTTCATGATTATCATAAACAAATGCTCAGAAAAAATTTATTGAGAAAAGCTTTTTTTTCAGAGAATAAGGGGGATATAACCTCTTAATAAAATAATCGATATTCAATAATCACCTCCTTCACAACTACTTTTCGCTTTCTATACAGTTGGAAACAAAATGATTGTAGCAACAATTTTCTGCAGCTTTGTTGTATTCGAAAAATATATGAAATCGACTCAACAATGATAAAGATTCGATCCTTCAGTTGCATCAGTTATTTTTATCAGAATCACGTCATCAATATGCATGTTGACATAAATTACGGTTTGTGAGAATCATTCAAAATGCAAAGAATAATGCCACTCCTTTCCTATGTCTGTACAATTTTATTGACAGAATTTGGAATTTGATGTCTGTCTACTTTGTTGCTTACAAATTATCTTGAATAATGAAGTTTTTTATTTTTTAATACCAAAACTTGACTCGAACGAGATGGGTTGTGAATTGACCCAAACGAACACGTACTCGATGTGGTACTACTTTTGATTTTGAAAAAATTTATAAGAGAGGATACTACACAGAAAAAAGTATTTCTTCGGATCTATGAAATTGTTATTCGAATAGGTCCAAATATATATTCCTTTGACAGAAATAATTTGGTCCATCATTCAAACAACAAAATTCTTTGTATCAAAGAAATATTTATTTTTGTTGAAGATACATTTATTTGGACTTATTCGAATAACAATTTCTTAGATTCAAACTTGAAGCAACTGAATTTGTATCTAACTCAAAGGTACTCGACTAATATTCAAATTCCCGTAGGAAAATATTTCAACAAACAAATCGTTTCAAACTTGTACACGGAGAAGAGTAATTAGCTGTAAGATGTACAGTCATTTTTTCAACTCCTATAGCTGAATTTCAGCTGCTGCAGCAAAATTTTTAGCTCCATCGACTAAATTTTAGCTAATGCTGCCAAGAAATTTCTCAAAATTGTTTTCCGTGTAACATGTTGCATTACGCAAAATTTTCCAACGAAGTTTAGACGTTGGATTTGTTGAATTCCTCCGTCCTTGCGGAATTCCCTCAAGTTTTTCATATTGTTCCCCATGTTTTTTCCTTTATCCTTCTCCTAAAACATGCACGAAAATATGAAAATTGTGCAAGTCAGAAGGAATGAACATAGAAAAGTTTATATCGGGTCCACCATCGGATATTTATTATTTCATGGTAAGGAGGAGTGATGTAATGCATATGAAGTATATATATTGAAATAAACGTATAGATATAAAGAATTATAGATAATAAAATCTTACTGCATGAGATTTCAGAAATCTGGCACAATTCATACATGATTAATTATCAAAGCAACAAAATATAATTCATCCATGCGAATATTCGACTATTAGAATTCTAATACCATATGAACAATACGTGTCAATAAATTCATCGAAAAGGATAACTTTCGATCAACACTTCAAATCCAAATCCAGATTAAAACCTACGACTACTCATCTTTCATCTCATTCTTCATGAAATTCTTTTTTCCTTCCCAACGATACCATACGCTCAAAACGAATTAATGAGACTGTAATTGCTATATTATAAAGCAATCAGATATTATCTTGAAAATTATTCATCATATATTTTGCAATGTAATATAATATGCGTGCGTGCAGGTTTTAATGAATATCCTCCCCATAAAGCGTATGTATATGTATATAGAATGAATTATAAAAAAATCCGTCAATACATATACACATGTGTATATGAGATTTGCAAAATTGATAAGATAAAGTCAAGGGAATGTCGGTCGATTTTCCCGTCTCTTTCGGCGGCCTTCGGTGTCTTTAAAACCGATGAAAACCGAGTGCGCTGATCTACTTTTGTATCCAGAGTCTGGGTGTGGTAGGTAGGTAATGCACAAGGTTGACTACATTCACGCTGACGCCATTATTTTCCCGCTCTTTCGATTCGATTCGGAGCAAACCTGAGAGTCGAAAGAACTTAACTTGTCGAGTATCGAAATTGTTCCTCACTGCTACCACTGCTGTTACCACTATCACCCACTGTCGCGGCCGCCGCCGCCGCCGCCACAATCACGTTACCGATGGAAAAAAGGAACAAAATCATACAAAGTGGAATTCTTGAGTGAAATGTGATGGAAACGACAAGGAGTAGAAAAAAACTGTGGAGGTTGAATCAATTTATCGATTGATTTATGTAATCATTACAAACTGGGGAATTAGTAAAAAGTATAGAATGTGGAATTTTATGTAAATGAAGTTGCTTTATTAAACATGTTACTTTCGCAGCTAAGAAAAACTGCCTAGTCGGAATGAGAGAGATGAACGTATGTTCTTATAAAAATCAACTTTTGACAGCGGAATAAATTTATGAATACAAAGATTGAGAAATATTCTTAAATAATATGACGATTTCGATGAAAACTGCGAATTTTTTGTCATATTTCGCAGCGTTATTGGGAACAACTGTTTGTTATAAAATCAATTCTTTCTATTCAAAGAAAAAAACTCATAAGAAATTCCAAAGAAATCCATTCATTCCCATTAAACGTGCAGATTTCCGATTCAAATTCAATGGGTTTTAATTGGCTTGAATCGGAAATTTGCGAGTTTAATGAGCTTCTTTCATCCAGGGGTGATATACACGTGCTGTTTGTTACAAAACCTTATAACAAACATTGATGGCTTCCCGATCCTACCCGTCATTTATTCAATACCTGATGAAACACTAGAAAAAAAGTGTGATATGACTTTCAAATTTCTCAAATTCAAGTGTAGTGTAATACAGCCAACTTCTTGTACCCAGTCTTGTTCGTTTAAGATTAAAAATCACAAGAAAAATTATTTGACTTTCCTATGTTCCCACTCCTGCCGAAATCGCTTGCCATTCAACAGATTTTCTTGATCTTCATGCACGCACCTTGTACAATAGCGATCAGGTAATTGACATGAAAGTTTCCATAGAATCGATACCACGATATTTATATATGAAGTATGGCATATTCCTGAATCAAACAGGGATGATTCGATAATCGATTTTAGAAGAAAACAAACAAATATGAGGGAAACAAACAAACATCGCTCCCAGCAATTCGATCGAATAAACCACAAGATTTATACGTGGAAAAATTCTTCCTTCCCCTCCTCCCCTATATCCATTCACCGTAAGATTATTGAAAATTATTTTCGAAACCAGAGATATCAGAATAGAACCATATTCATTCATCGTGGTTCGAGCGTGTGCAAGTAGAAAGAAAACACAGATTCATGAATAAATATTCTGATATAAAATACATTTGACCTCAAGCGAGAAAGAAGATGATTACGAAAGCAGATTGTCAAGTGCGTGTCAAGCACACGTTTTCCCAAGATGAGGCCAGAAACAGTACATCCTCTCAATCGAGAGATAGCCGAGACTTTGCCATCTGTAAAAGACAACACACCCGTTCTAGGTAACCGGAAAAGAATGCGGATTGTATTTTGCAATGTACACATTTTACACGTGCGCTTATATATGTACGTGTATACATACGTTTGTGTGTTTGGAACACAAATAGTGGCTGTCAGTGTCCTTGCTTTACCAACCAATGGGTCGATAAAGACTCGTAAATAATTAAGGAAAACATCTTGTAAGACTCACTATACTATAGAGCTGTCGTATGTCACCTAGTCTTGCAATGTAATTTCGCACCTACATAATAATTTATAACATAAAATGAATATCGATCGAATTTATACGGCCTTGATCCTTTGCTTTGTTCCTCCATAGTTGATTTTTCACCTCTTATCGACGTCTTGGCAGGATTGAAGAATTGATTGCGTTTCCACGTACTCTGAGAAAAATTCATTTCCGAAGTTTCTACTCTTTTCAGAAAACTTATGCAAGGAATTTTCATTACATTATAATTACTGTGTAAGTTTTCTTGAAGTAGAAATCCGCTTTGAAAGAAGAGTACTGCAACTCCAATGAGAATGAAAATTCTACTTCATAAGAGTGGATTTTCACTTTTCAGAAACACTTGACATTCGCACAATTTTATCACAATTCGAGATACTCATATAAACTTCGGTCAGTGCGTTAATTTTGACGTAATCATCATTTTGCAATGTACGAGAAATGACGGTCGTATGATATCAATACACTGCAAGAAAAATCTACGGAAAAATTCAAAAACTCTGCCAATTGGCACATGGCTTCCTCGTTTGTGTTGAAAAAAAGAATACATGTTTTCTTTCCCTCTCCCGTTTTTTTTTAGAGAATTAGGTTGAAATTTATATAGGGCTGCGATCCACCCTGCATAAAGTTGTGGTGAAAATTTCATGAAAATTGGATGATAGGAACGGAAGTTATCCGCATGATAACGATGTTTACGAAATTTTCAAATTTTGTTTCGAAAGCTCAGTGCTCGCCACTTTCTTCCTTCGATTCCGATTTGTTTTGAATTCACACCATACAACTAACCCCCCGTAAACTGATTATACTTCAAGTTTCATGGCATTTGGATGATACCGACATGGGGAAAGCATGCTTACAAAATATTGTCAAATAATGTGAATCGCGAAGAAAAAATTTTCCACAGTTCTCAATCGATTAGGATGAAACTCATATGGGACCAATATCGGATCATCGCTAGGACGTGGTATGAGTTTTATTGCAATCGGATAATAGGAACGGAAGATATGCGTGGTCGCAGAATAGTTCACATCCCCATGTTGACCCTGAGAAATTGAAAATGAAAAACATGAAATTTCATGTAAAATACGGAAAATCTCGGTACAACGGCAATTTTTCTATATTTGAATAGTAAAAATTAACCATGTACAGAAATTTCTCAGTTCCATGGTACAGGTAGAGGTGGACTCGAGACTCTTGAGCAATATTCAAGAATAGTTAATATCATTCAATTTTATGATCTTCGAAGATAAACCTGCATATCAAGTCAAACGTGTGCATGGAATAGTTGGAAATGACACGTCTCAGAGGGTGAAATTGATTGCATCCAGAACATAAAACCATCTTTTTCCGCTCAAGACCAAAACAAGACGAAACAAGACCTTTTTCGAGAGTGCAACAGTTTTGAATAAACTTCAGGATTCGGAATAAAAAAATTGTCTTCCATCTCATTCTTCAAATAGTTGTACATTGACGCAACGAATCTTGCATCGAAACTGGTAAAATTAGGTTTTGTTGGTTTTACTCGAGAGTCTCGAGTCCATCTCTACATACAGGAAAATCTTAATTTTTTTTAGCAGTGTGAATAATCGATAAAACCGTGAAATATCAAAATAGTTTGACCTCTTTGAGAATTTAATAAATTAATAATGAGAAAAAAAAGAGTACTTTTATTTCAACATGTGATATATATTCAGAGAAATGATGATGGTTCTACAATAATGACGGATTCCGGTAAAATGATTCAAATATTTTTAATTCGAATATCAAATTCCTAGGAAAAAAGGAAATGCCTTAATTGAAATGAATAAGCGATTTAATTTGAATTTTTGATCAAACTTACTATTCTCGATAAAATGATATAACATGTTTTTTCATTTAAATATAACTCCGATTATAGATCAGGAATGAACATTGGTTGAGTTCAATTACGCCTTTATGTTTTGAAGTTACTGTACTGTGGAAAAACCGGTGTGGAATTTAATACCGAATACGCTAATATCTTTCACGCTGGTGTACGATTACATTCACAGCTCATCCTGTTGGTATCGATCAACAGAGTCGAATATTTCAACAGTACGTGAAACTTGAAAAATTACAGTAAGACCTCTCAATAAGAACGCCCGCAATAAGAACGCTTCCCCGCTTTCCGCTCGTGGGCCATCCCCCACTCCAATTACCGGTTCTGAGCTTAAATTACATTTGTGGGTGACCTCTCAATAAGAACGTTCAGTCTTAGAGAGTTGAACAGTCAAAATTTAAATAAAAGCTCAGTATTTTCAAGTTATACATAATTGAATACTTCTCTTTTTCCTTCATTTCAATGAAATTCAATATTATTTGAATATTTATAAAACGAAACTCTTTAATTACCCTTGAAAATAATAATAAATATATTAATATAAATTTTTGATTGATAATCATGAATATGTATATTTCGGTCTTTTTGAAAATCATTTTAAACTGCGATGAGATGGGACAGAAATTCTTTGAGGATCCCTCATAGCAAAATGTGTCTCTGGGCGTTTTCTGAACGTTCAGAAAACCTCCCCTACTTTTTTTAAACCTTCCGTAAACGTTCCAGTGGTACGTTGTGCTGTCCGGGATGTATTCAAGTGAAAAAGAATTGTCTTTATTAGGAGTAACAAGGGTGACTTCTGGAGCTAAAACAAAAAATTTGTGACTCTTCAGATCCCTCTTTCACGAACATATTTAATATTCACACCATTGTTTGATAGTTTTAATACAAAACTATTTTTGTAATCAATATGTATCGTCAGGTCAGCGCAACAAAGAGTCTTTTTGCGAGTGAAAGCAAGAAAGTGTTTTCTAATGTTTCAGTGCAAACGTTCTTATTAGGAGGTCGCAACCTACAATGTGAGAGAGAGAGACAAAAACTCAGTAATTGAGTGCGAATGTAGGGTTGGTAGGGGAACCCTGATTCTTGGAAAAACTCTTCCCCTTGGGGGCTTTTGCGTTCTTATTGAGAGGTCTTACTGTATTCCTTAATGAATACCCTAATTATTATTCAAAAATTTCATGCAACGTCATGTTCTAACCAGTTAATAATCTCTATGGAATGAAAATGCTATAAAATAAATTTTTAGAATTGAGGAGACATTCCAATGTGAAAGTCGGAAAAAAAGCATATTTTGAAGATTTTTTTTCTCGGGAACTATTAAATATAATCGAAGAAACTTTTTTTCCTTTCAAAGGTTTAATCAAGGAGAGTTGAAAACAATTTTTGTTGCTGATAAAAAATATTTGTTCATGTACTTATAATATAAAATACGAGTGTTGGAAAAAAAAGAAATTTCTGTCTGCGGGGATGATTCCGGCTCTCCTAATGATCTGAAACAGAAAATTCAAGAAGTTTCTTGATCTGTGCTATCGCCTCTATCGCCCGTACCTTGATTATTTTATTTTACTAAAAATTAACCAAATGGCGGCGGTTCTTGCAAAAGTGTACAAAAAACACCTTTTTGCGTCATAAATCAGGTGGAACTGGTATAAGTTAAAATCAAAATATCAACAAGTTTGAGGTATGAACGATAGCAACGATAGTATTGAATATCGTGTTGAAATTTGAAGTCGTTACGATTGATTGTTTTGGAGAAATCATCCCCGCAAGATAATCCATCAAATAAAACCGTTCCAGAACTGGAACGTGCGCTGTTTGAGCCTCTTGTTTGAAGCGTTGCAAGACAGAAAACACCTCAACCGAGTGTAGGATATCAATTTTATGGGTAATAACTATCGAAAAATTCTCCAAAAAAGAATTTGAATTTTCCAACTCATCACATTGGAATGTCATCTTGAAGATTGGAAAGATTGCTTCAATTCAATTCAGGATTTAAATATAGTTGTCCTCGAAGAAACAATTAGTTCAAAAATGATTCAAAAACAACGAACCTCGAACCTCGATATTCATAATCGAGAGTATATCCTCTTGAAAATCTTCATGCGATATCAATGACACATTTGAAGAAGAAATTCTATTTGACACCTCTCTTTCTTCTATTGAAAATAATTCAAAATAATTGTAAACAAGGACATGGGCCTCGAGGACGACAAAATGAAGGAAAACCAGATTCTATGTATAATCGACATATTAATCCTTCGTAAGATTTGTGTCTCACCAAGATGAGATCAGTTCAGTATCAGAGGAAAAAATGTTCTGTCTACCACAAACCATCGTCTCATTGAATCGTTGAAACAAACAAGTATACTTACATACTGCTCTCGATAAAATGAATGTCCATCATTTATCCATGTCAGATGCAATTCTCATTCATTCGAGATCAATAAAGTTTACATATTCGGTCATTATTAAGAACTTCTTTCACAGCTTTGATAATATCACAGTGATATAGCGTCACGTTACGACAAAAATTTCTTGTTTCAATGAGAAAAAAAATGATTTCAAGGCCCAGCCTGATTTGTGTTTCAGTTGAATATCACAAACTTTCCTCTAGCATTTATATACTGGGTGATTCAAAATTGCCGTACACTTTTCTGAGAACAGATTCTTGATGGAATTCTGAAAAGATTTTGTTCCGGAATATTGAGATCTGATCCTCAGATCTGGAGATATGGGTATTTTTTAATTTTTTGAAAATACCTCAGAAGTATCATATTTCTGACTTTTGAATCCAACACCATTCTCTAAGTCAGATCGCGGGGTATCCCTGGGAAAAAAAATAAATCTAATTTAGCTTCCTTCGTTGTGGAGTTATAGCGGTTTGAAATTCTTTGTATTCCAGCCAATCAGAATTCAACAACTTTAAATCGCTATAACTCCACAACGAAGGAAGCTAAATTAGATTGATTTTTTTCCAGTGACACCCCGTGATCTGACTTTGAGAATGGTGTTGGATTCGGAAGTCAGACATATGGTACTTCCGAAGTATTTGGATTTTTCAAAAAATTAAAAAATGCTCATATCTCCGGATCTACGGATCAGGTCTGAATATTCCGGACCAAAATCTTTTCAGAATTTCATTAAGAATCTGCTCTCAGAAAAGGCGATTTTGAATCACCCAGTATTTTCTCAGGGCAAGACAGAAGAAATATATTCTTATTATTAATTTATATCATTCAGATAACTGTTTGTCTAAATGTAATCAACTAGAAATCGTATTTCATTCTTAATCTGAGGAACGGAAGCGAGTATTATCGAATTATAAACAAGGTGTGATAAAAGATTACGGACAGTGTGTTTGCGAATTTGACACCAAAAATTGTTTCATTCGTTTCACACCAACCCCAAGAAAACTGAAATGTTCAAGAACGCTCATCATACCCAAAAATAAACCACGGGCATTGGAACATTTATTGAACGGTTATTGAATGTGAATTCATCTAAAATGAACCTAAAATCGATGTGTTCTCTTACACGCAGAAAAATAATTCGCTTTGGCAGCTAAAAATGAGCTGCCATAGCGAATTTTCGTGGTTGATATTTGGATAGCGAAAAGAATAGCTATGATAGCGATTTTTCTTCGCAATCAGTGTTTCGTTGTACTGGCTTAAAAGAATCGCTAAAAGAACAACCAACCGAGTGAAAAAAAAACTCATTGGATAGGGGAGGGTCGATTCCGCAATCTTTCGGTTACTAACTCAAGCTGCTAGCGCTCGAGCCACCCTACCGATCGAATTTTTCTTGTTCTAATAATACATATCCCTGGTTAAAAGAACCCATTGATTCTGACCAATTCTCATTAAATTACAATTAAACGTGGACAATGTTCTGACCAAATCTCACCGGTGATTTTTTAATGAGATTTGGTCAGAACTTTCATGTGAATCTCGTTGAATCTGGCCAAATCTCAGTAAATTACGATTAAACTTGAACAATGTTCTGACTAAATCTCATTGAATTTCATTTGTCAGATTCAATGGATTCTTTTAACCAGGGATAGCTTCAGCGGAATGTTTCAAATTTAATTTTGCAAAACTGCATGTAAACAAATAATTATTCTAGAAGTTAAATATTTCGTTATTAGGGTTGTTGAACATTTTTTGAACCTCAAAATGTCTATGCATTTCTCAAATGGTCATCGAATTCACATTGAATGTTTAGCGGCCATCTTATTCTCTTTGGGTATGTACTACAGCTACAAAAATCGCTCCACTAGCAACATTTCTTTTGCAATCATTTTTCGTCGGTGCACGAAAGCTATCTTAGTACATATAGCTACAATGATAGCTGCAATAGCGCAATGCACTCAGCACACAGGTTTTTGCTGTCACTGCGAATTCATTTTTTTCCGTGTAGGGAAGGGCTCTAAATATTCCCAGTTGGAACCCACTTATACTGGATATTCACCGAGCTTACACTCACTTGCCGGGTAGAAATTTCTCCGACTGAAAATTTGGACATTCCCTAGTAGAATAGTGTAATCATTCACGGGTATGTAACGCTTGTACTAGCGAAAAACTAGCCAACTCGCCAAGTACTTACGAGGTACTCCCCAGTCTGTAAACGGAGAAAAAGGTATCTTGAAAAATACAATAATTCATGGATTTTTGGCGTTGGTCCAACTCGAGTCAAGATATTTTCACATGAAGATACCTCTAAAAGTACCATAATGGCTGGGACTTTTATGAGGAAGATACCATACTTCTTTATGAAAGTCCAAGGAATTATGGGACTTTTAGAGGTTCGTTCACGTAAATATTTCGACTGGGGCCTTGCCAACGCCAAAAATCCATAAATCATGGTATTTTTCAAGATATCTGTTTTCTCAGTGTAGTTTTTCATTAGTGCAGGTGTAACAAGCTCGTGAATGACTAGTCCATTTCTACTAGAGTCCAAGGCACTGTCTTGGCTTAGACTACACAGAAGAAAAAGTTGTTTTGATTCCACACCCATTGTCTCGTATATAACGGGAACAATATTGGTCTTGCCCCAAATCCATTTGCTTCGAATCAAGAAAATATTGTTCCATTTTAAGAGAAATTTAAAACCTAAGTTTGAACCGAAACAATATTTTCTTGATTCAAAGCAAATGTATTTGGGAAAAGACAAATATTTTTTTCGTTATATATGAGACAATGTGTGTGGAATCAAGACAACTTCTTTTTCTGTGTATACATTGTAGAAGATAATCAGAATTCTCCTAGACGCAGGAATTGGAAAATCCCGTTTATGGGATAGGGAATCAATTTCCGATCCATGCATATGAAATTTCCCATAAATTAAACTGAAAATTCCAAAATTTGTGGGATATTCATTATCATTTTCCAGTAAATTTCCGGTAAAATACAGTAAATTCCTCACGCATGTATGTGTTGATTACTTCCGAACACTTATGTGAAGTTTCCCATAGAAATTTCTTACAGTTCATATTAAGTGGGGCCCTCACTTGGGCCCTATAACTTGAGAATGAGGGTAAATTTTCTTAAGAGGAAGCAATCAAAATTTTTAGTCAGATTACCAAATCTTCAAATTACTCTCAAGGGCTTTTGAATTGCTTTACAATAATTAATATTCAATTACAATATCAGGTTGTTGAGATTGAGCATCATTCAAAACAATGAACATGATTTCCAGTTTTCAAAGCAGTTTTCTTAGTTTTCATCAATCATTTGACTAATTATTCTTTTCAAGATCAACAATTACAACTAATAAGAAATACTCGACCAGTCGCAAAATAAAATAATAATGACGATAGCACTCCCGATCGATACTTCTAGAAGTCGTAAGAGCAAGTTCTTGCATAACACCTGTTGCTATGACATAATATATAGCGGTTATTTCTCTCAAATGAGAAAGGAAGATGGAGTATGTAGTTCAATTGCTGAAATTCAATTTAAAATTTGATGTCAAATTGTCATTAATTTCAGAAGAAACTACTGCCCTTTAGATGAATTCCATCAAGCAAAGTGGACTAAAGATTGATCTTAGTACTATGTGTTTTCTAAAACATTACACATAAACTCGAAAACAATTTTACACTGTCGAAACTTTGATTCTTCACCATTTTCATTTATTTAAGAGATTCATCTGGTGGAGGGGCTGTGTTTTGTCTTTTTTGGGGACTTTTCTTTTAGGATTGTGAGAAATACATTTTGTTGCAACTTTGACATCATATTTATTTTGTATTTTAAGAATGCTGATGAATTTTGAAAAGTTTATGAATCGCCAAAAATCCGCTGTAAAACACTCTGACGACATCCTTGTAAGAAGAAACCGATGATCAAAATATCACAGCATGGAGAAAAAACATTTGCTATCGCAGCAAATCGAGGTATTGAATATACAGTAGCAAACATTTCTTGCTGTCACAGCTAACAAGATTGCTGTGATAGTAAATAGATTGCTGCCACAGCAGAAAATTTGTTGCTGCAGCAAAAAGTACCCAGCAAACCCTAGTAGAAATTTTGGATGGGAAAATACCAGGGCCTGACGAGGCATGCCTGATTTCTTATCAGGTCCTCATCAGGTTTCGTTACGGTTTTCCCTATTCCGCTCGATTTTATGGAAATCTCATCGGAACCCTATTGTACCCCTGCGTTACAACCCTATTTGAATCCTATTAGGGAAATTAGATGAGTCCCTTGTAAGGGCCTAATTAAAAATAGGGAACGCCTGGTCAAAGTTCGACAGGGAAATCAGATTTCAGTGTCAGAACGAATTCTTTTTTCTCCTTGTGAAAGTTATCAATCAATTCCATTCAAGTTTTACACGCATCTTCTGTATACGCCTAGGCTTTTGTCTATATTTTTATATAGTTTTTTCAATTGTTCAAAAGTGACCGCAAAATCCGAGTTTAGAGTTGAATTGCTTCTGAAGAATACCTCATGTCGATCATTTGCAAAGGAATACCATTTCCCGGTGAGCATAACATTAATTTTTGAGATGAAGAAATCTACAGAATCGATAGATTCTTGTTAAAATGGATTCTTTTCTATGAAAAACCTATCGAGGTTTATTGATTTTTATGAAATCTTGATCAGAATTTGATACTACTTTACTTTTAAAACCAGTGTTATGTTCACCAGAAATTTGTATACCCTCGCAAATGAACAACAAAGAGTATTTTTTAGAATGCATCCCAACTTGAAACCCGTGGTCCCAGAAAATACGCGCAAAAATACTCTTTTTTGTGGTCACGCTTTAAATTGCAAAAAACTGCCAACAATGGAACTGTTTAAGACTTCGGCAAAAATTGAAATTTCTATTTTTCATCCTAGAATAAACTGGAGATCCGTAATCGTAGACATTGTTCAATCATTTGTTTTTTTACACGAATGTCATTGGGATGCTCCACGAGGTATTGGTGGGGGTCATATAAAATAGTGGAAATTTATAAATACTCTTCAAAGATGAATTGATATGATGTAAAAGTTTCAACAAAATATATTCTTTAGATTTCTAAAGAAAATTCTCAAAAAAGACTTTGAAAAACAGGTTGAATTTTAATATACTCTCTGAATCTTTTTAGAGTGAAAATACTGCAATTTTGTCAAGAGTCTGAAATTCCGATTGATAAAAATGGCAGTTCATCATAATTTCTGAAGCAAAATGTCACTTGCTAAAAGAAGAGTGGGTATTCACTCCTATAGAGTGAAATCTCACTCAAGATGGACGATCTAAGAACCCCACAAACAATCATTAACGGCGTTTCAATGGGCCGCTGATGGCCTTGCAATGCCAGTGAGGAGCCGTCATTGGCCCTTTGAAACACCAGCAGTCGTGTTTGCTGGGAAGAATCGATTCTTTTTTATACAATGTTTATCGAATGACAATCGAAATTGAATAAAAATCAAGAAAACCTCAAAAAATTTTATATGAATTGAAATTCGATAAAATTTGTATAAAAAAGAACCGATTGTTTTTGGATCGCTCATCTCTGAATTTCACTCTCAAAGAGTGCAATGTTGACTCCACTTTGAAGTTGTAGTGTTTTGATTCTATGAAGAGTTAATAGTCCTTTAAAAACATATTCTTTCCCTCGTCACATTTTTAAAGAACCTAGATTGTCAGATCTAGACATGAGAACTCATACTTCCAGCCTTGCTGATTGGAAAATTTGATATACATTGAATGATATTATGCATAAAAGAGGTTTTTGAGAGATTCTTAAAAATTAATCTAATTGCAGTAACTCTATAATGCGAAGTGTTCTCACAAGATCAAATCGTCAGTCTGAGATTTAATTACACACATGAATTCAAATCCTTATTATTATTCTATAATGTTTCGAAACCTCCATTAAGTAGAAAGAAAAGTGAGGGAAAGGAATTTTATTCAACACAATCAATTAATCCAAACAATAACTAAAGACAATGACCACAATTCTAATGATGCAACCAAAAGATTTGACAATTTTATTGAACATTGCCGTGATGAGTTTCAATACGTTTTCTTGAATTCAATTCACGATTGCTTGTAACAAACAGCTGCTATCAGATATTCGATCGAAACTAGGGAAGCTTCAATGACATAAGATAAAGGAAGGTGGGACACGTACGTTAGAACGGTAAAGCTCGAAGATCAATAAAAGTATCATTGATTAATTCCTCCTTTATTTCATCGATTCAATAAAAATCTGGCACAGTTCTGTTGACTTTGATCACAGTTGGAATTGTAACAATCAACATATCTGAGATTTTATGTAAGAATTAGTATGAGTATCAGTTATACACGGAAAAAAATAATTAACTATTCTTTGAATAGCTAAAAATTGGCTACAAGAGCTATTTTTTAGTTGTCATAGCCACTCACTTAACGATAGTAGCAAGAAATGTAACTGTCGCAGCGAAAATTTAACAGCTAAATTATTCACCTATCCAAATACACGGAGAAAAATAAAGTTTTACAAATTACTACATTCCTACTGAATTGGCAGGATAACAGAAAATATCATTGTTATTGACATAGAAGTGTAGTGAAAATGTATAATTTATCATGAAGAAGTTTGCACGCTCGTACTAAAGAATATTTTATTAATCATTCATTTTTACTACACTGTCTATCAATAACAGTGATATTTTCTTATATCCTGCCAATTTGGCAGAAATGTAGTCATTTTCAAAAATTTATTTTCCTCTGTGTATGAATCACAAAACCTACTGCGGTAGCTAAAAAAACAGCTACGGCTGCAATTATTTTAGCTACAGCGATGAAAAAAGGGTGCTAAAAAAGTGGGTCGCTACCACAGCTATTTTTCTTCTT
This sequence comes from Gonatopus flavifemur, assembly GCA_018340375.1. Classification (NCBI taxonomy): domain Eukaryota; kingdom Metazoa; phylum Arthropoda; class Insecta; order Hymenoptera; family Dryinidae; genus Gonatopus; species Gonatopus flavifemur. The sequence goes on from JAFFJZ010000005.1 coordinate 24,510,059, forward strand.
CCGTGTACAAAAAACCAAAAATGAGATACTATCTATCTATCTACTTATGCATCTCTTCTATATCCATAAAAGTCAACGATTTGTAAACCCATATGTGTACTTCAATCAACATACCTTATTGATCTCTACCTTCTTTCTTCATCCTCTTTATCTTGTACCATGTTGCATCCTCTTGACCTTCTTCCGTCGCAGTACACACACATCAAACTACTTGTAATATACTTATAATATGAGTCGCATTTGATGCGAATTACGTCATCAACGCCTCAACACTTTTCCCTTCCCTTCGAATATCTCCTATGGAAGAGCCGCTTCATCTGCTCATCAAATATGTTGAGATGCGCACTATGAGGTTTTGAAATGAACAGGAGATAATCGATTTCGATGATTTCCGAAGCAATATTGGTTCGATGGCATATTCTATTCGATACAAGGGATAACGGTTTGAATAATGATCTTTCGAAAGACATAAAGCAGTTGGTCTATGTAGCCAAAAAAGTTTTCAAACTGCATTTTCACACCGCGTTTGGAACATATTTTTAATACATTGATCTTTTGTATCGAAATGCACTTGGTATATTTTGTTTATTTTTTCAAAATGTACACTGTAAAAAACATACTTTTAAAACTGTCAAAGAAAGTTGGGCAGTTTCTTACACAAACTTCCTTTGGAAATTATCGTAAAAAAGTTTGTAAATATCCAAAAAGTTTAATGATTTTACGGAGATTTTTGAAACTTCTCAAACATTTGATTGTCAATCTACGAAGAAATTTCGAAAATTATTTTTCCAAAACAAGGTTGTAAATTCCCAAGCATTTTTGTTTGGACTTCAACAACTTTTTTTTACAGTGTATCTGCAAAATTTGACATACGAATCTTCAATTCTGATCCCGAGTCGAAAAATTTGGACTGTTTTTGTCCTCATATTCCGTTTTTGGACTGATTTTGTCCTGATTGTTGAATAAAATCAGTGTTTTTCATGATTTAAGTCTAAATTTCTCCTGAATCACTTTCATTCGTTGGAGGATAAATTTAGACTAAAATTATGAAAAAGTACTGTTTTTATCCGCATTATTCAACAATCAGGATAAAATCAGTCTAAAAATGAAATACGAGGACAGAAATCGTTCAAATTTTTCGAACCGAGATAATGATTTGAAATACATTCTCAAAGGTTTCTATTCACATGAGAAGGGAAGACACATATCGAGTGTTTTACCATAACGGTTTATAGCCAAACAACGGGTCATTGAACACATGACATCGTCAGTAAACAACCATCAATATTCATTTCCAAATATCAATGAAATTTGAAGTTGGATGGTACCATTATCCATATGAAAACGTATATAAAACTGCGTAAAAACACTCAAGTTTGATCAGCTGAAGTAAAGAAATTGACAAAAGTTGTATTATATTTATTACCTAACTCAGCCAACTCTTCAATATTCGATTATTTACTCGACACCAGGTACTGTAATTAAACAATAATTTGAGAAGGAAGAGAATATCATATCTGATCGCTCCACTTGTTGTTTAATTGCCGTGGAAAAAAGAAAAAATGATGGAAGATTTTTACAAAAATGAAGCGTCAAAGATGTAATGGAGTGTGGCTGCAGTTGAAAGCGAATGTACACGAAGAGATATTTAGCACTTTTCAAGTGTAAAAACACCACTTCCTTGCGCAAAATTACATTATATTTTTCCCCTGGTTCCGAGTTTAACAAAATTGTCTTTGAGCCCCTCTTATGACATTCAATGTCATCTACACAAACGGTAGTGTTACGACTCCATAAGCCCGAAATTGCGTCACTTTCGTCAAGTTGTGAATTGGGTCGTTTTCAAAAATTTGCCAAACTCACATTAGTTATCATATATTAGCACACAGAGAAAAATAAATGCAATAGATTTTAATGAGTATAAGAAATCTAATAGTGGGTACTCACGGAAAAAAATAATTAGCCATTATTTGGGTAGCTGAAAATTATTTATGGGAGCTATTTTTTAGCAGCGAAAATTTAACAGTCAAATCATTTGGCTAAAGTTACAGCTACGATTTTTGCAGCAGCTAAAAAATAGCTCCAGCTGCAATTATTTCAACTACAGCGGTGAAAAAAGGGTGCTAAAAAAATGAATCTGTTCCATTTAGTATGTAGACAAGAAGCATCTAGATTGTACCCTTCAACACGTAGATCCTATTCCTCAATAATTCTTAAAACATTTGTTCACTTACGACCATCTGGTCTAATACTCTCCAATAAACAGATAATAAAGACTAAGACAAAATCCATACAATACGATTTTATATAATCCATTTGCCCCCGAGCATTTTTTATAAAACGTGTTACGAATTCTAAAATAACAAATACTTGTATATTGGGCTAATACTGGTGCATTACGCTTGGCAGCCGAATATTTTTCCAATCTCGAACCAATGATTAGTGTTGGCATTTTCTACCTGAGTAATTTCAAGATATGTGTATACTATCATTGAATTCAAATTGTGTTACTTGGGTACCATACAAATATTCTGCTTATACAAATTTTGTTCATTTTTTCAACATATGTTTAAGGTTCAATTTATCAATTCAAGTTCTATGAGAGAGGCGATGAGATTATTTGAACAGAGTTGCGAGAGAATACTCAAGAGAGTGATACAGAGAGTTAATGATGCCATATTTTCTTAGATAAATTATTTGATCATCGTTATATCTTTAATCATAATTAATCCTGCATTTATTCGATGTAATACTTAGAAGTTGACTTTAGTTTTGAGATCAATCGAGCGAGATATATCTCATCGTGCATGAGTAATTAACGTGTATGCAGAGAAAAACAGAGAGAAAAGGAAAGAGAGAAGAGAATCAGCATCCTACGCGTTATCGACCAAATGATTAATATGAGTTTTAATTAAAAACTTTCTTGAATTAGAATCTTATACCAATGCAACAAGCAATTTAATCTTTCTACATGTGCGTTACGGTGTCACGAGGGAAACATTTTTCAATCAATTACTGTTCTGGAATACAAAAATCTCACGTTTTTGCGAATATGCTATGGAAAATTATTATTCTTCCTGTTCAGTTTTAACAACTAAGGATACAGTGAGAATGAATTAAAATCAAATGTTGGAATGGAATTCACTATTCTTTTAGTTTCTGATACTAGAAAATTGTGTTGAAAACTGCACTGAGAGAAGAGTTTAATTATATTAAATGAATATATTTATTTGGCGTCTGTTCAAAAATATTCATTAATTATGAATAAATATAGTAATTGTCAATAAATATCATAGTTGGCATTCATACGATTGTTTTTATGTGACATTCAGAACAAACAAATCGTTCATTTAGTCCATTGATTTCATGTGAATGATTTTATTTTTCCCTCAAGTAATAAACGATTCCTAATTTACAAATAGACGGTTTGATAAGTACGAGATTTTCATTAGATAAATACTAGTAAACTGAGGATATGAAGAAAAGAATGGTTGATTGACTCAAATTTCAAATTAAATTTCAACACAAGAATTCAGTTTCCCAATGTGTATACGATTCTTTCCTCTCAAACACAGATTTGTTAATAATTAAGAAATTTGATTTGACATGAACACCTTGAATTTGATTAGACTCTCGAGTCTAATCACTGTTAGAAAATTTCTTGAATTTAACATGAGAATTCTTATGAAATTTCATAAGTGCATTTCAAAATCAATAATATTCTGGGATTTACAACTTTTTTAAATGGAATTTCACTTTTTCATGAATTTTTTGTGATAGAATTCTATTACATGTATGATGTCATGACGTCAGCATATATGATATCTAAAACCACATTGTATTTCTCAATCGGTTTCTTCAATCGTGATGTAGTCAAGGTGGTTGGAGCGTTAAGTCGTAATAGGTTAAGTTAGGTAGGAAAGCAGGTTCGATTCCCCATTAGGTCCCAAAACTTTGTGCTTCAATTGCTTGACTTACATTGATGATTACAAACTCACTCTAGAGGAATCTCGAGAACATAAAATTCACGAAGCGTGAAGAAATTTGGTGATAAATCAAATTTCCAATCTGAATTTTTTTTGTATTTTGGCCAAAATTCGTAACAGTTATTGAATTTAATACACAATTCTTATTATAAAATACATTGTTAAATCTAAAAATAATATTGTGTGAAAAATGTTATAATAATTATCATTAAATTTAAGACATATTTTTCTAACAGTGATAATATTCTCCCGCATAATTCATCATTCCATTTGATTAATTCCAGAGTGTTATTCCAATTTTGTTTGATTTGATTTATTCTCACGAATATTCAAAGCAAATTATGCGACAATATTCTCAACCTCATATCACATTCAGGCAATCTAATAATGCTTTGATGTACATTCCCAAGTTTTAGAATTATAAAACAGGAATTCCGCACAAAAACACGGTTTGTTAATAGTTAACAAATATGGATTTGATACAAAAAATGATCTCAAATATGACGCTGGATGATAACAACTCAATATTTATTTCCCCATAAGCAAATATAGGATTTGTTAACTATTAACAAATCTTGTTCACTATAAATAAATACTTTTCTCAGTGTGTTTCTAAAGAACGCAAGTTTTTGAAATTCACCAATTTATATTTTTAATGAGATATTTTTCTGTCTTGATTTGAAAATGAAAGAAAATTTTCTAATTCAACATGACTTCAAATTTAGACAATGTTTATATTTATATTAAAAAAATGTTTCAGTCACTTCCAACTTTTTAATTACGAATTTCAGTCGAATTTCGGGAACATTCGAAACGCATTTGAAACATTTCCAATAGAATAGATGTCAAAAGCTCTTTTCTGTTATCAGGTCAACATTTTATTTTTCCGCTCACACAAAATTTTTACCCTTCGGTATTTCCTGTACCATAAGAAAGTGTGGTAGAGTAATAAATTCCGTGAGCTGTTTTTTTTATGAGTTTGGAAAGAAGAAACTTCATATTTCTGTACTCGAATTTAAATCAAAGCTTTTTCTCGCAGACGTTGGAGAGTCACTCGGAAAAAAAAGTGTGGTTTCACGTAACACTGAACGATAAGTGCCACCAGAATTGTGTTATCAATCACTTAAATTGCAATCCCTGTTACTACGTTGCAGCACGTGCAACCATACATTTTCCACATGTAAAAATCGCAACAATCTCGAGTCTTTTCATTATTTATAGCGTATTTATTATAAATTTGGATAAAATCTAACGAAAAAGAATCAAAGAACTTTTGGAGTTAAATCTTTGAAGATAGACAAAGAAAAATTTGTTCAGATCGAGTAAGAAATTGAATTCAGGATAAGTTTATTTCACTGAAATACATCGAACTTTTTCACAATATTCTCAACTATCGATATTCATACAATAAAACAACCACTGTGAACAAAATTCTGAAATATTCACACACGTATGCGTGAAATCGTGACATTTGATACCTGTAAGAATAAGTCTTGATAGGAAAATTATTGATAATTATATATTAGGTTTTTTTGCTCAATTATTGCCCTGGCGTTACATGAAAGGGAAAGGGGGAAGGACGTTTAACGAGTTTCATAGCTCGGGGCATGAAAAATTATGGGGACGGCCCTGAATGGAGGAAAAGTCTTCACGCAAAAGATGTATGTTGATAGGAGTCGAAGTAGGGATGATCAAGAGAATAGGTGAATGGAAAGGTGAAGTGCGCAGAGACAAACACGATGGGGGGATAAGTCATGGTGATAGAAAAATTTCACACCGCCTGGCAACGTTACAAACGTTTATTCCATCCGCTTTGCGCTTGCTCTGTGTACTCACAATGTATATCTTGTACCATTTCTATCCACCTATCTATCCATCTATACTGTCCTCTCCTTATCTCACATTGATGCCATCTATAACTACTCTTCGTCTTTTTTGGCTCCCTCTCTCTCTCTCTCTCTCCCTCTCTCATCTGACACTCTTGGTGTCTTCAAGCCACTCTCTTATCCCTTGAGAAACAACGTTCAGTGTTGCACCGCAAACGAGATATTATTTATTCAATCATATTATAATTCCATTTCTTCGTTCCTTCATCCTCTTCCTCTCCTCGTCACATCTTTCACCACGGATAACAATGGAAAAATTCACTTCTCTTTCTTCAGCGATTCACATGGTTGCAATAATTTCAACTCTGTGTATTTCATCCCGATGCGATTCACTTCTTCATTAAGGGGAACAAATAAAATTCACATCGTTTCGAAAATTGTCACTTTCCTTATCAGCTTCTCTTGTCTTGTGGTAAATGGATCGGCATTTCATGTTTCCAATTTGTACTTGTATGAGATAGAAAATGAAATGTTTTTCTACTATGTTATGAGGCACATTATACGAATAGAAGCACAAATAACCGATATTACATAATCGAAAATTCAAAATCGTTAAATTGATGTCTAATATGGATACTACCACAGCGCATCAACCATTAAGTGCGCTTCGAGTGGTTTCCATCCAATTTAAAGAAATTCCTTAAAATGATAGTAAGCACGATTGTGGAAATATTATTAAAAATAATAAAAATGTTCCCCTCATAGCTCAAATTTTTTGATAAAAAGTGTATGTATTAATTAACCGTAACTGCCATAGCTCTCAAAATGCACAACCCTCTCTCTAAAATTTTTAGAGTGAGATTTCACTCTTCAGCCAGCCAAAAGTGAGCCTGACGAAATTTTGAGTGAAATTTCCACTCTTTGAGAGTGATATTCTAAGGTTTAAGGTTAGAAACTCACAGCCACTGAAATTCTAGAGTCAATTTTTCACTCTAAAAGAGTGAGGGTCCACTCGAAACGAGTGGAAATTCCACTCGAAGCGGACTGGCTCACTTCTGAGACTTAGTGGAGTGAAACACGTGGTTTTTCACTGTTTCAGATTTAGAGAGCTGGTTAAAAAAATCCATGGAATCTGATGAAATGAAATTTAATGGGATTTGAACAGAAAATTGTACCAGATTCAATCAGATTTCGCAAAATTCAATCAGAATCACATTGAAAAAATCCATTAATCTCATTAAATCTCATTGACAAATGCTTCAATAGGATTTGTTCAGAACATTGTACAAAATTCAATGAGATTTTGCGAGAACCAATGGTTTTGTTTAACCAGGGAAATTTATATAGAATTATTTTTACATATAATATAAATTGGATATAAGTTATTTATATAAAATATAAAGTTTCAAGGTATTCGATTGATCGTTATTCCGCAGATCCTCATACACAACATGTATTCAATATTCGTTCGCAATGATCAAGAATACGAAGCGAATATGAACAGAATTTTCCATGGAAAATACCCAGATGCGTTCTCGGGGAGAAACAGGAAGAAGGAAGGTGTAAAGGGCTTGAAGAATCAACAAGGATCACCAGTCCAGAGTGCTGGGCGGTCGCTCTTACTTGCAAGACCAGTCTCAGAAAAAAAACTTGCTCCCTGAAAGAAATCTCTCTAGAATTGTCCATTGGATACGAGTTGAAATCTGCAACTTTCAGACTTCTGTCGGAGGAATGTATTTCTGTACGTTCACCTCTCATTCAAATTATTCCTCCAACCAGCTGATGTGAATACAATTTACGCATCTGTTATCGCCATTATCTTGAAATTCTATATAAAATTCGATACTTTTTGCATTTGAGGCTACAAAATTTTATATTCTCCAAAATGAATATCAAAATTTCACATATTTCATCTGTTAAAATGAATTTCAGTACACCGAATTGAGAATATAAATTTTTTAAGAAATCCTATGAGTTGATTTAGTTGATTGATTGCAATTCAATGTCATCTCGATAAACTATCGACCAACGTGGGATACGAAATAAAATACATTTTAATAAGTAGACATGAGTAACTCTGACATGAATTACAAGTTTATTCTCATTATTCAGAACATAGAAATTGATTGACAAGATCAAAATATACTTCGAAAGATATTTTCAATGTTGTATTCCCCTTATAATATGAAAACATATCACTTTCGAATGAAGAATGCCAGCGAGCACTTATCATTCATCTCTATTTTTCTTCGATCAACTGGACCTTATAAATTTGTATCCGAAAAATCATATATCCATTAATATTTTCAATTTCAGTTCCAGAAGTCAATTGTATTGTTACAATTTCATGGAGCTGCGTACGAAAAGTATGTGATCTTATATCAATGAATTTAACTCTCAATTTCTCTCCGTGAATGTATGCAAATTGAACATGAAAATAAAACAGCATATTGTTGGTACGTTAAGTATTGACTTTTTTTGACTTTTGCATACCTTAACAAATCGTGCAGCTTAAACAAAAGATGTATATTTAGATATATTATATATTCATGAATGCATGTTTCTATTGCGGGATTTTTCGAACTTCTATTTTCTGCATACATCTTTGTAAAATCAATTCCTCGAGTGTGACTTTTTCTTTCCTCATTCTTAGAAACACAATGATAATCTATTTGAGATTAATCTATTAATGAGATTCTACTCAAATCAACAATGAATACCCCGCATCATTTATGGTTATAGAATAAGTCGAGAGAATTCTGAATTTAGCAAGTTATTTTGAAAATGAAAGATTAAAAAGTTTTTCAATGTATCCTTCCGTTCAAATCCAATCAGAACAATCGATAAGGGAAAGAAGGACATTATGTATTTCGAATTAAAGTAAGAAATGACCCGTTTTTCGCTTGAAGTGAGAATCAATAACTTGCTTATTTAGAACGTTTTGATTCATTTTCTTGCTGGAAATGTATTTTCAATTTTTCTCAATCAATTCTTTCACAGGATATTAAGACACTCAATCCATCTCAATCTTCTCTCCGATCACTGTTCTTCAGGTTGAAAATACTTATATCGAAGATACAACCTACGTCAGGAATCAGGCGATTTTTTTCAATTACGTTTCACTTGAAAATGGTTTTACAAAATATCGAAATGACACGCCCAACCTGTACTGTGAGGAATAAATTATAAATAAAATTATCTGGATTATTCCGGTAAAGTGAATTTCCGCCAACATTCAAGGCAATCCTGATGACATGTCAATGTGAAATTATTGGAAATTTTCGCATCGACCTTTAAAAACCTGATAGAAGGTTTTTACATTAACATCACACCCACACGCAATGCTTAAAACAATACCTATACAATGTTGTTTCAATATGATACCGCAGTAACTTGCAAACTAATAGATACCTTTTTTTCATTATATACAATAAGATTTATATATAACTCAATATAGCTTATATTTAAGTTGTATATAATTACATTATATCGTATATAAATATTTGGCAATATTCTGAAAGTATTCCCTCCTTGTGTTTGAATAATCTAAATGTCATAAATAGATGTCGGATTATATGCATTTGCATATGTGCATATGCAAAACGCATATAATGATATGTTTTCGTTGATAGTGCATATTTTAGTGTAAAATGTCAAGAGTTTCCGAAATTGGAGAAATGAATAGTGGATTTGAACGATAAACGGAATTTTCAACGTTGAGGTATCATCAAGTTCTTTTCTTGAGAGATTCTTCATAGTTGTATTCTGGGAACTTTACTGTCAGACCCCAAGGTTTCCATACAGCATGGTCTTCAACTGAATTATCGTAATGAAAATAATAGAAGAAGATGCACAATTGATACGCGCACTTCCAGAATCATTCTCGATTGAAATCCGAAATAAATTAGACCCTGTGTTTTCAAAAAATCCAAGTGTCAAAGTGCTCGAACGAGCGAATTCTTATATTAACGGGACTAATCAAATTCTGCCTGAAATGATTTCTATGGAAATGGCACCATATTTTAAATCCTTTCTGATGACATCGGTAGATGTAGAACGCTCATTTTCGGTTGATAAATTGATACTTAACGACAAGCGTCACGAATTTCAAATAGAAAATTTGGAAAAATACATAGTAGTATATTTTTATATGAATTATAATTCATAATTTGGGATTGATGCTCCGGAAACAATTGTATTGTTGAATTTTTATTTTTAAAGTATATTGTGCAATTTGCGGAGATTGATTTAATTTATAAAGCTTAGATTTAATATTTGAGCAATAAAATGTTGATTTCAAATCAAATTGTGACTTTTTCATCAGTGCATATTTGGTGCATATTTTGTTCTTTTTTCGTGCATATGCATATTTATTACATGCATATTTTGGCATTTTCATAGTGCATATAATCCGATGTTCAGTCATAAGACCCTGAGTAAAGGTAATTTATAGGTCGATGATTACATCATGTCAATTCCAGATACACAGAACTTAGAGGAAAGGGAAGAGTGAGGACTGAACTTTGGAAGAAAATTTTGTGGTTTCGTGAATACTGCTATTCAATGATGCGGATTCTTCAAAATAATCAATTCTGAGAATCCATTCTTGTTTTGAGTCGATGCATCATTTAAAACTGAAAATCGATTTCTGATGATCAATTGAATTCATGAATATTTTGAATAAAATAAGAAATCAGACTTATAATATCCATTTTATGAACGTAAATGATATACAGTGTTATTAGGTGGGAATAGCTGTTGTAGATATTAATCTATAGTAGTGCAGATTATCCCTTAGCGAATGATAAACAAAGATGCGATTGCGACGATAGATTTGAGAATGGAGTTTCATTCTTAAAAATTCAGGTTTATGTAAGTTCGAGCGTACAGATTTTCAAGATTGCGACATTCCACTATCCAGTGGAATTCTTTTTTTATGAAAATAATTTTCTAGTGATGAGAATTATGAATTGAAAAAAAATCAACAGAAGCAGTCTAAAATGCGACAAATCACTCGATTTTCTATTCGTCGCGAAGGAATTCCAAAAGTAGCCAAATTTACAATTCGCTCCGAATAGAAAATCTACCTGCACGTGATATTAAAGGAAATTTCCATATGAGTTCTTCCACATCTTTCCCAACAATTCTATATTTTTCTTCAATACAGTTCAATTTATCCCATATTAACGTCATTTTCGGCGCCTTTAAATTCTGCCGTACAACGAAAAAACCTTGTTAAGTCGCATTTTTGAAGAAAATCAGTTTTTTTTATATTAAATGATTCTATAGAATATCCTCTATTTTATGACATTCATAAAAATTCAAAATGACAAACACTTTTAGCGTAACAGTGATGAAAATCACAAGAAAATTTTTCATGTTTTTTTATCGTTATTACTCCCTACATTAAGAAAAATTGTACTGTGAGAAGTCCCATCATTGTCAGCAAGTTCAGGATACTCTTGAAATCTAACTAAATGTGGGTTCAATTGAAATAGTCTCAGTTTGTCATAAACGATTTGGCTGTTGCCACGCCGTTAGTATCCCCTCAAAATACCCAGTGTACACCAGGGATGGGCAAGTAATTCATCCCCTGTAATCTACATAGTACTTTACATGTGAATTACAGGTAAAATACTATAATATACCTTATAAATCATATAATTTGCCGTAATCTACGTATTCCACACGTGTATTTCACATGTAAATTACTGTCGAAAACTTGGTTAAATAAACAAATATGAAAACGTGAAATTCTTGCACCATTTTGTTTGAGAAATCTCAACTCTGGATGTAATTAATGTTTTTCGAGAAATCAAACGGGAAATTGAAGCTTAAGAATGGTACTTCGAGACAGAAAATTTTGAGTCTCTCTAGATAATAAAATAGACAGTCTTATTATGTTTCGATAAATTTTATCCATCAGAATCATATCAATCTTTGAGGTTCACTCACAAATGATGGCAATATTAAAATTTGGAAAAAAATTATTAGTATTTATAGTTGAAAAACATCAAAATTTGGGCGAACATATCAGAAATGATTCAAATTTATCTTGGAAAACCATCAGGTGAGTTTAATCCATCAATTCATAATGAAAATACATCCCTTCGCAATGGAGAAAAAAAAATCAGGATTTGAAAAAAAGAATTTCACTTACCTTACATTTCGCGCCAATGTTAATGGTATCGTTGTGTCACTTGTGCTTTTCCGAAATTCCACTAAATGGCACTTGCCCTAAGCAGAGCTTGCTCGTCACCCTTCTCTTCGAATTAGCAAGGGGAGAAGGTTTGGGCAAGACACGTTCCTTAGGGACATTCACGCCATTTCAACCTAATTCCTCCATTTCTTTTCGTCATAAAATTGGAGGGAAAATGGAGCATTTTGGTGAAAAATAGTGATGCACGATTCTGATTCTGATTTTTCTTCAGTGGAAAAGAATCGATTATTCCCTGATTCTTTTGCCCACGAATAATCGAGCAATCGATTCTCTTGTGAAAGTTTTACCCGATCCAACTAAATTCAATTAAATAAACAAAATGCGTTGATTTGAATAAAAGTCTAGCTGTCTGATATATGAATAAATTATTTTGCTGCTGTGGCTAGCATTTAGTTACAGCAACTATGTGATTTTTCTCAATGTAGTTGGAATTTTTTAATGTCGCTGGCGTACGAACAAAACTAGTAATTTATCCAAAAAATTTTCTCTCAGTGTAAAGATTGTCAAATCACGTCTATTCGGCGAATTCACGCCCTACGCTTGTTCCCATCAGGAGAAAATGAAACGATTCTGTTTTATAATAAAATTCTATGTTTTTGAGCTATTTTCCGAAAAAAAATCGATTCGAAATCGCATAACTAATGAAAATGAAGTGAATTCTTCTAAGGGAAGTGAACCGACGCCACCATTTAAGAATTATATGTATCGAAAACACGTATACACACTGAAGGTTATTGATTTAAACCATCAAGTATCCAATTGAAACATGTTTGAAGGATCCACAACACGCAAACTACGATTGTTGTTTGTGTAATGATGTTTTCTGGAGATGTTCTGTCCCTAATTTTTTATTGCTTATCCTCTAAATATTCATTACTGGATCAATATTCACTGCACTCGCGTTTACCTGTGGACAAATAACAAAATTACGAATTACACATAGCAAATTGTTCGTTTCAATTCAGTAGCGAATATTAGTATTTCAGAGAAAATTCTACCACGTATTGATATAAGAACATAAATTATAAATTTTCGAAAGGACTGAGTTCTTATACATTTCCTGATTGTACTGATTTGAATTTCATATAAATTTCACACCCGATTCTGTCGATGCTAGTGAACGCTGATCAATTTCAAGAATTACGTCATCCTTTTATGACGTAAGACGTATTTCAAGTCGCAAGTTGAAATACCGACAATGAACACTGCTCCCTAAATTACGTTTCATCTCTTTTCAATCCGATTTATTTGGAAGAGATGAGCAATTTTGTCCAACGAAGCGTCTGTTAGAGTAATGAACTTTCCAACATCGAGTTTCAAACAAACGATTATTCAGTCTATTAAGCTTTTAGGCTACAGCAGATCTATCATAAACTTTCTGCAAAATCCTTCGAAACATCAGTTATTTTTTTACAAATCCAATTTGAAATGATTCGATCGACCCATTATTCGATATATCGCTCACTCAAGTGTGCTCTGAAATTGAATCAATTTTCTTTCAAAGAGCAGGATGAAAGTAAGTATATAAGATTAAACGAATGAACTTTGATTCGTTCGACCGAATTTTCATATTAAAAATATGAAACTTCGTTGCACTTAAACTGTGCGCTGATCAAACGCACATTTCAATTTGAAAAGAAGAAAAGGCTACGTCTAGAGACGCTCAAGATTATCTGCAACATGGCCTTGTAGACGCTAAAATATGTATATAGGAATGCTTCGAAACTAGAGTTAAAGACGCTCAAAGTATCTGAGTGTCTGGAAGTTTTTAGTAGAAATATACTTCTTTCGAGTGACCGTAAATTATTCTCAAAGAATAATTAGAGACACTCGATCGATTATTTTGAATGCGGGAAATTCAAATTTCGGTGGAATTATTACAGCGACTAGGTGTGTGCGAGTACTCGAAATTTTCGAACTACTCGATAATCTTCGAGTAATTTGTCGATTTTTTTAGAATTATCATGAATTATCATTTGCAAAGGGTAGAATGTTCTTAGAGAACATAAGGGACGTTATCCACTATCACATATAGATTGCACAGGCCTGCGAAATATGACTTTTTGTCCCCCCTCGAACAATAATGTCTTTTTCCGAAGCATTTTGATGCGCTGAATCCGAATCTGGCTGCAAAATTGCTCTATCACGTCAGGTTTTTGAGATATTTCGACCTAAAAATGTGAAAAACACTGTTTTTCGACATACTTGGGGTTACGTAAAGTCGAAGGGTGATTTTTTTTTTCGCAAAACTAATAGATGCACCTCAAAGTATAAGTCATCCTCTTCCAAATGCCGTTGAGTTTGCTCGAATATCTTTTTTTTTTCTTTTCATTGAGATACGACAATTTGAAATTTCTGCGCTCATGTATTCAATAAATAGGTGGAGACACAATTTTCAAACTGTCGTATCTCAATGAAAAAAAAAGATATTTGAGCAAACTCAACGGCATTTGGAAGAGGATGACTTATACTTTGAGGTGCATCTATTAGTTTCGTGGAAAAATTACCCTTCGACTTTACGTAACCTCAAATATGTCAAAAAACAGTGTTTTCCACATTTTTAGGTCGAAATATCCCAACAATCTGACGTGATATAACAATTCTGTAGCCATATTCGGATTCCGTGCAGGAAAAAACTTCAGAAATGAGAATTTCATTTAAAGGATAATTTCCCTGGTAAAAAGCGAACGTGCTTGAAACACCGTCAAAGCGTGCAATAAAGTGACAGAAGCGTTTGTGACAAGTTTCGACCGCCAAATGACTCTAAGGCAAATTTGGTTGAGCGTGCTATCACATTTCATTGAACGTCCAACGCACCCTTCTTACTGAACACTCTTCTCCAACTTTCCAATAACTCTTTCCTAATGTTCACGATGTTTCGGTAGTGAAGGTTTTCAATGTTTTGATTGATTGAGAATTATATGATTTTGAGGTCAGAATGTTTAGAGGGTATTTTTTACCTTTTATACCAGTTGTTAAGCTAAAAAATTTTATTCGTATTCAAGATACATTTATCAATATAATTACTAAACAACAATTGTTTTGAATCATCGAACTGTAATTTGATGATATTTGATATGTGCAAGTCAATTAAATTCTTTTGCACATTCAATGATTACACATGGGATATTGAAATTGATTTGTAAACTTTCAGGATGAAAAATCATTTTAATTCAATGAGAAAGATTGAATTTAAAGCACATTCCCTTATGACACAGTTCATCAAGGAAATAAAGTTCCAATTTTTCAATCACCGATGTTAGCCTAGCGGTAAAGGACTTCCTCCCGAGTTCAGAAGTTTCTGGTTCGATTCCCCTTTGCAAGTTCTTTTTTTTACTTTCTTTGGACTCACTTTCATGCACGCTTGACATCCGCCAAATGACTCCTCCGAAACGCTTCTGATACTTTCAATTGACCCTTCGATTACTCTTATAGGACTCTCTAATAACGTCTTTGTAACTCTTCCCAGAACGCTCCATTTTCACCAGGGTTCATTGCCGATCAGTGTAATGAATGGGAATGCTGATTATGTTGTTGGGACATATTACACAACTTAGAATGGTCGTAACTTAGCGAGAAAAAATCATACATGACCGTTCAATATCTCATTTTAAACGGGAAGAGTAGTATAAATTAATACAGTTGAGGAAGAAGATCAAGAAAATTTTATGCGTCCTGTACATAACCTCAAAAGTAGCAAAAAAATGTATTTTCCCAGTATATACCCTTAGATATCTCAAAATCCTGACGTGATAACCCAATTCTGACTCCGGATTCGGTTTCTACGCAGCAAATTACTCCGGGAAATGGTCACCAGTTCCAAGGGGGGGGGGGGGACCTCGCAGACCTGTGTTATATTCATATACATATATATTATATACTTTTCGAGTACTCGAGAATCTACCAGATACTCGGAAAATTTTTGAGTACTCGGCTCGACTCGACTCAAAAAAATCACCACTCGTACACACCTATCAGCAATTAATTTTGAGAGAATAAAACCACGATACAGAATTTGGTGATGAAATCATTGTGACTTATGCTTTCCTTGATTTTCAGTACGATTAACAATCATTAGGATCAAATTGGCCTCAATATTTTTCAAATGACAAAAGTGTTGTTGCGAAAGGAACAGTTCACAACGAAATTCAATTTTCAATTTTATGAATTCAATAAACTGAAGAGAATTCTAAACATGAAAACATCTTTTCTCGATGAAAATAATTAGTGACATACAATTAAATTTTTCAACGAGAATTAAAGGAAAAGGCAAAGTTTGATTTTTTCAAATTAATTGCTGAAATAATTAACTGAATTTTGAATTTCCCGCGTTTAAAATGATCAATTGATTGTCTCTACCCTGCTAAATTGTCCCCATAAAGAACGATACAAAACGATAAATTTCTTCTATAGTTTTCAACGAGGTTTCTGAATACGGAATTTACGAAGTTATATCGTTTTCAAACGATAGAACTCTATCGTTCCTGATCGTTTTCTATAAAAATTCAAAAGAATGTATGGGATTTTATCGTGAAATTCGTATAGAAAACCCGGTTAGCACGAGAGTTTTCAAAGAGTTCTTCATGAATAGATTGTATTCGTTACGAGCTCTTTCAGAACTCCTGTGCTGTCTGGGAAAGTACTACTTATTCTGGAACACATAACTATTTTTTTCCAAATAACTGGTACTTCTCTTATACGAATTTCACGATAAAATCCCATACATTCTTTTGAATTTTTATAGAAAACGATAAGGAACGATAGAGTTCTATCGTTTACTAACGATATAACTTCGTAAATTCCGTATTCAGAAACCTCATTAAAAACTATAGAAAAAATGTATCGTTTTGTATCGTTCTTTATTGGGAAAATTTAGCAGGGTAATTATTTCTCCGAGAATAATTCACGGTCATTCGAAGAAAGTATATATATTTTTGTTAAGAACTTCCAGCCACTTAGATACTTTGAGTGTCTTCAACTCTAGCTTTGAAGCACTCAAACTTCTGAGTGTTTTGAATTCCAGCTTTTGGACACTCCCACATATTTTAGGATGGGGGCCAAATTAACGAAAAATCAAATCAACGAAAAGTTGGTTGAAAAGAGAGATACGTCACACTCTCTCTTTTTAAACACTGATTTCGTTGATTTGGCCCCCATCCATATTTTAGTGTCTACAAGCCCATATTGTAGACACTTTTAAGTGTTTCTACACGGAGAAAAAAATATACTACTTTTTCTTATTTTGCTTGCTAAACCAGAAACAGGAAGGTCTGTAAAATCAATTTTTACATGAAAATACGGGAGATTGAGAATGAATCAGTGAATTTTACTATACGCTTTATAAACTTCAACGTTCAGCATTTAAAATTTCAATCGTAACTATTAAGTTTTCTACAATACTCGTAATCTTCCGTATTTTTATGTACAAATTCATTTTACAAACCTTCCTGTTTCTAATTTACTAAGAAAAATAACGAAAATTCTTATATTTTCGAGCGGCATTTTTCTCCGTGTAGGAGTAGCCAAAGATTAATTAATAAAATAAAAGAACCTGATCAGGCAACTGTAATCCCGTTTTGAAACATTGTCTGTCTTGTTAATTTTTCTATTCCATCAAATTATCTTTATCGCAAGTCCCACGCATGTTATGCACCACATATGATGAGTCTGCGGTATGTAAACAAATAAAAAAGGGACTGGATCGATATTGTAGCATTGCGGCATATGTACGCAAGCGCAGTGAAATTATCAACGCCCTCTCTGCCGAGAGTGCTCGAGGTAGCAGCTTCTCCATCAAAACGCTAGGGTGCTTTCGCTCGGGTGGCTCACGCGGTAGCATGAATAATCGAAGCAGATTATAAGAAGAGGAGTTTGATAAGTATTCGGCACAGATTCTCCACCTATTCCACCGGGATGATGGTGAGGAGATGCCTCCGTCAGTGATGCCAGGAAAGACGGTGTGGACCGAAAAATCAGCCCCTCTACCGCGCACACGATGAAACTTTCGTATACATGTGAGTCACACGTATACGAACGTGTTATTGTGTGAACAATGGAGGGGCTGATTTTTCGGTCCGCACCGTTTTTCCTGGCATCACTGGCCTCCGTCGAGAATCTGTCCGCGTCGCAAGATAGGGCGTGATTTTTGAAAAAGGGTTGGCAATTTCAGATGTGGTTTTGTCACTCCTTGTCACGTGCCAACCCTGTCCAGTGATGCCAGCATTTGGTCGACCGAGTCGATTTTCCCCCTCCATCACGCTGTATACAATCAAATTTCTTTTGTCGGAGGTTTGATTGTGGGTGTGGAATTTCTATACAGACAGATGTGATGGAGAGGGAAAATCGACTCGGTCGACCAAATGCTGGCATCACTGACCCTGTCAAACAAGGATGACTTTTTTACTAACCCGGTGGACAACAACCTGGTCAAACACAGATTTAATCTCTCATCATATGTGGTAGGGACCAAAAACTAAACCTTCACGATCAAAATTCAAGTCTGACTTGACACCCGAAGGTTTCAACAGTATTTCGCAGTGTAACATACACATGGGGGATACGTAGATTACAGTACTTTACTTGTAATTTACGTGAAAGATACTATCATAGGAAGTGAATTACTTTCACACCCTGCTCAAGTTTGCCAGAAAGAGGCATCCATTAATTATGTGAGGGGTTCAAAGAGGGGAGGGGGTCTTCGCAAATATCATGTAATGAAAGAAAAACCGTTACTCGTTTTTGTCTGTTGGAAAGTCAATCAAACGATACGAGTATCGATCGCATCTCAACAGAGATATTGCACAGCAACTTGTCGATTCTCTTGTTGAAAAATCTTGACTTGTATTCCATCGTTGAATCATTTTGTTTTTTTTTGGTTACAACCAACCGATCGTAGAAATTTCAACCAGAAGCATTAGAAGGGAATTCGATCACAAGGCAGAGAGGTAGAGTAATATCGGCGTTTCTTCTATATAACGCACAGTGTAATTTGGCCTCACTACGGAGCATACGCTATAGGGTGGCGGTGGCGGTGGCGCTGCACTCGGCGAATCGTACTCGAAGCCTCGCCGCAGGAAGAAAGAGAGAGAAAAAGAATACATCCTAGGTATCACAGTTATCCACCAAGTAGTCAGTGTCAGTTAGATCGCCGCGACGGCTTCTTCGAGTTATTTAACGATAGTTGTGTGCTTTCAATGTGATACAGATTTCTGAACAGCGGTATACCAAGTCCATTGATAAACCGAAAATTGATCAATCCTCTCGATTTCAGTCGATTTCACCTCGTTACCTCACTGATCAGAGTATAATAACTCGAACATCAACCACCTACCTCGACGAGCAATTGAAATATCAATTTTCATCGACTTCTGCCTCCCGTCAATCGTAGACGGGCGGCAACTATCGTCGAGTGTCAATTTTTCTACCATCAGTGACAATTTAAATCGAGTTTCTTTTATATTTTATTATAAATTCCTTCTATATTGTCGGTTTCAAAAAGAGAAACGAGAGCCAATATCATTTGTCTTGTTTTGTTTCCTTGATTCAATCGACTGTGCGCCACTCGTGTAATGTGAGATTGACGCGCCAAGTATAGAATCCAAAATAATCGTGGGGTGTCTAATCCAAGAAAACATAAACACGTGCAACTGATTTTACAAAGAAAGAAAAACAAGCTTCGCGACAGCGACAAAAGCAAAGGCAGATAATAACAGTGAATCCAATCGGTACCACTACTTTCAGACTAAGTGATTCCGGAATTTTGCATGGGGAAGGATCTTGAAAACGTGAGTATTTGATTTTCATTTATCTTGTTGGTTATCAAATTGTATATTCATACTGAATATATTACAGATAATATACATATATATATATGATCGCGCGCGCGCCTCAGTACATCTTCTAACTCGTTCGTGTTTAGCGCTATATCGACGATGGTTCTAGAAAGATCTCTACGAGCCGGCCGGCCGGTCGGTTTTACTTTGAATACATTCCCTCCCTTGCGAAAGAAACATGTATATCCTAACATTACTCTTCCCCGATCATCATTATCAATCTTTCAATCTTTGTTCATATCAAATTCGATACGTTGTATAATCCAAACGTAGATTTCTGTGATGATTTCGAACGAATGTTGGCGGGTTTTCTAGAATTTACTCTCCATCAGCCCACAAATACGTACTGACTGACAGGCGCACGCGCATGACCTTTTCTTTCCTCTGATGATTTGTTTTCTTTTTTTCTTCCCTTCTGGGACTCGTTGGTTATTCGAACACATGTAGAAAAAGTTCCAAATAATGTGATCGATTCAATTTGATTCCAATCGTATGAATATTCACTTATTTATCACCAAATTATCTACGAGATAACCTAATATATATAATATATATATGAGCATAAAATTGAAACAAGATTCACTCATTCCAGAATTTTATTATTCAAAGGAAAACTTGAAACTAAATGTTACTGTCGCAATTGGATATTCAGCCGAATTTTTTATAATCTAAAAATTCAAATTTTGAATTCAATGTTTTCCTTTCTCAAGAATCCAGTTGATAGTTATTGGTAAGTAAATGTACGTTATTTGACAATTTGAATTTTTATTAACAACAATTCAATTATCAATCTGCAATCCAACTTTTTTTTATTCAAATAAAAAAAGGAGTACTTGTGTAAACATATGAACATACAACGTATCGTGTAATATCATGTATCTTGACAGATTCAAGTATACAAGAAACATTGCTTGGCCTGAATCGTTATTTGAATCTGTTTTATCGTTTACGACTGTATTGATTTTGATAAGAAATTGATCAGGGAGATGTAAATGTATGATTTCGAACTACCATATGTTAGCACATGTTGTAGCGAAACTTGATTGAATTTTCATTGAGATTTTGAAATAAATTTGAATTTATTCGATAAAAGACAATGACAGAAGGATTCTAAAATTCAATTTATAAAATTCATTCACAAAGATTGAAAATTAAAGGACATGAATGAATGTGTCCAAACTATGTGAAAGGTTCTGGGGTTCTACTGGATTTTTTGCATTGCGTTCACATACAAAGGCGAAGGTTTAAAAATAACACCCTGTTACATGATCTGTAATGAACAGAACTATTGGTGTTCAAGCTTGGCGTGAGTCGAGTCTTCACTTCATTTCATGTTTTTGCTGACTAGGGAACTGAGAACGAAATGTCAGAAGAAAGACAGTCGTTTGGGAATGAGAGAAGTATAAATTGAAGCATAAATGGACTAGGAAGAATAAAAGACTATGAATTGTTCCTTCCTGAATTGTTTTTCATCAAGGATGAAGATGAAAGAGCATAAAGTCTGTATCAATTATTTGAGACCTCCTTGACCCTCCTTTCGACGAGTATATTCGTATAATACCCTAAAAATAAAATCTCATCAAATCAACAATTCGAATTTTAAGAGAACAAAGAAAATATACACTCCCATATCAATATCCTTTCCAATCCTTCGAGTAAGTTGTAAATCTCTTACAAAAGACATTGAAAATATTTTCACGTTAGACCTATCTGTGATGTAAATAAGTTGTTTGAATAGGACGAAATAAACATCAATGCCAAGTTTCGATTAATTTGAATCGAAAAGAGACGTTTTTCTTTGTCCCTTTGTTCCTTTGTCAAATTGAAACACTTCAATGAAAGAATTTCCATTTGAAGGGGAAAAGAAAATCTGTTGGAATAAGAGTTTTTCCCATTGTCATTTTTATTCCCTAGAGATTTCGTTCAAATGGAAATTCTTCAATCTTTCTCTACAGCCTAGTGAGATTCTAAATATATGTAATTATTCTTATATCCTAGGGTGGTTCTCTTCAAACTTGATTTTCTATCCCTTTCGATAATAAATGAGCAACCACATGAACATAGATTTCTTACCCTGAATGACATAATTTAGTTTGACATAGAAATAGATAGTCTTTATTTCACTATTATCACAACATTTATTAAAAACATCCAACAAAATCTATCTTTCCATAATTGATCGTTTATTTGGAACCAATGAATTTTTTTTAATTTGTTTGTGAAGATATACAGTAAAACCCCGATTATAATCCGTTCGAAAACATTCATTATTGTCCATTTATTATTTTTAAGTCGATATTGATATATTATATTTGAGATTTATGTTCATATTCATATTTATTTATCTCATAATATGATTGATATTATTGGTTAATTTTCGTAAATGTTTATATACTTTATTTTGAATTTATATTCATATTTATATTTGTTTACTTTTTTTTTAACACCATTTGTCCGAAAACCATTTTACTCCTTATATATTTTTCTAATCTCACTGTTTTTTTTACATCATTTTGATTGTTGTTCATATTTTATTATCATTTGTGGATTATTTTAACTTTTGATGTTTCTATTGTGATAATCGAGAGGCATCCAGAATATTTGCGTACGCGTGCAATTAACACCGGTTAACAAAAAAATTGTTTCTTTGGTGCTCGAGGTCTGATAAAACTGATTCAAAGTGCTTTTGGTGTGTCGAATGCGGAATAACAGATTTCTTGGATTAACTCACTTTCTATTATCTTCTATACATAATTTTCATATATAATCTATATAATTGAATTTTATATATGAAAAATTATAGAAAACGAGCTGATCTAACAAATCTGATGTTGTTTTCTTATCCAGTGCTCTAAAAATACTCTGAATAAGTTCTCCAACCCGAGGCACCAAAATGGCTGTTGACCAGTGTGAGTTCAGGGTTGCAAAAAACCAAGGGTTGTGTAAAAGGACCAAACCCACCTGGGTTTTTCTGAGTTTTATTGGGTGTTACAGGGTTTTTTTGGGTTTTATAAAGTTTATTCAGATCGATTGCGTCTCAGTGATAACACTTTCAGAAAAACTCTTGAATTTCATACGAAATTCCTTATGAGATGTCATATTTCCACATTGAATTGAATATTACTTCATACATTCAATGTTAGTGATGAAATTCCAAAATTTATTACTGAAATTCAACGTTCATTTATTAAATTTCACAAATATGTTCATGTTATTATAAAATGAGGAGAAAAAAAATGATGTGTGATCCATTTTTCGAATAATCATATTCATCTATCAGTTCATTATATTAATTTCTTTAAAAATGAGCAATAAACAGAAATAGATTATCCATTACTTAAATTACTTGATGGATAATTTTTTCAAATACATTATCCATTATTCGAGTAATGAATAATTCTTTGAAATACACATTCATTATTCAAGTGATAGATAATTTCTTTGAACACATTATTCATTATTCAATTATTCATGAAGTAATAGATGATTTTCCAAAATACGTTATCCATTATTCAAGCAATGGCTAATTTTTCAAATACATTATCCATTATTTGAGTGATTGGGAATCAAATTCCTTATATTGCCCACTTTTTGAGGAATAAATAATGAATGGATAGATGAATATGATTATTCGGAAACGGATAATATATGTATGTTAATTATATTTTATCAAAAAATAAAACAATGGGAAATCAAAATTTCTTTGTTGCCGATCTCTGCTTACGCGTAATCGAACTGAATCTATCTGATAGTTTGAAAAAAATATTCACTATTTTCACGCAATTGATAATAATCTATAAACAGCAAAAAATACAGCAAGCGAAGATACCCGAGTGGAAAAGTTTTCTAAATTATATATAATTTATATATGATTCAATATGGTTTGTACATAATTTTTATATAATTATATAAAAATTATGTATAATTCTGAAAATTTTTCCACACGGGTAAAATGATTCGCATTGCTGATTTTAATTGTTTTTCGATAGTTCGGTAGAGCAGGGCCGTACATTTTGGTTTGGAAAGGTGGATAAAAACTTGGAAATTCAAACCATCGAGAATCCTTTGTTGGAAAATAGAATTATAAACTGAAAAGTACTAATAAGTACTTTTTCGAATAGATATGTCTAAAGAAATGTGAAAATATTTAGATTTGTGATTAATGTTATAATTTTATTCCAAACAAATGAAGCGTGGAAATGTTCCAATTCCCTCCTAAATCACATTTCGATGACTGTTTTCCGCCAGAGATAAGCTATCTTCTCAACATAGAAACGATTGAGCACAAAAAAAATCAATGACAGTGAATTATCACACTGAAATTAATAAAACAAAAGTTTAACTCGATTTTCTGAAACAAAAACACTGTAGTTTTAATATGATATCACAGCGTGTCAGCGAATAATAGAAATTGAGTTTTTTTGGGTGATAAAATGGGTTCTTTTAGCTGGGACTTATTGAAAAAACCTGAGTGGGCTTTTTTGAGTCGGGAAAAATGGTTGCAACCCTGCAGTGTAATCGTTTTAATACCCTTTCTTCTTTTTCTTCTTTAACTTCAGATCTAACGGAATTAAACAATCAAGCATTCTTATGAACGAGCCAATGATTTATAAAATGAGTTTTTGAAGGTTTTTATGTAAATTGTATGGGGTATGATAGAATATTATATTGAGAATCTGCCATGATATGATTTCACAACACCAAAGTTTCATATTTCTGTACAGCCGGTAGATTCAACCAATTCCCTCCTATCTTTCATGAGTTGTGGAAAACCATGTGATAATTCACGAATTCTTAATAAAAATTGAAATTCAACCACCTAAACATAGGAAGAATGATGAACGTTGATCGATGATATGGTTGAAAAGTTTGTGAATTAGATATTATGATTACAATCGAAATCCATTTGGGTTGTATTATCCGAGGTAGGCTCTTCCCACATCATCTCGAATCAACGAAATTCTGCTGTATTAGTATAATATTTATAAACTCACAGATGTAGGACACAAAAAAAGGGTATCTAATTTTTATAAATTTCGATACAATATCAATGAAAATTCGATATATTGTCTAGAAAGAAACATAAATTCTGTCTTGAGTTTAGAAATAGACGATCTTGACAGACCGATTCCTTTTTATAAAAAATTTATCAAGTTTTTGTTGATTTTTTATAGAATTTTCATCGAATTTCTATTTCGAAAAAAATCGATTCCCTCAAGATTGCCCATCCCTACTTGGGTTGTAAATTTCCAGAAAGAATTCATTTTGCGAAGAACAATCTTTTCCTTGAAAATGGACGAAGAAATGATGGAAAATTAATTTTGATACTGAGTAAGGATGTCAATAATTTAGGGTTTAATCAAAGGTCAAATTGGAAAACAATTTGAGAAGCAACTCTGAATTTACGTGTATTTCAATGTAAACAAAATCTTCGAATTTATTATTATCTCATTATTTAGAGTTGAATTTCTCCGACCTTGCTGACAACAAATAAATCCACAACTCTTGGTCAAGGAGATCGTTTTCATGATATAATGGACGAGTCCGACGTTCCGTCCCTTATGTAGAATCTTTTCAAGAAAATGCGACTATGAATCATACAAAAAAAAATAATGAGCTACATACGTTAGATACAATTACAAGCTCGGAAAAAATTCGAGAGAAAGCATGAAAACGTACCTGCGGTGGATGGAAACGAAGAATAAAGAATACAATAACCAACCGCCATCACATTCATAATTCACCTACGAAAATTAAAAATATGATCAAATGATGTACTGAAAATCATTTCAACCAAAAACTGAAATTTCTATGGCAAAATAATTTATATGAATGTCATGCTATGTTTCTGAGTTCCGAAAATTAATCCTTGATTAATCGCTGAGCGGGACTGAATGCCGCACCTTAACGAATTTCGAAGTTATCTGGAGTTCATTTTATATAGAATTATATATAAATTATGTATAAAGTATAATGAATTTCATATAAAAGCATCTGAACGTTTACTGGAATGCTAGTTGATCGATTTGTGGCATAGACAAGGCTTCAACGATGTTTAATCAAAAGTTATAACAATCAGCTGCTAATTTCAGCTTCATCCAAGTGATTGAAAATTTCAAACTATGGATTTTGACCAAACTGCGTTCGATTTTTCCTTGTATGAAAAATCGATTCAGCAGTTTTCACCTATGAGTTTGAGCTACTTGAATTGGTAATAAAATTTTGTTGTTGTAAAATTACGCGACTTCACTGTTGAATTTCGGCCGCTAATCTCAGATGTACTTTCTATCACTGCGTTTAATAACTCATTATGAACATGTACTCCGCGCAAGCAAGCAGAAGATGGAATCATTGAAATCTTAACGAAGAATACTCACAAACGGAATAACGATCATACCATCGTATATTTGATTCTTCTGTTACCTCTCGAGATGATATAATATAACTCCTGGTACATGTAAAAATATTATACTTGGAAAGACAAAAAGAAGTTTTCTCAAATGTAAATGTAAATTCATTTGACTCTATTATATTATCAGGAAAGACCACTCAAAAGTTCGCTCGTTAATTATGATTGTTATCTGTAGAACATTTCATTCTCAAATCGGTAAAGTTCCTTCGAGTGATCCATAATTTTACTACTGAATCAAATTGTAATTACCGAAAACTATTTTCCTTTACCCCTTGAGAAGTTACGTTATTCGTACATTCGTGGGTAAATGAGGAAAAAAAAGAGAAAAACTACCCATTCGATTCAAGTTTGATTCACAAATCATGAAAACTCACAGGCATTCGAATGTATTCAGTTATTTGTATTCCAATGTTTCCAAATATTCATAAATTTCGTTGAAAAGAATATGACACAGGCCTGCGATGGGTTTTTCCTTGAATTTTTTCATGTTTAAATATTCATCTACCCTCGCTAATCGTTGTTTATGGTGATTTGAAGCATATTTAGTAGCTAAGCTGCACAGAGGAGAATGCCACTCGAGAATGTGACTTTTTTTATTTGGTAAACTCAAACCAGTAAGCTTTGTATATTGAATTTTTATATGAGAATGCGGAATAACACGAATACCGTTGAAAAAGTGAGGGGTGAAATTGAAACTTCCAACGCCAAATAACCAAATTTTTCAGTGTTTGAAATTCATTTTATACAAACCTCGCTATTTTGGGTTTACTGAGGAAATGAAGAAAAATATATATATAAATTTTTCTTGGATTATAGATAAATTATATATAATTTTGAAAATGTTTCTACTCTGATATATTTTCGAACGGCACTTCTCTCCGTGTACACGGAAAAGAATGATGTTGTAAATAATGTTGAGGAGAGATGAACTGAATCCTAAGTACGAGAGAAAAAGATTAAACAGGAGTTGTGAAGAAAGCAGGAGAAGATATCATAAGTCTCTTTGATTTATCTAGTCTCTTAAGTCTTATTTAAAACTAATGCTCTTATTTTATATAGATTATATGTATATTTTATATTGTCATGAGAATTGTTCCAAAAACTTTGAATATTCAAATCTTGCATGAAATTTAATCTAGATGTGCTGTAAAAGTACTACACTGAAAAAAAGGTATGGCTCTCACAGCTCTACTATTCTTGTGTTCTTGCTATCAGGAGGTATAAGGATGCCAGTATAGCTCCCACAACCGACAGATTGCTATGATAGCGACGCGTTCGGCTGTGGGAGCTATACTGGCATCCTTATACCTCCTGACAGCAAGAACACATGAATAATAGAGCTGTGAGAGCCATACCTTTTTTTCAGTGTAGCATTACATACTGGTTTGAAATCCTCGAATACCAACGAAGCATCATTATTTAAAGGGAAAATCAGAAATTATATTTCGCAGGCCTGTGCATACAAACTGTGAAAAACTTGAATTCGGTAAAAAGCTGTTGCAAGGGAGGAGGATTTAGAATTGTAAAGGTCATGACATTCAAAGAAACGTACAACCATAAAGATCCTGTATAATCAAAGAACTTCATCAATTTGAAATCTCAACATCTGCTACCAGGTGTAACAAGAATTTGAGGGATTTCAACCATTTATGTTTCCTTTTAAAACCCCCAATAACTAATCGTAATTATCTTATACACCTCGGTATTGACAGCCGCGAACAGCTGTTGAAGAAATGTTAATTACTATTGCATTCCATTACAATCGTGTGCATTGCTTGCTATTTTCCGTAACAAGCTTTCCAAGAATTGCATTGATCAAGGTTAAGCTCCAACTAACATTCAATAAATTATCTCTGCCAGTCGTGTAATCAAAAACTCGAGAACACGAAGAATAATCATTTTGATATTTTTTCCTTCAACTTAACGAACTCGAAGAAAGACTTTACCGAAGAAACAATATACGGAGAATTTGTATAGTAAATTGTTGTGATCAGTGCGCAATGGATTTCTCAAAGGTCATAAATTTCCTGTAGAATAGCGCGTTGAAATGAAAGAAAATCTAGCGCCACGAAAGATCACAAAGAATAAAAAATTTCACCATATCTCATTTGTTTGTGATCAGGAATTATAATATCAGATCATTGTACGTATTTTGAATCTATTAATTCCTCTGATTGATAAAAGAGACGCTTTCAATGGATATTTGTAAATTTGAGAGGAAAGAAATGATGGATGGAATTCTTATTCAAGCTCGACGTTGATATTTTCGTTGAGGAGAATAAACAGCGATAATCTCAATGACAACCCGTGATTAGCGATCAGATAAAACGTGCATCCAGTATCTAAAAATGATTGATACATATTGCGTGATTTACTAATATAATCCCTGATCTCGTATGATTTTCATTTATGTATAGAGGGTATCGCTGTGAATATGTGTTTGCTTAGACGGATACATGCATGTGATAAGCAATCTAATTGTATAAACAGTAACAATATTTCTGGGAAAAACATGAATCATTAAAATTCCATTCTCGAAGTGGAAATTTGTAAAAATATCCGAACTATCATTGCAAATGGAAATTTAAGGTGATAACTCCTATCAAAGACATGCAAATCCTGCCGTCTCAGGCAAAAGAGTTGTTAACTCCAAATTCGTTCGAACGGAGAAAATCGAGAAAAACTATTCCACATCAAAATTGTACGATATAACTAATATTTTGACAGTATTAAAGCGGTTCTAAAGCAAATAAGGGGTGCTGTTTTCAATTATTTGAAAAAAAAAAATCAATATTTTTAATAACAATAAATGAAATAAATGAGCTAAGGGTGTTTGGTAACTCGAGTTACGGTTTTTTACCATTCAACAGCGCTCGAGCATTATGCTATGATAGCTCGCTTTACAAGCGAAGAGACATGTCAACTCGGTATGCGACGTTCATGAAAATCATCATATAATTGAATTCCAAATCTATGGGTTAGATATTTCAAAACGTAATATTTCTTTCACGTGAAATCAGGTGTAATTCTGCCTTTGTTTTATGTTTACTTTAGCGGTTACATAATGGCACCTAAGATCTTTATTACGATCATTTCCAAACTGTGCCGAAGCCTACAACCAGACTTACGGTTTTCTTCCTTGGTAAATTGGCTCCGGGCTCAAGGAGTTTACAAATCAAGGAAACCTTAACTCCGGAGAAATTTTTTTCAAATAGTACGAGATATTTGCTCCTCACTGATTTTAGCGAACGAAAAGACCGTAACTCAAATTACGATCTTTTCGTCTGGCAAAGTGGTGACGTATTCGATGGTTCTTCTCATTTTGATGTAAGTTACGGCTTCTTTCTTATAATTGTCTAATTTTCAACTCGTTTCAGAAAATAAGAATTAGGAGCGATAACTAGTTGATATTAACACAGTTAAACGCGCCTTGCTTCTCTGAATCGAATCCCGAGTCGAAAAATTGTAATACCTTCTAGAGCCTGATTAACTCCGTAATACGCAACGATCCAGAGTTTAATCAGGTCGAATGAGAAGTTTAAAAACAAAATCAGGTTGAGAACATGGTGAGATCAGGGTTAAAAATGAAATCAAACCTAATTCACTCCGTAATACGCAACGAATCAGAGCTAAATCAGGTTTCACTTTTCGACTCGGGATGATATAAAAAACTCATTCTCGAAAAAAATTGAGTGACCAACTTTTTTTGCCTGGTACGACAGTAAATAATTCAGCCTTTTTTTGTGAAAATTAAATCTCGTTCATGTTAAACCACGGTAACAAAATATGAAGGTAAAGCTAACGAATTTATGCCCGCAAACATAGGGTGTAACATTTTGTAGAATTTTCGACGATGGATCAAAACTGTATAAACGAAACCAATAGATCATAAATTTGGAAAAATTAAATATCTAAAACATTAAAAAAATTAACTGAAAGAGCAAGAAAAATGATTGACACAACTACATTTTTTGTTGAGATAAACAAATTTGTTAACAGAACTAACGCCTTGGCTGCTGGAGTGAATTTTTTTTGCAAGGACAACAAATTTCTATAGTATTTCGCTATAGTAGCAAACCTTTTTTTCTCCGTGATATCAGCGAAGCAAGTTTTTCACACGCTGTCCTAGCAAATTTTTCTCTCTCAATGTCCCTGGCAGAAATCACTCTAGTAATTTTCTAGGCCTTGCGAGGCCTCACCAGGCCCTTGTGAGAGACTTGCAAGGCCTCGTAAGGCCTTGTAATCGCCTAGAGAACGACTAGAGTGATCTCTACCAAGGGTGTATCCTGTGTTTCAGAGCAGTCAATTCCGTCAATTGATTTTTCTGATTTTCTCATCCGCAGCTTATTGTTCACTTTCACGATTAAAGTCATATGAATAACTGAAGTCATCAACATCCTTAATTGTCATAACCAAGTATTCAATGATTTATTCCAGACGAATACTTCCAAGCGATAGAAAGTGAAAGGGGAAATTGAGACATCAAATAAAAAACTTATGATTTGAGAAAAAAAAATCCCGTAAATTACGATAACCAATAAATTTGATGTTGAAGCGAAGTGACATTAAAGAAGAAAATTAGTCATTAATCATATTCAAATCATCATGAGATATAACAAATTATCATATTTATCTTCAAATCTCCTTCAAACGCCGCTAGATTCCACTCATCGATATGTTAATGATCGAGCAATCCTAATCAACTTGCTACTGTGTAAGTCACCGTAGGTGTTTGTTTTTTTCCACAATCCTTTTCAAGTTTTCGCAGTCATCATAAATAATTGCAGCATCACGTAGTCATATATATTGCTTTTTCACTCGAAGAGTTATGAATGTGAACTTTTCAAAGTTGAAAAATTTATGCGAAGGAATATGTATAGTTTCGTATTATTATTGAGTGATGTTAATCATTTGCTGAAAATTGAATCATCCTTCCTGAAATTTATTAACACACTTCGTGACGAAATAATGGAACTGAGGAAAGATTCATGCTATTTCAGATGTTCGATACATCGCGAATTCAAGTTATTAATGATATTTTCAACTACTATTTTTACGTATCCAGGAGTGATTTTGTTATTTCTTATTTGTTTCATAATTGGGGATTCCCGGTTTGTTACGTACGGTTGTCGGCTATCTAAATTCTCAAGCCGTTGCATGTACATGCGATAACTAACAAAAACTATACGAATTTACATTTTATCAGCATTCAGATAAAACTGGTTTTTCAAACATTTTTTTTCCATTTTCTTGTCTCATAATCTTCTCTGAGATAATATTTTGTATTTAAATAATGTTCAAAAAATGTGAAATTCATACCAGGTTTGCTTCTTCGTTCTTCCCCTACTCATCGCGTTTTGTTTGAAATTTATAACATTGTATTAGGGATATTCATATATATGGATAGAATTGCATATTATTTTCAGCAAAAAAATAGACCTTTGGAGAACAGTTGATAAGTTTATTCGATTCCTTTTGGGAACGAAGAGCAATGTATATATTATATAATATGAAATTTTATCCATTTCACAAGAGAGAATTGTTTTTAAGTATCTACTGAAATTGTGTATCTTTTATTCGAAGTATGTAGGAATTTGCCCCGCATATTGAAAAATTCTAATGTTAATTTCACCTTGATGCGAGTTGCAACAGTAGTTGCTTTTATAGTACCATAAGCATTGTACATTGAACTCCATAACACATTGGAATGTGTATTCCCTAGATTCGAGCTCTAAGAACAATATAATCTTCGCCGCCTACGCTAGAACGACACGAGAATATCTGCGACATAACGTTCTATTGAAAAACTTGTGTGACTTGCTCTGAAGATACATATCTCATTTAATGGCTCTATCTCTAGGTTATATGTTAAAAATAGTACTAATGGAGATTCTTTCCACATGAAATTCAAGCATTCTTGTTGGTTATTTTCCAATTTCCTTCGCTGTTATTAATTTCATCAATATCGAAAGATAATTAGAAAGTTATTCGATTAAAGGAACCACGCGAATTGCGTACATTTAAAGAAAGAACGCGCGACAATTGACGTCTAAGATGACGATGGTGACGACGACCGTCTGGAGTAAAAAAAAATAACCGAATGACATCTAAATACGGTTACTAAGACGACGACTTATCCTACCTACCTCCGGCTTCACGAAACCAATTAAAGATAGCTAATGCAAAAGGCGAAAACCTATTAAGGATTTTAAAACGAATGGAGCAAAGCGTACTATCTTGTTACAATTTGTACACATATTAATTTTGAATAAATTATCATCTCCCTCTACCCGAGTCAAAAAGTGAAACCTGATTTAGCTCTCATTCGTTGCGTATTACGGAGTGAATCAAGTTTGATTCCATTTTTCGCTCTGATCTCGCCCTGTTCTCAACTTGATCTTGCTTTTAGCATTCTCATTCAACCTGATGTTAACCTTTTTTCGACCTAATTAAACTCTGGATCGTTGCGTATTACGGAGGTGATCAGGCTTTAAAAAGTATCACAATTTTTCGACTCGGGTGTTCGTGTAAAACAAATTTAATAAGATATTTTATTCAAGGTTTGACGCTTTGGAAGTTGATATCAAATTTATAAATTTTATCGTAATCCTTACTGTGGTGTAATTTTCCATATAATTTTTGTAAGAACTTTATAAAACATTGAATATTCTTACAAATTTGAAAAATTGTATCAATATTCTATATAAATTGTTTTCACAAGCGTTTAACCCTTCGCCCCTAAACTGGGTCATTTTTGGCACAAGCTGAATTCTCAAATTAAGTATCTTCGAAATGAAAAAGGGCCGGGGATAGGTTTGTTTATTGCAAATGGCTGTATAAACTTCTGGAATATAAAGTGGGATAGTATATAAGTATTCCAGAATTTTTGGATATTTTTTGAATATATAGAGAAAAAGGAATAGTTGTAGCAGCTACTTGAATAGTCGATTTTCGACCATCTACTTAAATAGTTGCTGCAACTACTTAGTAATCAGGACAAGTATCACGTTAACTGCCTGGACTAACTAAAATACTTCGTAAGTTGCCAGGTATTTACGTTAGTTAGTGCAACTATCGAGTTACTTGAGGCAGCTAGTTGAAGTATCAACTTGTCCTGACTACAAAGTAGTGGCTGCAACTTTTTTTTCTCCGTGCAGCATTTGCTCGGTCAAAACAAAGACTGAACATGAATGACCCAGATTACGGAGGCTGCCAGTAAAATTAAACAATTACGGGCGGAGGGTTAATCAAGTTTGACAAATCTGAACTGGATTTTGTTCATATGGATCTTTATTCTGTTTGAAAACAGTTGTAAAGATGATGAACGTATGAAATATTGAAATGTATTAAGATAGATGTATAACTAGCTATCTTCTGAACAATGAAATTCTCATGAAGTTGAAAATTGTATAAATCGTTCCATCAAGAACATTTCAAAAGGACTATACATCTTGTGATATTTGGTAGGATTTAATTACAACAAAAATGAGTAATCAATTCACCAACAATTTTTATGTGAATAAAACGTATTGTTACATAAAATTTCTACAAATCAAATATAAGGGATGAATAATATCTGGAAGCGAATAAGATTCAAACACGTGCATCGATTGTGTGAATGAGATCATACCCGTTCGAAGCTGAACTCTTGCAAGATTAACTTAATTCAACTTTAACCATTGAATTCGCAATTCTATTAAATTGAAATTTAAATGATTTCCATACCATCTAAACTTCTGAGTAATTAATTGACTGTTGACTATCGAGCGAACGAATGCAGCAGAAAAATTGAACTTTTTCTTTCTTTCCTTTCTTTTCCTTTTCCCTCGCATTCTATATTATTTAAGACGCATATTACGTTCGGTTACGTACTACCGCTCATGCTTCGTTCCGACAATAATAGGACCTCATAAGAGAGCTGATACAGTATTTTTAATGAGGTTTCTTGCTTTGTTTTCTGATTTCGTATAGAACTCTGTACGTAATAGTTCCGTGCGTGTCAAAGAGATTTCAGTTAACAAATAGCTTGAAGAAATAAAGAAATGATACACCCGAGAGCTTGTAGTTGAGTGTCTTCTTGGTCACTCGTGGGAGGTAAAACTCGAGTCGTCTTTGTCAAGGTCTTTGCAATTCCGTATCCTCTTTGGAAGGAAAGAAGGCGACACAATGTCAAGACGACTTGACTGACTCGTATAAGTCTCTCGAAATCTCATGGCTTTTATGGTGAGAAATGTCAAATGAAAGAGTCAAATCTGAAATTATTAAATGTTTTCAAAGTTGATTATGAAGATTGTTGCTTAATATCAGTATCTTGCAGATTATTATAATACATTATTTATTTGAATTCTATCGATTTTTGAAAATGATCGACAATGCGGTTAGAAAAAAAATCTATTAGGTTGGAATTTTCTGGAATGATCGCGAATTAAAATTTTCCATTTTTCTCACAAAGCAGATTAAATGGATTTCATATCTCAAGTATGTATCGATAAACAAGAGAGGGATATTAAAAAATATATTAATAAGCAGTGAGATCAAACGAAAGAATGATAAGCTAGGATTGAGATTAAGAATGTAACAAGTCAATTATGTACAATGTAAGACGGCTGTTATTAATAGAAGGAGATGAACACGTGAAGAAAGAGACGGGGAGTTGAGCAGAGGAACATTTTATTCCATTTCTTTTGGTATGGTTTGATGATTATCTCCAATATAACTTCATCGAAACCACATTTATTTCAAAACGCAGGGGCGTAGGTACATTTTTTACAATTAGGACAACTTTAAACTCAATAAGAAGATTAATCTTCGAACAATAAGTTATCCTAAAAAAACTCATGGGTAAACGATTATCATTTGTAGATTCCGAAGCATGGAATTCCATGGCTGTTCTGAAGCAAGGCCTGGTTTTTCCAGGGCTACAAGAACAGTAATGACGCCCCTGTGATATCGTGGAGAACCAATGAAAAACAATAGAACTCTTCACGGCTGCCAAATTGTGCAAATTTGACCCTGATTTTTATACAGCCGATTGTTGTAACTTTTGATTGAACGTTGTTGAAGCTGTTTCTCATATCAGAAATCGATTGGACAGCCTTCCACTACACCTTTCAGATGCTTAAATCCTTAATAAAAATTAAGGATGCTACCTCTACAGCTGCCAGTTTCAGCTTCATAAATTATTTGGAGAGGCTCAAGGACCAGTTTTTTTGCGTAAATAAAAATCTATGGAATTCCTAAAGAAAAAAGAATTGATCAATTACTTTTCTTGAAATGCGAAAGAACTGAGCCCCTCTGACGAATCAGTTGGATGGACGCGGCCCTGCGAGCTCTATACATCCGACGTTGCCTGTAAAACTGATTCTCGTCGTTGAGATCATCGATATTTCAATATAATATCTCTGAAAAATGGTTTTTCATTGTGCTTTTCATTTTTGAACGAAAATATTCTCTTTCATAAGGTAAAATTCTGGCATGCAAATGAATAATTTGAAAAGATGTTTCATCATCATTTAGATACACAAAAAAAATGAAAACGAATATTGAAAATAATTTTATTCCATCACGATGCTTCATACACGTGCAACATTTTTGAAATTTTCGCTATAAATTAAAAAATCGCATAAGATGAAAGATTGTCGTTTCACATATAATGTTCAGAGGAAAATATTTTGACATATTCTGAAATATTTTTTAGATGATGAAAGAGCAATCCAAAATCATTTCCAGAACAGTATAATATTTTGTATGAAAAATGATTTCTCAACGCCAAGGGCGATTAATTGAAAATATATTTTCCATTTTTCTGAATCTCAGAAATACAAAATAATGTAAATCAATACTTGAAATTTTTCGGTGTGCGATTTCAAAGCATAGGTAGAATATTAGAAATAATTTTACTTTACCTTGTTTCTACGTCATAACAAGTTGTACGTCATAATCGCAATCTGTCGGATTATAACATTCAAATATACGCTCATATCGGAGAAGTGCAGACGCGATAACAAGGTAATGGTCAACGAGGTTGATAAGGAAAAAGAAAATTGACCACCGACAGGCGAGCGATAAAACTCGAACTTTTTTTTACTATGTTGAATGGCAATCATTTTTCTTCCTAATCGTTAAATGAACTTGAAGGTGAACTTGAATTGAATGCTTATAGAAAATTGATTGTCGTTTCTTTTACAACTTTTTCTTCGCGATGCATTTCCGAGTGTTGTTTTTTTTCCGCGCAAACACTTGTTTTTGCACGTCAATTGATTGTTAGACAGTCATTAACGTGTTATTAGCGATATCGCTTCTTCTCATTCAAAAGTCTTGAATTTCCAGCACCGACGATCATTATGCAATTTTCTCAAACGAAGATATAAATACAAGGAACGAACTTTTGAGAGCCATTTCTTTCGTAGAAATGAAATGAAATTCTTTTTGAAACCCGCAAGTGCATTGCCAATGAAGAATTAATATTGGATTTTTACTTTTGATAAAGTTGAAAGTCGAATTATCGAAAGAATTCCTCTAAACGTCTTGAATTTACTAAATTTACTGATGCCATCAATTCAGTTTCAATCTATTCTTGATGTTAATTCTTCCAATGAGTAGTAATCTTTCAGGATTTGAGATTTTAGTCTCCAGCCAGTCAAAAGTGAGCTTGTCAAAGTTCTACTTTTTCAGAGTAAGATTGGAACTTCACAACCACTTCACCTCTCCAGTGAATTTTTTTTATTTTGAAACAGTGGGAGATATATCACTCGAAGTGGACCAGCTCACCTCTCCTGAGTCCTAATGGATTGA
Source organism: Gonatopus flavifemur (assembly GCA_018340375.1). Taxonomy (NCBI): domain Eukaryota; kingdom Metazoa; phylum Arthropoda; class Insecta; order Hymenoptera; family Dryinidae; genus Gonatopus; species Gonatopus flavifemur. Next base: position 24,547,129 of record JAFFJZ010000005.1, read on the forward strand.
AACTTATGACTTTTAACTGTTTCAGATTTAAAGAATGAGTGTTTCTTCATGTGTACCGTTTCTCAAAATATTTAAATCGAATAATTCATGCAATTACTTTGAAAACGTGGGATGGTTCTTAATTTATTGAAATTTATTATCTTGTAAACATTTATGATCACAGTCGTTGAATCATAAACTTAATTCTCTGGACAAATACGCTACCGATGAGTCAAGAATAAAAAGAAAAACGCTCGGCGCCGCGTTGTTGCCGCATTTTATAATTAAAACATAAAGCATTCGGTTTTTTTCTCCGATTCCACATTGTTTCTTTTCTAATAAAGAACACTATATCTTATTTTATTGAAGGATCTCAATATGTTGATGAGTTGGCGGTTGTGTAAAAATCCAATTTTGTGTATGCATATTGTTCTGAATTTTTCAAGTGTTCCAAGTCAATTTTTTGAACTTACGAATTTAAAAATGTTCGAGATTCAATTTTCCCAACCGTTCTTACTGTGTGATGAATCTTTCATTCCATTAAAAGTAAACATTCCTTGAAATGACTGGAAATTTCACTTTGAATCCACAGGCTTATTTTTTTGATTGAAAAATAGAGTGAATACGGGTTCAAAGAACGTTCAAAAGAAAACGGTTCCCAATAGGGACCCCAATCAGGGGTTGATGAAATTAAATTCATTTCACAAAAAATAACTACACGGAGAAAAAATGGTTTGCTACCATAGCGCCTACAAAGAAATTTGTTGTCCTTGCAAAAATATTCACTACAGCAGCTAAGGCGTTAGTTCTATTAACAAATGTGTTCATGTCAGCAAAAAAATTCAGTTGTGTCAATCATTTTTCTTGCTCTTATAGCTAATTTTTTTTGTAGGCGCTATAGTACCACATCTGCTTGTTATGCCAGCAATACTTTTCTCTCCGTGTACAAGTTTTGAGAAAAAGAACAAACTTTGAGGACATGTTGAATTTGAGCTGAAGAACCATCTTTCAAAACGTGTTCATCAATGTGTTTTACAAGATTAGTATATTTTTATGGAATATACATACGTGCTTCATATTCCCCACAACGCACATTTCTTTTCACATGAAAAACGAAACGTTGAATCATACCTTGTACGTTGAATCACGCAACGAAGTTGAACGTATACAGGGAAAAAAACACCTTCATCATTTCATTGGAAGTAAATAACATTTAATGTACAGTCTGATCTTCATTCGACTTTGAATTCATTATTCTTATTCTTAACCAAAGAATACAGAAATGTGATTCCCTTCCTAAGAAGAAAATTACTTTCATACCGTGCTACCGCATTCCATTTGTCATTCCAATTAGAAAATCCTTTCAAAGATTAGTATAAAGCGGAACAAAACATGTTGATGGTACTCTCGATCAATGGAAAAGAGGGTGAGAGATGGCATGAAAGAGAGTGAAACAAAAGTGGCTTATGAATTAATCCATCGTATTTGCACGTGTATATTGGTTAAGGTACGAGAAATACAGAGATTCAATGATTGAGCATATCCATCATTTTTGTCTGCTTCCATTGTATTTTAATATAATCACTGGTATATTTATTACAACGTTGATCAATTTTATTCTTATATTGTAAAAAAATAATTAAGATGACTATAGTAAATGTATGAGAAATTCACTTTGGATTTGTGTAAAAATGTCTAATTCCATAGAATTTTCACAAGGATCTGATGGTGAATAAATATATTCTCTATCGAAATTTATTCATCGCATTTACTTTATAGTTTTTTTGAATGAAGAATAAGATAGTGGAACTCTTATACGTTACATGATTTCTGGACATCTTTTAAGAAGAAACAGCGAATTTTTGTTCTCGTTTTTATTAACCCTCTCTGACCTGACGTCCATTTCAATAGACATAAAATTTAACAAATTATCAAAATCGTTCCACAAATCAAAGCAGTTTGAAACCCATGATATCATCAAGATAAAGGTGTCAATTGACGATAAGAAAATTATTCAAAATTATATTTTCAGTATGGTATGTTTTTAAACGGAACTAATGTGATGAGAATTTCGAAATTTTTGATATTGCAATTTCCATTACTTAAACGAATTTTACTGATTCTACAGGATGCAATTGGAATATTAAAAAAAATATGTTCAACTTCAAAGAGGTTTCGAGTACCAAAAAGTGTTTTTCATATTTCAAAGTATTTTAATACACAGCTATATTATGCAACAACATCATGGGTCCATTACAATGGACACTGGGTGCCTGTTAGAAAAATTTATGTACAACAAGGTAACAAGTGTCCATTCAAAAAGATAGAATACTACACTGAAAAAAGGCTGGTAACAGCTGTCAAATATATTCTTAGAATACGACTAATCGAATATTTGATAAAACTCATGAAATAATTGATGACAATCATTATATTTCATGTGCATGTTCATAATGATTAAGTATTTCATGAATTGATGAATATCATTGATATTTGTTCAATGTTATCGAATATTTTATTTAAGAATATATATTTGATGACTGTTACATTCGGTGGATTTAATCCGTTCCCTGCCAATTTCATCAACTTGAGAACACCCACAATTAAATCCCGATTGTAACCATAATATTTGAATTCGAAACTTTTGAACGATCTTTTCGATCTAAATAAATCATTTCTCAAGTCTTCAAGAGTTTGGAACTCAATTTTTATCAAAAATTTGTGAACTATGGCATAGTTTTCCACAACTCATCAAAAGTAACAGGGAACGGATTGAATCTACCCACTGTACCAATCCTTTCTTTCAGTGAAGATGAACGAAAATTAACATGAACTAAATTCTTACGATTGGCCGACGTTTAAAAATGACTAGAAATTAATAATCATGTTCCAATGGATTTCAAGATAAAAATCCGTTACAAGAAATTTATAACTCTCTTATAACATTGGAGTTTTCAGTGGTATCACTGCAGGATGTCCAGCCTCGGAGAATTCTAATGGAATCGATCAGTCATAAAATCAGGTTGAACGAAATGACCAATGAAACAAATAGAAAATACCCGAACTGGACACCCTGCACTGATACTACTTTGCATGTGGCGCCAATATGCTACGTAGGTTGAAGTTGAAAATAGAAAAAAAAATATAAGCTGATACTCTGTCTTGTTTCTAAACACTCATCAACAGCCTGTATTTATAATTAATGAATGTTGCTTTTGAGAAATTACCTATTTCGTTGAAGTTCTTTGTAATTTTCGTTTGATATATTGGATCATTGAAATTGAATGAAGATTTATTTATTACGAATCGTCATATACGAATATTTTCAATTTTTCCTCCTATTTGTCCGTTGTCCCCTTTGTCCCTTGTCCATTGGAATGGACATATCAGTAATTTTTTATCTACGTTACTAAAAATAAGCTAGGTCAAAAAGGGTTAATTCGAGAGTAATTCAAAGGTATGATTACTTCGCATAAAACAGTAACGAAATAACTGTTCAAGCATATAAGTCAAGTTCAGCGAAATTATGAGATATGTAAATTAGAGAATTCTTCTTCAGCACTTGTTGCTTATTTTAAATTCTCATCTGAATCATACGTTCAAAGAACTGGCATCGACTCTTGGGTATGAATTTTGTTAGACAATATTTTAGGGAGAAAATTCAAAAGAAATCGTCCAATAACCTGTAAATGATTGTAGATTGTTTGTATTTTGAGATTTGCAGAAGTACATTTCGATTTGTCATGAAACATAGATAGGATACATACACGATGTATGTCGATATTCACTCTAAATACACACACACACACTCGTATACAAATACATGGATATCCTTGATTGGATAAAGTTGTTTCTTCTTTCTTGTTTCAAATGAAGTCCAAATAAACTTTCTTCCGTCAAAGTTCGTTGAAGACGTCTTATACCTCGATGATACGGATTTTGTTTCCCCTTTGGTGAATATTTACTTGTTGATACGCCAACTTATTGTTATCTCGTACACTGGCTTTGCTTAATTACAGCAACCCCAAGTCTCCTCCTTTGAATTTCAAAGAAAAAGCAGTTTGTATAAATAGTCTTAATTTACTTCACCTTCTTCTTCTTCTTCTTCTTCTTATTTCGATTTGATAATATGATACACTTGAAGTACATGCTTCATTCAAGGTTTTATACTTCTCCAAAAGTATCTCGATAATTATTCCAAATTCGAAGAGAAAATTTTGATACGAACAATGAAATACGCTGAATTATATTTGTAAACGGATTTCGTCGTTATTTTTGTTTGCACATTGCGAAGGTATTAATTGTGTGAAGAATTGTGTTGAGTATTGTTGTGTGATATTGTGAAAATTTGATGAGGGATTCGATCAAAACCATGTCACATGATTTTAGGTTATTGATACCGTACAAAGACATATTCGTACGAAAGATATTGAACAAAACCAGAAAATTAGTCACAAGGTCACCTGAAAAGAATCATCAATCCTATTTGTATGTGAATCTAACCTAATGTTCAATCCAGTTGTAACTGAGGACAAATCGATACATCCTTCATTGGAAATTATAGAGGTTCTATCTGGATGGGAATGAGTGGGTTAGAGTTATTGTTATACACAATGTACGAGTTTCATTATTCATCATGGATTCTTGGAGAATATTCCTATAAATCCCGTTGGGTGGAATCAGAAATGAACATCTGAAATATTGATTTTGTGAAATCCGTGCACGCGAAAGACAATGAATCTGATCGTTCATTCGTCCAAGACATCATTTATACCGCAATTATCATTTGTTGCATTTATTTAAAAAATCAGTCCATCCATTTCAAACCAATTGAATAATTTAAGGAGAATTTTTCTTCATTCGATTAATTTGTAAAAGAATATGATGATGGAATTATATTTTATATAAATCTATAAAAATTAGATACTCTTTTTATAACACAAATTGATCCTGTTGAAGAATCCTCCATCATTACATATGCAATCTTCTGATAGAGTTTCAAAATCGTACGATTATGCGTCCTTCTCCGAATTCCTCGTCATTAAACAGATTATTCGACTCGAGATGATGAACGCGTGGTTGTGAAATCAGAAATAAATACGTGCAAATTGTAACTTGTACTCTTTCACCTGCATTCCGCAAGCGTATGATTTCGTAGATAAACTGAGAGCACTGTCAATAATCGATTAATGATAATTTTCTTGTGGATTCCTGTTTGCTCAGCCTCTATCATCATGATTGTAGGGCACAAAGATACTTTCATCAATTATACTTGTATGATCTCTCACATTTTCACAGAATTCCCTGGCGCATAATTTAAATCGTTTACTTTTGGATCAATATATTTTACAGTCTCTTTGAGCTGTGTTTTAGAATCAAAGTCTTTTCCCATCCACATCCATTGCTTGAACTATATTGATTGTAGATGGAAAATGATACGAATTGAAGAGGAAAAAGTATAACAGTTATCACGATGAATCTCTTCGATAATTAGAGTGCAATTAATCGATCCATTTCTTCGATTGAGAGAATCAACTGAGTGTGAATGGAACTCGATTAGAGTTGATTCAGGATTATTTTCTGGAAAAAGTTATGATAGATGTCACATAGATTTCAACAATTGAGTTTGTCACACGGGCAAAATCGTTGTGGTTCCTGTTGTTGTTCATTTTACTGACAAAAAATATCTTCATTGAGATGATACAACCGTTTCATAGATTCTCTCTCAAGATAAGTGTGACATTAAAGGTTGGGTGCGAGGGCAAAAGGAACCCACTTGAGAACATTTTTTCAACTCTCAGTTACCACACGGGGGTCTAAATGGAACAAGAGGTTTTGGAAAATCTGATGTTCTGTTTATGAGGGTGAAGAGGGATGATTTGGAACCAAAACTGGGATGAAGTTTGAGAACCATAGTATTATTAGAGGGCTGAGAGAAAACAAGAATTTTCTCATTTTATTAGTTGAATAGATTGCAGGAATCCGCTCTCTAAATTCCTTGGGGTGAAAAATTCACTTTTGAAGAGTGAAAATACTCCAAGTCCAGGAAGAGTCAGGTTCCACTCTTAAAGAGTGACCTTTCACTCCATAAAAGTGAAGTTTTAACTTAGTTTGAGAAGTGAAATTTTACCTTCTCTTCAGAATGAAATCCTCCAAGAAAGTGAAAATTCGGTCTTATGGAGTGAAAACTCACTCTTTAGAAGTGGAATCTCACTCTTGTTGGACTTGCAGTATTTTCACTCTTTAGGGGTGGATTTTTACTCCAAGAAATTGAGAGGGCGAATCTTGTGCCGTAAGAAACAGAAATATTATCGCTTTTCAAGTGAATAATTTTATTTCATAGGCGTGTTTTGTTGTAACGGCAAAATCCACTTCCCTACTTTGAGAAAAAAATGGTAGCTATTCAAATATTCAACTGAATATTTCTTTTAGCGCATCCTGAAGCGTTAATCCACACTTTATGCAACTGAAACTTTGACATTTGACTATGTTTTTTCTCTGATATCAAATAGAGATGTATTAATTACACTTGAAAGCCTTATATCGCATAACGGAATACGGTGTAAACATATAACGGTAAAAGAGATATATTTTGATACAATATAAATATAATACATGAAACAAAATCCGTACACGGATATATAATGTATATTGTTTTTGTTTTCATATACATCGATTATCCGATCTGCAAACGTACATGACAGAGACAATAATGTAACCTTCACAAAGTAGTAACTTGTTCGGGTGAAGCCAGAGCAAGGGTTCGTCTAACCTAGGCAAGGTCACTACATTTCCTATGTAACGTAATATAAGCAGAGTGTGGAGGGATCCCTTCTCTCCTCTGTGTCCTACTTTCACTCTGTTTACAATGTATTTTGTCCTTATTTATCGTTATTATTTGTCTATCCGTCAAATGTGTGGTTGAATGTTCAATCTTTGATGGAGAAGAAATAAAAATTATGATGTATATCAGTTCCTATATTCCTGAGATACTTTTCGTCCCGGCAATCACATACCCACGGAATTTCAACACTTCATTTTCATCGCACGATTATTAATATTACGTTATATTTCGTGGATAAAAATTTCTTTTTTCTCACATTGAATACATCGTTCTCCACTTTTGATCAAACGAATGCCAAATTATTTCGCTCTGTTGCTCAAACATTTACATTCGCAAGAACGTAAAATTGACGTTTTTCATCAATAATTTAATCGTCGTAAAATATCATCGTACCACGTAAACCAAATCAAAATTTCCCGCTAATTGAGATATAATTTTCACACGGCGCTTATCGTATTATCATGCCCTTCTTTTATGTTCTTTCGCGCTTATCAAATCCTTTTTTCTCAGGATTCCCAACGTTCTCATTTTCTTTTTCACTTTGCATGGATTTTGGCACATTATTATATTCAGACTAATGTATTAGATTATGAACCATTATTCTTGGTGTAAATTTGCATGGTAATAGGGACTGGATAAGTTCCTTTTCTTCGCTCTTTTTTTTTTCATTTTATTTCTTCAAGGAAATTGAATTCTTGTAATAATAACCACTTAGCGGGAAAATATAAAATACTCGAGCACAGCTTTTCTTCCTGAAACTACGATGTTATAGGGAAAGATGTTTCCGAATGAATTTAAAGTTTGAGTGTTTACAACGTTTGAAATGATCCGTTGAATTAGTTTCAATTGTCGGTAAATTGATTTGTTTCCTTCCTAAGTTTTTATAGGAGAGTGATTATACAAAGTTCGTCGTGTTCTTCAACCCTAACAGGGTTTTAAGATCGGCCCAATATTGGCTCATGACTGGACCATAGCTGTTAGAATTATACGTACGGTTATGGTACCCATCAATGGTTGATTGCTGGATGATAAATTGGGCCCAGCAGTGGAAAAAGATAAACGATCGATGATGGATTTGATTTGACTGGTGATGGGCCATACCTCGGCCAGTAATAGGAAATCTCAATGATTGGCCATTCAACACGAGTCACACATTGGGTTTCCTGTATGGAAAGAAACACTAGAACGGAAATGTATTTATAGAACCGCCATAAATTGAATAAATTGATTTTTATAGATTTGTTTATGATATCGATAGGAATTCTAGACATTCTCTGTCGAATCTATCATGTATTTAGTTAATGGCAGTTCTGTGAATACATTAACGTTGTAAATTTTCATGCAGAACAAATCGAACTTGACTTGCACGAATTTCTGAACATCCTGTATATTCGATACATTGTATAAAAATTCTATATAAATTTTTCATGAAGATATTACCATACGTTGAATCATGCTGACCCAAAATTAAATTTGAGTTCGTCAGAGAAGAAATATTATTTCATAAAATTGCAATCAGAAATTAGTAAAATTCGTAATCCAGGAGAATATAAATCACGGAAGTAGAAATATACGTTGTCTGTGCTCCTGCCTGTCGTGTTGCGTCACAGCTACTGAAGAGGTTACTGTTAAGATTGCACAAATTAATGTATCAGTCTCACGAACAGTGAAATTCAATCCTGAAACGTTTCCAAGATTTTTTTATTCCGATGTAGGTTTCTATCCTTATCTTTTATCAATCTCATACAAATATCTCTATTTCATTACAGAATAATAATAATCTGTAATATCTCTCTTGATAAATCTTATTATTCGACTTCCCATCTGTGTGCCGATGATGTCATAATTCTGTAATACGAATTTTTGTTTAGAAATGAAGAGAATGCAAAAATTGTATCGATATCAGGTTTATCTTATTTCAAAATCCTTCAAATCTTAGACTCCTGGAATTAGATACAGTAGAATCGATTGACTATGAAAAGATTAGATTTCCACCGATCATTATAGTAGAAAAACCTGATTGTTCTTCCGATAAAGATTGGAAGGTTCGAGAATAGAAATGACGTGATTTTATTCGAGATTATTCTATTTTTCTCGTTGTTCGATTATTCAAAAAAGAAACGCTGTTGATGGAGAATAGGAAGAATTGTTTTGTTTGTATCAATCGAGAAAAATGAGGTATAGGAAGTTGAGCCAGTACGTACAAACTTATTCCGTTATACCTACTAAGGGCTATTTCCGTTTTCTCGATGACTAGGAAAGAATTCCACCAAGTTCCTCAATTATGATATTTCCATGAAAATCATGTCGACACATTTCAATGTTTTCCTATGAAGTTGAAAGGTCAATTAGATAAAATAGCGAGGGTATTGTGGATAAACGATAAACGTGGTTGTAATCGCCAAAAGAAAAGTGGAAGAGTAGAGTCTTGGTTTCACTCTCCCTGTTTCTCTAGACAACATCTGTGTATTACCGCGTTCTTTATGTAGTAAATACCGGTTGCACCGAGAGCAAACTGCAGTTGAAAGTGCATTGACCTCCGAGAAACGAACTGGGACATCCTCAACTCTTCCACGACGACGTCGTTTCTTAGTCGAGTATATATACATACACGTTGACCCGATTTTTCAATTACTTACATTGTGTGTAGTGTACATCGTTCTTCTTCGTCGCTGTGGCTCCTCCGTGCTCGCTGCGCACGTTTTCTTATTCATTTCGCTTTTCAATCCATACAACCGTGGAAGAAAATTTGATCAAATCGAGGGGAATACATATATATACTCACGTACATACGTACGTATATACATTCCACGAAGGAGGAAGTACAATTTTGCACGTTCAATCATTTTTATTTGGTCAAATAGAGAACCGATTTGAATGAATGAGATTACTTCCTTCCTTCCTTCCCACTCTGTTCCTTATTTCCCTCCTCCTGAATACATATTTTCTTCCCTCGAATTCGATGGAGAATTTTTCGTTTACAAAGGAAATGAATAAATAATCATACGTGCATTGCAAAAAGTTGAACTCAAAAGAAAAAAAAATACACAAATATGTTGATCTTCTTTTATTTCCAATTAAAACGAGTGCCATTAGGTGTAAGATTTGTGGATATAATCGACTCTGATAAACGTTCTCTACAAGAAAATGATAATGTAATTAGTAATCCAGTCGAGATAATCGAGGAGCCAGGGCTAGCAACATAATTCTGTCTCGGGTTATCTTAATTAAAGTAATAATTATACCCTGATTTTGCAGAAGTTGTGAATCTTATGTTCATGTATGCTCAATTTGATAAAATAATCTATTTTTTTAATCAATTTGAGATTTTTATTTATATCCGTATATAATAGAATTTCAACAAAACCAATGTCTCGATGAATGTGAAAATAAGAAATTTTGATAAATCAAAAATTTCCACAGACATTTTTTATCTATTAAAACCTTTTTCAATTCTTCCAAATATACTGCCGAGTAACGAAAGGTTGTGTATAAGAGAAATATATTTGTGTACGGAAAAGTTCGAGACAAACAGCAAAATTCTGTGAAGTTTTCGATTCATTGTAATTATAAAACATAGTCACAATATTGTATAAAAGTGAGTACAATTTGTCCTAAATGATACAAGAAATTGTACCTGTCCCTGACTTGACCGCAAATTTCTGTCCGTCCTGTAGCCTTGTAAATTCAACCTTGGTAAATTAATATTCCAAGATTCATATAAAGGAGATCAAGCCACTGTTATTACTTTTCAACGGGAACGATAGGTAATGACCTAATAACCATTGCAATTATATTTAATCGAATCAAGCGATTTTTGTTGATCAACTTGAACCGTATCAGTACAGAAAACAATGTGTTCCACATAGAATATTGTTACACGCTAATCCTACTTCATTGATAATCGTTCAGAACAAACTGTTTTAAAGTTTCAATATTCTCTTGAGGGACAACATATGTTTGAAAAAAATTGTTGACCAATTTTTGTATTGGCTTAAATGATGTATCAACATTCTAAAAATGATATGCAACGAGAATTTTTCAGGGATAAGGAAGAGTAAGCTATGTTTTTCGAAATCATGGCAGGCAATAGATCTCAATTTTCAACCGACTGATTTGAAATCTCAACTGTGAGTCCTTGGATATGTTATCTAGTGAAGTACATACGTTTTTTTTATAAACAAATTAACCCTTTCACTGTAACGTTATTTTTCCAATCATTGAATTTAGGGTGGGTTTGACAGACCCGGGGCCTAAAATGACCACAAAACGTAAATTCGAAAAAACTTCATGTAACAAGTTTCTACTGTACGATAAAATTCTCACAAATACCGGTTTTTTTATTTTTCTAAGTGTCCACCCGGGTCTCACAGACCCACCTTACAGTGAAAGGTTCAAGGTCGGTTTTTTTGGGTACAGAACGCGCAAATTTTTTCAAGACAGTCCCAAATCTTCCAAAAATCAATATTTTTCAATGAGCAAACAAATTTCACCAGCAAAACTGTTGTAAACAATGGAACAATTATTCTTTTGTATTCCTTTCTAACGCCTGCCGCAAAAGAATAAGAAGAAAAGGATGATTCGGATCGCAGCGCTGGCAGCTGCCATTTTGTTTTTAAATAAAAATTGAGAAAAATGTTTGTGTACTCCAAAGTATAATTAATCGATGCCCGAAAGCATTTCTTGATAACTTTGTTAGTTTAGTCGAAAAAGATTCCCAAAAATACACGTTTTTTCAGGTTTCAAACAGATATTGTCACTTGATGGATAAATTACAATAAATCTTCGTAATAATCAGCATTAAAAATTCTAAGAGTCACTGAAGTTGATGTCGAAAAACAGTAGATTTATACACTTTGTTGAGTCGAAATCTTTCAATTCAAAATTCGTTACATGTCATTACAAGTGAATCAAATGAAACGAAGGAATAACTTGAGCATTCATTTATTCCTTTAACGAATCTTGTCAGAATGTTGAATTAAGATAATACCCCGGATGCACGAGATTTTCCTCTCATCTCATCCATGTCGCGTGTATATGTAACTGTACATTGGGAAGTCGATCGTATTTAAAAAGCGTAACACGTGTTTGTACGAATACATATATATATATATACGTAAACACATATACATTTATGTATCGCGTACTCTTGAAAATAATTCATACTACAACTCTCTCCTCTTTATTAATCATGAAGAATGAGTTTCCAACGCATGATACTTGGCCGAGAGAGTCGTTTCAAAAGTTTTTCCTTAATTTATTCAGCGTACAAGTGCACACTTTTCTACGAGAACTAACTTCAAATGAGGTAAAAATGAACATCTCAAGTGCTGTTGTTACGTTCTCTGATATGAATTCAAAACTTCCATGACTCATGGTAATCTCGGTGATTTTTAAAAGATTTTTCCTTCAGAGAATTATTCAAAATACATGTATACATGTTCGGAGTTTGAATGATTTGATTGATGAAGGTCAATGAAAGTTTAGCTTGAATAATGTTTTTAATATGCGTTTGTAAATCTAGATTACAATTATAGTATATTGAGAATGAAGTTGTCGTACCCGATGCAAGAACTTTAGTTCAATTCACTCGTCGAACAACTTAATGAAGATCAAAATCTTCTACTGCAACTCTAATTGAATGTACTAAATTTACCCAAGTAGCGCAGAGAGTGACAAAGTATAGCTTTCATGAAACATTGGTGCAAGATGCAGTTGGTACAGCTAAATTCCGTTCGACGCAGCTTCTTTGTACATTCCATGGAAACGAATGTTCTCTGAACGTACCAAGTGATATAATTTGCTTTACCAAATGTATGTAACTAATCGGTGGCTTCCTGGAATTTAAAATTTATTTTCATAATATTCTGCAAAACTGTATCATATTTTGATTTTTTTTCTTCTTCTTTTTTATCCTAAATACAATACTCACTAAAGTAAATGTTTTTTCATTATCTTATCTAGTTGGTGTAAGACGTAATGAAAATTACGTATGTATGACCTAAAAAGTCAAACACGTTTTCAAAACAACGTTACAAAATTGGATAATGAATGAACTTGTTGATTTCTTACTCGATTTATCTAATATTTTAATGAAAAGTAAAAGGGAAGGCAGTATAACCTTTATCCTTCTCAATTGTAATAGTACACGCACGTTGTAACGCGAACGAAACATACATTTTTTATTCAATTGTACTTCGTAGTTCTAGGGTTAATATTCTTAAGTAGAGTTATATTTGAACGCCAACCATCGCAATCAGTGATCATAAATTCGTACTGAAATTATAAAGAGGAATCAATATTCCAAGCATATATTGTATTTTCATTTTATATAGTTCAAATGAGGATGATAGAGCTGCTATATTTTGTACGAGATGCGTCAGAATCCAACCGATGAAGATAACTTTGTTACAGCTCCAAAAGATGGAGTAGCACAAAGTGATGACACATTCTTGCACCACGTGTTGTAAAGTACAAAAAGACGTAATAGTAATTGCACTTGATCGTTATATATATATATATATGTACGTGTACACGGTATTTGTTGCACGCAAGTGAACGACGTAGAAGAATTACATTTAACGAACTCGTGTCATGTAGCATGTTTTGTTCAATTGAATCCTACGACACCGGTGAATACGATTGTACAAGAAGAATAAATCGCGTGCCGTATGCTATAGAAATGTTAGTGAAGTCTCTTTTTAAATTCAATTTTATAAACTGATGATACAAGCTGCATGTAGATCTGTATAATATATATATATGTATATATAATTAATGGCAGTGTCCGTACATTGCATACTCTTGTCATTGTTTTAAACGCTCGCAAACACATCGGCAATTGCACTAAACATTACCATTGTGTAATTTATTGAGATTGAGCTTGCGCGAACGCGACAACAACACCTCCGCGCGTAATAGAAATCCAGATTGTCGTGTACACGAAGCCATTGTGTTGTATATAGCACCTGGGATTTTTTTCTTTTTCGTTCTTTTCGCTTCTACAGATTTTGTGCACGGTTTTAATAAATTCAAAGGGAAGGAAAAAAGAGAGGCAAATCTTCGTATTAAACCTCTTCATCAAAACTCTTTTCATCATAGGTAAAAGCTCGCGTCTCGTGGATATTAGATTTTATGACTATATAAAGTTTATACAAACCACGCAACCCGCGTGGGAAGTTTATACTAAAATCGATGAATCAATGAACATTCCTTTTTCCCGTACTCCGTCTTTAAGCACGGAAAAACGAACTTGAGAGAACTTGTTATCATATAGTCTTTATACATACGTAATATACATACCCTTGAGGAGAGAAAACAAAAAAGTAAGAAAGGTTCTGCACTTGGTGTAATATTTGCTAAACTTTTTTCGTTTCGTTTTCCCTTCAGGTTCGTGAGTGTGTTTTTTTTTTGTTTTATTGGTCGTGTTGAACGTGATGTATCCGATAAAATAGTACAGGACAATCAAATAATAACATCTATGCCTTGTATTTGAGATGTGTAAGTCCGTTCTATGTACACCCTCTCTTTACATATCCATTACATTTTTATAAAGCAATGAATTTGTAACGAGCATGTACAGATCGATTGATAAAGCATTCTCGTGATGGATAATGGTATGTTTTACAATGTACAATCTAAATGTTGAATTAGGATGTATGCTGCTTTCCTTTCTTTCCCTCGTCAATGTCAAATACATCATCTTGATTTGAAATATCAGGACGCTAAGCGATTGTATTCCATAGTTTGGAAGGTTCTTCTCATTTATTGTGCTTGGAAAGACCAAAAAAATTAAAAATTTCTTCAAAATGTTGGTTTTGCAGCTAGATTGAAAATCTTTTCAATGATCATTATATCCCAGGCATGCTTTGACAAATGTACCATGCTTGGTGCCAAGCTTGAGTCGATGCTAGTCAACATCGGGCCTAGCTTGGTTGCTAACATTGGCACCAAACTAAATTAATGTCTGGGATAATAACAATGTTCAATGCTTGGCATCCCCGAGCTTGGTTCAATATTAAAATTCAATATTGGTTCTATGCTTGCAATCGATATTGTTGCCATTATTGATATACGATACTAGGGAAGATTTTCCATTGGCGTCCAAGTTTGATTGAACATTCACATTTGAGGACTTGACCAAACTTGGTGACAGGTTCGAGTCAATGCTAGTCATCACCGGGTTTAGCTTGATGGTCAACAATGTTATCAAGCTATTAAGTCAAGCTGTTATCAATGCTAGTTATCACCGGCTGTAGCCTAATTACCAACCATGTTATCAAGCTAGGTCAATGTTTAGGATGATAATAACGTTCTCCGCTGAGAGCGTTCAGTTTTCATATATATCGGAAATCCAACACGGCAAAATATGCTTGGCGCTAGCATTGATGTTCAAGACGCTATCAAGGTTTGATTAGCTATGTCGGGCCAAGCATTGGTCAAGGCTTGGTTGACGAAAATTAAATCGAACGTGACAAAATATGCTTGTTCCTAACATTGGTGTCCAAGACTCTATCAAATTAGTCAGTTATGGCGGGCCATGCATCCACCAAGGCTGGGCTAACCAGACTTGGCATACCAAGCTCGACGCCGATCATGGTGCAATTGTCAGTGTTGGCATTACGAGCCTGGGATATCGAGATGGTGTTTGTTATTACTCTTGTCAAACAAATGCGATGTCAAATTTGTTTCCAATGAATGGGATCAATAGAAAAATGTGGATTAATATTGATATGACGATATGTTGGTGCGAAGACAATACCGGTATGATCAAACTTCGATTGTTTAGTTGACGTGTAGGAGGCAAACTGAAATCATCACCGTAAGCCTTGATTGAACCTGTCCTTAATATATCATACAATTGATGAATAGAAATATGTGTATGCATCGTTACTGATGAAATGACATCAATTTTCCAACTACAATCAGAGCCGATACAATAGCTATACCAAATAGCGTATTTATCCTTGCATTAGAAATGTAGAACATTCAATGACAACGGTCAGCGATGAACCCCACGGACTGATTACTCCGTGTGAGTTGTGATGCCACGGTGATAAACGTACGTACGTGCACGCACGACAAACCTGTAATTCCCTCTAGTGACTGTATATAGATATTTTTTTTTAGATTCTTCAACACTTCAATGTTTCACGATCTATCGAATAAACGATTCTCTTTCTCCTTTTTCATTTATCCACAGTTTCACTAGGAGCCTTGTCTTGTAAATCATATTATTTTCCTACATATATCTTTTCCAGCTGTAAAATTCCCTTCAACTGCGAGATTAGATTTCTTCAGGATTAAACCATGGTATACATGCATATATAGTCTCGCAAGACTACACAATCTTTCACGAATCATAGGGAATTCACATCTCATGTCCGGATTTCATTTACAAATTCAGAGATATTTGTGTATTTGATTTTCATTCCGTCGTCACGAAAAAGAAACCTTAAATATTTATTCAGACCTATTCAAATAACAATTTCTTGGATTTCAAGGATATCTTGTTCCTGTGCACGTAGAATAAATGTACACACAGTACAACATATACGAAAAATTCACTTTTTTCCAAGATTTTTCCAGTAAAAAAATGGTTTTTTCATGGAGGAAATTCCACGCGGTTGGAATTTAATCTTTTTTGTGATACATAGATTATATTTATATGGTTATTATGTGTTGTATATGCTCTTTAATAAAGATAGGATGTACAGATCTTCGTTATGTTCCGGTTACCGCTTTGTGTGACAGCATACAATTTTTCTGTAACACTCTCCGTATAATGGTAAACTAATTTGATTTTTTAATGACATTTACCAACGAAGTTGACTTTAGAGAACAATAGTAGTATAATACGTTCAGTTTGGTTCCAAGTATTTCTTCGAATCAATTGCACAATGTAGTTCAGTTAATTCCATCAGAGTCAATTCAATGAGAACAATTTTCATAGCATAACTGTTTGAGCCATCCCCGCAATTCATGCGTAATATCGCTACAGTGTTGAAAAGTACTTTTCATGAATGTTTTCATCGTCAACAAATGATATGATAATAATCGATGACTCCCATGAAAAATGTAGAACAATATTAAATAAATTTCACGAATGAGTGACTATTCTTTAGCATAACTTTGATTCTTATAAATATTTTGATATCTCTTTCGTAATGTATTAATTTCAATGAACAAAGTCTCAATAGCTATTTTCATTTCCTTCTTTTCTTTTGGTTTCAGTTTACCAGCCCAGTAACGGATTCGACGGAGTTACTTGAACATTCTAGTGGAGGAGCAATAAACGTGAGTAATTTCGATCTTTACAAGTGTATTGATAGAGAAGACCGGGGCAATCTATCTACGGGGACTGTGTGTCCCCGGAACAAATAGGTATTTCAGATCTACGCACATAGATAACGTTACCATCTCGGTGAGTCGTTGAATAATAATGTATCCAAAGCATTTACAAGCTCTTGTTTACCACATACTTTGTCGACATACGCGGTACCTACTCCGATGACAAATATCCGTTGAATCTCATTGACTGATGCAAACTTTGCAACTGTAAATGATGATTGAAGCCATTCAAACACCGGTTACATTATCGATAGGTTTGAATAAGTTCGATGATCCATTATCATTCAGTCCCGATAGGAAAACAACAGAAAATTGTAAAATCCCACTTGGAATCATTGAATATATATACACTGAGAACAAAAAGCGTAAAAATTGCAATCTTTACTAACAAATGGAAGACATGCCAGGTCATGGAAGATAATTATTTTCTCACATTAGTTCAATAAATTACTATTTGAATAGTAATTTATTGAACTAATCTTGAGCGATTATCTTTCACGATCCGCAATGTCTTCAGTTTATTGATGAAGATTTTAATTTTCATGATTTCTTTTCTCTCAATGTGATCAATCAAAACAGTTGGAAGATTGAATCCTATGATAACATTTATTATATCCTTCTCACGACATTTTTTACACACGAAGAAAAAATCATTTTCAAAACGTAATTCCATAAAATTCAATTTTTAAAAATAATAATCATCCCGCGAAAATTGTCCACGTGGTAACAGGTGCACGGTGCAAAATGAGCGCTAAAAGATGATAATCAGAATTTTTGGGTATTAGTGAAATCATACATTTCTCTCAACGTGTGGAAAAATTATGAATGAATAAAACTGTAACGAAATTACTATGGATATGTTTCTTCACGATGTTTCACTTTGATACAATAAAAATGTGAAATTGAATATATCGTAAGAATGTTCGCTTATTCACTGAATAAAACTAATATAAAGAATCCTTTTTATCAGTGTTGGACTCACCAACTATTGTGTATTTAACCTTGAATTGCAAAAGATGTTCTCCAATATTTATATGTTCGTATGATTATATTTGTTATCGATTCCAAATCTATTATTCACACTCAATACTTTCAATTACATGATGTATATGGAAAAAGAAACACTGAACTATCACAATAAAATTTGCAAAACAGGTTCACCTCTATGAATCATCAGTTTTTTTCCCTTTTTTTCTGAACAGGTTTGTCAACCTAATTAACATAATTCATGATTTTCAATATTCAATTCAGTTTATCGACTTTTGAAGAAAAAAAAATTACTAAAATATAAATGATTTGTTCAATATTTCGAATCGAATACGAAATTTTATTAACGTATACATGGATTTTTAGTAGAATATTATTGTAAAAACACGTCCCGTGGATATCAGATACGACAAAATCCCGTATTATATCGCGATAACATGTATCTTAATTCACTCGTCATATGTTTTTGATATATTATGATCATGAACAACTATCTTGGTATTTTCTTTTCCTTCGAGTGATTGGCATAAATCTGATATGATTTCGAATCTCCCGTTACGGTTTTGTGCATTGATATGATTATATATGATATTTATGTATATATCACTTTTGTTTATTTAATCCTCCGATCGATTAAGTTCCTTCACAACCAAATTATTCATCAAAACAAAAATTTCATCTATACGTCAATCACAAGTCCAAAATTAATAGCATCCATAGCATTATTAATCTGCCTTAAAATTATTGTTATTGAATTCCCATTGCCAGTGTTAAGGTTTCATAAAAGTTTGAATCAATCATCAATTTTTCAATCGATGTATATGCCGAGTTATGAAACTATTATGAAAATACATCAAACTGAAGTACAATTGACATCTGGTATGCGATACGTCTTATTTTATCTTGGTCTCACCGGTTTAGACGTTGCTGAAGTTTGAGTCGTTTATTGAAACGAATTGGTTACCGTATAACGAAATCCTCAGCCGTTGAAGACCAAAAATCCTGTGATATATTCTCTCAACAATGTTTCCAGTTCCAAGGAGTTAATTCAAGAAGATAAATACCGATGATTTCTAAGATTTTGTGAGTTTGAATTTCCGTGTCGTTTCTGTAAACGATTCGAATTTCAACAACATCCGTTTTAGAACAGAAGCATAGGGCATGAAATGAAAGAATGACAAAATGGTTTTCCATAGAAAAGTTGTGGGTTGTGCATCAAAATACTTTGTTCACATTTAAAAGATTCCTAAAAACTTGAACTCATCGAAAACAAAGTTTCCTCAGTATTTCGTTAGAATCTTTCTCATTACGCTTACAATCTATATTACATTCTATACTCGTTTTCTTTATATTGGATTGACTTCCAGCTTCGAAACTTGGGAAACTTCTCAATTTCGTTTCAGAGGTAATACTACGCTACACACCTGTTGTTATCGCTTCTATTTTACATTTCAACTCTTATAATGAGAAATTTCATATGGTTATTCTCTTCGCGGTGAATACAAAACATTGAAGACAGAGGAACAACAATTCGTTATAGATATAATTATGGGGCTGTTTTTTTTGCTCATTCTCACGCATAATTTCCTCTCAGTTTTTCACTCACTCGTTTGTCACACGAACGTACAAGTTCAACGGCATTTTAATGCGCGAGTAATAGTTATATCGACGAGTTCCTCTTTTTTCCTCTCTCTTTCTCTCTCTCTCTTCTTCCTTTTTCTTTTTTTTTCTTTTTTTAATATCTCAATTTGCGTATAAAGCACATCGGGTACATCGTATGCTGTGCGCACCGGTGAGTCGACACCGACGATTGCTCTGTTCGTTGACCTTTGCCTTTCATAAAGCCATGTTCACTATCCCATGATAAAACCTTTGCATTTATAATGTAAAAAAGAAAATGTAAAATAGGATAAACTTTGCATTTAATGGCTAATCGTCAGAAGCGTCAAAGCTTAGCGTTTTAATACCCGTACAATTCACGTCGAGTGAGATGAAAGAGAAAGAAGTAAAGAAAAGGAAACTGATCTTCCACGATCTTCTTATTTTCATTCGAATTATATCGATTGAAAATTTCATTGTTATATCTCTTCTAATTCTATTTATTTCAAACTTTATTTTCATCCAGAGGGTTCGATTATATAATCATATATCGAACGTTGAGCTTTACAAAATTCAATTATTCAGAATCGTACTGAATGATATTTATTCTTCAAAAGAGATGAAAAGTATGGTATATAATTCAAAACTCGAAATGTCAATTCAAATTGTCAGCGAATGAAAATAAGGGAAGTGGACTTGAAGAAGAATCAAGTGCTGTCTGTGAAATCATTAACGTAGCTCAAAGAGGCCGACCATTGATGAAAAGTGACTCTCACAGTCGTAAATGATGTATACCATAATATGGAATAGAATCGATTCCAGAGAATCTTTAAATATGATGTAAATAGAAATATATTCGAAATGTATGTGCTTTATGAATGTTCATAGTTCAAATGTATACTTTCGTTATTCATCTCAAAATTATAGCACACAGGATTTCTTCTTATAATAACAGGAGTTTTAAGGCGCACGAGTATGTATGCACATTTCCCCTTTGAATTATGGTAATAATCCCTGCCTTGTCTTAGCAAAACTGACTTTATATACCCTGCATGCGCTGCTATGAACTTCAAGAAAATTGCTATAAGTTGGAGAAAAAATGTTCATAAATGCCTATGTGTCCCAAAATTCCTGTCATTATGGAGATCTCTGGTATGCATTTTTTTCAGTGTACCCTGGGGGTAAGATAAACAAAAAATTTCTTCTTTCACCAACATTCAATTTGGAACTGAACTGTTAGAATATCGATTCCTCTCTCTTTCAAAATGTCTAGTAACATGACACAGACGACCTCATCGACTGAGCCATTCTATACTGAAAAATCAACGCCAGAAGGCCATGAATATGCGACTGAATAAGTAACCATATGGAAATTTAACAGTTCTGCTAATACTGACGATGGACAATGGCTTGGGCCAAGCACGGGGAGTTTATATTGAACCAACGTTGATCAACAACAGAAGTATTGTATAGAAAAATTGTGTTGGAACAATAACCCAATCAGGAAAATCGGGATCACGCCATGGTGACATCAGGTGCAGTACAGTGCCAGTATTGGGTCTTCGACACTTGGCCAACACGTACATGATTAGTACTGGGTATATAGAAATACAGTACTATGCCTGTACTGATGAACCATTACTGAGAGCTCAATGCCGGCCAGGCACTGCACTGATTGCGAATAATAGTATTAGTACTCAATCCTCAGTACAGAAAAGCGTTATCATCCCAGACGATTGCCAGTACCCTGCTAGTTTTGGAAAGTACTGGTGCAGTACTGCGCCTGTTGTGAATTTCTAGTTTGAAATGACTCAAGCCTGAACCCACCACACTGTAAAAAATGTCCATGGGAAACTTCGCATCAATGATCGGAAGTAATTAACACATATACGCGTTAACAATTTTCCGTATTTTACCAGAACTTTTCTGGAAAATGATAGTAAAAATCCCATACAGTTTGAAATTTCCAGTTGAATTAATGGGGAATTTTATATAAATGTACCAGATATTGATATCCTATCCGATGATCGGGATTTTCTAGTTGCTGCGTATAGAGAAATACAGTGCAATATTTGTTAATTAGCAGAAGTTTTGTATCGATCAACACTGCACAATCATTAAATTAAACTTTCGCCAACCTTCCCCCAGCAGAAATCATTCCAACCACCTTATAGTTCATGTCAAGGCCCTTTCTAGTGACTGGCTTTACTAAGAGTGTGTTAAAAGGCCCTAGATAACCGCTATAATCATTGTTACTAGTTGCAATCGCCCCCGCTGCCGCAAGCGCAACAGGATTATTGAGCTGGAACCAGCCTCGCGTCCCTGGTGAATTTTTCACATAGGTGAGTCTTCTACAGGCTTGAATATGCCCTGGTAGAAATTTTCGCTCGTGAATAATGAGGCACTAGTGAGAAAAATTCACAAGGCACTCACTAGAATGTAACACTCCAATTAACTAGATTCCATTTATCAAAACTAGTGAAACAGTTATCTAACGAGGAACTTATTAGAAACTAACATGGCACTTGTGAGAATAATTAGGGTAAAAATAAAAACTTATTATTGAATTTATAATTGATTCAGATATGTTCTTAGTTTGAACTAATTTGCTTCAACTCGGAGAATATTTTCATTCGATAATTTTGTTTTCTGGTAGTAACATTGTTTTCTTGCATCAAAAGAACACTGTCTGGAGAGTATTGTATTTTCAGAATAAAGATACATGTTTTCAATTTGATTAACTATGTTTTTATTATTATATGTCATCCAGAAAAATTAATTAATCCAAATATGAATCTAATAAATATTTGGCGAGTCTAATGAATAATAATATCGATCTAATAAATAAAACTGCTTATCAATGATTTTAGTTGATAATGTACAAATCTAATCTTAGTAATGTTTGGATTAACCTTGCAAGAAATTCACAAGTTTTATCCAAACATCAATAGTCAGATAAGAATTATAAGTGATTCATTAGTCGCTCACTAGTTTTATTTCAATAAGTTTTTCCCTGCGAATAACTCATAAGTCATGAGGAAGGACTTGTGATATTTCTACTAGGGTGTAGAATAGCCCTCGGAATCGTGCGATGAGAGATATTTATACTTCAAAAAAACTTGCATTTCAAAAACTAAATTTTGTCGAAGGAGAAAAGTATGTTGTTTATTTTTTCTCGGGACGGTACCGTCTCAATCACAATATAAATTCCCCGAACATCCGCCGTATTTAGACGCTCGTGCAATTCTCCACGTGGATTCGACCGAACTTTGATCACATTCAAATTCGCCCTCGGCGTATATGAAACAGTTTTGTTCATCCCCGCAATAATTTGAAACCACGTGTTGTCTCGAGGTTAAATCTCCTTTTATATATCATCTCATTTTCTCAATTGAAAAAAATTTTTTCTTTTCCTTTGGTCTCACATAAATTGAATTTTGCGAAAGTAACTGTAGAGGAAAGAAGATGAGAGGAGCTAAGTTTCACGCTCCATCGGTATACGATAACCAGAAAATAAATTCGATACGATATATCATTCGCGCACGTGTAAATCTTGAATGAAATTCAAGTATCCCTTATCCATATACCACAATGACGTTTCAGACCTAGATAGAAATTTGTGTCTTCCTCCTTTTTTTTTAACTCTTATCTTCTTTTGTCGCGACATAATGCGTAGGTATATATTCGTATTATTCGTGAACGTGTGTTATACTATAAATACATTCCCTGTTCGAATGACGTAGGCTGACGACCCGAAGACCACAGAGAAACGGCTGCGGGTAGGGTTGGTTTGGATCGATACTAGTAGGTAGATAGATAGGTAGGTAGGTAGGTAGGTGCCTGTTTGTCGAGTCTCCTCTCTCCCGTTGGTCCAGAATCTGCGCTCTGCCCTGTTCTTGCGAAAGCGTAGGTGTAGAAGCAAAGTAAACCACCCCGACGATAGTCGTAAAATCCCACATCTTCCCTGTATACATATTATACATTAATTTTCATTCGGTGAAAAGTATCTGGACTTTGCAGAATGATTATTCATTAAAAAAGCATCAATTTTTCATCTCAAGCCATTCAGTTTTCAATATATCATTTTTTTCTGTTTTTCCGTGACAAGTGTAATGAATTTAATGAAACGAATCATTTATTATTTCAAAAAACGACATCGATGTTCCGAATCGTTGTTTCATCTTTGTATGAAATATTTTCCTCTTTGAAAAGTGATCCGCTGAAATTCGCAGACGTTCATTTTCTCGTCGCGTATTTCTCGATTTGCATTTAACATGCAAATCGAAACAATCTACAATGCACTTTCCGCCAACGTATAACATATTCTCCGATTTCGACCGATCGCTGTACAGTATTGAACGATGAAATTTAGATTCATTTCCGATCCACTTTCGATATTTAACGTGTTTACATTTCAAGTATATGAAAATTGTGAATTTTTCTTTCCCTACCCTTCTGAGAGCTGGAGAGGCAGAAATTGTATACAATATATAAATGAATTTCTGTAAAAGTTCCTTCAATTAACTTGGGATTCATTTTGTCGGTACATCTGTACCTACAATGGAAGAAGAGAATTTCACTTGACGTATGTTGAAAAATTCGTTCATCACTCGGTACGGAAGTATTACTGGTATTGTTAATTCAATTACGCATCGCCCGTGGGGATTGGATCAATGCGAACAGTGAATTTCACTGATTCAGATATAGAGAAGTGGCTCTCAAGTCTAAAAGTACTCGAGTCTGGCCATCTCTGTTAGGTACCTACTTGACGCAGCTCTCCTTCTCTTTTCCTCTCTTCCTTCCTCCTCGTCATCCTCCTTTTGATCCAGAATATGTTGGTTCGAAAGCGTAAATGTGTCGAATGCTGCATATCCTTCTGGCAACCCCATCCGCACGTATCCCCATTAGAGAAACACGGATTATTAAATACACGATGTGTTCTTCAAAGTAATTGAAACGTTCACTTTGAGAAGTCATTTCGTATTACATTATGATAGGAGAAGTTCATTTTATTTATATTAAAGAAAGTGAAAAGAGTTTTCAAAATTACATATAACTTATTTGGACAATTCGTCTACTTAGAAATGAAAAACTAAAATAGATTGCATTACGGTATAGAGCGTGTCTGGCGCAAGTGTGTTCTCAGATAGAGTTACGTGTGGCACCGTCCTCCTGAATTTTTGCTTAATTCATCACAGCTCTGGACAAAAGTTGAAAAACCCGTGTGATAAACTCACTACACAAGAATGTGATTATCATCATGAAATCATTGATACAAAATTCTGTGAATGAAGAATAAATAAACGTATTAGAGGAGGAAAGCAAACAAATGTAATAAAATGAATAGTTTTCCAGTATCGATTTATGAGAGTCATCTCCACGTTGTTGAAGTCACAAAATCTGGTAACTCTTTGTTATTTGTCTTCTCGATTGTAGTGATTGGAACAGCAAAAAGCATTTAAAAAATGTCCCGCAAGATTTTGAGTTCTCAACAATTTAGCATTTTGTTTTCCAATTGGTAATTCGTTTCAATAAACGATTCAAACTTCAGCAACATGTAATCTCCCACGTCTCAATGGTATCACAAAATCAATTTCTTTTTACGTTTAAATTTCCTTCAATAATTTGAAGGTAGGAATATATACCATCCACAATGATCGTGTTAAGTATCGGAGAATCCTCGTTGAGCTGCACATTCCTGTAATAGTAATAGTCGGGGTGATAGTAGTAGTAGTAGTGGTAGGTACCCACTTGTCGACTCTCATCTCCCTCAGAAATGGGAGTGTCTAGAATCTATTCAAGCTGAAAGCATATAATCGGTATACATATATATCTATACACACAAAATACGTCCTACACGAGGACCGTGTAGCTAGACAATGACAACCGTCATCAACCACCGGCGTATATACCTTGATCCGATAAAAGCACCACAGAGACTCATTATGCATCGAATACACGTTTATAGGATGGTCATTGTCAATTTGGGTTATCAAGGAAAAGTCTGTGTATGGGAATAGTGCGTATGGTAATCGTTCCAGAGCGTTAACACGTTATCTAATTTTATGGGAAATTCAACATGGAATTATATATTTCTAATTGAATTCATGACCTTTCGTAGATATACTTATGTTTATAATATTTGAAATAATGTATTACAATTCTCTATGGTATCCTGTTGAAAAGTATGCAAAGAAAGTTATTCACTTGGAAATAAAAATACCTACTTCGTTTCAAATCCTATATTTCAAACTCAACGATTGCATAACCGAACCATTGTGAGGATTCTGAATTATGAAGTATTACAGAATGTAACTTGTGTACACGGAATATCGATAAGAAGTTGTTCCGCGTATATATTTCGCATAACACTCAATAAGAGTATCATCATACCTCTAATGTTTCCTCAATTATAGCAGCTTTTATTTTGATATCCATTTATAATCATATTTTCAAACATTATCTGCAGAATGAAAACAGTATTGGTCATGAAAATAATTTTTGGAAGGATGATATATCAGAGTTCGTAGTTTCATCTCATTTGTTCACGCTAATTACTTCCATAATCTCATAGAGAAAAGCAAATACGCTTCGTTACCATCCATCCTCTATAACATAAAACCCAGGTCATGAGAAAATCAGTTCATTAAATGGTATATATTCTATAAAAAGTATACTATATTTCAACGTAAAAATAATGATTTCGATATTCATGATAATTAAAACATAATAAAAATAAAAAAATCATCTCAAATGTAGATCTTTTTCTTTCAATGTAACGTGTTTTGTAAATCATTTGTATTTGATGAATAATTTCAAACGTTTCCCATTCGCTTTTGTTGATCAGAAATAATTAAAATATGTTTACGTGTGAGATTTTATTAGCGGTACAAGGTGTAACGTGGCAGACGTGACTAGCTGCACGGCAGAATGAAAGGCGCAGTTGACGTGAGCGATTCGAGTGTATCAATGCAATTCCTTGGAGTGCAAGAAAATATGTTTCTTCATTCACTCAAATTCAATTTGCTCTGAATCTAGTTCAATCTATCACATGAAATATAATAGAATTTGTAAAATGAATTCGAATAGAAGAACGAGTGGAAAACTTTACATTTATATATATATAAAATTCTATACATTGAGAAAACTGGTATCTTGAAAAATACCACAATTTATGGAGTTTTGGCATCGATCTGATCCGAGTCAAAATATTTACGTGAGCGAACCTCTAAAAGTTCTATAATTTCTTGGACTTTTATAAAGAGGTGTTGGTACCTTCTTCGTAAAAGTCCCAGCCATTATGGTACTTTGAGAGGTATCTTCACGTAAACATTTTGACTCGGGTCAAACCAACGCCAAAAATCCATAAATTATAGGATTCTTCAAGATACCTTTTTCTCCGTGCAATAAATATATCAGACATTTTTTCTCATTCATAAGTAAACTTTTGAAACTAAACAATTGAATTGTGTTTATATATGTATATATTTTTAGGGATTTTATAAATAAATTGAAATTTTCATAAAAGCCTGGTTATTTTGTTGTGCTGTTCGTTTCAAGAAAAAGGTCTCTTTAAGTGAAAAAAAAAAAAAGAAGTCTCCAATCCAATTATTCTAATACCCAATATCCCAGTTTCTCTTGCTTTTATTTCAAGAGTTTCTGTATTCCAGATTTGGAATGTATTTACGCGAGATACTCTTCCCTGTCCTTCGAATGATATCATACGATTTGTTCCACCAAGTTCCTTGAAAATTCCCGTTCCCATGGAGTTTGTGAAATTGATCCTTTTTCTTACTTCTTCTTACGAATTTTAAATGATCGGAGCAAGAAAAAAAGTTGATCCCTCGCTTTGGAGTTCTTTTTTTTTTGTAACTTCCAATATCTCAAGATAACTTTTGATCTCTTCGAATATCATCAGATATTTCTCAGTATATTGTTGCTAGCACATCCGGAGAGTTTTCTCGTGGAAGCTGTTCATAATTTAATCTGATGATTGTAATTATGAAACTATTGGTATTCATCACAAACCGTGAAGACAAAAAACGTGCCGGATAACATAAAAAATTTGATGTTTCTCAGCCCTTTTTCAGTGCACTCTAAAAAATAATGGTGAAATTTGTCAACAAAAATCCTTCATTTGGGGGACTTCCCCTCACGATTTAGTGGAGTTTTCCGTCAATTTCTGAACGATTAAATACCCAAGAAAACGAAATACTTTCTCAAAACCGTGGGAAAATTTCCTATTTTTGATGGAAAAGCAAGTCCCTTGCGATGAAGAAAGGGAATTCACCATCGAGGTAAAGAAAAACTTACCCCATACTTTTTTTCCACACGGAAAGAAGAATTTTAGCTATTGTAGCTGAATATTTTAACACCCATGGAACAGTTAATTTCTCAGCAATATTAGTTGAAATTTAGCTAATGGGACTACAAATTTTGCGACAGCAACTGAAATTCAGCTATTGGAGCTAAAAAAAAAAGTGGCTGTCCATCTTATAGCTACATTGAAAAAAATTGAAATAGTCATAGCAACTATTTGAGGACAACCATTAAAATTCAGTATTGAAAACTATATAAACAGTTAGGGTAACTTGTTTATAGTAATGCAAAGTATAGTTGTTTATTGACTCGTTGTCCTCTTACATGGTTGCCATGACTTTAGATTTCTCCAAGTGCAATCACAATGAAAAAAGTGGGATGTGATGCTTCAGATCGTAATTGAAAGACAGCTTCGCGATTTTGGTTTCGAATACTATGAAAAATCGATATACGAAACGATTCAAACTTCAACAACACGGAGAATCATACACTGGAAGAATTTTATTTGAAAAATTACCTTGAAATTTCAACAATCGAGGGACAAGTGGGAATTTTTCAAAAAATTACTGTGCCATCTGTAAAATTTGTTGCAAATATTTCTCCCAAGTATCAGAAAATTTACTCATTTTGAAAGGCTGCCCTAGCAGAAATCAATCTAAGCCTTCCTTCGCCTCGCGTTATCGAGGCAGACTAAACGTGTCCCTGGCCCGGATATGTGCCAGTGAACTGTCCAATATCATTACTACCAGAGGGCGCATAGTCCCTACTTTTTTGAAGAATTTTCATTTGTCTCTCAGTTACTAGAATTTGACGTTAGTTTTTACAAGAAAATTTTTTCAGTGTCGCAATGTTCGTACACACGGGAATGGTTACCATTCGCATAAAGATGGATAGCAAATAACGTAGTTGCTATCATCAATCTAGCGATTCTGTCACTCAACTACCATTTTCGCATGGTAATGATTACAGTTCACTTTTTTCCGTGCAGTGTGATTATACGGCATGTTAGATTCGTGTTACAGCTATGTAAAAATTCCTACTTCATACCGTGTAAAATAATCATTAGAATTACTATAATACACATAGTAAATTATTGATACTTCGAAGATGGCGGTTTCAGATCGAGGAACGATAGGGAAAAAACCTTCATTGGTCAGTACCTCATAATTTACTCGCTACTGCCTGGATAGTTTTGTTTTTATGAGCCCCTCGTTAATGAAAGGATTACATCCTTCGGCAGTTGCTTGTGAGTTTTCCTCATTAGTGCCTTCCCAGTAGAAAGGGTGAACTAATTGGTGTCTGATGATTTGAAAATCGAACTTGTATCGAATAATTTCATGTGGAATTGAAGGTTTCTGAGTTCTTAAGCGACTTCAAAGAGTCATTTCCGTCTTCCCAAGTTCAAGCTATTCCCTCACGACCTTTAGACTGAATTTCATAATAGGCTTTCATAGTCGAGGCCTAGTTTTCAGATATTTCACTTATTCTGCATAAAATTACAAACGCAGCTATAAATTATCTGCCGTAAAGTGTAGTTGAACCTTAGACCTCTAAGATATCAAGGCGGAAACATCTTAGATTCAAGTACATGACGACGACCCCCTGGTAGCGTTTCTTGAATGTCATATCTCGAAGTGAGGTTATTCAACTCCCACGTCCAATCAAACCTACTACCGCAATTCAATATACTCTCAACTACCCTGTATACTCGAAGGCCGTTTCCTCTTCCATGCATGCGTGGGCTAAAGATGGACAAAACATATAAAAGTCTGCATCCATTATTCAAAATGAAAAAAAATACGACTCTCTATTTGAAATATCTCCATCGATTCAATATTCGAAAAAGTCAGAATCATTTTAAACAGAAAAATTATGCTCAATTTCGAAGAAATATAAAAATAAAGATTCACAGAGGGTGGCGAAGTAGTGGATTATTTAAAGGATAATCCGACGTAGAAAGGAATATCTATAAATCACGGGGAATCCTTCGATGATTCTCTCGTTGAAAGGAAAGAGAGCGGAAGATATGGTGAAGAGAACAAAAAAGTATATTCGAGTTGGGGTTGAAATATACACACGGTCGCAATTAGTGGGAGGTGGTGGTGGTGGTGGTGGTATGGTATACACGCATCCAGTGATCGGTGTCTGCTTACCCTTTTACCCTACCATGTGGATTTACTGTTCATTCAGTGGACGCCTCCACGTTCCTCCGCGTGTATGACGTCATAGAAAGTACCAGAGCATTCGCGTCGCAACTCAACTGAGGTCGAGGAAAGATACATATAAGCGGACACACGCGCTCCTCTTACCCATACACCCAAGAGAGAGGGGATTCATGGATTCTCATATACGATTGTGACGCTTGTGCGCGATCGCAAAACCGATGGACTCGGTAAGCACACTCGTAAGAGAATCATGGTAGGAGGGATGTAAGAATATGGTTGTTGTAGGTATAACGAAACCACACGCATATATGTATGTGTGTTTTATATATATTTGGAGATACGGTTTCGTGGGTTGCTGTGGGTGCTGTTGCTTCGGCTTCCTCGTCATTTTGACTGGACGATGACGACAACGGCAACAACGACCACGACGATGATGATGATGATGATGAAGAAGATCGTCGATTAGTAGTTGATTATGGTTGCGATGTTATTACAACAGGCACGGGGATTAACTGAATCCAAAACTCGGGAGACACATTATCATTATTATTATTACTATTACACATAGGACCGTCTCGCTCGTTCACACGAACCCGTGTGGTGGTTGATGGCGCATAAGTGGGAGGGGGCATGCCTAACGCGAGGGAGTAAGAGCGCTTTATAGTCTATGTCCTGCTTTTAGATAAGAATTATATGCTCCAATATGTGTGAGTGAGATATTCGCCGACGACGTCAAACACGAGCAGCGCGAACGGGGGAAGCCAGTCTCGACGACCCAAGCGCCTTTCACTCGTCGTCGTTCGCGTTTGATTCCTCCGACTCTCAGTTTAGTGGTGTCTTTCGTCAGTTACGAATCTCACTAGTACGAATTGTCATTTTGTATTACATTATACTATTACACTACATACTCAAGGTGTTATGGTGAAAATCCTATAATAGTATTATATCACCAGTGAATAATATATATATATATATACACACACATTACATAGTATACTTTGAAAAAAATATCAAAGCCGGAAAGTGACGAGAATTGACTGGAATAATCCAAAAGAAACCGTGCGCGTTGTTGTATTACATATTTTTTTCACGTAGGTATTTCAATTGTGCTCTACCCATTTCTAATTAAAATAAGGATCAATCGAATGTTCTATCGCAGGAAATAATGTTCTCCTTATTTCTCATTGAGCAGCAGTGTGCAGTTGAGTGAATTCTCACTTCTTCCAATCATTCTTACCACCATGCCAACTTCACTTCAGGGAATTTTCAATCGAAATATCTGTCTCGATAGTACTGCGTATTTTCGTGACGTATCTTTAAGAAATGAATGAGTGCGAAACTTTGGAATAATTTTTCTCAACTGTGATGAATCCCGCATCGACATAGTGAAAAAAAGGAATATAACGAAAATACTCCGCTACCAATCGAATCATCGTGTGTGAAGAATACTGCTACTACTACTACTACTACTACTACTACTACATTCTTATTCGTTCTTGCATCAAAATTCCTTGGAGTGAAAAGAAACAGAGTGGGTTGTTTTTTTTTTTGCTTCTACTATTCTGAAGTGATATTGGATTACACTTTCTAAAATCTTTTCCAAAATTTCAAGG
The DNA here is from genome assembly GCA_018340375.1 of Gonatopus flavifemur. Taxonomy (NCBI): domain Eukaryota; kingdom Metazoa; phylum Arthropoda; class Insecta; order Hymenoptera; family Dryinidae; genus Gonatopus; species Gonatopus flavifemur. The sequence goes on from JAFFJZ010000005.1 coordinate 24,578,985, forward strand.
AAACGATAAAATTCTGATCATCATCGTTGTTGTTAACGATGAAGAAGTCGATCGACGAGTGAGAACAAGTGAGAAGCAATATTCATTGCATTGTGCGTGGTGAATACTATTCTCTAAAGGGTGTCTCTATTATCTTCTATTATCACTTCCCCCTACACTCTCTTCACTATGCATTGTTGTATACCAAAAATGAGGTGAGAATTACTTTACGTGCTGCACACTTAGATAATACTGCGACTTACTACTACTACTATTGTTTGTTGCTGCGATACCATGAGATATCGCGAAATCGAAAATATGAAACCCCTGATTCCTTCTTGAACGTGTCGAGGGAACAAGGCAGCAAAGGAAAGAAAAAAGTTTAACGATCGAGTATTACGCCAGGCTCGACGAGAGCTCTCTTGATGATGTTAATCCAATAATAGGCTACCATTAAATTCAACTGCGAGTAATAAATTTTCTTTCGTAGGATTCGAATGTATGGTAGAAGGTGAAAGAAAAAAGCTACTAGAGTTATTGGAATGTTTATCCATTCACGGTAAATGGAATTTCTCGTTTTGAATTGTATAATACGTTACACGGAGCATTACATTGGCATTCCGCCAATCGAATGATGAGTCAATCTAAAGTTGATACGAATAATTCCACCTGATGTGATATTCTATTTTGAATCAATCTAGGAAACTATATCCCAATTATATTATTTCCATACTTGTCGCAATATCGAGAATTTATGTATAAATATGGTTCGCGATAAAAAAAAAAAAAAAAAAAAAAAGAAGAAAGGTTCTCTATAAATTTCTGCAATTTCAGTAAAAATTCTTCAAAGTGTGGTGGATGTTCTAAGATAAATTATGCACATAGAAACCAAATCCTCATACATATTTCATTAAATTGTTTCTGATGGTAACACCTAATGAATATAATTCTACAGAATGAAATATTCAAATCAAACTATCATCGCGCGACACAACATCGTACATGCCCTTTTGAACGATCAAAGATCTAAATCAATTTTCAAAACGTGTAAGCATCGTGAATCGAAGTGATTGTTTGAACTGATCAAATCGTAATGAAGTAATTCAGTGGAGTAATTTTTCTTAATGTTCTCAATCACATCTGTTTCAGCTCACTTTTTTGGAATTGAATTGCAAAATTTTACCAAAAAAATAACAGTCCAATTGTATCGGTTCGAATATTGTAGAAAATCAATCAAAGAAAGATGATAATGCTTTCAGGCTAATGATGTAAATTTCAGGATTCAGTTGATGCAAGTGCTCCGATCGTGAGAGGGTTGTTTTTTCATATTTTCCTTGCTTTGAAGGGATAATACCAGTACCGGGACACCTAGCCAGATCTTTCTTGTAAGATTCGAATAACGTCCTGGCGCCTAATTATTCTCTTTAAGGCTGCTTTTTACCTTTTGGATGTTGAATTCTTAAAAATTTTTTTAGGAAGAATTCTGCAATCATTTTTTTAAAGCGTGTTTCTTTTGCATTTTTGAACATTGCAAATCCGTATTATTCGTTAGAATTTGCCACACCTAACTAATTTGAATAATGAGATTGGTTCTACCATTGGTTTCTTTCTCCATTATGGCTACTTCCTGTACATTTAGGAGTGAAGTTTTTCATTCCTAGCAAACTTCCAATAATGTTCGGTATAGATCAAACGCGTAGGGCCCCCAGGAATAGTTTGGTTCGAACTAAACACAAGAACACACTGAGAGAAAAATAGTCTACTCTTTCTTATTCTGCTTACCAAACCAGAGATGGGAAGGCCTGTAAAATGGACCTTTACAAACGGCAGATTACGATTGAATAACTGGATTTTACTACACGCTTTATAAAATTTAACGTTCAGCGTTTAAAATTTCAATCATACCAATTCTCCTTCTTTCTACAATATTCCGTATGTTTATGTAAAAATTCATTCCACAAACCTTCCTGTTTCCAGTTTACTGAGAAAGGTAACAAAAATTCTCATATTTTCATTCTCCAATTTAATGAAAACCAAATTGTTACGCATAAGAAATTCATAAAATTCAAATGAATTTCTTCCACGAAAAGCTTATTTGACGTAATATTGATTACAAAAAAAAAAAAAAAGAATATTATTCGATTAGATTCGCATGTAGTTTCATCCGATGGGAATGAATTTTAATTTTTTGTCTGTTTTTTTTCTACACATAGGAAAAAATGCCATATCGATAGGGAGAATCGATTACATTGGAATTTATTCCAGTTGTTCTTCTATTCTATTCGATGTATGAATATCAATATTTCGAATCATACCGTTGACATTTTTGCATTGAAGTATTGGTTTCTTTTTCTTGTAAAATTCACAGAAATGCAGGATAATTGTAGGTAATATATGATGTAAGAGAGAGGTTTGTGATTTTTATGATAGTCGTGTGCCGCGATTGGGTAATTTTATTATACATTCTTTGTGATTTCGTAAGGTGATGTTTTCCACGTGGACGAGGATTACTCGATTTGAAAGAAAATTTTGAATCTTGTGCGGAAAGAAACATGAATTTTTATGAAATTTTGATCGAAATTATATTAAAATCAACAAAAACTTGATAACTTGATTTTAATTAGAAAAGAATCGATTCTGTCAAAACCGCCCGTCTCTACCTTGAAATAAAAGTGCACGATATTTCAAGGTATCGACATTTTTCGTAGAAACTTTGTCGAGTTTATATTGAATTTTATAAGAAAATCGATAGAAACTTGATAATGACATATCGATACCTTTGGGATACCGTGCACTTCTCCCTTGAAGTTCTTCTTCGTTTAATTGGTCAGTCTATTCAATGAAAACGCATAATTGGTTGATTCTGTTGAATCGCAAGGAGTAGGGTCCCCTCGAAAAATAAGCAATTTTGACAGAATCAATTCTTTTTTTATAAAAAAAATTTTTTCAAGTTATCAAGTTTTTGTTGAATTTTATATAATTTTCATCAAAGTTCGATAAAAATTCTATAAAGAGGGCTCGACTCTTTCAAGATCGTTCTTCACTGTTAATATGGGAATATTATTTCCTGTGATTAAAGATAACTAATTTGTTGTCACATAATTGAAATTCAATTCAAAATCTACAGTTTCTAATTGTTGAAGTTATTTTATATTTCTAATAATTCCATCACTTACTTCAAATGATTCGACTTAATTGACGACTCGTCTGTTGAATTTTTAACCAAATAATTGTTGCATTTGAAAGCACATGGCGAGAGGAAATTAAAAACGTAAGATACCTTATCAAACATTTACAAGAAACACCTGTTTTTACCGAAGTATTATGCTAAGAGTTATCATTTTATCTTTGATTCTATTCCTTCAAAACAGTAAAATGGATGTAAAATGCAAAGTATAATACGTTTATGATCATACAAGTCAAAATTCATGTTCAAATTGTATATTTTGATGATAAGATTTTTAATATACTTTCAGGTCAAATGAATTTAGAATTCCGTTTGAATTCTTGATCTCGTTAACATTGTGTGAGAGAAAATTACTTGATTGGTGAAGAATAATGAAAGTGTCGTGCAATAAATTTCGAAACTCTGCAGATACTTGAAACTCCTTGAGACATTGATGTTTTTTTCTCTCTCTTTCACGATCCCATTCCATTTCAACAAAATTTTAATTGATAAATCCTGTATTTCTGGTATTCAATGAAATTTATTACGAACAGAGGAATAAACGAATCCGAGTTTCTAACTTTTTCCTAAGGGCGATTGTTTTTTCAATATAGTTACTTATAAATAATTGAAATTGGTGCAAAATTTTCTATTTGACCATGGAAATTCTGGATTTATATTGTACATAAATTAGATATCATGTACATTTGAACTTCATAAAATTCATTTTGCCTGTCCTCAATCTTCTAACATTTGCATTGAAATAAGATATCTATTTATGCAAACGAAGAAAAGGGAATATTTGTTGCTGGTATATCTTTTTTGTCATGAGTGATAAATGTGTAACTGTAAGTGACAGTATCAGTCACATAATTTTACCGATGACATTCTCAGTGATATCGAATAAACTCTGTATCCATTGAGAACCTAGTGAACAAAGCTTGTTATATTCAACATCTGTTTATATGAATATCATTAGCATTTACAGCTTTTCTCATAGTGAGAATATTTGAAAAGATATTAATTCATTCCATTTAAATTTTCTAAATTTGAAACACCAAAAATTTATATTTCAATATAGAAATAATATCATGTTGGAAGATATTGTTTTCTACGTCGTTTCAACGTCATATCTAAGTTTAATGTCCATTATTGTATTACTTTCTTTACTTTCGTTGGTATATTTATATAAGAAGAATACGTACAATTCTATCAACCTATTACCTGTACACGTATTCATTCCTTCACTTGCAAATATGATTATTTCGTTATTCAAACAACGATACGAAATATCTAGCAACTATGTTCGTTAATATACGACTTTTCGAATTTTGAATTCGTATACTTTTATGCAAAAATCATAATATTTACCGTACAAATTGAATACTTTGAGAAAAGGAGAAGAAAAAATGTCAACATACCCTACCTTTATTACATGATTTAACAAATCTGAAACTGATGGTGTCAAATTTGAGACTGATTTCTATACCCTTTGGAATAAACTTTGAATATTTCTTACATTAAGAATCGATTGATAGTAGCTCTCAATTCAAATATTTTTATCCAACGTTCATTCTCGATTTTCAGTTTCAGCTGTTTAATTTATTTCTAGATTTGGTATATAAAATCATATATAAGAATACATTTTTGATAAAGAATATAAAAGAAATAATATTAATCGTGTCCAAAGTCTCAGCATGATCTCCCACGTGCATTGAGTTTTTTTTTTCTTCATTTTCCTTATTGTCACAAATTTTCAAACGTCTTTGTGACGTGATTGAATATTTATATACTCAACATAAATTATAATATTATGAGTTACGAATATCTTGGATTTTTATGCAAGTTCCAAACTCAACTGATTTTTCGTGATAAAGTTGTAAATTTTCTAAATCGAATTGTATAAATTATTCAAAAGTCTTTTTACCAAAAATACAAGTTCGAAGAATCGAGAAAAGAAGTTATAAATTCATATACACTGTGGATATATTCTGTTCTTTATTCATTAGGAAGTTTCAAAATATATCATCTACGATACAGAACTTTTCGCCTTTGCAAGGCCTTCACACTTCAAGGAAATATTCTCTCTGTTTTGAAGAAGAAGTAAGATCCAAGCAAAACGAGGAAAAGTTTCACATACGTGGGAGAATTTTTTCAGAGGGGGATGTATAGATAAGAAAAGAATTGTTAAACAATGAATTGATAGAATTGTTTACGCATAATTGAGAATTCACGATTCTTGGAACATCGAAGTAAAATGAAGCACTTTATTCTGTTGATTGTCACGTAAAAATACATGTCGTAGTATCATGAACAAATAATTGCACATACACATGGCATGAATAATTTATTAATTACACGAATGTTGAAAGCGATTCTCAAATATTGAAGACATGAATTCATAGATTTGAAAATAATATGTATATAAATTGTTCCATCTCATTCAAGTAATTATATAATTAAACTCGTGGTTTTTGAACAAATTTCGATGTACATTATTGATTTATGATACATTAAGTAATGATAAACAAAACGAATCAATGATATTATCAATAACATCGTTACTTATTTCTTATTTTGTGAATTCTGGTAGAAAAAGCTCTTTCAAATTATTCATGTATTATTGATTACTTAGAGTCACATGTAACTCTCGTTAACCTCTTATATAACCGTGTTTACGACTGTTCGTTCTTTTTTTAGTTTCTTTCCTTTTTTCTTTTCTCGTCGTTTTGGATTTTTGTATACAAAAATTTGAATCTATGAAGTCGTTGAAAAATATTTATACTCTCAAAGATTTATCATTTTTTCTCTTTTTTTTTTTTAGTGACGAAGTAGACAATTACGAGGTATTTAAAGTAAAATTTGCATATATACTCATTCAACATTTAATCCACACGTGATTCGAATTTACCTAGAAATATGAATGATAATTAGTTTCCAGTCGTTTGCGGCAAAGCGAATCCGAAGAGGAATGATTTGAATCGATCAACAACAATTTACAGACGGTTCAGTCCGGCCTTCAGTAATTTGTGAACATCACGTAAATAACTCTTCGATAATATGACATGAATATATAAAAGATGTGACTCCACGAGCAGTATTTGTAACAGTTGTTTTTTTAAATGAATGATAAATTCACATCATCTCATTTCATTGAAATTCGAAACAATTCGAATCAATGATCGTTCAATTGTAGAAAATAAAAATCCTTACAGTGGGTAATGAATTTTCAAATGAATCTTGTTATATAAAAGCACGGTGAATCATAATAGGGTCTGTATACTTTGATCAAAGTTATATAGTTTTCTTCTTCTTTGATGGATCGGAATCCGTGGAAATTCTCTAGAGGGTGTGATCGTGGTGATATCGGATATATCATTTGTGTTGTCACTTGAACGCACGACCACCTATAATACCCATAGGTAATACTTGAACGTCGAAAGTGTCGTCATAGGGTCACGATGATAGATTATTCTTTTACTACACTTTCTGATTTTACCGTAAAATTTATCCTACAACATGTTATCGCACACATTATTAAAATAAAAAAACGGTGATGCCGTCAAATTTAAGAACAGATAAAACTGAAAATTAAAAACTAGGGACAAAGTTGACGTCAAAGAGAAGAAAAAAGAACGAACGAATATCGTATAAAACAATCAAATTTCAATGTCAAACGATTTATTTCAGCAGTCATTTCCTTTTTTTCCTCTCCATCATCGTTGTATCGTGCATTCGTGAGCGTATGCATATTGCATCGTTGTCCTTATTATTCTCTTCATTTACTTTGGACTAGTGAAAGTAGATTGGCACTTAGCTTTCGTGTTATGCGTTTGAATCCGGGAGGAATATATGGAAAAGAAAAGGATTCAAGAGGGAAGATAATCATTTTATTGCATTACATTATACCTCCTACTCGTATTTGAACACATTATTTCATTACTCTTCGATCGTGTGAAAGGAGAAAAGAAAGAATTATCAGAATAATTTATTTTTCTAACGAATCATTGTCATTCGATAAACTCAAATGAACTTTCCAAAGCACACGCTCGGCGAATAGTTTTAGTTTGAAAATAAAAACCTCGATAATAATGTTATGGATATGCATTGTGTGTAACGGTGAAACTCAGCGATTGTTATAACCAATCGATATCCGAATTCCTTGGATACATACGTACTCCCAACATTCTATATTCAGGAGAACGTTGAAATTGTTTGAAACAATGGTTATTTGTCACCATGGATAATGCAAGTCATTTGAGCCTCGATAAATACACTAAGCGGCACATTTGTTGAGGAGAAAACAGATATCATCTGTCAGCAATTATCACACATACGTTGATAGAAAACACCGGTTTTCAATTGTATCAAGAATTACAAAATCCTTATTTACATGAAAAAGGATTAATGAACGATTTTTATAGCGGATGGGATTCCATATAAATTTTCTGGTATTCTTAAAAAGTAATAAATGCCCCTAAAAAGAAAGGAACCAAGTAAGAATTTTGAATGCTTCTCTTTTTTTTTAAAAGAACCGCTGAAGAACGTGTTTATTTAAAAAAAACCAGAATAATTGACAAAAATAAAACTATGAAAGATATTAATTTTAATAACAGTGTCATCAAAATAATATCAAGATTTTATGCACGTTATTGTGACATTCACTATACATCCTGCATATGAACGTATTCAACATTATCGCGTGAAGACTCGGATGCTTCGAAGATGAATTTCAAAAAAAAATGATTCGAAATGTTGGCTCAAGTATAAAAAACATAAAAATTTCTTTCATGATTTATTGTACGCTCGAATTGAAAATAACCCTGGTAGAAATCATATCGGGCAGTTCACTGGCCCATTTCTGGATCAGGGATACGGCTAGTATGCCTCAATGGCGCCAGGTAATGGGAGGAAGAAGGCCTAGAATGATTTCTACTAGGAAAACTATTTTGATTTTTAGAAATGCGTCAAAAGCAATAGCGGGTTTTGATTGCATGCATCATCCTTGCGGAAACTACTTGATTTATGTTCTGGAGGTTTAAATCGTTTACAGAAACAAAACGAAAATTCAAACTCACAAAATCTGACGAATCATCGTTATTTATCTTCTCGAATGAATTCTTTGCAATTTTTTGCAACCGAACACTTCGATCAACGAATTTACTGCAAGATTTTAGATGTTTAACAGCTGAGTATTTTGTTATTTGATTACTAATTCGTTTCAATAAACGATTCAAACTTCAGCAACATTGAAGTTTTTCCAGAACTTTGTGGACACAAAGATACATTGAGAAAAAGTGTGTAGCATAAATTGCTATTTTTCTTTGTAAAACCAAAAACGTTGACAGATTTTGAGTATCATTGGTCACAATTCCTGATGCTTTCATCATTGGCGATGATGGAAGATGATTAGGAATCGAGAGCAGTTGATAGAAATTTATGCAATTGTATTTTTCTTAATGTTCATTTTTATGGATCGGTATTGAAGAGATACTAACGCTGGGACTTTGACCTCAATTTTCAAAAATGTACTCGACAGTTTATTTCTATATTTCCGGCGCTAGTGTCTCCCCGATGGATGGGAAAAATATATTGAAATTTGGAATTCAATATACAAATTATGTGCCGAATGTTGAAAATCGTAGAAATAAACGAAACCTCCTCAAGATTTTTCCCTCCCACACAGGACACCTACGTCGCCTCTCCGTGGAATTCAGGGAGGAAAAAGGGATCGGTGGATACAACGTGGTACGACGAAGAAGCAGCATAGAGGCAACATTTCTCCGTTGCCTCTACGTTGCTTCCCCATCGTACCACGTTATATCCACCGCTCCCTTTCTCCTCCCTTAATTCTACGGAGATGCGACGTAATTCTTCGGCGACTGTCCTGGGATGGGCTCACTTCTTTCGCGAAAGATTCAATGCCTTGGTTGATTTTTCATAAGAGAAAAATTGAATGAAATTTTGAACATTGCTCTCTAAAATCTTGAGAGTGAGATTTCACTCCTCAGTCAGCCAAAAGTGAGCCAGTCGAAATTTGGAGTGAAATTTACACTCTTTTAGAGTGATATTCTAAGGTTTGAGGTTAGAAACTTACAGCCACTCAAATTCCAGAGTTGATTTTTCACTCCAAAAGGGTGAAGGTTCACTCGAAACAAGTGAAAATCCCACTCGAAGCGGACTGGCTCACTTCTGAGACCTCGTGGAGCGAAACACGTGATTTTCCACTCTTTCAGATTTAGAGAGTGCAGAGTTATAAAAATTTCAAGAAAATTCGGCTCTAAAAGCAAAAATATTTATTTCCCTGCATGAAATATATAATTTTTTTACTTCGAAATTTCTAAGTTTAAAATGGGGAACATAGTTTTTAATCTATCACGTTTTTCAAAGTTCCTATTGGTGTTTCCCATTGAATACCATTTGCCATAGGTTGAGCCATCGGAAAAACGTAATAGATTAACAATTGCAATGAAAATTGATAGAGTAGCAATTACAGAACCGTACTGAATATTGTTTTTTTCTTGTGTTACAGTGCGACTCGTTGGAGATCAGCAGTGAACGCCCACATCGGATCGCTATGATGGAGTCCATCTGTCAGGTGAACGGCAAAAGCAACAAGAACAGCCGCAACAACAATAATAACGAAGACACTAGTAAAAACAACAATAACAATAATAATAATAATGATAAAAATATGGAAAATAATGAAATAAATACAACGACAGCGGTGGATTTGAACGACGATAGATTTGAAAAAAGTAGCGTATCGTCGATCGATTCGAGTAGCGATAGCGGTCACAGCGACAGCAGTAGCAACAACAACACCAACAACAATAGTAGCAGCATTAATACAAGTAGTCATCACAATCATCACAATCAAAATCATGTCCCTACGACGGCTACAGGGAAGAATCACGGTAATAATAAAGCCACAACAACAACGACGACGACGACAACCACAACGACGTCAACGGTAGCTAACAAAAATAATAATAACGTTAACAATTCAACGGATCATCAACAAAGATTGGCGGTGTTGAGTTTCGAACAAGTACGTCGATTGAACGACGTGATGAACGAGGTCGTGAGCATACACGGTCGTGGAAATTTTCCTACCTTGGAGGTGAGACTGCGAGACTTGGTGACGGTCGTGAGAAATAAATTGGAGGGCGATCCAAGTACCGGAGGTGCCGGCATGAAGGTACGAGATATCAGGTTGAACGGTGGTCTAGCCTCTCACGTGTTGGCCACCGAATCTCAGCCCTACAACGATTTGGATCTCATATTTGCCGTGGAACTTTCAAACGCTCGTCAATACGACAAGGTCAAGGCAGCCGTATTGGGATCCCTGTTCGACCTATTGCCCGAGGGTGTGAGCCGCAAGCGTATGACGACCTGCAGTTTGAAGGAGGCGTACGTCAGTAAAATGGTCAAGGTGAACAACGATGGTGATAGGTGGTCCCTGATCTCCCTTGGCAATTCGCGAGGTCACAGAAACGTCGAGCTCAAGTTCGTTGACTCAATGAGACGGCAATTCGAATTTTCCGTCGACTCCTTTCAAATAGTTCTCGATTCCTTGCTCCTATTTTACGAGTGCAGTAAATTACCCATAGGCGAAAACTTCTACCCCACAGTCGTGGGCGAATCGGTTTACGGTGATTTTCAAGAAGCCCTCTATCATTTACATAAAAAATTGATCTCCACGAGGCATCCCGAAGAGATTCGGGGCGGGGGTTTGCTCAAATACTGCAATCTTTTGGTTAAAATGTACAAACCGGCCCAACCGGACTATATCAAGACCTTGGAGCGTTACATGTGTTCGAGATTTTTCATCGATTTTCCTGATATAGGACAACAGCGTGCCAAATTGGAGAATTATTTGTGGAATCATTTCGTTGGGCCCGAAGAGGAAGCCCTAAAGTATCAATATTTAATGCTCTTGCATAGCGTGGTCGAGGAATCGACGGTTTGTCTGATGGGACACGAGAGACGACAGACTTTGGCGTTGATCGAGAATCTTGCCTATCAAGTGTTGTGTCAAGAACAACAACAACGACTGACGGCAGCAACGAATCATCCTCCCCCACCACCGCCTCCAGGACCCCCAGCGACCTACGTATACGCGAACGGTTATTATTACGCCCCCGTCATACCAACTGCCTGCTACACTTGCACTTGTAACTCTTGGATGGCTTGTTCCTCGTGATGCGACAGGAATTTCGTTGCTGACAACGAGTATGACGATCGCAACGATGACAATTATACTACCGACAACAATGACTTTGATAATAATTTCCAAGTGGTGAATTACGACTTGACACCGCCTCCGCCAACACCGTTACCACCTATCAATTTCATGAAACCACCGCATCACGGGTGTTGTCATTGTCATTGTTTCCCCAGTTTCGTGTATTACGATTACAATCCTTACGACAACTATTACGGTTATTATTCTCCATCCTCTTATCCTTACAACGAGGATCCCGAGAACTACGATGTCCATGATAAATTATCCCTCTCGTATTATTACGATACCCCATCGTCGTCTTCGTCGTCGTCGTCGTCGTCGTCGATTTTTGCCGATCGTCATTGTAATTACGCAAAGTCCAGCAACGAAAGTAACGATGAGAATCAAGTTGACCACAGATCGTCGTCAAAGTCATCCTCCTCACCTTCTTCGTTACCCTTTCTGTCTTTGGAAGCGTCGTCATCTTCATCCTCATCCACACCGACCGTCATTCCAAACCGTAGTTGACATCCGTCGATGGAAGAAGAGGGAGAAGAGGAACAAGAAGAGGAGGAAGAAGAAGAAGAAGAAGAAGAAGAAGAAGACCATTCGCTTTGAATAGCTTTGTGCTTTCATGACTCTTTTTTTTTTGTTCTTTTTATAATATATATATATATATAAAGTAACGATAATCCAAAATTTGGAAAAAAGACTGAGAATAAACAACAAAAAAAATATATATATTATGCTACCATACATAAAAATATGAATATACATGAATCTGTGAGAAAAAAGCGACGAAAAAACAAAAGAAAGAAACAAACGTTGTTGCTGTTTGTTGTGCCTAATAATAATATAAAGAAAAAAAAATGATATAATTGCTCCAGTGTTGTTGATGATATGATATGATATGATATGTGCAGTGTGCCGAGATATATAAAAAAAAACGATTATTAATTATAATTAATATTATGACTATTATTGTAATCCCTACCTATTATATTATAAGAGAAAGAAAAAATCATCATTCGTGTATACTCTTTAATATTATTATAAAACTATACACACACGAACACACACGTACATATGTAATCTTGAAAGGAAAAAAAAACATTGATTGCTATGCGATCATATATTATTATTATCATTATTATTAATAATACGATGAGAAAAAGTTGAAAAAAAAAAGACGAAAAAATAATCATACATGAAGAACTTAATTTTAAAATCATTCCGGACGAGCGTGATCATCATCGAGGAGAGAAGGAAAAAAGAAAGATTTTATGCGTGTATGTCGTTTGCGTGAATTCCATGGATGTGTATATTCTGTAATATATATATATATATATATATATATGAGAAAAAGAGAGTAACAACAACAACAAAAAGAAGAAAAACCTAGATAACTCCCAAGAACTGAGAGACTACTACTCGAGTTTAATGATAAATATTGATAATCATAATAATCCTGATGAAGTAACAACTCGTACGTAAAAGTGGAAAAAAGCCGAGAATAAGAAGGAGAGAAAAGCACATCATCGGTGTCTCATTTTCAACTTAAGAACTTGTACTTCTACGATGCTATAACATATATATATACACACACACACGGAACATACACATAAGCTTCTTTCCGAATGCCGATTCTGTTACTCTTTTTGCCGACGACAAAAAGAGTAAAGAGAAGAGGAATTAGAACAAAGAAAAGAAAATCACACGTGAATTGCATTTTTTCCCCCATTTCTTTCTAGATTTGTTTATTTTTTGTTCTCCCCCACTTGCAAGTTTTCGTTGAATCATGAAGAAAAAAACAAAAGAACAGAAGCGAGAAACAAAATTGTGGGTTTTTTTCTTTCTGTTTTTCTCTTATTATTGTTATTATTAATACTGTATTATTTCACCACACTCGGAAAAGAAAACAATCTTTGTATAAATATAATAATTAATGTGTGGCTGTGAACACATTTCATTTAATAGATTATTATTATTATTATTATTTCTATTATTATATGTAATACTTTGATATGTAAATTTAACGTGATAAAAGTTGTGTTTTGTCTAAGAGAGAATGATAGTGAGAGAGCGAGAAAAAGCGTGAGAGAGATTGAGAAAGGATAATAATGATTTTTAATTTATAAAAAAGAAAAGCAGAAAAAGAAACAAAAAACAACAAGTTTGTAAAAGAGTGGATAATAATCATCTTCTAGATACCATCAACTGATTATTATAAATAAAATGATAATAACAAGTATAAATATCTCTTTTGATTTTGTTTTGACGTGTATCTTTACAGTCTTTGTGTTCCACGGTGGTACGATACTACTCTATCCTCCGCTGTATAAACTAATCACGTATATACAGATGTGCATTGCTGCCGTAAAAAAAAACCAGCCAAAGATCGCAGTGTGCAACACAACGCACAAGTTGCACTCTCCTCTCTTATATGTGTGTATGTGTTGTTGTTGTTGTTATTGTTGTTATTGTTATTGTGTTGCAGAGTCGTTTTATTTGCTACGTATTGACCCCGTTAATAGTTAACTTTCCGTCTCCCTCGGTCTCACGATACTGGATACTCTACTCTAGCTAAGAGAGTTACACCGATAGCAGCAGCTAGCAGCTTTTGCCTTGCCTTGCCTCGCTCGTTCTTCCTTTCGGTTCGGAAAGCGAAAGTAAGACCTAATAAAAATCTTGCAAACTGGTTTTTCAGGTATATCGCGTGTTAATACGAGATCCCAAGAGAAAGGAAGACAGGGAAGGAGGGTGTAATATTATTATCAAGCGTTCAGGGAAACCCTCCCCGCTTTATTCATTTATATGCGTATTCCTTCAAAGAGTCCAATCGGTACTCTGGAACGGGGATGATTTGGTTTAGAAAGCTCAGTTCATTTCAAATAATGAACAAATTACAACTTCGTTTTTCTTACGTGAAATAATTATGAAATTATTCACTCTTGAAATATATATATGTGTGAATAAATAATTCATTGAATCCCTTCTTTCTCTTTTGAAAAATCTAAGAAAGGATGAAGTAGAGGAATCGCATTTTTCTGTCCAATATTTTTCTCTAGTCCTGAATTCTTTTCGAATGATCGTTGAAGTGTAAAAAAGATATGAATACTGAATCTCGAATTTCGATCCTCTCCAAAAGAAAATTGAAAGTATCGAAAAGTGAGTTGTAGTGAAGAGAAAAAATGTTTGTGTGTGTGATTGTTTCTTTGATTACGAAAAAGTTGGCAACATTTTTCTATTTATCCCTCAGTGGGAATACGTCGATGATGATGATGATTCTAGGGATTGATCGAAGGTTGTGTATATCCTAAATATTTCAATTTGCAGCATTCATATCTCGCAAGATATTTAATTTTCATCGTTTACTACTATTTTATATTCTCTCCTCCTCGTTATATCTTTTCTATATATGATTCGAATTTTATGATGATTTTTCTCCATCAGAATGGTTACACGGACTTTGAAGAGTAATTGAACAATCTTTTATTTGCATGCAAGTTATGATTTTTACAATCTAGTTGCGATGCTGTCAGTACTTTTGCGCTACTAAAATTATATGTGAATCACTCACAATGTATTTGTGTGCTAGATTTCCGAGTTTTAGGAAACAATTCAACTAGATATTTCACCAAATTTAACGATCGATAGCGAGTTCTTTCAACAATGACTGTAGAACTTTTGATGTTACTAGTAAGATTTATTTTCATTTTAATCATTGAGATATTAAGTTTATATAAATCAAGCAAGTATAGTGAAGGATTTGTAATTTATTTTATAGAGAACGTACTGCTCTTATTGAAGAATTGGAATGATTATAGTGTCGATAAGTGCACACCTCTGTTGAGAATTTTTCAATTCATGTTGAACGCACAATCATAGGTGCGTACTTTATGTGTATCTAAATCTTCAGTGTGTTAATTGAGCAAGTCTTGAGATAGATTGGAGCAAGATTTTTGTGTTTTTATCGATATAAACTTTTGTACATCATCGAAAATTGATAAAACTTGTATTTTCACGTGACAGCAACAAGAGACATATTTTTTCACAAGAGGGAGTTTGGTGTTATGTTTAAAATTGAAGAAAAAACACAAAGAGTAATCGATTGTGTTGAACATATGAATAATTCTTCACTCAAGTCTTCGAGTATTATTTCCTTTTATGTATTGTTTGAAATTCAGAATTTCAACATATTCACACGTGTCCTTACAAGATAGCATGGTGAACCATTTCATACTTGTGATTTATAACGCCATATTCAAGTAAAAATACAAATTTGAGTGAATTCAAAGATTGAGGAAAACAAAAACCTCGTATGTTCAATTCACATCTTTGCTCTTTCAAGTTCATATACCAAAATGATAATTTTATGTATTATTTTCAAAATTTAAGACTGATTACCTCCCAGGCGGAGTCGCAAATACTATACTTCGATTCCTGAAAACTGAAATTCCATTCCCTGATGCGAATATCAAAGATTTTGGCTTTGTCAGCGTTGATCATTCTCATGTCTCGGTGTACAGAACAGAGATCTTCTAGAACTACATTTATCTTTTGCGAGTAATTTATTTTTAGAATGTTCAGACTCGCAGAAATCCAACAATTCTGTGATTTCGTACTTTCATTTGACATTCCTTGAACATCTTCATCCGTTGATATAACGATACCCACAATGAACTCATCAACATACTTCATCAAATTCATGTACCAAATTCAAATTAATCGCTAACAACAATATACATGTAACCCATGTAACCATTTTCATTGCGTTCATGTAGTACTTTGGTAGAGGCAAAATTACTAGAAAATGGCATTGATTGTGTAGCAGTTTCTTCGCGAATGAAAATCCATAACTATATGTTGAATTTTGCTTAGTATACGATTGGAAAGAAAGTATCTATATAATCGATAAATTTTAACGTATTTCGTTGCATTTGTATATCAAATTGTTCATCGATTTGTCGTCTAAATTATGTCGCTCGTTTAACATCTATTGTACTTTGTATATGATGTTAAATAAAGTGATTGAACTGACTGTATCAAAGCCGTTTAACAGACGTTTTTATGTAATATTAAACCAGTGATCTGAATGTTTTAGATTTTTAAGTTAGTGGTCATTCGCTGTTTTATTTGTCATTTATTATTATATTGAAAACAAATTAGATGTATCGATATGTATATTTTTATACATGCATCGTCCGTGAACAGTCATAGCGCGAATGGCCACTTAGCTCTAAAGTTCGAGTAGAAGATAGATGATTTGAAATCTGTACAACTTATACGGATATGTACAGAATATATTTATTTATAATGGTTTTTTTAAATTTCTATGCTTATTTATACCACTTCTGAATTATCTGAATGTTACTTGGATACAGTTCTGGTTTTATACAAAATTTTGTAGGTTGATATCTCGAGTAGAAAAAATTTTCAAAATTATATATAATTTATATTTAATTCTATATAAATGATATATAATAGAAAAAAAACAATCTGCTCGGGATAGAGTCGATCGTGTTGAATTTTTGAAATATTTAGAATAATCTATTCCGAATGAATGATTTTATAGTGAAGTTCAAAATTTGAAGTATCTATTGTGGTTCAGATCAAGCGAGTTTCATTTTATCGCATATTCTGAAATGAAAAAAGATTTCAAAAACATTGTTTTTTTTTTCATTTTTGCTCCATGAGTTCCGGTGAGGTTTATTCTCAATTTCGTTTTGTGGTCATTTTTTGATGGAAAAGTTTCATAAACGAACCATCGTTTTCTATCGAAAGCATGAAATAACCATTTGCCGACCAAGTTTCCAGTTCACTAACAAATAACTAAAAGTAGCCCACAAAAATTGATCATTTTATCCCTGGTTAAACAAATTCATTCTCGCCAAATCTCATGGAATCTTGCACAATGTTCTGACCAGATCCCATTAAATTTCAGTTCGTCAGATTCGATGGATTATTTTAACCAGGGTGGTATCACCAGAATTCACGGGTCAAGTAGATCAATTTTAGGTTGATTTTAGATGAATTTATATTCTATGAATCTTCAAATGTCTATAGCTTCATGTTATGTAGGTTTATCAGACGTTTATTAAACGTTCCTGTTCTAGGGTTTGTAATGGAATCGACTGAAATCGTTTATTTCGACATTGTTAACGTGTTTAAGACATCCCTATTGGAAATTCTAATTTTGAAAGTTCTTCAGAAATCCTCAGAATATTATCAGATTCTCAGAGAAATATTTTCACCAAGGATGAGAGATGTCGAATAAAGTTACTCAAATATTCTTGCGATGAAGCACCTGCATGTTCTTCAAGGCCTTCCTTTTGATTCTACCGGAAGAAATAATTCATGCGACATAAAAGAAAAAAGGAAGTGATAGTCAATGCACCGAAAGTGTATCGAAACATCCACATTATCGCGTGGGCGATTATAAAATATTCTCCATGTTCTGAAGTTTATTGGAAATCGATTTGAATAAAGATGTATATACAAATGTACATACTCGGAACGAGTTTGGATTGCATCTTCGTCAGCCTCATCGAGTATTCAAGTTTTTACAATTGGCAGAATACAGCACTCCTTTGGCAAATTATTTTTGGCAGCATCGTTGACGTAAGGAACGAGATTCTCCAGTGCACTTTGCCCACGATAAAAAGAATGGGTTTTTCAAGATTAGCTTGCGTGTGAGAATAAAATTCTCCACGTTTTGTCTACTTCGATAACAAAAGAACATCCGAGGCATTATAAGGGAGTAAAATTTGAGATTTCATGAATTTTCTTTCTCGAAACAGTGGAATTCATATTGGAAGAAAAAGGACGGATTTATTGATGACATTGACTCGCAGGAATATTTTATTAATATTTATTCCGCCCTGCGAATAATTCGCAACCATGAGAAGTAATCAAAATTTTTCATTCCCAAAAATGAAGTGAGTGGATCATTTTACTTCAAATATAAGAGTGAAATTTTGCTCCTGCAAAGAGCAATTCTTTTTTTCCAATATTGTACTTTCACCCTTCGAGAGTAAATTCTCACTTCGAACTGTCTGGCTTGCCCATTTATGAAGATGATAGAATACTTCGATCAGAGTGAAGCGTGTAGAAATATACAAAAAAGACGTAGAAAATGGAAAATGGAACAAATCACGTACCATTTCTTTCCTCTTCGCATGCTCTTCGCATATTATCGCACATTTCATGTTTATTAGGATGAAAATTGATGTGTGAAAGAAAAAGATATTCCCAGAGTTCCAGTATTTGTCTTATTTCGAGAAATTAAAATTAGCAATCCACATAATCTATCGCTATAAAATACCAATGAACAACATGTTATAGCTGCTTTGAGACAGTTCCTTTTTATTCAATCGGTGATATTGCGCGGGCGGAAGAAATAACAGGTGACCGTATCCCACGCATATTCATTTGATTGCAACGAGTTTTGTCATTTCGGAGTATCAGCATTGAAAACAAATTATAGATTACCTTTTTGATCGAATGATTTTTGTGTTCATTTATTTTCTCTGTTGTGTATTCACTAGGTATTTTACTTATGTATATACAAGGTGATTCAATATTTATTGATCGTACTGCACTTTTGTAGTTAACGAAATTTCATTCAACACTTGATTTTCGAGCTCAATGGGAACGATAAATGAAAATCATGTCAAAATTTTTGCCAGACCCTAGTAGAAATCATTATTAGGAATTAGATGGGCTCCAGTTTCTAGCCTGAGCCCATTCAGATGTCTCAGCAAATTGCTGGAATGTAGTTCAAATTGCCAATTAGAAATATAAAATCATGTTTTTTTTTAGTAAAATTATACCCATGAATAAATTCGAAATGTATTTTGAAATGTAATCCCGAGTTATAAGATTTGGGCTTCTTTTTCTTCCTCTGACCGTGTTCAATCAGTTGGAGCTATATAAAACAACTGAACGTTTGAGCACTAAAGTCAGATTGGCTGAATTGTGCTATCTAGTTGCCTCCACATGGGTCCCATCTAGTACATGGATGGTAAGTGGGACGCCCCGACAAATTTCTATCAGGAAAGTGGACATTTTTTTGACAAAATGTTCAGAAATTCTTGAGGTGAAAAATAGGCCAGATCATATCCCATTTTGCATGTTGTCCCAAAATCGGGCATTCAAAATCATTTAGCCAAAATTTTGACATTTTGTTCCCATTGGGGAGTTTTTTTAGAAAATACAAATATCAGAGAGGTACTACGCTTCACAGATTCAGATTTAATACCATTCTCTAAATGAAAATAAGGCATATATTTTGAAATAATGATTGAATTGTCTCAATGTCGTCTGTTCTGGCGTCACGAATAGAAAAAAGGACTACTGTAAAAAATATGGAGAATTTCCCATCAAGCCAGGGTGGATTTTCTCTCATTATCGCGGGGGATTTGTTTTTCATCAAAAACGAGGAATTTGTTCTCCACTTTGAGGAGTTATTATGTTTTTTGAGCGTATTGAATCCTACACAAATAAAAAGAAGTGTATCAAATCATGACGAAGAGTTTCTGATCCATGGGAGAAAATTGCTGCTATCATTTTATAAGGGAAAATTTTAACAGTGAAATATTTGTAACAATTACACTGAAAAAAAGTCTTCCAGTCAAATAAATGGTTATTTGTCTTGTACCAAAGAAATATTTATTAGAAACAACAGAATGTGCTTTGAAACCAAAGTAATTTATTCGAATCAAATAAACTCCCTAACAGCACATCCATCGATTTCTACGTCGCATCTCTGTGGACTCTACGTGGATAAATGGTGGACGTGGATGAACGAAGATTCCACGTGGAGGCAACGTAGGAATGTCCGGTGCTGTACGGGCTATTATAACCATTTATTTGATTCAAATAAATTACTTTGGTCTTAAAGCATATTCTGTTGTTTCTAATAAATATTTCTTTGGTACGGGACAAATAACCATTTATTCGACTAGAAGAAATTTTTTTTCACTGTACTTAAATCGACGATTTTTTACTGTCAACAGAAAATCGTGGACATAACTATTTATTAGTTCTAGTTTAGTAGTTTCGTGGATGGTTGAATGATGCATTATTCACCATTTTTATTCAATACTGCACTGAGAGAAAAAATTTCTGACCATGATGAGAATATTAATTGCAT
Source organism: Gonatopus flavifemur (assembly GCA_018340375.1). Lineage (NCBI taxonomy): Eukaryota > Metazoa > Arthropoda > Insecta > Hymenoptera > Dryinidae > Gonatopus > Gonatopus flavifemur. The sequence continues at coordinate 24,599,511 of JAFFJZ010000005.1, forward strand.
GATAAAAAAAAGTACTTGCTCGATTTGAATGGAGTTTCATTGAATCAATTAAATATTCATTATCTTTAATAAAATATTTAGTTGATTGAATGAATCCTAAATTGATTTATTATTCATTTATATCAACTAAATATTTCTCTTCCAACTATTTATTCGATTGAATATTTCATACCTTTTTGAAATTCCTTTGAACAAACAAACAAATGAAACATTGCCGCTCAAACTGAGCATCAATATTATGAACGTGTGAACTTCACAGAATCGATACATTCCAATTCTGCATTTATCTACAAATTTTCAGACAAAAGACGTATTTATATCATCATAAACAATGCAATCTCGTTACAGATGCTACGGTAAAACATTGATTTGCGATGAATTGCTTGGTCATTCACGTTTGATGTCTCATCAACGTGAAGAATATTTAATAAAATGTTAAATCATTGATAATTCCCTATGCCAAGTATCGTGAATCATCTCCAATAACTTTCCTTTTCATCAATTTTAAAATTATATAAAAATCTAATTTCAATTTGAGGTCACTTTTCCGTTTGTTTTTACCTTTTGTTTGAATATTCTATTAACTTTATTCGCACATTATGTTGATAATCTTATGTAACGATTCAGCGATTCGATTTTCAACTGTTTTTTTCTTTCCATAATTTTATACGGTATTACATTATTGAAATTTCATAAAAATTGATAATACGTATATTCTAAGAAAGTCAGAGTGTAAAGTGCACGAATTCGCAGATAAAAAATTGTGTTCGATGTTGGTTAAGTTTGAAGATGATTCACCTCTTTACGATCAGGATGTGTTTTTTCTCCTCAGATTAGAATAATGGATTACGTTACAACTTGATGATAGCATTACGAACTAGTATTATTGTGAAATTAATTGATTTTGAAGAACTATAAATTTAGCTTACACCTTTCAAAATCACTTATAAATTCCTCGTATATTGGTAATAAACGTTTGGCGCTTCAATACAGGCATTTTACAGCCAATCTTATCGAATATTCCGCATCATCTTAAACATATTATGTTATCACGCGTTACGTGATATTCAAGTTGTTATCGAAACAGTTTGATGAGAAAAAGTTCTGAAAGTTGTTCACATTAATTGCAGTTCTTTGTATTTCGCTTATTCCTGATTGTTGCTTATTCACGGAAAAAAATGAACTGTTAATTTTACCAGAATTCCGGTTACTATATGGACAGCAAAGAATATCTGTGACTTTTACTGGAATTCTTGTTCAATTTACCGGAGCCCTTGTTAAATTTGCCGGAGACTTGATTCATTTAACTAGAATTCCGGTTAAAATAGCAGTAATTCTTGCTGTCCATATATTAACCGGAGTATTTTTTTCCGTGTTCTTTCCTCATATTCTGCAAGTTTTGTAAATAGCAAATCTCAATTGATGATTCTAAATTGTCTACGTTATTTTGGACATCACCGTTCTTTTTTTTGAGTTTCATAATTTTACTCGTAAGAAATGGAAAAGTATTGATACTTGACAAAAGTTGAAAAAGAAATATGAACTTTCCGAAAATCGAGCATGCATGGAAAGACCGGGTCTATCAATATTTCAAAAAATGACTGTCAATTCAGGGAAAACGAGGATCGCTGAAGAATATTCGTAGTGAATGTACTGAAAATTTGTAGTCGATGTATTAACAATTGATGGTTTCACTGTGAAAAATACCAATGAAACTATCAACTCTTAATATTTTGACTACGAATTTTTGGTAGACCAACAACGAATATTTTTCAGCGATCCTCTTTTCCCTCAAATTGCCAGTCATTTTTCTAAACGTTGATAAATTCCTTCTAAATATTAATAGACCCGATTTTTCCTTGTGGAATCTTACTATTTATTTTCTAAAATCCGTCAATTCCTCCCAATATTATGTTCTTGAAGTTTGAATCGTTTATAGAACCAAAACGAAAATGCAAACTTCCAAAATCTGATAAATCATTCGTATTTACCTTCCCGAATTGAATATTCGGAACTGGAAACATCGTTTGAACAATTTATTGCAAGATTTTGGGTCCTCAACGACTAAGGATATTGTTATTCGGTTACCAATTCATTTCAATAAACGATTCAAACTACAGCAACCTCTAATGTTTTAGTTTTATTGAGGAAAATTTTACAAAAATGCAAAATGCCACATTTTTCTCTGTATGAGATGTCTTGACTTCTCGAAGACATCGCCAGGACATATGTGCTGTATCAGTACTTTCCTCAAGAATAAACAATTTCCTTTAATTTTGCAACATTTCAAAAGCATACAAACATGACAGAAAAAATTTTGCTGTGACATTTTTTAGCTGTACCAACAAAAAAAGTCGACTTCTACAACAAAATCTGTTTGATATTCTATATATAATACTGAGAATTTTGCTGGTCCAGCGAAAAATGTCCTGTTTTAGTTAATCATGTTGCTCCCTCAACAATATAGTGAGCTATGGCAGTAAATTTTTCTTTCCGTGTAACAAAGAGAAAAAGAATAACGATGTAATAATTAAAAGTTCGATCTCAAGAACACAATAACTTTTTTCAATAATTTAAACTAGCTGTATGGAGAAGCATACATGAATTTTATGATCTTAAGGGAATGCGAGCTTGATAATTAAAGCACGTTGGTTAGAAAAGGGCACGCCTATACAATAGAAAAAGAGGTCCAAACAGACGCCGGTCTCCCCTTGAGTTCTCATCAAGCAAAATCCGGAAAGAAGTGATTTTCTTGAATTTTTATTTCATAGAAAGAAATCAATAAAGAACTTGAGATTTTTACACTTTATGAAGGAGTCTTAATGTGATACGAGCGCTATAATTTTCACGGGACAAACTGCAAAAAAATGCGCGCCATAATTCAAAATATCGCTCTTTACAGCACCTCTTCAGTAGTTCCAGAAATGCTGTACAGACAGATATTTTTAGATCCCATTAAGAGGATACCAGCATCTACTCGGTCCTCTCTTTCTATCGTATAGACGTATCCTCTCCTAATCAACGTGCTCTGATGGTAACGCTGATATCCCTTCAAGGTAAACACAAAAATTGTTTTTTAATTAAGAAATTTGCATACCAAAACTTCGAAAGCGGTTTTCTTGAGACCGTGTTTTTTTCAAGTTTATCTGCACAATATCTCAAAAACTATTCGACGGATCGCTCTTTTTTTCTCATCCTAAAGTAGATTGAATTTATTGGAGGATGCACCTATAAATGGAGATGATACTTGCTTTGTTCATAGCACTTTGAAGAGCGAAAAGAATGTGAACAAAAGCTACAAAAAATTTGCATATCCACCGTTTTTTCAATTTTTTACGTTTCATTGGTTTTATTGGTACAACCTTCAAAAAATACAATATATTTCATAAAAAATTTTGAGATTTTTTATTTCTGATCATTTTCGCAAGTGCTACAGTGCAGATCAATTGATTACTTTTTTTTTAAGGTGGTCACGTTTCAGCACGTATCAACAATTCCCATTGCATTATTCTATATTGGAGAACTTTTTCAATTTACTCAAAAAATTCATCAAGTAAATGTCAAAAAACTTAAGTTCCTTATTTACTTCCTTCCACGGAAAAAAAATTTGAAAAATCACTTTATTTCAGGGGCGTTTGATGAGAACTTCTCCTGAATTATGTTTCGTTCTTTAGATGAATGAACAAACAGCACTCAAAATCATAAACCCTTTGGAAAATCATCCCCAACGATAAATGATCGATATTATGTAATTAATCACTATTTTTGCTCAAATTTCCAGAATTCCCAATTCAATCTCCAAGTAAACAGAAGGTTCTGATCTTCTCGTGTATGCAAACATTCTGCGGAGAAAATCATTTCCCTGACTGTATAAAGTTTTTTGGACGTTCTGAGGATGCTTTCAACACGTTCAAACGTCTTCAAAACGTTTTAAAAACCTCCGAGTACTGTTACATCTCAACGAAAATTATCCTGCACCACCCTACGTGGAAAAAAATTTGAAGCTATACATAATTTTTTATAATTATATACAAATTATATATCACGTTGAACAATTTTTGACATGGGATAGAATATTCGGAATCGGAGTAGGGCTTTCAAGAACTTTTGAAGACGATATAAACCCTTTAAAATATCTAGATTTGTCCCGTCAGTGAATTTTTCTCTAATGGAAGAAAATTTTAATATTTTTAATGGTAATTTTCATTATCGACCATCCATTGAATCGAATTATACCAAGGAAGGTATAGTTTCAATCATCCTTTCAATTCAAGTAAATGATAATCCTTGAATATGAACTTTTTTTAATGTACTAAGATAAGTAGTAATCACGTGGAATGTGATTTTCATCTCAACAATTCTGATGCAAAGATGTTGATTCCATAGAAGCAAAACGAGACAAGAGTAACCGACTGGAGAAAAATCTCCTTATAGAAATTTTTCGATTAGTTCACTTGGAAGTATTTTTGACAGATTCTCTCTTTGATACTTCAAGAAAACTCATTTTTCTCCTCCTCCTCCTTCTTCTTCTCCTTCTTCTTTTTCATCGAAAGAAGTTTCATTGTTGGAAAGTCGATGATTATTTCTGACAGATCGATTACGTTCTCTCCTCGAGGATACGCTGCCGATGAGTAGCGGTCGGATGAGAAAATGAAGACTTATTCTCGAGATCGTTGAATTACCATGTCATCAAAAATCACTGAAGAAACTTGTCACAGTCTTTCCACTGATTGATTGGAAACAAAATTATACATCTCCATAAACTCTCCGAATTACGTCTCAATATTTTCTCCTCCGTCGCAATTTGACGAAATCTTGTTATTTATTTATCAGCACGTGGCATCTTGGATTTCGTGCTTTTCTCGTTCTGTTGTTTTTTTGTCAAAATTTTGTGTATTCCACAAAATGTTGATTCATTCGAGGAAGAAAAGGAAATAGAAGTCAAGATTGTTATTTATATCTTTAAACGTTCGGTGCCAAAAATATTTTCATCGCGATTCGCGGAGAAAAATAATGATCATTGTGGTGTGGTAGCGAAGAGGAGTATATTTTTAAAAATCTGTGTACACGTGTGTACTCTTTCTTTCCTAATATCGTATTGGAGGCACGTGTCGGGTCATGATCAAATAACACGTACCATTATGTTACTGTAATTTCAATATTTTCGATACACGAACATTTATTTTAATGACAAATCGAAATTTGAAGATAAAAGATTTATATCGAATGGAAAACATATCATCACCTCGTACGTTGTTGTTAAAGGAAATCCATTCAGTTGTTTAACGATAAGGTTTGGATGAGATCCGAACATCTGCTGCGCTCGTGAAAAAATATCATACGCGGTTTGTACAGTGGGCCAAAAAAATATGTCTTCACGTGGAAGAGTCACTCCAATATCAATGGCTTCATATATTATACATCTATCAGGTTGTGTAGATGTTTCATATATTTTATGTGTAAATATTAACTCCAGTCCTCCACTGAGAGAAAAGAAAATAGTAAATCAATACCCATTGCAAGTGTGTATTAACGGCGGGCCCAATCTAAGCCCAGGGTGGGTGCCTATACTGCCCAACGTGGGGCCAACCCTGAGATGATAAGATCGTTCCCAGCTTGGCTGTATTGCTTTTCCCGAGGATTGGTAACACCGTGGGCCCAGCATGAACCCAGACTAGGCAATCAATACTGCCCCTTCCTTTTTTTTTTGAAATTGGAAAATTGCTTTGAATTCTACCCCAGCGGTCATGAATTTCAGCCCCATTTTGGCCTAGTGTTGAGCCCCATCGTGCCTATATGGGCCCAAGACTAGACCAAAGTAGGACCAAAATTCATACACGCTGAGGATTGTACACACATGCTCGGGATATAAATTCATCCCAATCTTGACCTAACGCTGGTCAAAATTGTGGCCAAGTTCAAATTTGCCCGCACTAAGATTCATTATTTCCATTTTCTACTAACCATAATTGTATGGGAAAGCACAACAGGGCCAAGATTGAGCCAACATGGACTCCATCGTCATTCCCCAATACTGGGTTAAAGAGGATGGACCTAGCCTGGGGCTATTGCCATTGTCATTATAGGCAACACACGCTTGGGTAGTAATAGTTGGGGAAGGACTCAACTATGAATAGTTAGCTGTTTAATGGTTACACTAACTATTTCATTGTAATCACTAATCCAAATAGTAATTTCTACAATCAATATTACGAATTAGTAAAACTTATTATCAGTCATAGTTGAGTTCTTTCCCAACTATCCCAATGGTAATTTCGACTATTTTTTTTCTGGAAATGAAATTAATTTCCCATATCAGATGAATATGAAAATTCTAAAACTTGTAATTTGAATCTAGTTCAATCATAAATTCACGAAATTCACTTTAAAAAGGAATTTTTTACAGCGTGTAATTGAATTTTACAGTGAATTGACAAGAAAGCACTTCCGTCGCATGTGAATACACAAAGTTTCATGCAGAAATTTTGAATTTAGTATAAATAACTGTATAAAATTCCCCAAAATCCTGTCTGGAACCATCATTGTACCGAATTTCTATGCAATTTTCAAACAAAATCTGCAAAACTTTACAAAAATTCTATACAAATTCTATATAATCGATTTTGCAGACAATTAAATTCGAATTGTACATATACATTCGTTGATCTCCCACTCGGAGATGAAATGCAGGGTCCACTATTCTTTTTAATCAAAGAATCAGTTCATTCAATCATGTATACATCATAAAATGAACCGTGACACACTGTTATTTTATATTTGCTCTTCCACATCTGTTTAACGCTCAACGAATCGAGTGTTGGTTATAGATATACGTATGTACATATATACTCACACGACGACACAATCGAATTGTAATGAAAAAATAATTTAGATAAACCTATAACCAGTGATATGAAGAAAGAATACATTCGCACGTGTGTTTGTGTTACGAAATCAACGTAGACATTCACATACAGTTTGGATACATTGTTTTTAATTCAACATATTTGGTTTTCCAACCATAAAATCGTTTTAATGTCAATGAATTCTTGATGAAAGATCTCAAAATAAACCGTCAAATCAGTCAATAACATTTTCATTCGTACATGCTGTAAATATGTAAACATGTAATTTCCCAAAATTTATTTTCTATGTACGCGTGAATGTGAAGAACACCCTCATACCTGTATGAAAAAAATGATAATAAACATTATATCAAAGTTAGAAGAAAAAGACATCATGACTTTTAATTATTCTCCAACTACATATTCATGGCACAAAGCAGACCTTTCATTTTTGCATTTCAAATAGTACAGCAGTTGGAAAATGAAATATCGTCTGCTTGTGAAATTCGTTTTAAGATGTGAATAGAGTTGGACGGACTTTCAATGAGAATGAAAGTTTGGAAGTCAATAATTTCTCATTCCTTTGTACCAAAGTTTGACTTGTTTTTGATTAAAGGATCGATCGATGTGACACAAACATTTAATTAGAGTTACTTTATAATTTGTGATCTCTCGCGTTATGGTCTGTAATTATAGTTTTGATATAACATTATTACCCTCTCCGTAATGAAAATGTGTAAGAAATTCAATGAAAAACTTGACTTTGACCTGCAACAAATTGTTTTGTTGATATACAATCTCGGTTTAAAGAGAAATGTTTTGTCGCGAGAACATAACTCACCAACAAATTAGCTAAATGCATTGATTATGGAATGTCTGTTCAAATTCCAGCTGATATTAAGGGCACTCGAGCATTAAGAAAAGCGGATCAAATTTTGCGCCAACTTTGTTCATCGATTACTTGATAAAATTGAATTTAAAATCGATAATAATCAGGTGCACACCTGAGATCGGACTCTGAATATGAATTTCGGTTTGTTCACAATTTTAATGTATTGGTAAACGAAATTACAGAAAATTTTTGACAGAGATTATTACTTTCAAAATCCTTGTACACTCGCCAGACAATCATTAAAACACTGAAACTTATATTTAGAGTCTAATCCTGGTCGTGGATTTTATTATTATCAACTGAAAATTTCCGTTCAACGCATGATTTATGAAGAAAGTTGGCGCAAAATTCGGCTTGTTGCTTTTGGTACTTCAATCGCAGAAAGGATTTCTTAAAATGAGGTAATTTTTCTTGCCGCTGGGACAAAACTCATTTTTTTCTTGAGCCTAGAAAATTTTACTCGAATCAAGAAAATTTCTTTTGAAATCAAAACGAATTTTCTAGGCTCAAGAAAAAAAATGAGTTTTGTCCCAGCGACAAGAAATATTTTCTCATTTCAAGAAATCCTTTCTGTGAGTGTTGAGCGCCCTTAAGAGTGACATCAAGGTTGATATCTGTGGATCCAACTCGGTGTTTTTGGATGGCTTTGTTTTAAATAAATTCTATGTGATTTTAAAAAATTGTCCACTTGATCGTTTTAATCAATAGTTACTTTATTTAACATAATTGTTTCATCTATTTTCTTCTTCATTTTACATTACATGAAGAAATTGTCAAACCGGTCATCAAAAGTGTGTACATTAATGGCCAATGTGCAACGAAAAAATATTTGTTTCGCATGAATTTTCAATGCGCTAACGTAAGTGTTCAATGTTCATGGTATATTTCACTCTGAAAATCGATATGAAAGAGATGCTTTTTCTGTTTCCGATTGACCATCAATGTGCGGGTTTTGATTATCTACGTGACAATTTCTCCGTGTAGAATCAAGAGAATTCCACTGAATCTATAGTTATAAATATCTCTCTGGTTCGAATTAGTTGAATTTCGCTATCTAATCGATGAATACCCATTAATTCGTTTATGACTGAATATTCAAAATGATAAAAAAATATCGAATTATGTTACACTTTCTTGAATAAAACTATATTGTGATCAAATTCCGGTTGAATTGGATAGAATTTTTACTTATCTTGGAATATATACTCCATAAGAAATGATTCAAATGGATTCAGTTGAATAGAATTTTCATCTTATTCTCAGTTTCCACAAGGGAATATTCTAGGCATGTTATATGAATACTATGCGCTATCAGGGATATTATGAGCAAACTATATTGGACTTTTATCTTTGTTCACTTCAAATTCCACAGATTGAAAACTTGATTTGATAACTCAATCAATAATGATAAATTATTTTATTTCAATTCTATAATATTTATCAGGATAGATATGCAATATTTTGGTATAATATTGTAATAATATTATCTGAATATTATGAAATATATTTTGAAATATACAAACATTTACAAATTAAATGATTTAAATGATTTATGACAAATTAAACTTCTTAGTTTATTTAAGATGTTTTTATAATAATATAAAATAATATATCATTTTATATCATCATTATATATTATTCTATATGATCATGTATGCAAACCCTGGTTAACAAAATCCATTGATTCTTGCCAAATCTGGATGATTCTCATTGATTCTCGGACAATGTTCCGATTGAGTCTCATCCAGCGATGTTTCAATGAGATTTGGCCAGAAGAATGAATTCTTTCAATATGAATCTGATTGAATCTTCGACAATGTTCTGATCAAATCTCATGAAATTTCATTCCTCAGATTCAATGGATTCTGTTAACCAGGGACATGATGAAATCATACGATAAAAATAAAAAATCGGTGAATTATAGTGGAAATCATTAGAAAAACCTTGGTCCAATTTGATTAAGCCCGATAAAACCCGATAAAACTCAATTGGATCCAGTGGGACAGGTTTGAAAGAAAAACCCAGGTTTTTTCCAACCCTGAGTAGAATCATGGTACAGCATAGACCAACATCTCCTATCGATCCTCCTTGACTCCCAAGCAGCACATGGCAAAACAAGTATCGCAGAAGTCAAGGCCGTACCCAGGGCATAAAATAAATCCCTGCTCACAATGTCAGATGGAAACCGAAGACTGCATAGAAACAGATATATCGGTTTCTCTCTAACTTTCTGAACAGGGATATCATAGATGATCGTAGTAGAGTTTGATAAAAGTAAGTATTACTGTTACTTGTCTCCGTTTCTAGACCGTAGGTTATATCTGGAAGAAATTTGGACAAAAACCACCACAAAACGAAGGGAAGCCACTGTTTTTCTCGGTTTCTTTCCAAATATTTCTGACATTTTTAACATGGTGGTTTAAAAAATCTACCACAGGAATTTAAAGTAATTGAACATTGGACGGCATTTGAATTTCATGTTTTGATGTCAATACATTCTCAAAGATTTCTATTAATGTCGATTAGTTTCAAAACAAACACATTTTGTTTATCATGACGTAAGACTTACATCTAGTTGGCAGTTTTGAAGACTGCAACATTTAAAATGCCTGAGAATTTCATCTGTAACACAATCTCGAATCCATTTTCACGTTGAGAAATGTGAAGACATTCTAAAACGTCTTCCACCATGCAGGATCCAACAATATCAGTAATGTTATTCTCGTTAAATTACATACCATAGAAATATGCATATTATCTCACTCCCTTAGACACTCGATATTAAATAATTTTCCAATTCGTATGTAGATATATATTTACAAAACTCATATTTAATCTAGAGGACAACAAAGATTGGCGAACGTCGCCTCAATCTTTTATTTTTTGAAATAACAAAAAAAAGAATATCTAACATAATCGTATTCACCTTTCATACGAATGTGTTGGTTTCTTGGCATCTGCATATCCCGCAACCTCGAAGGTGAAGGTAATGGGAGCTGTTGTCGCTTTTACGGTCCAAAGTGGAGAAGAGAACTCCGACAAGGAGTGTCTTTCCGTCTCTCTTTTTCTTTACCCCGCACATCCGCGAGCATCCTTATACACAAGGCCGAATGAACCAAACCAACTCGTACCGGTCTTATGCTTCTCTTATACGCTATTACTCGCAGGCGACCAAAGAGATCCGGGATTCCGGGAAATTTACCACCACGCTATGGTTTGTCCTGTTTGGCGTTTTATTGTTTTCCTTTTTCTTCTCTTTTACCACTTCCCTCTATTTTTTTCTCCTTGGACAATAACAACAACAACAACAACAACAACAACAACACGGCAACCGCTTTTAACGAACTCAAAACACTTTCTTCGTATACATATATCTTCCTAAGGAGATAATTTTCGTACTTTTTCTCTCGAGTGATAGTTTTTTTTCCCATGTCAATTACGAAGAGGAACAACATCCTTTCGAATTCAAATTAGGATTATAAAATCTTCTGATTTTAGTTGTTATCGATTATTTCAGAGAATCTTTATATTTTTAAGGGGTCCAGAGTTGTTTGAACTTGAATAAACTTATTGAATCGCATCAAACTTTACTGAAATTGCGTAAAGCAAATCCTGTTTAAAATTGGAAAATGTTCTCGTTAAATCTCATTGCATGTGACTTGATCGGACTCGTTGAGTTCGTTAAACCAGGACTGATGAAGTATTACAAAAACATATTACCTAACAAAAAAAAAGAATCTTTCAAATGTTCTTATTGCGTTGTATGAGAAATCTTTCCGGAACTTGTAAGATATCTTTAAGATAGAAGAACATTTGTGTGCTATGTAGAGATAGATATTTATAAAAGATGATAAAAAGAATTATGTTAGTACTGATTTGTTGAAATAATAAGCACGTGTTTACTGAAGATATTCCAACGTTCAGGGAAAATAAGGTCATCAACTTTGATTTGAGATTCAAGTATAATTTAAAATCGAACGATCAGCAAAAAGCGAGTCTTCCAATTTCCTCTTGGTTCATCACAATTGTCTAATCAGTGTCTGTCAATGAGTATCACGAAGCATTCGTTATTCAAAATTATTCTTATCGAAATAAAAGAAATTTTCAATCCAATCATTCAAAAACTAATTGGTATCTTGGAATACCTTTGAAACAAATTCAAATGTCTTATGCAATACTTTGAGATAACATTTTTTCATGTAAATGATAATGAAAAGTGTTTTTCTCAATGTATACATAAATCAGTTGTGTTAAAAATTCGTAGTTTTTGTTTATTTTGTTTTCCTCCCCTTTCTTTTTATACACAATAATAGTTGTACTGTAGTGGTTTTTGTAAGTATTCATTCTCGTAGAGCGAGATTATGTCCATATCGGCTTAAGAAAATTAGCTCACCCCCTATTTGCTATTTCAATCAATACCCAGATAGCAAAACTGTTTTCAAAGGTATCAAACGATATAGATATCTTTGCAACCACACGCTCATTCAATGAATTTATCGAAAGGAAGAATCGTTTACATTTACAAAAAGTACGAGGGGAAAAATAAATACTAATGAAACGTTTGAAATTATCTTTACCGACAAAAGAAGATTCTTTGCTTCTTTTCTTTTTTGTTTTTGAGATAAACAGAATGTTGAAACGACTCGAAGACATTTATACGGCATCTCTAATGCTTTAATATATTCTCATAGCTGGTGCGCAAAAATAAGTTTCTCTACCCAAGAATCATCAATATGTAAATCTATAAACGTTCCTGGATACGTTTACTCTGTACTTTTCTGGGTGCAGTATATAATGCATCAACTAAAAAATAAGTGAGAAACGTCTCGCCTCGAGAGCCTAACGTCGAATGCATTTGGTTTGAATGCACTTTTACTCGTGGTGTTAAACCGTGCATGGACTCTAACGTCCTTGCCTCGCTGTAACCTGAATACCTTTCGCTGTGCTCCGATCTCCAGTCAACAACGACGACCGCGTCCTTTCCTGTTCTGTCTCGATCTCTCTGTTGTTCGCCATCAGACATATGATAGAGTAATGTATCTTGCAAGCGAGAGTACGATACCGGATGGAAAAAGCGGCAAGGTTCGTCAAAAGTAGGTCAAACACCCTTTGTGAAATTCAAATGTTCACGTTTTTTGCTTTTCTTCTTTTTCTCTTTAATGAGTTATTCTTGAAACGATGAACGTATTTACACAACTTATAGTTCTTATTACGAGGATGAGAATTCTCCACAATGTACCTGCATATATACACCTTGAAAGTACAATTTTTTTACAATAAATCCCTATCCAATTCTTCGATAGTTCGATCTTTGGGTTTCAGGTCATAGAATTTTCCGTGTCTTCCTATCTCTCCTCTGACGAATCTTTGTGCCTCTTGAACACCGATTTGCGTTATTAAATGAGTTGAATTGTCTTTTTCGAATTGTAACGCTTCGTCCATTTGTTTGACGACAAACGTTGAGAAATGAGTTGACATTCGATCCGCTAATAGAGTCTCTTGTGGAAACTTCCTCAACGAGCCAGCGACATTGATAGCTTGACCTAAAGCTATAAGAAATGAGAGATACGATTATATTGCGTTTGTGATAATACGAAAATAAATTTCGTTCACCTGTGCCACAAGGAACTATTCGGTTCGCGAGACCCCATTCGAAAGCCTCCTTCGCGGGCAACGGTCTGCCTGTCAAAATCAAATCCATCGCCCTAGAGTAGCCGATTATAGCAGGTAAACGTACAGTGCCGCCGCATAGAATGGGAATTCCGAATCGTCTGTTGAAAAAACCTACAACCGCGGATTCTTCCATCACCCTCATATCGCACATTAGAGCTAATTCGAATCCAATGCCAACCGTGTAACCGGACAGAGCTGCAATGATCGGTTTGGCAGGCAAACTATTTCTATTGGCCTAGAGAATATCAAAACTCATGTTACGTCATTTAAATGAAATTTCATCTCATTGTTTGATGCAATAGATATCGTACCAATGATCCATAGTGAGGGATACCATCCTCGGTTTCTCCATTGTAATTAGCAATTTCTGCAAGATCATACCCTGAACAGAAATTCCCTCCTATACCATGAAGAACCGCTGCAATGGATTCTTGATCATTTTCAAAAGCATCCAGAGCTTCCGATAACTGATTCGCCGCTTCAACGTCTAAACTATTCTTCTTTTCAGGTCGATTGATGCCAATAACAGTGATAAATCCTTGTTTCTCAACTTGTACATACTTGTTTGTCGCTGTAACAATACTTCTTTCTACAATCTTTGTTGATGAATTTTATAATAAAATAATAATTATAAATATTTACCATTGTTGGTTTCAATTTTAGGAGCTTCAACCGGTTTGGAGGTTAAAGTCCTTCGTAAACACTGTTTTCTGATAAAAGTAGTTGATAATCGTCTCAACGAATGCATTGAATTGCTCAAATCAACTTTGTTGATCAAATTTTTGATTTTGTTTCTTCAATATTATCACAACGTTATATTACTACTGAACTTTATTGTAATAAATATTTTAAACATAAGAAATTTAGGTTATATTAAATGTATGTATTTTTATGTCTTTTCCGTTCTTCATCCCTTTTTATGTTGTTATTCTTTTTTACCAACTGTAGGAATATAAAATCAGAATAGAGAAGTAAATCAATTACGTACAGGATGGAGCCACTTTCCATTCGATATCATAGTTCGAGGACATCAACATAACCGCGTAGAGTAATTCATAACCTATGAATTGAGATTTCAAAAAAGAAGATTCAAAGGTAGGATAGAAATGATATAAGATATCCAAATGAAGAAACTGAAATTCAAATGATACCATCTATACTAACGATATTTATTTTGTTGATGTGGATGAAAAATAGATCAATCGAAGAGTAAAAACAACAATCATTTGACATCTGTCAAAAATGGAGGACCTACAAAAATTAGAGGAGGAAGCTAAAGCTAGAGCAACGAAACATGTGATGAATATGCTTCAACGTCCTGGTCAGTTGGAGAAAGTAGAATCTTACAAACGTAGAATAAGTAGAAAAAAAGCGTCTGTGGAGACCATGCTCAAAACTGCCATGCAGAGTCAATTGGATGGAGTGAGAGTGGGTTTTGAACAGTTACGTAGTTCTTTAGAGAGTATCTCTGCTATAAAAGAGGAATTGAACCAAATAGGACAATCGTTTGGGTCTGCACCTGAATTATACGCAAAGTTACAAGCTGTTCAAGAAGAGAACATGCGTCATTCGCAGTATGTTACAGCCAAAGAGAATTTGAAGCACATATTCACTGTACCGGAGAGCGTAGAAAAAACCAAACAATGGATCAACGAAGGTAAATTATTGCACGCTCATCAAAGTCTTATGGATCTTGAAAATTCCAGGGATGATCTTTTATACGAACTTCATAAACTTCCTAATCAATCGCACGCGGATAAAGCTATGTTGAAAGCATATTTTGAAGATGTGGAAGAAGTTTCTCAACTTATGGAAAAACAAATCAGATTAGTATTGAGTCGTACTTTGAATACCGTTAGAAAAGAACCAACTGTTATAGTAACGGCTTTGAGAATTATAGAAAGGGAAGAGAAAGCGGATCAATTTGCCATTCAAAGACAAAAACAAAGTGGTTTTATACCTCCCGGTAGACCCAAATGTTGGAAGGATATGGCTATGAAGGTGCTTGAAAAATCTGTAGCTAATAGAATAGAAGGAACTCACATAGATGAAAGAGGAGATAACAAAATGTGGCTGGTAAGATATCTTGAATTAACGAGACTTCTAATTTTAGAAGATTTAAGGGTAGTTAAAACACTTTGCGGACCTTGTTTCCCTCCATGGTACGACATAGTGAGAAAATTTGTTAAAATGTATCACACTAGTCTTTCCCAGCATTTGAAAGATATCATAGCCAATGGACTCGAAGGAAATGAATATGTTTCTCTTTTATCTTGGGTTCTCAATACTTATACTGGACCTGAATTGATGCAACATCCGGAATTGAATATCGATACAAGTGATATCGGTCCCTTATTGAGTAACGAAATGATCAACGAACTTCAAGAAAAATATCTACGAAATATGTGTCAGAATTATGAAGATTGGATGAGAAAGACCTTGGAAACTGAAAAAGTTGATTGGTGGAGCGGGATATTGCCCGAAGGTAGCGCTCAAGAGATATACTTTCATACCGCTGCTCCTGTTATCATATTTCAAATGATAGATCAAAATCTTCAAGTCACCAAAACCATAAGTCCCAGTTTGACATCTCAAGCATTGATTCTTTGTATCGAACAAGTCACTAAATATGGTATTATGTACAAACAGGCTATAATTGAATTCAAAAACAGACATTTCGAGGACAGAAGTAGAGTACCCTATTTCACTCATCATATGATTACGATAGTCAACAATTGTCTTCAGTTTATCGAATTAGCGCAACAGATGAAACAATTATATTGGCTGCCTAATTCGATTGGCGATATCACTGTGAAATTCGAACACCTTCTAGCTAATTATCAATACTTGAGAAACGAAGCAGCAGGATTTTTATTGGAAGAATCTTTTTTGGATCTCGAGTTACAATTTATCGATCTACTTACCCCTAAATGGCTATCCTCTCCAATTCCCGTTGAAACTATATGCGTTACTTTAGAAGATTACTTTCAAGATTACAATCATTTGAGTCCCAAAAATTTCGAATACGTTATCACGGAAGCGCAGAATCTCATCGCAAAACGTTACATATCGGCGATGCTTCAAAGGAAGATATCTTTGAAAACTTACGAGGAATGTCTCACGTGTACTTCGAAAATCATGTCGGAAGCTGACAAATTGAAGAATTTTTTCATCAGAATCGCACCGAAAGTCGCCAGCGTTGATTCCCCTTTCGAAATAATCAAACGTTTGGCGGAAGTTCTACGATGCGAGGATTCCGAAATTCTATCTCTTGATTTACATTCTTTGGTCGAGAAGTATCCTGACATGACCGAGGATCATTTGGTGAGACTGCTGGGTTTGAGGGGTGATATCTCGCGTGCCGAGGCTAGAGAAAAGGTATCGTACATTTTAGAAGCTCAAAGAAATAGGAAAACAACTCCTACGGTATCTAACAGTATATTCAAACAAATAGTCATACAAGATAGTTTTCTCAGTTGGAAACCTTGAAGAAGTATCCATACTTCAAGTATTTTGGAAAACTAATAAAATATTGACGTACAGATTCATATATTATTTCAAACGTTTATGTATATAATGAGGTGTAAATTATGACAATTTTTTATTATTATTATTACATTGTTTTTCTTTTATTTATATCGATCAATCATTATGCTTTAATACATTCAAAGAATTGTAAATATTCAACAACGTTGTATACATATTTACTGAAACAGCACAACGTGCCTCTGGAACGTTTATGGAATATTTATAAAACTTGGGAGAATTTTTTTGGACGTTTAGAAAACGCCCCAGAGGCACATTTTGCTGTTAGGGATAAGATACATGCAAAGTAGATACGTCGTTGGAAAATAGAAAATTATTAATGCAATTTTTTCCCTCTACTTTTCCAACTACAATAATATAATTGTTAATAATTCATAAATTATATGGATATGTATATATTTACAACTCAAATCTTTCATATAAGTGAAGTAAATTATCAACAATGTTATAAAACAATAATGTTTTGAAGAATTTTTAGAAAAAAAATATATATGAAATTCAAAAGTCCATCACAATGAATAAACGTTACTGTATTTCATTGAGTTTTATAATTTTAATATTCCATCCTATTATCTTATAAATATAATAATGCATTTAAGCTTGAAGCATTGTGAATTAATTTGAGATACTCATATGTGCGTTTTAAATGGAATCCCATAAAAATTGTAGATTTGAAAAGAATATTCTGATAGATCAAAGTGTATTGACTTTATCTAGATTTTTTACTAGATTTCTTTTCATTTTATTAAATTTTTTACTCCATTGAAGCAAAGAATGAGATTTAAAGTTAATATTCTTCTTCGTCTTCGGTGTTGGTAGCATCTTCTTGCACTTCGCGATAATCGAGTTCCAGAGCTGCTAAATCTTCTCTGGCTTCTGCAAATTCTCCTTCTTCCATACCTTCTCCAACAAACCTGTCGAATGAAAAACTTTTTGGATATTCGATGCAAATCTTCCAACATCTCCTTTCGACAATACTTTTGAACGAATTTTTCAAAATGAGAGTAGTTTTCCAAACTATCGGTTTGAACATCGGAGCAGAAATATGCATACCATGGTGTTTTTATTTTTTCACAGGGTGTCCACAGGATTCTCCATACAAATTTCCCTGACATTTGAATCTGGTATTCTGATAAGATTTTGAGTGAATCGAATTTCAGTATTGCATGGAATCAAAAGGACATGAATACATCTTGGAGAAATATTTGTTTAATATAGAATCACAATTCATCTCAAACGATGTCAATTCTTTTTAAACTCAAACTCGACTGATGGAAGACAATCTTTTGATTGTTTGAAAATCGCTCTTGCTCTGCTCGAAGCAATTATCGGGAACACCCGTACATGACTCAATTGTAAATACAATTTACAAAAAAAATCATGTAATAATTAATTAATCATAAGCATTGTATTGGCATCGTGGATTTGAGAGAAAAGAAAATCATAACAGAAAAATATTCAAATTCAGAATACACGGAGTACGTAAAGTTTCGTAGCCTAGCCCCCCCCCCCCTCCCCTCCCATTCATTATATATCGAATCATTGTAAATGAATTTACATTCGAGTCGTGCAACACAAGCACCATATGTGGTGAATGATTGAAATAGAAACAGAATGATCACAGCAATCAAGCCTCCATGGCTCAATCGGTTCTTCTATATATTATTCTAACATTTTGATTGAAAAAATCTCATTTTTACAAGATCTTGTAAAAAAAATCAGTTAATTTCACATGTTCAGCACCTTTTCAGATAGGGGGGAAGAAACGTTTCACGTTGATGGCAGTTTTAGAATTATTCATCTAATTATAAATTAATGAAAAAAGCGTTTTCTTGAATGTAGATTGATGATATTCAATTAAAATTGCGGGGAAAAAATTTTTCCTCAGTACGTGAGAAAAATTCCCTGACTTTCCAGACTTTTGGAGCATTTCCATGACATTCCCTGATTTCCCAGAATGTGGACACCCTGTTTTCAATATAAATGAATCGATCTTACCAATGAACGAAAGCCCTTTTCGCGTACATGAGGTCAAATTTATGATCAATCCTAGCCCAAGCATCAACGATCGCTGTAGTGTTACATAGGCAACACACTGCCCTGTTTACTTTTGCAAGATCTCCGCCTGGTACAACGGTAGGAGGTTGGTAATTAATACCCACCTGGAAGAAAATCACTTTCAATATCTTGATATATTGGTTTTTGTTTTTTCAAAAGACGAATTAAGGTAATCAAAATATTATGTATGAAAATTTAGATTCAAAATCGTATCGTACTTTGAAACCAGTTGGACACCATTCGACGAATTGAACGTGTTTTTGCTTTTTAATCATTGCAATGGCTGCATTAACGTCTTTAGGAACAACGTCTCCACGATACAACATGCATACAGCCATATATTTGCCCCTCCGTGGATCACAATTGACCATTTGGTGGTTCGGTTCAAAACAGGAACTAGTAATTTCTGCTACGGTAATTCTTTCGTGACCAGCTTTGGCAGCTGATATAACTGGCGCGTAAGTTGCCTTGAGAAAAGATTTCATATAATTTCATTATACCCAATGCTAATGACTTTGATAATAATTTCGGAACTGACCCTGGTGAAAGAATCTCTCTGCAAGTTTCACGTTTCAGATAGATTCAGAAAAACTTTGAAAATATTTCAATAAAATTCAATAAAAATCTCCAAACTTCAATGGAAGTCAACGAATTTAATTAAAAATTGTTGAATGTTGTGGACAGTAATCGAGTTTCACCGAGATTTTGTTGAATTAAGTCGAATTTCGCTAATTCTCAATGAAAACCGAATGTGCCAAAAGTGAACGAAGTGTTCAAGAAACTTCAGAAAAATTCAGAGACTGATAGATTGAGAATAATTGGGCGTTAAACTCTTCAGAAGGATTCAGAGGCATTCAGAGAAATCCCGCAAAATTTAGAGGAAGCTGTGAAATCTGAATAAATAAAATTCTGAAGGATTCAGAAAGATTCCGGAAAATTTTTGAATCTCCATCAGAAAAATTCAGATAGATTCAGCATGTATCACTATCTGACGTGTCTTTAACTTCCTCTGGAATCTCTTTGAAAAATGTCCCAAAATATAGAGACATTCAGATATTTTGTTTACCAGAAAACGCTAAAAAGTGGTCAGAAATTAGGAATTATCGAATTTATATAAATTGAAAAATTTGGAACAGAGAATATTTATATTGTCAATTCAGTTGATGTGAATTCACATCACATAAAATATTTTCTCTATTTTAATAAAATCAAAGACCGATTGAAGTAATAAAGCGAATATGCTGAAACGTTAATACTCACCAATGGAAAGTGTATCCGTGGATAAGGTACCAGATTTGTTTGAAATTCAGTCAAATCAACATTCAAAGCACCATCGAAACGTAAACTGGCAGTAATTGAGGAAACAATTTGACCGATTAAGCGATTTAAATTTGTGTAAGTTGGTCTATCGATGTTCAAATTCCTTCTGCATAATTCATAAATAGCCTAATCGTTGATGTGGATTGAAATTTGTAATATCATTATGATTAAATATAAATCACCCATCACATTGTTTGGTAAAGAGATGAGCAGATATGAATAAACTTTGACTTCTTTACTTTACTTTAAAATCATCTATCGAAGACTTCCGATACATCAGCTAATATTTCTAAACATCTTCATTATTTTCCGTATTTTTGAAATTTCTTGAAGTGAAAATTCATTGCCAAAGAATGAGAATATTCCTCTTCCGATAGAAATGAAAATTCACTTTTATGGAGTGGAATTACCACTCTTGTCAGATTTGCAACATTTTTACTCTAGGAGAATGGATTTTCACCCCAAAAAATTCAGAAAGTACAATTTCAAATTGTTATTTTTTTTTTTTCAAATTTTTCCAAAAGTCCCGTGAAAGTCTGTAGAAGGCAACTACTCATTTCAGATTTTGTTTTTCTTCATTCGGGTTACTGAGAACATTTCTACGCCAAAGCACAGAGAATTTATAAAAACTTAGGTATTGGACTATATACAAATTTTTACGAATTCTTACGCTTTCGTACAATCCTTCTGTGGTCACTGACGGAATTTTCTTGTACAAAAATATTTCATTGAAATAACCATAAGTAATTTTTGCAAAAACTCTGAGAATTCATGGAATTTTGATGGAAAATCTAATGAATTTGGAACATTCCGCACAGACTTCTTCCAGTCTTTTCTCAGACTTGATAAACATTTTTTTTATAAAGCTCTGAAAAAATCCTGACGACACTGATAAATTTCTAACATTTTTCTGACTACTCAAAAATTCTAAAATCCTACTAATTCGTATGCTATATTCAAATATCGTATGTGAAAAAGTGTTTGAAAATGAACAAATTCTGTTTCCAACAGTCACACAAATGTTAGAAATTTATCAGAGATTCTTCAAAATCTTTTCAGAGCACAATTTCGTTCCTATTTTTCTGAAAACGAATGAAAAAATTCAAAAGAATAAAAATGTTCCAAATTTATTAGATTTTTCATCAAAATTTCGTAAATTCTCAGAGTTTTTGTGAAGAGAATGCGATATTTTCCAGTTATTTCAGCGAAATATTTCCGTACGGGTCGCCTTAACACAAATTCAGTTACATCGAAGGTAAAGCTTCGATGCATTAATACACTTTCACGCAAAATTCAACCAAGTTAAGCGTTGTTTCTGACATATTCAAGTGCGGTTTTGGCATAATTTGACGTAGACGAATTCACATAAGAGGAGGATTATATTATATTGAGTATAAGTTTGTTCAGATCCACGCATCTTTTGTTTCGTATTTTGTACACAAACCTCATTATCCACTATAAAAGCGACTTCACAATGTTCCAAAGTTGGATGAGTGTAAAGAATAGCATTGTAAGGTTCTACAACCGCTGTTGACACCTGTTACAATATAATATCGAGTTTATGTTAATTGAACTTCTGTTTTTTTACAAGTAGTCAAAAATTTTTAATTTCAAAATGCAATTGATGACTATAAACGAAACTCTCAAGGTTTTCACCAGCATTCTTTGGGAAGCAATTCAAAATTATCCTCATAATTATTTTAATATTTACCTGTGGTGCTGGATAAATGCTGAAAGTCAATTTACTTTTTTTCGGGTAATCCACTGATAATCTTTCCATCAATAAACTAGAGAATCCTGAACCCGTACCACCACCAAACGAATGGAAAATTAAAAATCCTTGTAATCCTTTACACTGATCGGCTGTTTTGCGAATTCTATCCAGAGTCAGATCAACTATTTCTTTGCCTGACAAATGTATAATTCGTTATTATGGAGCAGGAAAATATGATCGCACACTTCAGAAGAATTATAAGACTTTTATACATCAATTTCATTCGAAATCAAGTTCTTTTAATTGTGAATTTTTATCAATAAAAATCCTACTAAAAATGCTGAGGACACCGGGCAGGAAATGATGATTAGGCTTGCAACAGTTCTTGTCTTGAAAAATCTGGTCAAAAACTGACAAATTTTCGACATTTCAAAAAATTTCTATGAGAAAATTACTATAAATTTATGTGAAGTAATTAATATATACTTGCGTTATGAATTTTCCGCACTTGTTCGGAAATTTTCTATAAAATAATAGTAAAAATCTCATAAAATTTGGAATTTTCAGTTAATTTTATGGGAAATTTCATGCTTATTTTATAATTTTCCGTTGGTCGTTTACAGACAAATTCCGATTATTTTTTACAGTGTACTTATTGTTTCTAACTATTTTCAATTCTCGATTGAATATCACAGTTTGTGAATTCCAAACAGAACTATCTCGAAAAATAATCGGAATTTTCCTGTGTACATCAACCGGAAAATTCCAATCACTGACTAGGAAATCAATTTCCGGTACATTTATCTGAAAATTCCAAACGTTATGGGATTTTTCCCAACATTTCACAGTAAATTTCCGGACGAGTTGGGAAAATTCCTAACGCATGTATGTGTTAATTACTTCACATGAGTATATTAAAATTTTCCGATAAAATTTTTTACAGTGTAGTTTTCCTACATGGGCGAGCTAACCCTGATTGTCGGCATGAAGTACTTTCCTAATATCTTTTTTGAACATGAAAACTTCTTGCATAGACTAGGATCACACCTTTTTTCATAAAGCGATAACAAACCTATTGTATAATGTCCTCTAGCATAATTATTGGCAGCATCCTCTTTTCCTGTAATTAATTGTTCAGGATGAAACAATTGCCTGTATGTACCAGTTCGTACTTCATCTGGAAAAAAAGTGAATAGATGGGCATTTCAAGTTGGAATTGTGAAATTTGATATCATTGTTCTAACAGCACTCCGAAGTTTATAAAACTACCATTCAAATGTATTTATAAAATTTTCAAAACATTTGAAAGAACAAATGATGTTAATTATATTCACCTACTACCGTTGGTTCAAGATCAACAAAAACTGCTCGAGGTACGTGTTTCCCCGATCCAGTTTCTGAGAAAAACGTGTTGAATGAATCTTCTCCATACCCTTTAGTACTATCGCTTGGCATTTGTCCATCGGGATGAATACCGTGTTCCAGGCAGTAAAGTTCCCAACAAGCGTTGCCCATTTGGACACCTGCCTGCCCAATGTGTATTGATATACATTCCCGCTGTAATATAACAAATATTCAAAAAACACCTTGATTCTATAATTTTTACTGAAAACAGATTCACAATTTCAGTTTGAATTCACGAAGATGCACGTAGAAGAAAATATTTCCGGCATAGCTGGTAACTTGCCTATCAATGTACAATTACGATTTTTGCTGAGATGGAAAAGTTTGTTAATGCAACTACCGTTTCTATTGTTGGAGTAATGATTTTTACAGGTACAACAAACAATACATAACGTCTTTATTTAACCCAGATTTCAAAACAATTCAACAACCCACACAGCACTCGTTGTCTAAAAGATATCTTCACTGTAAAAAATATACTTCCTAAACTGCCAAAGAAGTTTGGCAGTTTTTTACACAAACTTTTTTTGTAAATTACCAAACAAAAGTTTGTAAACATTCAAAAAATTTTGTGATTTTACGAAGATTTTTGAGAATTCACAAACTTTTGTTCGGCAATTTACAAAAAAGGTTCGGAAATTATTTTTCCAAACCAAGTTTGGAAGTTTCCAAGCATTTTTGTTTGGAATTCAACAAATTTTTTTACAGTGTTCAGAAATAATCAAGAACAATGCAAGAAGTCTTATGCAACATGAATAGACATCTTTTAGAAGTAAGAATAGTTTAAAACTTCTAAAAGGTGTCTATTCATGTTGCATAAGACTTTTTGCATTGTTTTTGATCATTTCTGAAGATATTTTTTAGAGAACGAGTGCTGTGTTGGAAACTTTGTTGTAGGTGCTATAGTAACAAGGTATTTTCTCTGTATAGGTTAAGTAATTTGAACAATTTTTATAGAACTTGTACAAAATTTGAGTATATTATCAATATTCGATATAAAGTGCTTGATTTTCCAAGTTGCATTGAAATACTTATTATGATAAATATTGTCTCAGAATGTTTCAGATGCAAAGTATATGATTCCAAATCAAGATTAACATTCTCTGATTTCCTGATTTGAATTTTACAACTACTGTTTAATACACTTTTTTGTTAAATGCTCTCCCGAAGAGCAATTGATAGCTGTAGATTTATAAATAGAATACTCTCTACATGAAATCTATACAAATTTTATGTAATTTGTATAAATTCGATAACTTATTTTTCCAAAACGAAAATTGGAATGAATTTTATAAAATTCTACAAAATTATATTGGATTGGGAGAAAATTTTCAATCTAAAACTTCTAAACACGTCGTGGTGTCAAATAGAATAATAAATACATCACAATTTGTGAGAATATCATGTCAATGGAAAAAATAATTTTCATCGGAAAGTTGGTGTTTTTCGACTACAATAATTCTACGCGGAGAGAAATTTTGTAATTGAATTTACTGTGGGATTATTGCGACCGAGAAACAAACTGACTTTTGTCAGATTTTACTGTGAAGAATATAACTTTACTATGGAACAGCAATAGAATGCCAATCACATTTACAATGTTTCATAAAGAATCTCGTCAAAAGTTAACCTGCTCCTCGGTCGCAATGATCAATCAGTAAAGTTAACTACCAGCTTCTTTCCGTGTACTACTCATTTTTAGTTATCATATTTCATTGTACATTAAAGGAAGTTGCAGTCCCTCATTGCACTCCATAAACGATACATTTAATAGGTCATATCATAAAACATATGTTATTTTACATAAAACGATGTCCAATATTTATTTCTCTTGATTTATCACTGTAAAAAAACTGACAGTCTATTGGGTTTTGATACTAGAAAATTCAGTGCATTTATTTTCCATTACATTCGCTGAAATTTGCAGTCAAATCCCATATAACAATTTTGGATTACTCTTTTGAATTATTTTGAAAAATATCTTCCAACTCCAAAAGATATCTTTTAGAAATCTTCATATGAGATTTCTTCAAGTTTTTCGAAGGTATCTCTTAGAATTCCTTCAAGATATCTTCAGGTGTTTCATAAGACATCTTTTAGAACTCCTTAAGATATTTTCTACACTGAGAAAAAAGAAATTGTGAAATGTACATCCAGCGAAGTCAATATTCGGACGATTTTAAAAATAGTTTGAGCTACCATAATTTAAGTTGATTTTCCAATAGCGAATATGAGATATACCACACCTGATGTAAATCTTACATTTCCAGCTGTAAAATCAACTAAAATTGTGATAGCTTGAACTTTTTTTTCAAATCATCCAAATATTGACTTCACAAGATTTAAATTTTACAATCTTTTTTATTCTGGGTGTAGAATTTTCCGGAAGAATTCTACAAACTTGTTATTTGAGATGTCCTGGTTAATGAATGTCAGTAAACTTTTGGTGATACCGAAATTTTCCAGCAAAAAATTGTCGCAGTGTACCTTTTTTGCCATAATTTGATATAACAATTTTTGAAATGTATCAAATAATAATCAAATCACGAAGCGTATCCGCATACTAAATCGCACCGAGCCGAACATTAAGGAACAACTTTGTCTTAGCTGGACAGTTCGGTACCGAAGCAAAGGGTGATTGCCAACTGGCACGACAAAGCTGTCCAACGACATACAATCTATGTATACCTTGCATTGTATAGACCTGTCAACGATAAGTCATATAAGGGAACATAATATATCAACCTGCGCGTCCACCTTCGATCATTGATTACCCTGTGATTTGATTTAGTCAATGGAAATTCATTTCTTTACACGTTTACTTCTCACGTTCTTTCCGATTCATCAAATTTAATGCGCCAATAAGCAAATAGCTTCGTTTCAGGAACTTCAATGAATCTCGATTGGAAATTCCGATAAAAAGAGATATTGGCACGAGTGGACTTGGAAGAAACTTTGGAAAAAGTTGATTTTAATATCGTAAGAAGTATGAGAAGTACAATCGATTATGCATATTCAGACATGGTTTACGTATACAATGTAGAGTACTAAATGGTTGGAAACAAAAATTCTATTCATTTTCATTAAATTATTCGTTTCAATGGAATGAATTTTCTTATCTATGTTTTTCATAGCTAGAATGCTGAAAGATATTTTTTAGAAAGTTCTAAAAGGTTTCTGGAAATGTTCTTGAAGATATCTTTTGAAACACTTTGAGACTTCTAAAATATATATTCTTGGGTTGTATGAGATTTTTGGCGCTTTTCTCAGTCATTTCTAAAATTATCTTTCAGATAAAGAGTGCTTTGTGGGGTAGTGTCCCCGGGAAAAAAATCTGCGTCGTAGAATTAGCAATAAAAAGATTCGAAACATCAAAGTATCGGAAACATTGAAGAGTCGAACATTTGCATAGTGAAAAATTTTGTGTATTTTTAACACACGTGTATGTCCCAGGAGGTCCACTCACAATTTATGTTAAATAATTGACACGAAAAATGTTAAATTTACACTGAAAATCTGTGGATTTCAGAATTTTATATGTTGTTTTCAACACAAGCTCTGACAAAAACTGACAAGCTGCCCGTGAAAAAATCGTTCAGGTCTGAATAGGCGTGTTCAGGCCTGATCATGGACATTTTTTGGCAAAATTTCTCGTGCTCAACACTGACTGTACGTGTTTAGACCTGACTACGCCTGATTATTCATTTTTTAGCTCAATCGTAATTAAAAAGGCTTCAATTTTGTATCCACGTGGAAACCCGTGATCAAGCGTGACCGCGTGCGATCATGCCAGACAAACTATTCTCGCCCTTGAACATACAAAATCGTACCAAATGAGAAGCAATCGTACAAAATAACTCTGTGTTGATTTTTTTCTCACGAATGCACATGCTTCATCATGTCAAATCGGCCCCGAACGCATTCACGTACGCCGAAGCACGCGCGATCACGCCTGAAAACTGGGAACTGTGGAACGTTTCGAAGTAGCTGATCTGATCATCTGGTCACACGGAGAAAAATGTATGGTTGCAATAACCAATTCGTTGGTTAAATAAGGTCTGTATAAGCATGATAAGTAGAAATGATTGACAATACATTAGTCTTTTATCAAAATAGAAAAAGGATGATGAAAGGAACTCTTCTTTTCGTCAAGTTATGAAACTTATTAATTCTTTATGAATTTTTCATGCATAATAGAGCATAATCAAGCATGATTAGGCAAAATTGAGGCTTGATCACGCCTGATGAATGAGACCTGATCAAGCGTGAGCAAGCGTGGATGATTTTTTCACGGGTTATGACAAGCTTACATGTTATCTGGGTCTCTACAAGATTTTTTTCAGATATGGGTAACTCTCCGCAAAGCGTACAGTTCAACCTCCCCGATATTTCCCACAGAAGAGGTTCCACTTCTGGGTATCAATTCCATCCAAAAGGATCATTCTTATGCCTAAAAACAACAGCCACTAGTCGCAATTAGCCTCAACATTGGGTATATTTTATTTTTAAGCCGGTTCAAACAGACAAATCGTCATCGACTGACACGTCTCCGGTACAGCTTATCCAGCAAAAGTTTGTTTTTCTGTGCAAAATCAACTGAATGATATAATCAGTCTCTATGTATTATCATTGTCTAATTTGTGATCTTAGAGAAACTCGAAAGTTTAATCGTGAAAAAATATTTGAACCATTTCTTTTATCATTCTTCAATATTGAATGTTGTGTCCAAATGTTTACGACATCGACTGAGATATCTGTAAACAGTGGTTATTTTCTGAATTTGATGATTCGAAGTTGGTCACACAACAGGATTCAATACATTGAAATGTAAGAGGTACCACATATTCGAAGTAAACTTGGGAATTTGAGAAGGACATCAAATAATCTTCATCGACTGGCAGGTAATATTTAGTTTTAATTCATGGATAGCTGAACTCGAAATATTGGATAATGTGTGATCGTGTCCATCTAGTGGATATCAATGTGGAAAAACTTTATGAAGGAAGAAACCAACTTCTCTTTTCCTATAAAATTGATATTATTTCTGTGTCATCAACTTGCACGTTTCTTTGCTCTTCAATGTTATGCACTTTTATCATAATGAAGGCTTGGTAAATTCGCTTGAAACTCACCTTTGAGGAGTTTTTGGGGTCGCTGGTTACCACCCGGAAGTGCAAATACAAAATTCAAAATGGCGGACCGACGATTGTTGAAAAAACACCAAAAATGTTGAGATTTCTTCCGGCCCGTTACGGATATCAAATTTTTGACCCATCAACGTAATAATGATGCTCCATTCGTTCTTATAATGCACAAAAAAAGTTTGACAAATTTCGATACTCAAATCCCAACCAGCAGAATCCCAACCAGATAAGAATTCTTATTGAGCTGAGTGTGTTCTTTATGAATTCTTTAAGAATTCTTCTGGGACTGTAGTGCTGTGAAGGATTGTACGTTTTGCGGAAAATTTCCCATATATCTACGAAGATGTCTCACGGAGAAAAAGGAATTCGCTATGGCAGCGAAATCTACTTTTGCTGGGTTCCTTTTGCCAGAGCAGCAAATTTTTTGGTGTGACAGCAGACTATTTGCTATTCCAGCAATCTTGTTAGCTGCGACAGCGAATTTTGAGCTGTGACAGCAAAAAATGTTTGCTATCCCAGCAAAATTTGTTTGCTATTCTGTATATAATACTGAAAATTTGCTGGCGGAGCAAACATTTTTTGCTGCCACAGCTAAAAAATTGCTGTCGTAGCTAAAACGATTGCTGTTATAGCAAATTTTTAGCTAGGTCAGCAAAAAATTTTGCTATTCTATATATAATACTTCGATTTGCTGCGTCAGCAAATTTTTTCTCTCCGTGCTTGAAAGACATCTTTTAGACGTGAGAAGAGTTCAAGGTACACAGAGAAAAATGCCGCTCGAAAATATCAGAATTCTTTTTATTTTTCTTAGTAAGCTAGACAGAGGAAGGTTTGTAAAATGAATTTTCACATAAAAATACGGAAGATTACGAATGTTGTATTAAAAGTGATAGGTAGGATTGAAATTTCAAACGCTGAACGTTGAATTTTATAAAGGGTATCGTAAAATTCAGTTATTCATTCGTAATGTTTCGTATTTTTATGTAAAATCCCTTTTACATCCTTTACTCCTTTATAAAAAAAACCCGATATCGGAATTTCATCGTTAAATCATCAGTTGTTAATACTATCCGGAATCTATCGTGTTGTTTCATTATCGTACAAGCCCGGTGGAAATACGATATCTACGATAATTATCCAATGTAAACCCGATATAGACATCCATCGGGAAATCATTGGGTTGCTGGTTCGGTTTTTTATCGGATAATTATCGTAGACATCGTATTTTTATCGGACTTGTCTGATAATGAAACAACACGATAGATTTCGCATAGTATTGATACAACTAATGATTTAACGATGAAATCTCGATATTAGGTTCTTTCATAAGGGCTGTTTTTGATTTAACAAACAAAATAAGAAGAAGTAGTATATTTTTTTCCGTGTATAAGATATCTAAATTTTTTTCATAATGCATCCCAAACTTGTCCAAAAGATATCGCAAGACACAAAATATGTTTATCGGGGGGAAATTTCTTGTAACCCTTAATCCGGATGCTCATCTAGCGGTTATCGCGCCAGACACTGTGAGAAGGAAGAAGAGAAATGATGTTCAAAAGTCGGATCTCTTCTTTCTTTTGTGGTATCGCGTGCGACAGTCGCTAGCATGAATCTTCGGCGTCAGACATAGAATCAATAGCCAGGTTCGTTTAACACCCCTCAACCCTAATAACATTTTGCGCGCAAATGTCAGTGAGTTACTTGGAAATCGAGCCATCAAATCACTGGCAAAGACAGATCCATGTATATCGTTTTCTGTTGACAGCACTGCAAGCCTCTACAGTTATCCATGAGCGTAAGTGAAGATGTGGCTTTTCAGATTCAAACTTTGCGAGCATAGAATGTTATCTGGAAACTTGGGATACGTTGACGAACGAATAAAATGTGAAAAAAAATTGCAGATATCTTTGAAAATTTTCTTGATTAAGCAGTTCTCCAGTAAATGAAAGCAAAAAATCTTTGACATCTTTTTTAGAAATGTTATGATACAATGAGCATTTGGATTTTCTTTAGGTGAAACTCACTAGAAAAGTAAGCACCACGTGGAATGAAGATTACACTATACAAAATTTCTATGGCAAAATTCCTACATTTTTATGTGAATCAATCGACACATATATATATGCGTTATGAATTTTTCAAACTTGTCCGGTAATTTACTGTGAAATCTCGGGAAACATCCCAACTAACATTCAGACATCTTAAAGATATCTTTAAGAAGTCTCAATGCGTTTGTAAGAAGTCTTAAAAAACGTTCTAAAAGATACCGAAACGAATCCTAAAAGATGTCTTATGAAACACGTATAGAATTCGAAAAGATATCTTGAAGAGTTCTTAAAGATGTCTTGAAGAGTTCTTAAAGATGTCTTGAAGAGTTCCTAAAGATGTCTTGAAGAGTTCTTAAAGATGTCTTGGAGAATTCATAAAAACGTCTTGGAAGACTCTTGAATTTGTTCACAAAAAAAATTCTTAACCTTTTCTTTTTCCTTTCCCTCCTGATTCTTCAACTGCTCTCGCGTTCCGATAAAGTTTACCTGATTTCGACCCTTGTTGTTACGGGACTCGAACCCATTCACTTGACGATATATTTACGCCTCAGTCACTTGAGCTATACGTACAACATGGTAGAGACGCCCATAATTGGCAATATGACATAATGAAATATGTCAGCGGTGTCCAGTTTCAAAGTGAAAATGATCTTTTGAACAAACTGTTATCACATGAATAAATATCAAAAGAGTTGAATGTAATTACAAATAGGAAAGATGAATAAATTTAGTGAAACATATTTAGAAATCAATTCTGTGTTCTAGTAGTCGTTAATATTTCGTGAATACCGCAGATTCTTCCTAAAGTATTTCTGACGAATTGTTGTGAAGTGGACATTCGGTAATTTTATTGTGCACGTCATAAGGCGACAAAATCGTACTTTTTACAAACTTTCAAATTTCTTGATATCTCAATGATTGATTCAAGCTTTCAATTCATGGATATGGAATCACCTCATTTGCAATACGATTGTAATAACAGGTACATTCAAAGTTTTATTCTGTGTTATTCATGATCATGTGCTCATATAACCTCAAAGCTGCTGAAAAATTTATGTTCTTAAACGTGTCTTAATCAAGACATCTTTCCGAAATCTCCTCAAGACTTCTAAAAGATATCTTCAAGAACTCTTCAATAACGTTCTTGAAGACCTCTGAATCAAGACATCTTTTAGAAATCTTTTACAAGATGTCTTTCCAACACTTCTAAGAGATATCTTTAAGAACTCTTCAAGAAAGTTCTTAAAGATCTCTCAATTAAGTATTCTTTTAGATATCTTCAAGAATTGAAATGTTAGTTGGGATCTCATGAAGTTTAGAATTTTCAGATGAATTTATGGGCCATTTCAATGTTGTTGAAGTTGGAATCGTTTGTGGAAACGAATTGGTAAATCAAATAAGGAAATACGCAGCTGTTAAAAACTCAAAATCTTGCAGTACATTCTTTGATCGATGTTTCCAATTGCAAGAAAATGACAAGAGATTGATGCGCGAAGATGGATAACGACGTGTCGTCAGATTTTGTGAGTTTGAATTTTCGTTTCGTTTCTATAAACGATTCAAACTTCAAGAACATCCATTTCATGCAAATGTACCGGAAATTTATTTCCCAATCAGTGGTTGGAATTTTTCGATCAATGTATACAGGAAAATTTCGATTATTTTTTCACAGTGTACACTGTAAAAAGACAGTCTTAATCTGTTTGCATCTTAATTTCAGACAATGCTTTTTCCATTGTGTCGGCGATTGTTTTTTCGGCTTAATTTGTTTGCATCATATAGATTCAGCCATGAAATGAACTGAATTTAAGACTTTCTTTTTACAGTGTACGAATATTTTGAATTCAAAGAGAACTTTTGATAAACAACTTAATGTTCAGAAAGAATTCATATCGAAATTTCATAATGAATTCTTTGGGCATTCAAAATGTTTCCATGTTGAATTCATTGAATTCATTATTGGTCGAAAAACGGGGACTATTCGAGAAGTCTTTGGGAAGTCTTTATAAATTCAAATTGATCATTTGTGCTGGCTGGGTAACCATGGGCCATATTAGGGATTACAATAAGACTTGTGGTATTTTCTTTTCATCTATTTGTATACAAGTTACTTAAAAAAATGAATTCGCTGCAGCAGCTTCTATGGAAAAAATATTTACCTGCCTCCTTGCCATAAAATATTAATGTATAGAAATTAAATATTCAATTGAATGCAAAAATTGATTACTTGTGGCGAATGAATTATTTATTTAGAAGACCAATTTATTCGAGATAAGCATTCCATTATTCGATTCGATTGAATATTTCATTAACCCCAAAAAATATGCTATGGAGAGAGAACAAATAAACTATTTATTTGGTGAGAAGACATTTTTTCTTCAATGTACTCATTTTTTCGCTGCTATAGCTAAAATGATTGCAGCTACTGTACACGGAGGGGAAAAATTCGCTTATTATTTCATGGACAAGACTAGCGAAGGACTGATAATTATAACGCATTAGTTCGTAAAAACAGCGAATTTCCATCGTGGGGTTATTCAATCCAATTAGCGGAGGCGGATTCGTTAAAATAACAACATTTTTTTCTCCGTGCAGCTATTTGTTAGCTACCAGAGCAAAAAATCGTAGCTATGATCACCCAACTTTTGTGGTTGACATTTAGATAACGAATCATTTAATTGTGATATTTTGGCTGTGATAGCTACATTTCTCGCTGTTGAAACTGAGTGAATACCCAGGTAGCACAGAATATTCTGGGAATATTCTGATCACATGCGAAAAACAAACGTACCCAGAATATTCTGATAAATTCTGAGTATATATAAAAATCGTCCATAGAACGTTCGAGTGAAACTGTTTCAAATATCCATAGAATATCCATAGAACGTTCTCATAACATCCACAATGTTCTACAAAGCATCTATCGGAAGTCTTTAGAATATTCTCCTCTAGTATATTCTATGAACGTTCATAGGATGTTTGAAACAGTTTAATCGTAACATTCTATGCATGTTGACAGAATATTCATAAAGTATCCATAGAATGTTCTTGTGCTACAGGGGCAGTTGTGACAGCTGAAAAATAGATCTCTTAGCACTCGAGTCATCAAATTATTCCATACACTGTCAGAAATATCTGGAAGTTTTTTTCAATTACGTACATGAAATCCGGTTCATACACATTCTACATTAAATTTAATGAACAAAAACATCAAAAGACTGTACATTATGCTATAGTTTACATTAAATTTAATGTAAAATGTGTATGAAACTGAATTCATGCACGTACTTAAAAAAAACTTCCAACAAAAACATCAAAATCAATGCAGAAATTTCTAACTGCGGAGAGCATATATTCCATTTAGTATACAATTCAAATGAAGAATCTCTGCTGAAATTGAGTACATGTTTTTTATTTCAATTCGTTTGCAAAACAACCAAGATAGTCATTTACAGATAATATTCTTCCGTGAAGAACAAAGCTACAAGAAATAAAATGGTATTGCCTATGATATGTTTTAGGAGTATTTTCAGAATTTTATCTTCCCATGCATATCTCGGAAAGAGATCCGTATGTTTTTTGCTCAAAAATTTGAATGACTCAAAAAGAATGAGAAACAAATCCTTGATAACAACAGTGAGACATGCTTTGTATGTTCAGTTGGTTTTTAACCCACTTCGTATATCAACAGAATAGAAAAAATTGATCTTTTTCATTCTCTTAGCTTCTTTACATCTAAATGAATATAAATTTTTAATGTATATTTTTTTTATGTGAAATTGAAAATAATCAATTCAACTAACGATTCGATAAAAGTATTTTGAATTATTATTTCACGCTACGATAGAGATGAAATAATGCATCTTGGAATAAAAATCTGAAAAAGCTTGTACGTTGCACGAACGAGAATACATAAGGGAAGTTGTTGGCAATTTCATTTATTCGGCCTCAATTTACCGTAGATTGCTACTCTCGTAAGACATATATTGAAAAGCTGAATCAGCCACAGGGAGTCCTTATGACCCTGAAATCGATAATCCTGATGCTATTGACCTGTACATTCAATGCGGAAAGGAAAATCCAATAAGAACTTCTTTATTTTATTATAATCTTCAAAGAATTTTTATAAATCTTGAAAGCATTCTATCTGTATTTTATTTTAATTTAACTTTCTTTCTTCTTTTTTTTTTACTTTCCATAATTTTCATCCACAATCACAGGGTAAGTTGACAAAATAAATACCATACGCTTGTAAAAAAAGTGGGAATTGTAGATACCTTGAATGATGTAAAATTTGTGCTATAAATGTACAGAAAAATTGTATTGAAATTCCTGGTGCTTTGCGTTGAGTTTCATGTATCTCTCTATCTATGACTTTTCTATTCCATGGGAAAAATTTTCAGAATTCTATATAATTTACATAGAATTTATAAACAAACTGTATTGAGTTATATATAATATTGTAAATTTTCCACATGAGTAAAATAAAAATTTGTTAACAGCGTAGTGAAAAAAAAATACAGCTCGTATATGAATATGAAAATAACAGAAGAGCAATAATTTTCTTGATATCGATGAGTTATGTTTTCCGTAAACTTGAAACCTACAACATTCCCTGACAATCAAATCCTGGTTTCAAAGTTCTGAAACCCGTAATTTCCCCCAATTCATTTCCAAGCCTCTCCCATTTGATGTAATCTAAACGCAGAATTGATGATAATCCAACTTCCACTTTCCCATACTTGAAATAAAAACGATATTCATTCCATTCTTCTTGGAATACAAAAATTAATTTTATTAACTACTCGAATAACTATTTTGATGAATAAAGTTTTTATCAGGCGTGGGAATCGATCGCACGTGAGCACACGATAGAGCATGCAATGTAGTCGTATACAACCGAATTATATCGTAATTTGCAGATACTTTAGCGTGAAAAGTGGAATAATTAATCAACCGATAACAGTTTGTACGTTAACAATACCTTTCCCTCTTTTCTATGTTTCAAACCTTCTAGAATTCGGTACAATTTCATAAACCTGACTTGGTATTCTCATTCGGTAGAGACTTACATATTTCTAGATATGATAATTGTATCTTGATTATTCACAAAGTCGATATCTTGTCCTACGTACACAGGTATGTATGTATATACATGGATACAAAATTATAGCCTGATGGCATGCGGTGCCTTTACAGCAGACAACAGGTAAAAAATCGATTTTAAAGGTTGTCACGTTGTAACCATAGCAGCTTTGATCGAATATCGCCATTTAAAACATGACACGATTATACAAATTTTATAATTCATCCTTTGTAAAATGAATGATTTATGAAAATATGGATAGTTGCAGATATTGATTGGAAATGCATCGCCTTACGGTGGTTGGTTAGTATCTTTTAATCGACAAGATAATTTTAAAAGTCCAGGAATTCGGTATTATCAACATTTTTGAAATTCAGATGAAATCGAGTTTATACCAATTCAATTTCAAGTATTCAGAATCGAAACAATGAATTCTGATCACTTATTCTTGAATATCACCTACACTGTAAAAAAAAACTCTTTTGAAGAAGTTACGTCGAAAAATGGAACTCGAAAACATGATAACTGTTATAAAAATTTGAGACTTTTTCTTAGTTCTTTTAATAAACCAGCAATAATACGGTTCAGGAAGTGGATTTTTACATGAAAATGCAGAAGATCACGAATGCCGTACAAAAATTAACAGGTAAAATTGAAACTTAAAATGCTGGACGTTGAATTTTATAAAGTTCATAATAAAATTCGGCGGTTCCACATTTTGAATTTCAACCGTATTTGTCATGTTCCCCCCCCCCCCCCCGTATTCATATTCTTCCATATTTTGGAGTAAAAATCCATAAACTTTGAAATTTTTTATTCAATCAAAAATCTAGGAAAAGTATCAGATTTTTATAAACATTATCATATTTTGGAATTTCATTCTTCTCCACATGGTAAACTTTTTACCAAAACAATTTTTTAAAGTCAATTCCAAGAAAACTTTTGTCAATTCACAAATTTTTTTCGAGAAGTCACTAATACACTGTAAAGAGAGATTTGAAATCCGACCTAATGTAGCATAACTTCAAGGACAATCTATTGTCTTCATGTACAATGTAATATGTTAATAGTCAACTGATGATCCATTGTACATAAATATGATGAGTAATTGATGAAAATATGATGTAATTCATAATCTATTATATTAATCTGTGATAAATCATCAATTAACTATTGATATATTATATTATGTGTGAATAAAATAGATTAACCTTAATGTCATCCAATGTTAGATCGGATTTCAAACTGATATTTGTTAACTAATAATGTAATCTTTTTACAGTGTATTGTTTGGAAATTTACAGGGAAATTTGTGAATTTATAAATAATCTGGAAAGTTTCTCACCTTATTTGTCGTCTTGGAGATCTACAAATATTCTTCACCATACATACAAATCATGAAAACAAATTTTGAAGTTCTCCACCTGACACAACAATGACACGCTCCAAGGCTTTCAATTCTGAATTTCTCAAATTCATTATCTTTTTTACAGAATGTTGTAAGAAATTTGTAATTTCACAGCATGCAGTAAATTTGTAATATATGCATATATTACGAATAAAAGTGAATTGTGAGAAAAAAATTGCAGTTTCCAAATGTAAATACTGTAGTAATATTATCTTATGAACAATATTACATCATTTATTGTGGAATTTTCGATTTAAAAGTCCGAAGCGCTCCGTCATATGCATTGCTATTGATATGCGATTTTCCGAGCATATCAATATTTTTATAGAAAATTTGTCGAGTTTATATTAAATTTAATAAAATATCGAACAAAACTTTCAACGAATTGTATACAAAATACTGATACTGTCAAATATTTTCTTTTCCCTGTATACGCGGATATTTAGTAAATATCCAATCGTGATGTAGAGTAAAGCGGGTGAGATGATGCACTTTTCCGCCCCTCTACAGCGTAAAATAACACATTAAACTTCGTTCACTCGAGTAAAACAAAACAATTCAATTACAATCTTCAAATGTTCCTCAAATAAATGAGGTTTTATGTATTATGTCATGCTATAGAATAGCAGGAAAGTGCGTTATCTCAACCTGATTTACTCCACACTGTAAAAAATATCCGGGATTTTCCCATGCCTATGTATAGGAATTTTCACATAAAAATATATTAAAATTGCTGTTTTTATGGGATTTTTCCCAACATTTACGGGGAATTTCCTATCCATGTATGTGTCAATTACTTCACATACATATATGTGAAATTTCTCATAAAAATGTTTTACAGTGTACTCTAAAAATACCTTGCAATGAAAATACTATTTACAATTTCGGTAGAATTAGGAAATCCACTCGATCCCTGTCCAAAAGAACCAATACAAACCGATAGACCAAATCCTGTCGGAATTAATGATATTTTATCGGTTTCTATGCGGTTTTTGTCACAGCACCTATTGAAATTTATTGGAATCTATGCGAATTTTGGGACAGGGATAAGAATGAATTTTCACTCTATTGAAGTGAAATTTTATCTCGGTTCAAAGGATGAACTTTTTGCTCTTTTATAATATAAGAGTCTAATTCTTATTCCAATATAGTGAAGTTTCACGTTCATCGAAGTTGCTGTATTTTCATCCCAACAAATTTAAAGAGTAATAGACGTTAAATGGATATTGCGCGAAAAATTGAATGTTCTATGGATGCCGCGTCCAAATGTCGATATGTTTTTTTTTCAATATTTACTCTGTTTTAAATAATGCTGAAGAGTAATAAGATAAATTGTGCGAGCTCACAGTTTTTAGGGTCTTATAAATTTAATGCCAATGCGATATTTTGCCATGCGAAGTTTAAGATGTCTTTTAGATTTCGCAAACTCTTCTTACGTCTAGAAGGGATCCAAAAGTCTTGTGTAAAACATCTTAAACTCCTCTAAAGATACCGCAAAACAGTAAATATTTATTGGCAAGTAATATTACACGCCTGAAACTTCGCAATTTTACACGATATTCTAGAAGTTATCTATTAGATATCTAAAATATGTCTTGTGCGACATTTTCTGACAAGTTTTAGATATTTTGTTTATGGGGTTCTCTCCATAGAATATCGTATCCTTCAATACACTGTGAAAAAAACTGGTGAATTTACGGAGAATTTCTCCGGAGATTCAGGAAGCAAATAACCTGGTAAAAAACTTAGAAGAATTACCCAAATTTCTGTAATTACATCAAAAAAAGGTGTCAAACATATCGAATTTTCGGTAATTTCGATGAAAAATCCACCAAATATTTGGGGGTTTTTACCCACTGTAATTAGAGTTAATTGTTTCTCCATAAATTTCAGTAAATCTACCGGAATTTTACAGTGCATGGAAAAAAATAATTTACTGTGGTAGCTGCTTTGTGTATTTGATACTTGGATAGCCAAAAATATTGCTGTGACAGTTAAATTTTAGCTACCAAGGCAATAAATTTCGTTACCACAGCTAAAAAGCAGCTACCACAGCTAATTTTGAATTATCCAAATGTCAACAACATATTTTTTCTCCGTGTGTAGTGTATCAGGAATACTTTTTTCATAAAAGTAAATATACAAATGTATTTGAAAAGTGTTCAATAAGGTTCTCACGCACTTCCATATTCACTTTTGAAGCAAAATATTTCTAACATTACTTCAGAAATTCCTGGTTCATGGATTATTATCAGTCAATAAGAGTCAATAGAGATGAAGAAGATACGCAATTTAAATAAGACAAATTCATATTGGCGATAGCCGAATGAACAGTGCCTCTAAAATAAGAAACAAATCAATCAGGAGTTTTCGAAGCAAAAATCATCAATCCATGGTACCCGTACAGCACAACCACCGATCCTCCACCTAAGACTTCGGTAGACTAGAGGTGGAGAATTGGTGGAGAGATGGGAGTCGTGGAAATAAGGGAGAAATAAGGGAGAGTCTCCGTTGAGGCAACGGAGAGGCGACGGAGAAATGTCCGCCCCCTGTATTTTCAGTAAAACTTGAATTCGTGAATTCATACATTCAGATTTGGTTACGTAAATGCACCAATAAGAATTATATCGAAAATACAGGGGGCGGACATTTCTCCGTCGCCTCTCCGTTGCCTCAACGGAGACTCTCCCTTATTTCTCCCTTATTTCCACGGCTCCCATTTCTCCACCAATCCTCCACCTCTGGTCCACCGAAGTCCTAGGTGGAGGATCGGTGGTTGTGCTGTACGGGTAATCACATGTTTCTTTTATGCAGGCACAGTGTTTACGTCCCTGTATGTTATGTTCAATTATGGAAATCTACGCTCTTGAAATGAATATTATACTTTCCAGAAACATTAGTACCGTTCGTTACAAGATCTCGAAACAATTGAAAACTTTTCTTCAAGAATGTAGGGTATTCTAAAGACATCACAAATAGAGAAAAACTTTTGTTGAGATAATAATCGCTTTACTAACATAAATACCGATGATAAAACATCCAGCTATTCAAACTGCGAGTTTGGTCATATCGACAATATAAGCAACATCTCTGCTGATATAAACACAAAGAAACCTCGAATGTTTAAATATTAAACAACTTTACTGATCTTACTATTAATTTGGGCGAAAAAAGAGTTTTCATGAAAAATTCAATTCAATATCCTCACTACAACAAATTAATAGTCCCGCTATGAAAAGTAGCGAAAGAACTGAAATTTCAAGCATTTACGTTTGTAGTTGAACAAAAAACCCCTACGTGGAATTTAATTTGGAGAATTATATATAAACTTTATAAAAATTATACAAAATTATATCCATTTACCATGCTAATACAATTCAGATATAAAAAGTCCACAAAAATTTTATAGGTACAAATTTGTTGTAGATTGTATAAAATGATTTTTTAAGACAGGATTACATATGAATTATATATAAACCTTCCTGTTTTATACAATTTTTGTACAAATACATAAAAATTCACATGGGAAGACACTCTTCATTGAATCGCGGTGTATTCCAAAATCGAAGTAAGGAATTTATTTAGGACGTATTTGTGTTGCATGAATATTTTAAGGTTCGGATATTCATAAATCATTCGTTTATTACGATCGTTACGAGAGTCGTTAAGCGAAAAACTTTTCTTCGACTCGTTAAGTATACTTTATCATGTAGATTAATCTCATAGGAGATATTTGCTTTCGAAGTCGCTTCTGTAACTTCGAGTGTATCAACTGCCGTCCACGATATTACGATTATCTTTCACGTAAATTTTCGCAGAAAACAAAAGATTTTTTTTGATCTTGAGTATTTTAATTTGTTGGATACATGAATGCAAAACTTTCCCTTTTGGATAATACAATGAGAAAAATGCACAGGATCGTTTCTATTATATTATAACAAGAATTTTGGAACACGCGAACATTTTTCCTTCAATGTATGATCACTTTTTTGAAGTTAATAGCAGTATATGATGGATATAGAAGCAGTTTTGCATTGACAAGGCAGAGATTACTATGGAACAAAGAAAAGCTCAACGGAAGTTTCAGATTCAGAAATTTCCAGTCAAGAGTTTTTCCAAAGATGACAACAATTTTCATGTCTTTTTTCAGAGATTCGGTGATTTATGAAGGTTTTCAGAGAAATTTTTCAGAGATTCTCAGAGATCAAAAGAATTTTCAAAGTTTTTCTGAGATCTTCAATGAATTTCAGAGGAATTTCTCTTGCACGGCTTTTTCAATGCATTTTTTACGTTTGTCATAGAAAATATATCTAGTTTGTAGTGATGGATGATCTTGAGAGAATCAATCCTTCTTTTCATTCAATTTTCATCGAATTTTGATCAAAATTATATAAAAATCAACAAAAACTAGATCAATTTTTTATAGAAAAGAATCGATTCGGTCAAGATCGCCCATCTCTCTTGGTTTCTATCACTCGATATTCAATGAAATTCAATAAACACTAGATATGTTTTCTATAAAAACATCGATGTTTGCAAGCACCGTTCATCCCTGCTTTAAAAAAGTTTAAACAAACGTACAAAATAAACAAAATTGTATATATTTGCATAGGTGTTTTGAATTGTAAGCACATTTATTTTTAATGTTTTGCTGTTCTTTCTGCTTTGGACTAATCAAAGATCAAACGAAATTACTCAAGACTTCATTAAACTTTATTACTACCCAAGATTATCGTGTTATTAGATGTTCAGCGACGAAGGCCATTAAAGTCGTGTACATTGTTTCATATCCCCTGACCCTAAACATTCGCCAAGAACTATCATAATTATCATTAGAAAAAGCTTGTTCGTAGCTCTAGAACGTCGATCGAATGTCGAAACGCTACCACTGGTTATAAGGTAATCGATTTTATTTGGATCAGACGAATATTTATAAAAAATTCAAATCCAAGCGCAATGACGTACCCGGTACTCGAACGATTCTTCTTTACAAAATCGAAACATACTGATAAATGGAAACGATAAATAAGGCTATTATAAACAAAGTCCAAATATTTACTTACCATTATGCCGTTATTCGTTAATTTTCTTTGATTTTGTTGTTGTTATTGTTAATGAAAGGAAGCAACGTGTCAGCCCGTGCCACCACTCTACCACTGTCTGACTTTCCGTACTGTTAGATCACTGTACCTTGACACATGTTCTATATAAAATCGCACAACGGAGCCTCGACTTTGTGCGAATCACCGTTTGTATGTTCTATAGAACACGAACAGTGTTTAGTGTAGATAAACCATGCGTTCGTTCCAAGCACCTCACCTTTATTCATAATAAATAGATTGTACACATGTATTGCGATGACCCTTACTAAGTACGAGAAGAACAGCCCACATCGCTTCGGTTGTGTATTATTATTACATCGTGTGGGTACTTTAGATATAAACACTCGTCGTGTAACCCATGTCTAAGCGATGAGTTTGCGAAAGTTCAGATTTGTATTCTGAAAGATGACTAGTAGAAAAAATTATTGAATGAAGACATTTCAAAGCTCCAAAAACCAATTCTTTTGTTTGATTTTAGCGTTGATTACTCTGCATGCAAATTGCATCGATCATAGAAAATAATTCTGGTTTTCTTTTTTGTTTAAAAAATTACAATTGAATTAGTTTTATATACAATGTTTTCCTAGTCAATTTGAAATTCCGTACGATTCACGTATAGTTTCAAAATCGATAAGAATGTTCATAAAATGCTTATACAACTCATGTGCGCAAACATTCATTGCTTTGTAATATAAACTTTTGTTATTATTCTAGGTAATTGAACTACATCTCTTATAATTCTTTGAGACTTTTTCTTTACTCAACTTGACCGATTTTTGTTCCGATAGATATGGAATTGAAGAGTAGTGCATTGAACTTTGATTTAAAAATCTATAAGAATCCGTGAGATTCAATCGCTGTAAGTGGTTACTGATCTTGTTTGTCAGACCACAAACTGAATTTGGGAATACCAAAACCCTAGTAGAAGTCACTCTAGTCATTTTCTAGTTCTTGCAAGAGCTCACCAGGCCTTCGTAAGGGACTCGCAAGACGTGATAAGGGAAATCAGGGTTGCTGGAAAACATTGGCGTGGTGAAAAGATTTCTATCTTCTCTCAACTCGCGGTTCGCGTCAGTTGGAGAAAGATAGATGAGTTCTCACCCCACCACTGCAAAGGCACATAGAATATATCAATGTAATCAAAACGAATGAGAATATTTTGTATATACTGCTTGAGATCGAAATAAGTATGAAATATCTATTTTTTCTATTTTCAACTTCGATGCTCGGCGAGGGTTTTTTTTTCAAATAATTCAATAAACATCATTCGGAATTTCATTAGGAAAAAAAAATATCGTTGAAAAACTGAAAAAAGTATTTAAATGATTTTTGTAGACTTCATTAGAAGCTTACAATTTTTTTTTTAATTTATTTAATTTCACTCACGTTCAAAATTGCCATAAAAAAGTCCACTATCACTCATCTTTTATCCTAACTTCAATTAATTAAACCTAGAATATAATTAATTCTTGATAAAATATGCACTCCATCGAATACATTGAAATTATGGCAAAAATATATTGGAAGTTGGTCAAATGGTTTTAGTCAACACTCTGACATATAATTGTATACATCTGTCTTTTTTTTCGGTTCACATTGAGAGAAAAAATACTTACTTGATTTGAATACCGTTTTATTGAATCAACTAAATATTCAATATCGTATAAAATATTTTATTAATAAGACTGGATATTGAATTGATTCAATAAAACTCAATTCAAATTAAGTGATTATATTGGTGCGACTATTCAATTAAATATTCAATTGTTCCCGGAATTTTTTTCTCTCAGGGCATGAACGCTTCTATCTTATCTCTCGTAGAAATATTTTTGATACTAAGAATTCCACAAATACATCCCAAGCAGCACGAGGAGAAATTATAACGCTTATAGTATTCTACGAGCATGTTCAAGAGATGTCATACAAAAGTATGTTCTTATCACAACTAAAACATCCGCGTGTCGCTTGGAATCTTTTGATCTCACTCTAATATTTTATACCTACAAAAAATTTATTATCCAATTTTTACATATGATAACATTTCTATAAAAAAATATATTACACGTATGCAGTCTCTCAGGATGCATGTTAGGATCTATTCTCGTTTCGGGCCCTTAGGACTCGAAAGCGTGATTAATTCTACTCTTCGCGGCGTTCTATTTGATATAATTGAGGGTGGAACATCAGTCTTGGGAGGAGTTTGTTTTGTTTGGATTTTAACATTCTCCGTGTCATCGCTCTCTTCGCTGTAAACTAATTTAATATCTTCGGTTTCATCTTCCATGCTGTCTTCCAATTTCGAATCATTTTGTGCCTTTGATCCTTCTTTCAATTTCTGATTGTCATTCGTCGTAGTTTTCATTTTTTCTAAATTCAAATTTTTAATTCTGATCTCAGGCGTGTCAGTTGTTGAGGGTTTTGAAATAATAATATCCATCGCGTTACTGTCGACGTCGACTAGAAGTTTTGGTTTTTTCGACTCAACGATCTCTTTGTCCGGTTTGTTCGACGATGGCGATGAAGATTCGTGAGTACTAGG
The DNA here is from genome assembly GCA_018340375.1 of Gonatopus flavifemur. Lineage (NCBI taxonomy): Eukaryota > Metazoa > Arthropoda > Insecta > Hymenoptera > Dryinidae > Gonatopus > Gonatopus flavifemur. Next base: position 24,644,290 of record JAFFJZ010000005.1, read on the forward strand.
AGTGGTTTTCTTAGGGGTATTGTTTTCAATTTTATAGACTTCACCTAATTCACCTTCTTGGAAACTGATGATGGAACAATATCCGTCGGTGGATGATACTATAAGAATCCGACCATCGCTCGACCTTAAAAATAATTCATGTACAATGGTGATTGATTCGAACGTTTGAATACGTGAAAAGATTAGATTTGATACCCACCAAGCGACATCTGTTAATCTAGTGTAATGTATATTCGATATCGTAGCGATAGGTGATGTTTGTTGTGTATCGTAAATTAACACTGAGCTTTGAGTAGCCACTGCAAATACTATTCTGTAGGGTAACATTATCATCGCTTCAGGGCCATTTTTACGTAATTCGAAGTACACAGGACAACATCTGACCGCTATTGTACTTTCGCTTAACGACGGTAAAATCATAATAGGTCTGGAAAAAAAAAGAATATATTTTTCAAAAGTTTGGTGAGAATTGTGAGATATTGATTTAGTACCCTGTTGAAAAATGCCAATATATTCCGATAGATTCTCATAGAGGTTTTACCGACTGTACCAATAAAAACCAATGGAATATTAAATTCCAAATGAAATCCAATAGAAACCTATAGCGGCTGTGACAAAACGACACGGAAAATCGATAGGAACCCATTGATTCCGATAAAATTACACCTATCGCTTCCTATTGGAATTTTTCAATAGAGTAGAATAGTTGAGTGGATTTACTTACTCTTTTAAATTATGTCTTGAAAATACTATAGTCGCGTTTGATATTCTTTCTGTGTCTTCGGTAGGTTCAATCATTCCGGAAGGAACTATTATCAGTGCTCCATCCAAAGAGAATGTCAATCTCCTGAAGAAGGATTTGAATGTGTCATCGTGAAACAAACGTACAGTTTTACCTTCCAACGGATGACCAGGAGGTGTGGGAATTTTTGATTTATGAACTCGTTGTATCGTCTTTTTCGTACTAATATCGATTAAACGACAATGTCTGGAAATTATAATTCATATATTATTTTCTCAAAATCAATTCTACTTCAAAGTTTATAGAGGTTGCAAATTCTCAAACATTTTGCTAGTATAAAATACTACAATATATGAGAATTCAAAACATCCATCAGCTCTTTTATCGTATCGAGAATGTGATGGTTATATATTTTTGATGACTTATTGAAAAACATACCTATCGGTACCAACTGTACAGACATACTGATTACAAGGATCCCATGAGACACCTTGTACAAAACCTTTGTGATCTCTCAGTACACCTATACTATGACCTTTCTGAACATCCCATAAAATAGCTGTATTATCCACAGAACCAGAGACTAATGAATTAGAATCGGGTGACCAACTAATGTCATAAACATCCTCTATGTGACCTCTCAATACCTTCCAAGATGTCCATTGTTCTTTGTTTTCATCTTCTTCCGAAGGTATGAAAAATTCACAATCTTCTTTTTGTTTCCATAACACGATAGTGGATTCTAAAAATCAGATTGGTCGATGGAACTCTCATCTTTTGAACTCTAACATTATTTTTCATTGGAAACTTAGAAATTGACAAACCATCGTCTCCTGAAGCAAGAACCTCTGTGGATGGAGAAAACCTCACGACATTGACTGCTTTTTGATGACGCTCTAAATCTGTGACACATTTAACTATGGCTCCGCCAACTTCGTTCACAGTTAAATGCCAAATCTGTATAAAAACATGCATAATCGATGATCAGTTTTTCCCCCAAAGAGTTATAATTCAACTATATAGAAAGGTACATACCAAAACATGGGAATCAGCTCCTCCAGTTGCTATTCTCCAAAAGGAATCACCTTTGGAATCTTTATACGAGCCTCCTTGAATATCAATACTTAATACCGGATCCCGATTATGCCAAGATATTTCAGGAATAGTACACTTCATTTTTATTATTAAAAAAAAAAAGAAATACTTTAGGAGAATGGATTTATGTTGAGCTGTTGGAAATTTGCACAAATTGAGATACTGTATGTGAAAAACCGTTGATCGCACTGTCTTTCCGTGTGGAAAGTCTTTATTTCGTAGAGATCATTAATCGAAATACTCCAACCTCCAACAATACAAGCTGTCACAATTTTCCCGCTGAAATTTCACATGTTGTTAGAAAGAATGAATGAGATATTCAGTAATGTTTTCATGAATTCGCGAAAACTCACTGATTTTCTGGTCAGCCTCAAATTTACGATCAATGTCAATTCATTTCTAAAAGAATCTGGCATGCGATACGTTGATTCTTTTGAATCTTCATTGCAAATGATTATAGCTGGTATTCTACATACTCATACAACACAGAAGTGGAAAAAGAATTCATCATGAATTCTTCGAATCCCAATTGAACTACTTACTACGAACCATTTCTGAACTGGAGGGTCTGATGGGTAATATAATGATAGCCCTGTTGTATCCTGAAAGGTACAGTGGGTGGATTTAATGGTGGTAAGGTCGCAAGTGTCCGAAATTGCACTTACCCGAAAGACCATGATTTGTGAATCCGAGGATAATTACTAAAAGTTCCTAGCTCTCCTCAAATACCCAGACAGCACACAAGAATCTTAAATGAATTCTGAAACAAGAACTCTTTTAGAATACAAAGCGTTCCAAAAGAGTTTGAAAAGAATTCAATTCGTCAGACATTTGCGAGTTCCATTAAAATCCCAAGAGACTTCTTTGAGAATTCTAACGGAACTCGCAAATGTCTGCTAAATCAAATGCTTTTCAAACTCTTTTGGAACACTTTGTATTCTAAAAGAGTTCTTCGAGAGTTCTTTGTTCAGAATTCATTTGGGATTCTTGTGTACTGTCTGGGTAGCCACAGGCTTCACCGCTTCTGGGTAAATAACCTTTCGGGCACTTGCTACCTTATCGCCATGTACGATAATTTGTTACGAACCCTGTTAAGAGAATACAGTGGATGTGATAAAGTATCGTAAGCCCTAAAATTCATAAGCCCCAAAATCATATGCCCGAATTTCAGAAGCCCGAAGTTGCATAACCCCGAATAAAAAATCATGAATTTTAATATAAATCAATTATTAGATACTTTTATATGATTTCAAGCATCAATAAACCATCAACAAAAGCATATTTCACTTTTAAATTGTATAAAAGTATTTAATAATTGATTTATACTGAAATTCGGACATATAATTTTAGGGCTTACGATACTCTACCAGTGGATGTAATAAATCCGTAGTAGCCACCCTATTTCAACAAGTTCAAAAACCTCACCAAAAAATTTCGATTGTAATCATAATATTCAATTTAAAAACTTTCAAACCATATCATCGATCAATATGGATCGTTCCCCAAATGTTTAGGTGGTTTGATTTCAGTTTTTATCAAGAATTTGTAAATTATGACATAGATTTCCACAACTCATCAAAGATGGGTGACTACGGGGGTACTATGCGAGTAGTCCGACTGCTTGTCTTTGGCTAGAAACTGGTTATTTCTAGTGGAATCACTAAATATTACCAGTGGTCCACCGGTGATAGCAGTCGGGCTTATTACCCACTGTACAGTGGATGCAAGCCACCCACCTTTGATGAGTTGTGGAAACCTATGTCATAATTTACAAATTCTTGATAAAAATTGAAATTCAACCTCCTAAAAATTTGGGGAGAGATCCATGTTGATCGATAATATGATTTAAAAGTTTCAAAATTGGATATTATGATTACAATCGAAATTTATTTGTGGGTGTTCTCAAATTGATGAAATAGGGTGGCTACGGACTTACTAAACAAAGAGGTTTTTGTTTTTCTCTGATTGGTCATTCCAATCAATGAGAATACGTGATTGATTGGTTCTGTTGGATCTAAAGGTTTCCTGTCAATAGTAGATCTAATCCCTTTTCTCCTACCTTTGATGAGTTGTGGAAAACTATGTGATAATTCACGAGTTCTTGTTACAAGTTGAAATTCAACCACCTAAACACATGAGAAATGATGAACGGTTAAAAAAATCGATAATCCGGTTGAAAAGTTTTTGAATTAGATATTATGATTACAATCGAAATCCATTTGGACGTGTTCTTAAATTGATGGAATAGAAAGGGAACGGATCAAATCCAACCATTGTATAAGAGTTACCATCCGAGTACGTTGGTTCCAAAAGAATACATTTATATGGCAGCAAGAGAGTACTTAATCGAACATTTGTATCCTCTGAAAGCTGAGATTTCATGCTGACGTTTTCGACGCGGCGGCACACTAGTTGAAAAAAGAGATCTTGTCACCTTTCCTTCATTATCCAAAGATCTCCGCGACAAAAATGTCAGCATGAAATCTCAGCTTAAGGCAATTATGATTCTGCACAACGGAAAATCTTCCGATGTATCATTTCGGAATTCGTCCAGACGTACAATAGAAAATTCTCATTCGCTGATATCAAATTCGAGCTCAGGCATTTGCATTCCAAGGCTCTTAGATCAATCCTACAATTTTAGACCATCAATTTTCCACCGTTTTTATCGATAATTAAATGTTATTTGACATGCTTGAGTTCAAGCCTTAAGGATTTTATTAATCATTCAATCAGAATTTTGATCGGCAATTGTTCCAGTACTCTTTTAATATTAACAAGTGTTGGTTGGAATTAATTCAAAAGGGAACATCGTATTTTAAACGTAAAATAATCATGTATTCCATAATGAAAAGTGGTATGATTGCAAGGCAAGGAGCGATTAATTATGGTACGAAAATTTTATTTACTATACTTCTAAAAGTCTGATATTATACTCAAAATAACAAGAGCGACATAAAGATCTATTAATATTTTTAACAGAGTACAGTGCAAAGTCCAGTGGTTAAAATCCTTCAATAAATGAAAATGATTTAGATAACTATTCAACTTATGTATTACAAATTTCTTCTAATCTAATTGTTAAAACTATATTCATCGTTCTAAGTACTAACGAAAAAATATTCTTTAAAAATGGCTTTTTCACCATCCAGTTTTCAATCCGGATTCGAGTATTTTGTTTTTGCAAGCAAAAAAAGAATTTTAATTGAAATTTTTGCTTCAATTTTAATGTTTTTTTTCTTTTTGTGAAATCTCGAATATATTGGAAATCTGTTAAATATTTAGTGTGTTTTTATGAATTGATTGAAACTTGGGGTCAATTATTGAAACATATGAAGATTATCAGTAATTTTTTTGTCTAATAAAATTCGAACTGTTCTTTGAACTTTCATTCCAATTATAGAATCCGAAAGAATATACTTTAAACAAAGTTTTCTGTAAATTTCCTACACGAGAATTGTAAATCACAATGTATTATGAAATGACTACGCGGAGTATAAGGGAAATGCATCTCCACTACGATTAAAATAATTGTATTCACTCTAACTTATAAATTATACATACTTGGTATAGATAATATTGTTTTTCTATATGGGGCATGAATAATTTAAAATCGGTATAAATATCATCACTCTGAGCGCTGAAAGAACTTGTAAATTTAAATGCATTTTCCTTACGCCGAGCGCATTAATTCAATTCTTGTATAGAAAATTGACAGAAAATTTATTTTACAGGATATGGTATTTAGAAGGTGTTGTAAGTTTCGATAATTCATTTCTGAAACCCTAATGGAATCAAATATGCCGATAAAACATTATGGCTTTCTGGTATATTTGTGGATTTTTCACACCAAAATTACGCTAAAAGAGAAGAAACCAAAAGATATTGATGCAAAAAATTCACAAATATATCATGCGAAATACCAAAATTCCACTGATTTTCCACTTGATTTGCATTGACATCAAATTTATACAAAAAACCACAGTATAACATTTTCATTAGAGAATTTAAACTTTCAAATTAGGAGTTGCTGTACGCTCCTGGGGTGTTTTAGTGAACAAGTCGTATGCAACACAGAGCGACACAAGCAAAAATATTGTATTTATCGATGGAGTGAGAACTCCTTTCTTGCAGTCTGGAACGCAATATAAAAATCTTATGCCACATGATTTGGCTAGGCAAGCATTATGGTAAGTGAGAATTATCAATGTAGATTGTGATAAACTGGCATAGAGTACAGAACTCTTCATTTATTTTCATCAAGGACTAAATTTGCCAACTGAAAAATATCTACTAAATATTATTCAATATACCCAATCATCGTTCGTTTGTACATAATTTTTAGGAGTCTGATGAACAAAATCAATATTCCAAAAGAAGCTATCGACTACATAATTTATGGTACAGTAATGCAGGAAGTGAGAACTTCGAACGTTGGTCGTGAAGCAGCTTTAGCTGCCGGGTTTAGCGATCGTACACCCGCCCACACTGTTACAATGGCCTGCATTAGTAGCAATCAAGCCATCACCACTGGTATGGGTTTGATCGCGTTAGGTGTATACGATACGATTGTCGCTGGTGGTGTAGAATTTATGTCAGATATACCAATCAGACACAGCCGTAAAATGCGATCTTTGATGCTCGCTGCTAACAAAGCCAAAACCCTCCCACAAAAAATGGCTCTACTTGCCAGTATTAGGCCAGCCCACTTTGTACCAGATGTAAGTTTTGAACTTGTATGTAAATAATGATAACGATAAGTATATAATTATGCAAAACAATCATATAGTTACCAGCGGTAGCGGAATTTTCTACCGGAGAAACAATGGGTCACAGTGGTGATCGTTTAGCGGCAGCGTTTGGAGTATCACGAGCCGAACAAGATGAATATGCTTTAAGATCACACACTCTCGCCGCTCAAGCACAGCAGCAAGGCAATCTTACGGACGTTGTTCCGTACAAAGGTATTTTTTCTTTGGTTTTATCGCAAGACTTCACACTTTTTTAGAAGTGTTTTATAAATCTAAGCCTAGCATTTTAATGTTTAAATTGAAGACCATTGCCACTCATCGCCACATTATATTTCCCTTCATGAAGCCATATTCTAACATTGTTTCTCATTTTATTTCCCTCCAAATCTCTTCATAATTGTTTTTCCCACGCCAAGTTGACAGTAATTCAACTTGACATATTTTCGTAGTGCCAGGATTAGAAAGTGCGGTAGAGAAAGATAATGGAATCCGCGTTTCCTCTCCTCAACAATTAGCAAAATTAAAACCGGCTTTCGTAAAACCTTATGGTACCGTCACCGCGGCTAATGCCTCTTTCCTCACCGATGGTGCCTCCGCGGCCTTGATCATGACCGAACAGAAAGCTCTGCAACTTGGACTGAAACCTAAAGCGTATTTGAGAAACTTCACTTATGTCTCTCAAGATCCAGTGGATCAATTATTACTTGGACCCGCATATGCCATACCCAAGGTAAAACAGCCTCATGATGTTTCGAAATTATAACGCATCAAACTAAAAAATATATCAACTGAAGTATCAATGATGATGTGAAACGTTTATATCGAATCTTCAGGTTTTGGACAAAGCTAATTTGAAGTTAAGCGATATAGGTGTTTGGGAAATCCACGAAGCTTTTGCGGCACAAATTTTGGCAAACCTCAAAGCATTGGATTCCGATTGGTTTGCACAAAATTACTTAAAGAGAAGTTCCAAGGTTGGAGTGCCAGATCTTAAAAAATGGAACTCTTGGGGTGGTTCTTTGTCGATCGGACATCCGTTCGCGGCAACTGGAGTTCGATTGGCAACTCACACCGCGAATCGACTCATCAAAGAGAATCAACAATATGGTCTGATAGCCGCCTGCGCAGCTGGTGGACAGGTAATTTTTTATAACAATAAGAAAACATTCAAAAGGAATGAAATACTAACAACGACTGTTCATGATTTTAGGGAGTGGGAATGATAATGGAGAGATATCCAGGAGCTACAGTATGATCAAGATTTTTAAATTTATCTTTATAAATTTGTACAGAAAAAAAAATTATATACAAAATTCAAGTTGAATCAATTATATTATAAATATTTATACATATTATATATTTTCGTCTATTTTCGTATAAATTTTTATAATCAAATTTTCTATTTTAAGAAAAAAGCCATGGAATGGAATAAAATATTCCGCAAAAAATAAAACTGATTCGAAACGTGAGTGCGTATTGATGTTCTCAATCTAAGTTGACATTGAGAAGAGAAGGAAGAGAATGAACGGTCAAGTGATGCCTTACCGCACGATCTAAAATTGTTTTAATGTCTTGACATCCAGTCAACGCTCGCCCTTTGAGCGTTTCTAAAGAAGACAAATGTAATCTCTGACCAGCTCCTTGAGCTACTACTATCAAACCAGAGTCTTTCGAAGTAGTGCCAGTCGTACCACCGGGTAACGCGACGATAGATAAAGTCACCCCTGGAGCACATTCTTCAACATAATTTGCATCTAATACTCCTGCTCCTAAAGCACTGTTTTCATCTTCCATGTTAGAAGAATTGACTAACGTAACTGTGCAGCCTATAGCATAATCCTGTTGAAGAAGATGTTGTTTTCGTTACATCAGTATATTATCCACAAATTAGAAAAAGTACGTTAAACGATTAACAACCTTAATTGGTATTCCAGCATCTATCAAGGCGAGCGTTGCGGCGTTTACGGCAGCACAGAAATCACTACCATCCGCCGATAGAATTTCGACGAAAACGTCTATTTGAGAGCGTGGATAAAGTTCAAGAGATATTATTGCTTCCATAGCGCGACGTAATTGAAGGGAACGTTCCAAAGATTTACGATCTCCTCTAGGTCTACGTTTTCGTTCACCAGAACTGAGGCTGAATACAGCCATACTGTATTGACAATTCACAACACCTTTGGTGGCTCTGTTACTACTGAGGTTTCTCGCCGTTGATCCTCTTGGCTATAAATAGAAAATTCAAGTATATGAAAAGGAGATTTATACAGAAATGTGGAATGATGATTTACCTGATGAGGGCCATAGACCGCGGCTAATACTTTTGTTTTACCATGTTCTATGTACGTGCTACCATCGGCCTGTCCAAATACGCCCATTCTTACACGGATTTGTCTGAGTTCTAGAGCTCTTCTCCCATCTATTCGTAATCCTCCATGATCTTGTTCTTGTTCAAGTTCAATCATCTTTGATATTTTCTAATTTCCTAGGGAGTAGAAACAAAATACAAAATTTTTAAGGTTAACTCTACATGTGTATTTATAATTGAGAAATTATATTCTGAGAGTAGAATAATTTTATCAAAATTATCTAGTCACAAGGATGAAATTTGTACTTTACCTTAATTTACTTTGTAGTTTGAAGAATTATCAAATTTTATAATTTAGTTTTTTGAATTTGTTTCGATACATCGAGTGTAGTGTAGTGCCACACTACTTTGAGGTTGGAAGTTCTTTTCAGTTCTTTTGCAGCATGTTGTCTCTTTTCACTTCCCAAAGTTGGATAAAGACAAAGAATAGATTGTTTTAATGCTTTGCTCTTTGCTCGAGTGGCCTTAACGTTCTAACCTATCAATTTGTTTTGAGGCATAAAATTCTTTCGTGAAGATGAAAATAAGTACAGTTTCTACAGTGTTGTTGAATTTCTTTGAAAATAAGGGATGAATCAATATTTAAAATATCACAGAATTTTCAGTAAAAATTGTTTACAGTACGATTTTGATGTTAGAAAATGACATGATGTTTATGTGTATTCATAAACATGTATTGTGTCAAAGAAAAAATATCAACAGTTATGTGTTATCAAGAAATTCAATTGATAATCATATTACAGCTGCAATTTATCAAAGAAAGTTGTAAAATGTTACAAAATTGAAGAAGTGCAAGTTTGTATCAACTTTAAATGTAATTTAACCTAAAAGTACGATGGAAGAACGAAACGAAAAGGAACATTATGATCGTCATGTTATGGGTATTTTTCCAATTTTGGATCTCAGTATCGACGATGTGGATATTCCCTCTGAAAAACCTTGCATATCCAATTGGGATATACTGTTTCTAAGTTCTTCCATCTTGATGCATATCGTGGATATGGTTTTTGATTTGAATCTCGCCGTAAGGTATTTATTGGCCAACAAAATGACATACTTCGGATGGACAATCTTTTTCATCTTTGTTCCTTCATTTATAAATGTAGTCGTTAGCAAAAGAATGCAACATCAAGATGCACAGGTGAGACAGATTTCTCATAAGTGAAATAGGTTCCTACGTTCAACCAATATTATTTATTTCTAGATGGACGGAGACTCCAATCGCATAGAGATATACAAATCCGCACGCACGATCATTAAAAATAAAATTTATTTCATCGCCGCTGTTGTTTTCCAATTAGCCCCAGTGGTGCATTATTACGATACCCTAAAGTATGCTTTGAAATCACGCAAATGTGAGAAAATGGGAGATCAAGTGGGAAAGAGACGATATTACATCAAGATGCTCAAAGAGGATCAGGATGTTGCTTTGTTGAGAGTATTTGAATGTTTTCTCGAAGCAGCTCCTCAACAAATTTTACAAATAACGATTTTACTCAAGAATTATCATAATCCTATCAATTTTGAATGTAATGTATAAATATGATTGTTTCCCACTTGAGGGAATGTATGAATTCATATTTGTAATTCATTTATCAATTCATATGCTTGTTTACAGTTCTGCATCAAGTTGCCAATATCATTAGTTCGTTAACAAGCATGGGTTGGGCTATGGCAAATTATCATCGTAGCATTCGATTAGCCCAGTTGGATAAACTGAATATAGGAATTATGGGGAGTATTTTACAATTTCTATGGCATTTTTGTGTAACAGGTATGTTATTTCATATGACTAAAATATGTTTCTTGAATGTATGCTTTTATCAATAATTTTTTGACTATCCAATGTTTACAGTATCAAGGATATTGTCTGTGAGCGTTGTTGCGAGCATATGGCCATTTTATACGGCAATTGGTTGCATATGTCATTGGTTGGTTATGACCACGTGGATTATTATCGAATCTCGTGGTGTATTAGAATTTTGTAGGAATCATAAACACGCTCCTCATACTTCTCCTACGACGAATGAAAGAATTGCCTCTTTGATGTTCGCCGCGGTGCTTGGCGTAGTCGATGTATTTATATATTTGAATCTCGTCGATGGTAAAACATTTTTAAAGCATCTGATGTTCTATATGATTTGCTTTTCCGAAAACATTACAGGAACTGGATTTTGGATTATCGCAGCCTCAAACGAGGTTCAAACTGCTTGGTATTTCAATTACCTCATAGGTTTTTGTGTTATTCCATTTCTTGTAGGGAGTACCGCTATGATCTTATATTACACTGTATTCCATCCTTTGCAAAAACAACACAGACTTTCCGATGTGACAATTCAGTAGCATTAATTACTTCACGTGTTTTTCTCATTCTTCCTTGAGCAAAGAATGAGTAATAGCTATCGATACAAATGAATAGTATCGATATATAAACATCAATCTCACAATATCAAACATTTTAAAGTTTCTCATCGAATTTCTATTGTTGGTGTTAAAAATATACTTGATTTTTTATTTTTTTTGTTTTGTTTATTGAAACAAGAATAACTCGTTTAATAATATTAATTTTAAAGAGTTGAAAAAGGAATACAAAAAGTCTGATATCTTCGCATTATTCAGGTACAGGAAATGGAAATAATAATTATCGAATGTTACGCTTGATTTATATTACTCCAATACATTGAACACATAAGAAAAATTCCAATTTCAAAGTACAAATAATTTACAATATATATTTTGTATAAACTCTTATCAAACTCTTTTATAGATACACTTACTAGATTCACTGCCTATTCAATATTTTCGCCAATATAAAAAAAACCATTCCACTAAATTTAGATTATTTTTGGATAAACAAAACCAACACATTCGTATAAGGAATACTGTAAAAAATCCTAATTTCATCGATCCCAACCAACCTCTTGAGATTTTGTTTTGTAAAAGTAATTTATAAGTTAGTGTGATAATGAGAGACAATTATTTATTGATCTAGTGAGAATATTATTAGTATATACAAATATTGCATTTTTCTATTTATGATACAAACTTTTTTATTATGGTATTTATTAAAATACTTTGTAAATTTTGTAAGGCTTTTTGCATAGTGGAGAACAAACATTTTTTTAAATAAAAAAAACAAGCCACTTGAAAATCGTTCAATGAATAATACTTAGTTTATAAATTAAGTAACAATTTTATTATTCATATAGTATTCCATGAAATGGACAGAATTGTGGAGAAATGATAAATTACAACAAATACAAGTGTCAAGCTTAATGTCAATATCTTTCATGGTAAGCTTCGATAACCATCTCGATATTGAAATATTCAAATTTCGTAGGACTAGTCTTGGAAATTGAAAATCCGTGAGGAATGTTATTTTATTCGTGCAATAAATTAGCAATTGAATGGAACGACGAAACGTTTAATAACACAAAAGAGCAAACTTTAGAATTGCATCCAAGTATCAATCGACAGGATTTTGTATTACTATTAGGATAAATTCTTTGTCGGGTGCAACCATTATCTCGTGTTTCTTACTTCGAATTCTTAAAAATGTTAAATCATTTGTAGGGTCCAAATCACGTACAACGGAACGTGCCTTGTCCGAGAGTTGACTTATCAAACCGGCATATTGAACTGTCGTAGTATTATCTAAAGTTGATTTAATCGGAATACCTGTTGCAATTGAAGATTAAAATTAGTTATTCATCCATTATTATTCAGGTAGACTCAAAACTAACCTTCTGCATTCACCACAATGGTTCCAACTACACCTTTATGAGACTGAATACGTTTCATAGTCTCTTCAACTTCTTGTGCCTGTGATTGGAATTTTTAAAGATTAATAATACATCCTGGGTATAAAGAAATCATGCTCAAAAGAGTTGTACAAGTTTCTTTAAATGAACTAACCATTTTTCAAAATCGTTGTTGCTCTTGTTCGAAAAGTATTTCAAAACCTAATTATTTGTTGTGGTTTTGTACAGTATACAGAACGGCAGAGATCAAATCGATTAAATGAAGTAGTACTGCTATAAAATTATTATTTCAAATACGATAACTTATCGTACAGGATATCATTTAAAAATAGAATTGAACGTAACCATAGAATCGAATAAATAATTAACAATCGCGTGTGTATGATACATGTACATGAATATACTTATGCATGTATGTAAATACACAGGTATATTTTCGGGATTGGTCCGAGATTAGTATTTTTTTTGGTAATTTACTAGAATTCCCTAGTTTATAACCAATAACGAATATTTGAGTTCATGACACATTGTTACCTTACCGATATGTGTTAAGTTGAATGTTCAAATGAGTTTATAATTCGATGCTAGATGGCGGTGATGGATAGTTTATGCAGGGTAGGTAAAACAGAGGTGGGTAAAAAGTTTCAATAATGTTATTTCTTTCCAATTGATCGCTAATAGAGGAGGTGGGATTTCTGATGAGTTTTGTTGCGATTTTTTACTATTCCATATGTTTGAATAAACAAAAAAAAACACAAAAGTTCGAAAATATCCTTTGATATGTACAAATATACAAAATATTCCTCGTCATAGTTGCCCGTGGGATTGGCTCAGTGGACAACGTATCCTCATCATCCGACGATCCCAGAATCGATACCCATGGTAAGAGAAGATTTTTTTTCAGAAATTGGTTCAACCAGAACCATGGGCTCTCCCAATACTTCCTCCGTCATGTGAAAAGGTGAGGATAAACTGTTGATTCTCCAAGTATGACAATAAGAATTTCTTTACAGCTGTACGTCGTATCTTTCAATCCAGCTACTGAATGAATATTTTATGTCCATCAGTGACTGAGAGATTCAAGCGTTATGTTACAAGCTTCTCTGGCTTGTGAAAGTTGGCGGTATAGTATTGGAATTGATTGAGCAGCTCAGAAAATGATCAAGTCCAATTTCAACTCGGGTGATGAAATTACTCGTGTCACTCCGATGCAGTTAGGAGATCCTCAATTCAAGGAAGCTAAAGTATATTCACGAATGCTCGAAACGGCAATTGTGATCACTCGCATGACTATACTTTGGATGTATGATTACACATGATACGAACTCTTTCATTCTGTTAATATAGTATATATTAAGAAGCTATATCGGTTGCTTTAAAATATACAATTTAGAACTCTTTCGTTGAGTATAGGATGGCGAACATGGCTACTCTTGATATTGTCAGCATCGTCAAAACTTTGAAATTCCCACGCGCAAAACCTTACCACGAAGCTGAACTTACAGCCAGAAGTCAATTCATCGCTTTACGGGGACCGAGATATTACGCGATAATTCATAAAAAAAAACTCGTTCATCTCGTAGAAATACAATCAGAGGATTGCGTTACGATCGAACCCACTGAAAACATATTCCATAAGATGTTTGATGATTTACAGGTTGAATTTCCAAGTTCAAATCTACAAGATGGTTTCTACGTATTCGATGTGATCAATTCGAATAAAACTTACCGTTTCATCGACATGATATACGAAAATGACAATTTCTTGAGCCTCGTGTCTTGGGAAGACAGAATTCATGGCATGCATACATTGAACTTGAGTAGTAATAAAATCTCTGTCGTTGATATGACTGGAGATTCATTACCGTTAGATTGGATAAAACTTTTTCCTTATCCAATCATCGTGAGACCATTATCGGACTTTTATATCACTTCAATCGAGTATTCCCTTCTACCGAAAAGTAAATCTTTCGTGCATTATTGCATAGTCGGCGAAGGTTCTTTGACTACCAACAGAAGAATTGCTGCGCGTAAAGCTCCGTATGAAAGTCTCAGCGAAGTACCGCATTACGTTGTTGATGCATGTAAGAATATCCTCAGCCAAGATAACACCGTGCATGATACTTTCGATGAATTGGAGGACGATCAAAAGTTACTTCTCATCAATAACTTGAAAGAAAATCTTAAAGGTGAATTACGGAAAATGAAATATACCCACGTGAAGAAAGTGAAGTTGATTGCCGCGTACGATGAAAACGATAAACTGAAGATCTTTGGGTACACTAAATTCGATAAAATGAATGTTGTCGAGACAATAGATTCAAAACTGAACGGAATATCTTGGTTAAGGAAGAATGATATGAACAAATTCACAGATATCGAGTATTACAGTGAAGTATGGGTGGTCAGTTGTGGAGAGATCAAGAAATATAAAAAGTCTCTGGTATATGTCTTCTGCGATCACGTAAATCGATAAATCATCGATAAATTTGACGGAGACATAGCGTGCATACCAACGAACATCAAAAGCAAGAAGAAATTGCGAAATCTGAGACGAACATTGAAGTGCATAAGGGATGTGTGGGAGATCGTGCAACCCTGCTGTCTTTGAACCTGCAAAAGTCTAACGTTATAAGTAGGGGTGTGCGGGTAGCACTTTTTATCGGGTCGGGTCGGGTTCGGGTATTTGTATTTCTTTTCGGGTCGGGTCGGGTCGGGTACCCGATTAAATCGGGTTTTCCAAGTCGGGTACCCGAATATAATAAAATCGCTTAAATTTAATATTTTCAACTTCTATTCGAAGTTGCCATTGCCGTTGATATTTTAAGGACAAATTGTCTTGAGCGATTGTAGGAATAAGGGGATTTCATATGAATTCGATTCTAATATGAAGAATGCCATATTCACTACAAGTCTATTAGGGTTGTTACTCCATGTAATTGATTATGCAGCGGGTTAAGAAATCTCCAAATTGCTTCATGGAATGTTTATATTTATTTTCTAATTCAATTAAAAAATATAATCACATTTATATCTCATAAATAATATATTATCTATTTTCGTATTTAGTAACCACAATATAGAATCTTGAACATCAATGAAAATAAATATTCTTCTTATAAATATCATTCTTTTTCCATATTTTTCAATTTGAATGGAGGAAGCACAACTCTCCCACATGTTTTGTCAGCAATCTTGATCGAGTTGCTGTCACAATATTTCCTGCTGAGGAAAACGTTTGCTATATTTGAATTACCCGAATGTAATCGGGTACCCGAAAAACTCGGGTAATTGAAAAACCCGACCCGACCCGATAAAAACCCGATGACTCGGGTACCCGCACACCCCTAGTTATAAGCAATATGCTCGAAATGATGATAACAAATGATACAAAGCAACTACCCTAACAGCACATCCACCGCCTTCCACGTCGTATCTCCGTGGATTCCACGTGGATGAACGGAGATTCCACGCGGAGGCAACGTAGAAATGTCCGTTGCTGTACGGGTATGAATGAATGAATTTTTTTTTTCATGTAGTGTTCTCGATTACTGTGCCATCTTCAGCTACTGTAATCCAGGCCGGATTCGTGAATCTGACAACACCGTACCAGAGGACGCCTAATCTCTCTTACGAACAGGTGAGGAGGGGCGGAAGGGAGAGAGGGAGGAACCCCTTGGGGTTGCGAGGGGAAGGTTAGACGTCCTCTGATACGGTGTTGTCAGATTTACGACTCCGGTTTGGATTAAAGTCAACCATGACTGTAGACATCTGAATAACTTAATGTGGATACGGAGCCGATAATCGGACTTAAATTGGCGTATAGGCATTATTTGTGTCTAAACCATTTATAATCAATAACGTATTGTGGAGATACATGCAAACTGCACGCATTGACACCTACCCCGTACAGCACAACCACCGATCCTCCACCTCCATTGGATCCTCCACCTAGGATTTCGGTGGAGAAATGGGAGCCGTGGAAATAAGGGAGAGTCTCCGTTGAGGCAACGGAGAGGCGTCAGAGAAATGTCCGCCCCCTGTATTTTCAATAAAACTCAACTTCGTGAATTCATACATTCAGATTCGGTTATGTAAATGCACGAATGTGAATTATATCGAAAATACAGGGGGCGGAAATTCCTCCGTCGCCTTTCTGTTGCCTCAACGGAGACTCTCCCTTATTTCCACGGCTCCCATTTCTCCACCGAAATCCTAGGTGAACGATCGGTGACTGTGCTGTACGGGACGAGAGCGTGTGTCTTGTGCAATTCTCAATTAATGAATGTAGATTGGGATGTAGAGAAATCGCGTTTTCCAGACTCTGCGTGTTCTCGAAAAATACTGTATTTTCTTCTGCATATAGAGACTTTGTGTCTCGAAACGTTCATGAAGACTGCGTGCCTTAATCATGGGTGAAGAGAGTTTTCTGATTTGTATATAATTTATATATAATTCAATATAGTTCAAATAAAGTCCAGTTGAATAAATTTGGATATAAATTATATATAATTGACAAAATTTGTTCACCTAAGTATTTCCAGGGACCCTTGTGGAAATAATTCTCCATGTAATAAATTACACTCTCGGTAAATAAAGTTCCTGTAAGGTATGCTTTAAGACGCTGGTATCCTCTTGAGTCAATACCAGCGTCGGTAATTCGCATTATTGGGTAGGAAGGGACAGAATCGTCAGATACAAAGAGAGACTCGATACCAACGCTAGTATATCCTCAACTGAAATTATAACAACAGGAATCGTATATTGTGTAGGCAACGTTCCTAACGATGTATACCGATTATCATCAAACCACAGAGTATTGTCTTGACATTCCGATATTATCCCAAACATCTACGAATATGCGTCATCTAACGATGATGTTTAATATCTGGCGAATACTGATGTAACGTCTCTCGAAATATAACTCGAGAATAATTTGTATCCAATGATCAACCTTGGTATGGTGGAGGAAGGATACATCAACTAAAATGCTTATAAATCTTGATTCGACAGAATCAATACATTTCTGTCATTGGACTAAATTGTTCACATGATTTTTTGTAGAATACTAATTCAAACTGATCACACATCTCCCCTTGTGGGAATAATTCTCGGAGAAACTCTTTGAAAGTTTTCAGAACTCTGAATAAGACTTCCCAAGCAGCACCAGCAATATACTATGAACGTTCTTCGAATATTCGATATATGTTCTATGCACATTCAAATGAGACCGTCTCATAGGTACTATGCATATTCATCGAACGTATGTAATCGAATATACAACGATACGTTAATTGAACGTCGATTGGATGAATATCGTACATTTCGAATGTACTATGTACGTTCTAAGTATATTTGAAATAGTCTTATTCGAACATTCTATGAACGTTCATTATATGTTCTTCGTATCCCATCCGTACATTCTACGAACGTTTCTATTTCGTATATACTTTGAAATTCTGTTGCTGCTTGGGTTTCTGAAAGCCTTAATATCCCTAACCAGGGCATATTCTAAGAAAATTTAAGAACTAACCGAAACGCTGGACACTCGATTTCTAAAAAAAAAAGGAGAACATTTGTGTGACAAGTACTTCCTTAATTTTACTTTTGGCATGAAGTCTTATTTTTTTAGAATCAATATCGCTTCTGAACTCACTATAATACCCCTTGATATGAGGCGAAAGGCTCATTCTGTAACAGCCTTTGTTGAAAAAATCCTTAAAATCTGACGAAATCAAATTTGATAAGATTTGGTCAGAACATTGTGCAAGATTCAATCAGATTTGGCGAAAATCAATCGGTTCGTTCAACCACCCGTATGGAAATATTTCGCTGAAAAATGTCTGCAAAACTATGAAAAATCTCTGAAAAAAAATGAAAAAACTCTGACAAACTCTGAGAATCTCTGAAATTTTGATGAGTAATCTAATATTTTTGGGACATTCTTTACAGACTTTTTTCAGACTTTTTTCAGAGTTTCTCAGAGTTTTTTCATACTTTTTCAGAGAAATAGTAACGAAATTGCACTCTGAAAAAACTCTGACAAAACTCTAATAAATTGTTGACATTCTTCTGATTATTGAAAAATCCTGAAATTCAATAAATATATTCATATGCCGTATTCAAATATTATGCGTGAAAAAGTGTTTGAAAGTTTTTTAATTTTTTTCTAAACGTCAGAAAAATGTTAGCAATCCATCAGAGTTTTGTCAGAGTTTTTTTAGAGTGCGATTTCGTTACTATTTCTCTGAAAAAGAATGAAAAACTCTGAGAAACTCTGAAAAAAGTCTGAAAAAAGTCTGTAAAGAATGTCCCAAAAATATTAGATTTCTCATCAAAATTTCAGAGATTCTCAGAGTTTGTCAGAGTTTCTCAGAATTTTTTCATTTTTTTTCAGAGATTTTTCATAGTTTTACAGACATTTTTCAGCGAAATATTTCCATACGGGTAGGAAGGGCAATATGGGATACTCGATTAAAAAAAGAAGAATCTCACTCAAAATTTACCATTTTTTAAGAACTAACCGGATTACGTTTTAGAACTGATCGTTCTCTTTCAGAACTAATCTTTTGGTAAGAACTGACCCTTATAATATGCCCTGTTCCTAACTATGTCAAGAAAAGCGTTAATAAGTCTTGGTAACTCTGTAAAATTTTTGAAAATTCTTATTTTCCCTAAAATTTCGGACTTTTTGAAAGAGTTATTGCCCAAGGAGCAGAAGAATTTCAAAGTATAACATATACGAAATAGAAACGTTCGTAGAATGTACGAGTGAGATACGGAGAACATATAATGAACGTTCGAATGAGACTGTTTTAAATATACATAGTACATTCGAAATGTACGATATTCATTCAATCGACGTTCGATTAACGTATCGTCTTATATTCGATTACATATGCATAGCATCTATGAAACGGTCCCATTGGAATGTGCATAGAACATATTTCGAATATTCAAAGAACGTCCATAGTATATTCTGGCGCTGCTTGGAACAGAATATTCCGACCCAACCGCAGTTGGAGGCTCAGAATCTTACAGCACATTGTTCAAACGATGTTTTCAATTTCAAGGAATTAATTCTGAAAGATGAACAACGATGATTCATTAAATTTTGTGAGTTTGAATTCTTCACTGTAAAAAACATTTCTTGTAAATTACCTACATGAAATTGAAAAATCACACTTTTTTTTGTCAAAGTACTACGCTCAGCATGGGAGAAATAAATTTTTATTGTGAAAATTTTACGCTGAACATAGGAGAAATCAATTTTTTTCATAAAAGTCCTGCACTCAGCGTTGTAATATCACACAATTTTGTAAATTGTTCACATTCAGTGTAGGTAATAAAGTTCCCTACATCAAGCGTGAACAATTTACAAAATTGTGTGATATTACAACGCTGAGTGCAGGACTTTTATGAAAAAAATTGATTTCTCCTATGTTCAGCGTAAAATTTTTACAATAAAAATTTATTTCTCCCATGCTGAGCGTAGTACTTTGACAAAAAAAAGTGTGATTTTTCAATTTCATGTAGGTAATTTACAAGAAATGTTTTTTACAGTGTTGAACAATTGTTCCGTTTTTATAAACGGTTCAAACTTCTACGACATACCGAAACTTTGTTGTTGCTCTCTCTCTTTCCTTTCACGTTCGCTCTATTCTTGTATCTAAGGTGAAAACTCCTCCAGCGATGATAATGTTTACATTCGTGTGAAGTGAAAATGCGACGTCGTGATGTGCTCGAAAATTCACAATAACAGATACTTTGAATTGGAAGAAAATCTACTTAGGACTGAAGTAATCTTTACATCGCAAATGAAGTGCCATAATCACGAAGAAAACAATTTCAGCCTATGGAGATTAGTACTTCTTAGATTTGTTGCAAGTACTATTTCGGAAGTGTACACTACTAAATTGAGTGAGTATAATTTTGGAATGATTTTCACGACAGGTTATAGTAAATTTTATTTCTAGAACATGTGAGTTATAACAAACATTATGTCAAATTTACTTCAAAAGTTTTACTACACTGAGAGAAAAATTTTCCGGGAACAATAAAACATTCAGTTGAATAGTCGCCACGAAATACTTAATTGATTTGAATACACTTTCATTGACTCAATTAAATAACTGTTTCAATTGATGAAATATTTCATAGCGTATTAAATATTTGTTTGATTGAATGAATATTCAATCGAGTCAATGAAAGTTTATTCAAATCAATTAAGTATTTTATGGCGACTATTCAACTAAATATTTCATTGTTCCCGGAAATTTTTTCTCTCAGTGTACTGTTGTGGAGTTGATTTTACAAATAAATTTTCCTCCGTGTGATGATAGTTAAATTCGTAAGGAATGATTTTATAACAAATTCGATTATTATTACTCTGTAAATTCCTTAGAGTGAACAATTTACTCTTGAAGAGTGAAAATACTGCGAGTCCAGGAAGGGCGAGATTCTACCCCTAAAGAGTGACTTTTCACTCCAACAGAGTGAACCCTGGTGGAAATATAGGCTCGTAGTAAGCACACTCAAAGTTGACAAGGAAAGCAGAAAGGTTCCAACCTTCTCTTGCCGAAGCGTATAATAATTGCTTGTCGTAGAGTATTGAAATTATACGTTATCAATACGCTTTATAAACGTTCAATGCCGTTTTGGGAAGAGCACTGTTACGTTCCATGAAAGGTAATGCGAATCATTTCATACAGACTTCGAGTATCGGTTTTAAACTGCCACGAATCGTAGCATTCCATGGCTGAATAGGTAAGACACTGGATTGCAATGATAAAAATCATGGGTTCGAATCTCGTCAAGTGGTTAAAATTTTCTATCTATTTATATTGTACGTGTTCTTCACGGACCGTTGATTTTTATATGCTATCTTTGTTCCAAACTTCGCTTCAAATACTCTTCGAATCCGTTCCATTTACTCTTTGTTTACTTTTCATTAACGTTTCTGTTACGCTCCACCATACTTTTCATCTGCGTTTCATTTCAGTTTCCATCTTCACCAGGAAAGGTTCAACTCGGTTTGAAGAGTGAAATTTCATTTTTCCATAAGAGTGAAAATTCACTTTTATGGGGTCAAAACTCAATCTATAGAAGTGGAATCTCACTCTTGTTGAACTTGCAGTATTTTCACTCTATGAGAGTGAATTTCCACTCCAAGAAATTCAGAGAGTATGAAGTGGAATATTTTGTTCAGAATATTTTTCTGGAACAGAGCATAACTTGAGAATCAATCGAAGTTTGAACAAAACATCGAAATTATTTGTACATATTTATGAAGATATATCTTCACTCACATGCATAAATTGATCATCTGTACGAATAATTTCGAAGTTTTGTTTAAACTTCAATTTATCTTCAAGTTATACTCTATTCCAGAAAAATATAATGTTATTCAAGCATTCCTTACGAATCCAACTATTATTACTTTACGATTCTTTTTAAACTTTCAAAACTCCTATGAAGTCATCTTTCTCGCTTATATTCCTTTTTCTGTAAAACTCTGAATAAGTCTTTTTAACTCTTAATAACTCTTGCGGAAAGTCCGAAATTTCAGGGAAAATAAGAATTTTCAAGAATTTCACAGGGGTACCAAGACTTATTAACGCTTTTCTTGACGTAGTTAGGGTTATTAAGACTTTAAGAAAGTCTTATTCAGAGTTCTGAAGACTTTTACACAGTTTCTCCGAGAATTATCTCCACAAGGTGAGATGTGTGACCAGTTTGAATCAGTATTCTACGAAAATTCATGTGAATAATTTAGTCCAATGACAGAAACGTATCGATTCTGTCGAATCAGGATTTATAACCCTGCTAAAAATTCCCCATAGAATCCGATAGAAAAATTTCTTTATCGTTTTGTATGTGGTTTCTGAAACTGGAATTCCCGTTGTTCCATAGGCCATTCACGAGAGAAGAATTGTACTCCTGTTTATAGGGTTCTATCGTAGTTTCACGATAACAGTTGCTACTAAAAAATTAGTGAAGATTTTTTCCTATTACTTGCTACGTGATTTCTGAATCTGGAATTTCCGTATTCGTGTAGAGCATTCACGATCTACCTGTGAATGACTGTGGACAATTTTTTTTTGGATTCACAGAAAAATTGCTAGTTTCTTTTTACACAAGAACAAGAAAATCAAAGTTTCGGTTCAGAAACCAAGGAAGTTTGATTTTCTCCAAACGTTGTTTGAAAATCCACTAGAGGAAATGTTTGTGTAAAAAGCTGTTGAATGTATTTATGAATCCACAGCTATAGGGACAACTATAAGTACCCTCTCGTGTGTTCCCCCATAAAAAATGATAAAAATCATATTCAAAGTTATTGACATGATGTGTATCGTGAAAACACGATAAATACCGATACATTCCTCAAATTTAATTTTCTGTTGGAAACAAGGTAATTATTTAAAGACAACTATAGGTATCCTTTCGTGCCTTCCCCATACATTACGGTGAAACTCGTATGAGCAAAAAATGGTATCAAATGTATGGGAAACTTCCGATTAAACCGTATAAAACTGATGAAGGTGAACAAATTATAGTGCATAACCGAAAAGAAACGATAAAACCCATAAAAATCCGATAAAGACCCATTCGCGTTGTATTGGTTTATCACTATAGAGTCCCACACACCCTATACAAAACGATAGAAAAGAGGCTAAAATACTGTCGAATTCTATCGTTTTCTATGGGGAATTTTTAGCAGGGAAGTATTATATACAAATTCCCCAGTTGATTCTTCAATTTTAGTGGATGTATCCTTCCTCCACCATACCAAAGTTGATCAGTGGATACAAATTACGCTCGAGTCATATTTCGAGAGACGTTGCATCAGTATTTGCCAGATATCAAGAGGATACCAGCGTTCTTAGTTTCTTGCACTAAAATACACGAAACTGGATTCATAAAAAAATCTGAAATTTTCAGGGATGATTCTTTGAGACCTAATCTCGGTCTTTACAGAGCCCAAATTTCGAAGTTCGAAGAACATTTTTCTTTCCAAAATTTCTTTTCCGAAATTCAAAATTTGGGCTCTGTACAGACCGAGATTAGGCCTCAAAGAATCATCCCTGGAAATTGCAAATTTTTCCATGAATTCAGTTTCGAGTATTTTAGTGCAAGAAAACGTGCTCCGATGGTAACTCTGGTATCCTCTTAAACGTCATCATTAGATAATGCGTATTCGTAGATGTTTGGGATGATATCGAAATGTCAAGACAATATCCTGTGGTTTGATGATAATCAGTATACATCCGCGTTGAAACTTGTATAATATGAAAGGAACGTTATCTACACAATATACGATTTCTGTTGACATAATTTCAGTTGAGGAGATACTAGCGTTGATATCGGGTCTCTCTTTGTATCTGACGATTATGTTTCCTTCCCTACCCAATCACGCGAGTTATCGACGCTGGTATTGACTCAAGATGATACCAGCGTCTTAAAGCGTACCTTACAGGAACCTTCTTCACCGAGGGTATGATTTATTACATGGTTACCTTTTGTCTATTATTTGATCTTTACTTTTGCGATATATAACGTGTACCACAGCTTATCTGTGATGATCACTCGCACTTGGATCAGGTGTACCATTGAGGAGGTGAATGAGGACCGTAGGATCTCTGGACTCCACGAGAGAGATAAGAGTACCTTTGGAAGGAGCGTCCGCTTCTCAATCGGTCAACTGGACAGCGTTTTTGCCTTCTGTGATACTTGTACCGCGTTGTCTCAGAAACCTATTTTTATGGTATTATGCAATGATACCGGCTTCTTTCTAACACGTTACTATCTCTCCCTCCCTGATATTATTCATTCCATTACTTCACCTAACCATTTGTGGTTTGAGATAGAATGACAATCTGTGAGATTGAATTGGAAAAAGCAATGATGTCTAGATATCATCGCCAACGGCCATACCACGTTGAAAGCACTGGTTCTCGTCCGATCACCAAAGTTAAGCAACATTGGGCACGGTCAGTACTTGGATGGGTGACCGCTTGGGAACACCGTGTGCTGTTGGCATACAACTTTTTTTTGCAAATTTTTTCCATACTTTGTCGCGAATATCTCTCATAAATACATGTTCCACGGAATCATTCGGGTTTGTTCTTTTTTCCTTATGGAATTTGGACCTGTGTCATTCGGAGAAGACAGTTCTATATTTTAACTCGTCCATATATATCGAATTTTCTAAGTTGTGTGAAAATATTTACAGTTCAGATAATCTCGTATTTCCGAAGTGGTGTTTTTAATATCGGATAGTTTTCAACTCAAATAAGGAACTCCGATGTTTAACCAATACTTCCTTGAACCGTAAACAAGATGTGATGTTTATAACTTTTTTCCTCAGTGCATCATTCACAGGGAAATTCAACATTATTTTTATTCGCCTGAGTGGAAAAATTTTCAAAATTATATAGAATTTATATACAATTTTATATAACTCATACATAAATTATATACAAATTTTATATAACTTATACATCAATTATACGTAATTTCGAAAAATTGTCCATTTTTGGAGTTCTCTTATAAATTTCATGTAGAATTTACAATAGTAACGAACTTTGTCTATGCTGGATTTGGTGTAATTCTTTTCATTAAGTATAAATTCGATAATAATCTGAATTAATATTTCTTTTATCATGCAACGTCAAACTAATCTCCAATTATACTTTGGAGATCACATAATAGCGACTCCAGGTTCATTATTTCGACTGTACTCGTGAAACACATGCAGCGTAACATCATACATCTATCATGATTAGAAAACAATAATTTATTGTTGAATGAGAACCATGAAGTTACACTTTCTTCACCATCCCACTCTGCCTAAACATTCGTTGATTGTGATAAAATGACAATCTGTGGGATTGAGTCGAAAAAAACAATGATGTGTAGATATCTTCGCCAACGGCCATACCACGTTGAAAGCACTGGTTCTCGTCCGATCACCAAAGTTAAGCAACATTGGGCACGGTCAGTACTTGGATGGGTGACCGCTTGGGAACACCGTGTGCTGTTGGCATACAACTTTTTTTTGCAAATTTTCTCCATACTTCGTCGTGAACATCTCTCATAAATACATATTTCACGGAATCATTCGTGTTTGTTCTTTTTTCCGTATGAAATTTGGACCTTTGTCATTCGGAGAAGACAATTCTATATTTTAACTCGTCAATATATATCGAATTTTCTAAGTTGTGTGAAAATATTTACAGTTCAGATAATCTCGTATTTCCGAAGTGGTTTTTTTAATATCGGATAGTTTTCAACTCAAATGAGGAACTCCGATGTTTAACCAATACTTCCTTGAACCGTAAACAAGAAGTGATGTTTATAACTTTTTTCCTCAGTGCATCATTCACAGGAAAATTTAACATTATTTTTATTCGCTTGAGTGGAAAAATTTTCAAAATTATATATAATTTATATACAATTTGTATATAACTCATACATAAATTATATACAAATTTTATATAACTTATACATCAATTATACGTAATTTCGAAAAATTGTCCATTTTTGGAGTTCTCTTATAAATTTCATGTAGAATTTACAATAGTAACGAATTTTGTCTATGCTGGATTTGGTGTAATTCTTTTCATTATGTATAAATTCGATAATAATCGGAATCAATATTTCTTTTATCATGCAATGTCAAACTAATCTCGAATTATACTTTGGGAGAGGTTGCATGCATGTTCGTGAGAAATAATATCGACAAGCTGAGGAGAACGTTACATGAAGGGGCTTTACCTACTGTCAATATGGGAGTTTATCTCTCGAGCACAATTCCAGGGACCAGAAATACCTTCTTTATCTTCAACTACTCGTTCAGAATGTAGAGACGAATACCATAGGAAAAGTTTTCTTCGTTCTCGCAAAATTTCCTCATTCTTTCAATATTTTCCTCTCCCATTCTTTCTACATTTTTCCTGGGAAACATGTAAAAAAATATTGGAATTAAGCAAGCTTGAAGAAACAAACGAGGAAAATGTTGGAGATCACATAATAGCCACTTCAGGTTCATCAGTTCGACTGTACTCGTGAAACACATGTAGCGTAATATCATACATCTATCTTTATTAGAAAGTAATAATTAATTGTTGAATGAGAACCATGGAGTTACACTTTCTTCACCATTCTACTCTGCCCAAACATTCGTTGATTGTGGTAAAATGACAATCTGAGGGATTGAGTCGAAAAAAGCAACGATGTCTAGATATCATCGCCAACGGCCATACCACGTTGAAAGCACTGGAGGTTAACTTGGACAAGAATTCCTGTAGCTTCATCGAAAAAACTCTATTTCGGTGATTGTAACCAAGAAACAAGATAGTTAATTTGCTTGTAGCGTAAGATGCATAAGTAAAGTCAAATCGATGTCGAAGGCGATATCAAAGAAGGGTGTCATTAAACAACAAGTACAACTAGTACCTTCTGTTGAAGAAAAAATGTCGAAGGGAAATAATAACAACTAGAAAGACATTAAAAGCAAATCATCTGCTATCAAAACTGTTAAAACAAATCCTTCCGATAATAATAATAATAAACATTTGAATAGTAAATTGAGAGAAGTAAAAGGTGAAAAAAGTGAATTGTCAGAACTTGAAAAAGAAAAGACTCCTGATTATGTTAGTTTTAAACCAACTTACGAAGAGTTACTTCAAGAATTTCTAACCAAAAACATGATGGTAGAGACTATGAAAGCTGAACTATCAGCTACAAAGGCTGAAATAGAAAATCTGAGGCTCGTGATAGAAGAGTTGAACATGACCAGAATCCAAAAACCGAAAGATGACCATGAGGAAAGAAATTTACACCCCACGCCGGTAAAGCAGACCACGGTAACAAAATTACCTAATCATGTGAATTTTCAACGAGGTGCAATTCCAAAAAGGAGAGATGGCAATAACGTCGACCAAGTCAATAACAACGTAAACGAAGAGGACCACCGTCGTGAACTCTATGGGAATTTCGACTCACAGGGGAGTCAGATGTTGGCGAACGGGGCTGAAAAAGGACAAGCACAACATAACTCCGAGAACGCGGATAAGTTTAGAGAATCTAAGCGAAACAAATTAAATAAGCCACCTCCATTTAAGGTATATTCTAATTCTTCAAACACTAGTATCAAGCTATTAAATGAGCTTAACTTGAAAAATTTTTATGTTAAAAACTTAAACAAATATAGGCATCTTATATATTTCGAAAGTATCGAAGATTTTCAAATGGCTAAACAAAAATTTTGTGAAGAAAAAGTAGATTTTTTCACATATACTCCTAACATAGTTAAACCTCAGACATTTATCTTGAAAGGGTTGTCAGGGGGGGAAACAGAGGAGGAAATCCTTGAAGGTATAAATGGTCATAATTTGAGAGACATTAATGTAGTTAAAGTCGATAGATTCTCTACTAGATACGCAAAAAATAACAACTTAATACTGCCTTATTATATAGTACAAATATCTCCTACGAGTATAGGAAGAAATCTTTTTAATATTAAACGTTTATGTCATCAAATAGTGGTTTGGGAGAAATTGCATAAAAAAGATACAATACAATGCAAAAAATGTCAACGCTTAGGACACACTGCGTCAAATTGTTTCATGTCCTATAGATGCGTGAAATGTGCCGAGTCTCACGAACCAGGGAAATGTACCAAAAATGTAGAAAGGGCCGAAGGGCAAAATGATAGATCGAGTGTTTATTGTGTAAATTGTAAACAATATGGTCACCCGGCTTCATATAGAGCTTGCCCAGCACTTTTAAAAATGAGAGATCAAATTGGTATCAAAGAAACTCAAAGAAAAGAAAAGGGCGAAAAATTATTAGCAAAAATAAACAAATATGTTAACCCCTCGCTTTCGTATAGCCAAGTAACAGCAGATCCTCTAGTACAGCGAGAGGGAACGCATTATTCTCAAATCACAGATAACGCCTCCGATAATAGAAATATCATTAAGTCTCAAAAACAGACAGGGGTTCAAGATACCAACCAAAACTTTATCAGGGAATTGAAAGAAGATGTTCTGAATCTCATCAGAGAGAAATTTGAAGAGTTTGAAATTGCAATAAATAAAAATATTAGAAGAATCGACATAATTCTTAAAGACCTGAATTTGAACGAAAATGGCGAGCATTAAGAACAGTATTGGTAACGTTATCCCATTAAATAGTTTGAATATAATATCAATTAATGTAAATTCTTTGGTTAGTAATTTGAAGCGAAATATCCTACTCCAGTTTGTTAACGAACATAAACCGGATTTAGTATTGATTAACGAAACAAAACTGAATGCGAAACATAGGGTTTGCTACAAAGATTATGATCTGATAAGAACAGACCGATCTAGCAATAAAGGAGGAGGTGGGACTGCCATCATGGCAAGAAGAGATTTGGCGTTTTGTAAGATCCATCCCCAAGCTTTATCGAATACCATAAATCTAGAAGGTACAGTCATATCGATAGATTTGAAAGGTGGGTATAAACTATTCATTATAGCAGTATATGCGCCGAGAAGTACAAGGAAAGACTTTAAAAGTGAATTCACTAACTTAATAAAAGAATTAGAGATAGAAAACAAAAAATATTATCATATATTAGCAGGAGATTTAAATGCTCACCATCCTAATTGGCTGAGCAAAACAGCAGACGGAAGGGGTAACTTTTTATGCCAATGGGCTAGCGAAAATGCTGTAAAATTGAGGCCAAATATTTATGGACCACAACTACCAACTTATCCGAAGGATAACTCATATATAGATTCATGCATTGCTGACTGCAGGCTACAAATTACAAACTTAACATATGAGAATAGGTTAGAAACAATCAACTATGACAGTGATCATAACGCTATCAAAATGGTAATCAAATTGAAAGATAATGATTGCTTCTATGTGAATACAAATCCTATTACCCAGAAACTAAATTTTAAGAATACAAATTGGGACATGTTTACTGAAACGTTGAAAAATCATCTGCAGAAAATAGATATTCCAATTGATTGCAACTTAACAAACACAAATATTGATGAGTATATAGATAAATTAGATTCCGAAATACTCAACGCACTTAATCTGTCTACACCTAAAATTAAATTCTTTAACTCAATGGAAAAGTATAAGAATAGGAAAATATCTCAACTCCAAAACTTTGAGAGTAAACTCATTACACGATTGAACAGATGTCTGAGAAAACGTGCTCCAGACAATAATGATCATGTAATTATAATAAAAAAATTACTACGGGATGTAAAAAAGCGGTTGGAGTTAGAGTATTCTCGTAACGTTACCTCTTTTTGGGAGAAACGTATCTCCAATATTACAGTAAAAGATAACGCCAATATGATGCCACAAGTTAAACAAATATTTGACCCCAAATATACTAACGAGATAGATGAAATACACATCCCTAAAACTGATTTGAATATATTAAATAGAACCCATTTCGATATAGGCTCAAGCACTGTTTTAGACGATAAGTATATATTTAAGAATCCTAAAGATAAGCTTGATTTGTTGGGAGCGCACTTTGCAGAAGTTGGTAACTCCGTATAAAATAACAAGAATGATCGTTTCACTGAAATTATAGAAAAAAAATAAGTAGTTTTTTCAAAGATTTATATTCAGATAAGAAATATAATGGGTCGGTAGTACAGTTCACGCCAGAAAATCCGGCCGACCAATTTCAAAGATCTAATCCGGAATACTTCACAAATAAAACAGAAATTAGATCAATATTAAAGAAATTGAGGAACAAAACATCATATGGGACAGACAAAATCCCAAACGTCGCTCTAAAGCATTTACCCATTATAGGAATATACTTATACTGTATTTTATTCAACAACGCGCTCAACAATAGTTACTTCCCGGAAAAATGGAAACTGGCAAAAGTAGTTCCCATAAAAAAGAAAAATAAAGATCCCACCTCAACTAATAGTTACAGACCAATTAGTCTATTATCTAACATTGGTAAAATATATGAAATTGTAATTATTAATCGCATCAACCGACATTGTGACGAAAATAACCTGATCCCGGAAAATCAATATGGACTTAGGCACAAGCATTCCACTATTCATGCGATCAACAAGTTCACTTCAGACATTTGTTGGGCTTTGAATCAAAAGCACTGTGCAGCTGCCATATTAGTGGACCTTGAAAAGGCGTTTGACACAGTATGGTTAAAAGGATTGTTATTTAAGTTAATAAAGAAAAACTTCTCTCACTATTTGGTGCTTTTGATAAAAAGCATGACAGAAAACAAGCAATTCTTCGTAGTCGATAATAAGAATAACCAAAGTTCTATTTTTGAACTGGCCAATGGGCTACAACAAGGAACAGTAAACTCACCGATATTATTTAGTATCTTTACAGCAGAACTCATGAAACTGTTCAACCTAGATTCCTCAGATATTATTAAAGCCCTCGCGTTTGCAGACGATTTACTTTTATATGCATCTCATCTACACTGCACTATAGTACAAAAAGAATTACAAGCATTATTTTCTAAGATTAAAACTTACTATGAAAATTGGAGATTGAAAATAAATGCTCAAAAATGCGAAACGATCCTATTTAGACTACCTGTAAAAAAGTGCAATTATAATATCGTGAAAAACTGGAAAGAATTCAGTATTAAAGATCCAAACGGTGAAACTGAATTACCACATAGAAATGTAGTTAGGTACTTGGGAGTTTATATTGATAACAGATTATCCTATTATTATCATATTAATACACAATTAGAGAAAGCCAACGCTATATTTAAAAAATATAGCAAACTGTTCTATTCAAAACTGCTGGACAGCAGGGTGAAAGTAATTTGTTATATGTTACTTATTAGACCTATAATCACGTACGCATGTCCGATATGGTACAATATTAATGCAGCAACTATGGAAAAATTGAGGATATTTGAAAGGAAATGCTTGAGAGCCTGTATGAATACGTTCCGAACGAAAAATTCAAATTTCACTAAAACAATAAGCAATTTCAGTCTATACAAATTCGCGAAAATTCCTCGAATAGATTGCTTTATAATAAGATTAATAAGAAAACATATTTATAACGCGAGTAAAACAAAAACTAATAGTCTAATATTTGGAATGTATTACCCAAATCAAGCATATTATCAATCAATACTTAATTCCAATTACATACCGCCGGAAGCATTTCCTTTCCTAGACGAGCATAAATTTATACAAAATGACGATAACGTTCCTATAATATATCATGTTAGTAGACAAGCATATAAAAAAGCCATCGACTATGATCCGAATCTGAATAATGATCCAGGGCAAGAAAGACTGATCTATAATACCACGCTATCACCAAGTGATACAAAAGCACATTATAGAAAAAACAAAAAACAGTATTGGTGGTTTGATGAGTAGTTTCAATTGAATTACGGTAAACAGCATAATACAAAGGAGTTCAATCGAAAATAAGCAGTGATAAGCATAATAAGCTCTGAACAAATATTATATTATAAGAGTTTACGTGAGACATAGTAATCGAAACTAATTACATAACAAGTTACTGTACAATAATGTGATATAAAATTAGATTCTCCATTAAGTAAAGGGATGCAATGTGATAAATACTGTGATTCACGTTGATTTACCTAGGTTATATGAAAATCATTTATGTATGTATATATATAGTATTTTCACAAACTAGTACTAAGCATTCTGTTTCAATGAATAATTTAAGAATGACCGAATTAGTCATATAATTTCTTATACGATCATTTATTCATATGATGCTATACAGTAAAATAACCCAATTATGTATATAGTCCCCTTACCCATTTTTTTTTTCTTTCTCTTTCGTAGTATGTAGTGATTTAGTCTCAATGATATTGATAATCGGTTTTTTGAGAAAGAGGCATTTTTTCCGATTTATGGAGATAGCAATAAATTAAACAAAAATACATGTTTTCAAAAAGTAGATAGTAATTAAAAAAATAAATGAATAAATAAATAAAAAACTTGTACATGTGCAAGATGTAAAGGACGGTGAGATGCTCTGAATAGCCATAAGTCCGATTAGATTATCATAGTATGAAAACTGGTTTTTATTTATATTTGTTGGCCAGTTTCGTAAACTTTATAAAATTTGGCTTCTGAAAATAAATATATTCCAAAACAAACAAAAAACACGTTGAAAGCACTGGTTCTCGTCCGATCACCAAAGTTAAGCAACATTGGGCACGGTCAGTACTTGGATGGGTGACCGCTTGGGAACACCGTGTGCTGTTGGCATACAACTTTTTTTTGCAAATTTTTTCCCTACTTTGTCGCGAACATCTCTCATAAATACATATTTCATGGAATCAATCGTGTTTTTTCTTTTTTCCGTATGGAATTTGGACCTCTGTCATTCGGAGAAGACAGTTCTATATTTTGACTCGTCGATACATATCGAATTTTCTAAATTGAAGGCCTGGATTTAATAACTCGCTGAGCGCTCGAAAACATGAAAAAGTATTGTCCAAGCTATAATTTTTAGCGTGAAAAAAAAAGTTGGAATTTCGAAAAACAAAAAATACTGGGTGATAGGTCTTGAAAAATCAACCCAAGTCTCTATTTGTCATTCTTTTCTAGGATCGATAGTTTTGATGAAAAAAAAATAAAATTGCACATTTTTTTCTACCTTAAATCATTATTTTCCAACATTAAATTCGTTCGATCTCATTCATTTTTCGAAGAATCAAAATAAAACTTACAGATTCTGATTCGTGAAATTCCAAGGAAGACGACAGTGTTTGAAAAAATTGTAAAAGTTAATAACAAATGATTGATTTTTTAATCCGAAGTGAAACTCATGTTTTCCACGCTTTGCATTGAAAAAGTGGTGGGGGAAGTATGAGCTACAAAAAACTTCCAGCGACAAAGTTGTTCGCTAGTGTATGGACTAACTTTGTGGAAAATTTCAAGTCGATTGGGTTATTACTTTGGAAAATACAGCGATTTATTCACAAGCGCGTAACCCTTATTAGTGATGATTCTCACGTAGTTGCAGGTTGAATATGAGAGGCTACACGAAACATCATGTCCACCCGACTTTTCACCGTAAGTTTATATTTCTTGAGTTGGAGAATCCAAATATCGAACTACTTCTGCAAAATTCATGTCCCATTCTCAGTTATAAACAATTTGATTGTTCAAGACGTGTTTATACCAAAAAGTTCGGTATTTGAGGAGGATAATCGTTCGGGTACAAAAAGTTCTGCATTTCTCGGGGAGAGATTATCTATTCAACTCTTTTCTCAATATTTATTTGGATCATTCATTTGAATAATTCATCAAGAATTGAGTGAGTAATTTTCGCATTTTCATTACAAAACATTCTACAAAGTTTGGAATTTTTATTATCTTACATAATTACATAAATTGAAGTATAACATAGATTTCTTTTACATGCAATTTCTTATTCTTTTTCGAAAAAATGTTTTTGTATTTTGTTTTTCCTGGAATTCTTTTTTCGCAGTCCACTCTTTTATAAAGTCCTTTTAGATGTTTTTCTGCCTGTCGGTTTTATCATCATTTTATCAAAGCTTTATCGAAAAAATTATTGAAAAAATTATTCCCTTCCGAACTCAAGTAGGGCATCAATGCTTTAACGTCGTTTATTTTCTCTTTTGTTAATCCAATCCTGTCGGCTGATTCAGTAGTGAGTAATTCATCGAATTCAATGTGCGATACTAACTTATGTTCCGTCGGTGCCCCATTGTAAGTATTAAAAATTTGTACGTGATTATTTGGATAGTAAATGATTTTCACAGGTTTACTTATTTGTAATTTTTTCGGCACATCTACTTCCTTCGGAAGGAGAGTTTCAGAATTTTTCACGATGCAGTCGGTTTCTCTAATCACTGTGAATGGCGGATTTCTCGCACTCTCTATCAACCGAATGTAGTCATCTTGCGTTCCTATTGTTTCCATTTTTTTCTTCTTCTGACCATACGAACCAAAGTTGCGATCACAAGAGCAATAAGAACGACCACGAACCGGATATACATGATGGATTTTAACTTGTAATTTTTTCGATAACATTGACAGAAAAGTGAATATTAAATAATTTTTATTTCGCCCCCCGCATCCATCCGAAAACAAGTATATTTTGTCATAATAATCAATCTTCAGTTCTTTTTGTATGGTATCCCAAAGAAAATGACACACAGTGTTTGCTCCTTTTTTCAAGTTGCCTTCCATGAAAAAATACATATAGCTTCTCTTATGATTACTAAGAACATGTACATTAAAAATATTCAGCCAAATAAGTCGACGGTAAAATTGTTCAGAGACAGGAATTTTTGGCAAAGGCAAGTTTTGGCCGAAATAAAATTCTAGACATAGAACATTTGGTTCAGCTAACATAGCTTCCTTCAGAATTTTATGTTCCTCTACACTTTTCTTATGGTTTTCTAATTCAATATTAACTTTATCGCTATTCCTGTGCTCAAAACAAAAATTACAGACGTCAGTGCGAGGTTTGGAGAAAGTAAAATCAACTTGATGATTGAAATATTTATAATAAGGTGATTCTTTAATTGGAGGACTTGAATCACCTGTTTTGTTCTTATAATATTCAATGAATAATTTGTATAAGGTAGATATATTCAAGTCCGAATGATCAAAATACTTCAAAGAAGAACTTTCACGACCATAGTGTGAATCAGAATGTGGAATACATAAACAATGTTCATAGATCATGTTTTTCAAATCATTGGATAAAAGAATACGGTGATTAATTTTGCCGTGATTATCTTGCAAAGTCTTACCCTCAAGAATTTTCTTTTGCCGCCTGAAAATCTACCTCTCTGAATATTCAATAAAAGACATAGAAAATTTTGACAAACAGGTACGTTTCCGTACATAGAAACGAAATAATAAGACCATGAATTAACTGTTTTTTAAGCGTTTTCGTTCGGACTTGGAGATGTTTTTTTCATTGTTTGTTGCAGTAAAATATTTTGTGAATTGTAATCTCCAGAAGACCAAAACGAGGTGTAGAATTCGTGTTGATGTGATCCGCTGATGTTGCGAAAACATTCTTTCTTACAGCAGAACATCACGGGCTGAAATACCTTTGCTGGGACCACGTTTTTTGAGCTTGATATATATTCTTTTCCCTGTTGAATAATTAATACATATACTTGATAAAAATGAAATTCATGATACGACCGATTACTCTATTTGAAAAGTCCAATATGTTCCAATAGAAACTTATAGACTCTGTGACAACACGACACGGGTTTCTGAAAGAAATTTTGTTTTCCACCGGCACTTATCCCATTCCTCTGATTGCACAAATAAATATCAATAGAATGTTGTCTCTCACACAAAACTTAATGAAAATCCAATAGTGGTTGTGACGAAACGATACGACAAATCTGCAGTAAACTATTGGAATCCATAAAATGACAGCTATTAGTTTCTATTAGAGCTCATGCATACAGCATTATACCATAAATCAATAATTTTCAGAAATAGCATACTTCATTTCTTAAAACTTTTCTTTTATTATTCTTCCAACTACTTTCATCTCTCGTCCTTTTTCTGCCAGTTCGCGCATGATTTTCTCCTGACATTTTTCACCAACGATAATATAATGGATAACAATAAAGTATTACGACAGATTCAAATATTGTATCGATAACGGATTATATTTCTTCAATGATGCACGTTGTACATAACAAACTGCACAATAAAACACATCTATAACGTCACTAAGCAGTTGAATCTTCAGAATCATAAACAAAGAACCGGAACATCGGACACGTGTGTTTTGAAACAAATGAATCCGATCAGCCTTCTCCTACTCCCTCACCCGGGTCGAAAAATTGAAACGATTTTCATCCTCGTAGTTTTGTAATGTTTTTTTAGCACAGAAATAGCGACAAAGTAAAGGTTTTGTAATAAAAATTGAAAAATTACACACTCGATTCTTGATGAATTATTCGAATGAATGATCCAAATAAATATTGAGAAAAGAGTTGAATAGATAATCTCTCCCCGAGAAATGCAGAACTTTTTGTACCCGAACGATTATCCTCCTCAAATACCGAACTTTTTGGTATAAACACGTCTTGAACAATCAAATTGTTTATAACTGAGAATGGGACATGAATTTTGCAGAAGTAGTTCGATATTTGGATTCTCCAACTCAAGAAATATAAACTTACGGTGAAAAGTCGGGTGGACATGATGTTTCGTGTAGCCTCTCATATTCAACCTGCAACTACGTGAGAATCATCACTAATGAGGGTTACGCGCTTGTAAATAAATCGCTGTATTTTCCAAAGTAATAACCCAATCGACTTGAAATTTTCCACAAAGTTAGTCCATACACTAGCGAACAACTTTGTCGCTGGAAGTTTTTTGTAGCTCATACTTCCCCCACCACTTTTTCAATGCAAAGCGTGGAAAACATGAGTTTCACTTCGGATTAAAAAATCAATCATTTGTTATTAACTTTTACAATTTTTACTTCGAAAAATGAATGAGATCGAACGAATTTAATGTTGGAAAATAATGATTTAAGGTAGAAAAAAATGTGCAATTTTATTTTTTTTTCATCAAAACTATCGATCCTAGAAGAGAGTGACAAATAGAGACTTGGGTTGATTTTTCAAGACCTATCACCCAGTATTTTTTAATAAGGACCTCCGATGTGTCACGTCCAGAGATATTCAAAGAATATCTTTATTTCTTTCAATGACAATGGCAAAGGAATTAATGTAGAATATTAACACCTTAAAATATAAGTCCTCCTATTCTGTGTCATGGACAAGGATGGGGAGAAACAGAACAATTGGAGGAGGAAAGTTGAATGAAAACATTGAATTTATGAAGATATAAGTTTTATTACAATGAAGATTTGAATAATTCTTCATGAAACAATTCTCCTACAGCCAACTTCAATAACTTTAAATCAGAATCAGAGATTTTAACATACTTTTGTAATATTCTACTCTTTGTTGTACATCAGTCATATTTCAATTGTATACATATATCAACCTCATCTTCAATATTGGGGTTATCGGCTCTTTCAATTTAAAATTACAAAAAAATGATTTTATTAGATATTTTAGAATCTAAATTATTTCGTAGCAACTTTGTTTCTTTGACTTTGATACGATTCTTCAAAAGCTCTATTTCAGCTCTTAATTCAATCATATTCCATTAATAGAATACATACATTGTCTTGGTTGGTGTTACTTTAAGTAATATAGTCTCTAATCAACAGTTCCGAGATTCCAGCCAACTGGATTTCCCACAACTACCAATTTTTGACGTTCAAACAATTACTCGTGTGATTCCAGCCAACTGAATTTCCCACGAATAATCATGAGTGAATTGAATTTTGAATTACCAATTAATATGTGAGATTCCAGCCAACTGGATTTCCCACACAATTAATCAGTAATAGACTCAATTGACACCTTAGAAATTCTAGCCATCCAGATTTTTCTAAGTAGTCAATTTTCGTCACTATGGGGTTGAATTTAAAAGACAGTGTATTTGAATATGAAATGAAACAAAGTTGCTCTATACACAAATTGAAATATAATTATTACGATTTCTTCACTTAGTCAAATTCTGACTTACAAAAAGAAAAAAAATCCAAAATATGGCACAGTAATCCTTGGGATGTACTTAGAAATTGGAATTATTCCAAACACATTGAAGAGGAACACAAAATATTTCAAACACCTTGAAAAGGGATTTAACTTGAAGACTTTAAAACACTTTGAAATTTGTAGGAAGAACGTTGAGCGCGAGGGGAAAACTGGAGCGGAGATGAATACTGCGAATACTGACTTTTGGGCCCAAAACATGGGTTTTTATACGATCAGTCTCGACCATGGAGAGACTTGTTTTGGTCACTTAGAAGAATGCACTTTGCGCCATAGATAATGAGTTCAAGCACTGCCCTTATGAGGCATCACAAGTACATGGTGTTCACGCGACGATGTCTTATCTATCACGTGAAGTTTAGTTGAAAGTTAGAACTATGACTCAAAATTATCAAAGGAAAGTATCTATAAGAAAGATATTGATTGAATAGTCTTCAAGTTTTCTTGATATTGAATGATGCGGAAAGAGTTTTGAATTCAATTTACAAGAATGGTAATTGAATCATATTCAATTATTAGAAGAGTGTTCAATCAATAATTGAGTAATTAAAATTATACAATTTATATATTAAAACACGAAAATACACATATGGAAAAAGACGATTCTGTCACAGATGTTTACCAAATACTTCCTCGAACCGTAAACGAGATGATATTTATAACTTTTTTCCTCAGTGCATCATTCATAGAAAAATTTAACATTATTTTCACTCCCCTAAGTGGAAAAATTTGCAAACTTATAAATAATATATATACAATTTTATAAGACTTCTACATAAATTATATACAAATTTTATATAACTTATTATACCTCAATTATACATTTTTTGACAAATTTCCCATTCTGGGAGTTCTCTCATAAATTTCATATAGAATTCACAATAGTAACGAATTTCCTCTATGCTGTAATTCTTTTCATTATGTATAAATTCGATAATAATCTGAATTATCATTTCTCTCATCATGCAATGTCAAACTATTCTCGAATTATACTTTGGGGGAGGTTGCATGCATGTTCGTGAGCAATAATATCGACAAGCTGAGGAGAACGTTACATGAAGGGGCTTTACCTACTGTCAATATGGGAGTTTATCTCTTGAGCACAATTCCAGGGACCAGAAATACCCTCTTTATCATCAACTACTTGTTCAGAATGTAGAGAAGAATACCATAGGAAAAGTTTTCTTCGTCCTCGCAAAATTTCCTCATTCTTTCAATATTTTCCTCTCCCATTTTTTCTACATTTTTCCTTGGAAAAATGAAAAAAATATTGGAATTCTGCAAGCTTGCAGAAACAAACAAGGAAAATTTTGGAGATCACATAATAGCCACTTCAGGTTCATTATTTCGACTGTACTCGTGAAACACTTGAAGCGTAACATCATACATCTATCTTTATTAGAAAGCAATAATTTATTGTTGAATGAGAACCATGGAGTTACACTTTCTTCACCATTCTACTCTGCCCAAACATTCGTTGATTGTGGTAAAATGACAATCTGAGGGATTGAGTCGGAAAAAGCAATGATGCCTAGATATCATCGCCAACGGCCATACCACGTTGAAAGCACTGGTTCTCGTCCGATCACCAAAGTTAAGCAACATTGGGCACGGTCAGTACTTGGATGGGTGACCGCTTGGGAACACCGTGTGCTGTTGGCATACAACTTTTTTTTGCAAATTTTTTCCCTACTTTGTCGCGAACATCTCTCATAAATACATATTTCACGGAATCAATCGTGTTTTTTCTTTTTTCCGTATGGAATTTGGACCTCTGTCATTCGGAGAAGACAGTTCTATATTTTAACTCGTCGATATATATCGAATTTTCTAAATTGTGTGAGAATATTTACAGTTCAGATAGTCTCGTATTTCCGAAGTGGTATTTTTGATATCTGATAGTTGTTAACTCAAATAAGGACCTCCCATATTTAACCAATACTTCCTTGAACCGTAAACGAGATGTGATATTTAGAACTGTTTTCCTCAGTGCATCATTCACAGTTAAATTAAACATTATTTTTACTCACCTGAGTGGGAAAATTTTCAAAATTATATATAATTTATATACAATTTTATAAAACTTCTACATAAATTATATACAAATTCTATATAACTTACACATCAATTATACGTAATTTCGAAAAATTGTCCATTTTTGGAGTTCGCTCATAAATTTCATGTAGAATTCACAATAGTAACGAATTTTGTCTATGCTGGATTTGGTGTAATTCTTTTCATTATGTATAAATCCGATAATGATCTGAATTATCATTTCTCTTATCATGCAATGTCAAACTATTCTCGAATCATACTTTGGGAGAGGTTGCATGCATGTTCGTGAGAAATAATATCGACAAGCTGAGGAGAACGTTACATGAAGGGGCTTTACCTACTGTCAATATGGGAGTTTATCTCTTGAGTACAATTCTAGGGACCAGAAATACCTTCTTTATCTTCAACTACTCGTTCAGAATGTAGAGAAGAATACCATAGGAAAAGTTTTCTTCGTTCTTGCAAAATTTCCTTATTCTTTCGATATTTTCCTGTCCCATTTTTCCTCTATTTTCCCTGGAAACAGGGAATGAATATTGGCATTCTGCAAGCTTGAAGAAACAAACAAGGAAAATTTTGGAGATCACGTAATAGTGACTCCAGGTTCATTATTCCGACTGTACTCGTGAAACACATGTAGCGTAACATCATACATCTATCATGATTAGAAAACAATAATTTATTGTTGAATGAGAACCATGGAGTTACACTTTCTTCACCATTCTACTCTGCCCAAACATTCGTTGATTGTGATAAAATGACAATCTGTGGGATTGAGTCGAAAAAAGCAATGATGTCTAGATATCTTCGCCAACGGCCATACCACGTTGAAAGCACTGGTTCTCGTCCGATCACCAAAGTTAAGCAACATTGGGCACGGTCAGTACTTGGATGGGTGACCGCTTGGGAACACCGTGTGCTGTTGGCATACAACTTTTTTTTGCAAATTTTTTCCATACTTTATCGCGAATATCTCTCATAAATACATGTTTCACGGAATCATTCGGGTTTTTTCTTTTTCCCTTATGGAATTTGGACCTGTGTCATTCGAAGAAGACAGTTCTATATTTTAACTCGTCCATATATATCGAATTTTCTGAGTTGTGTGAAAATATTTACAGTTCAGATAATCTCGTATTTCCGAAGTGGTATTTTTAATATCGGATAGTTTTCAACTCAAATAAGGAACTCCAATGTTTAACCAATACTTCCTT
Organism: Gonatopus flavifemur; assembly: GCA_018340375.1. NCBI lineage: Eukaryota > Metazoa > Arthropoda > Insecta > Hymenoptera > Dryinidae > Gonatopus > Gonatopus flavifemur. The sequence continues at coordinate 24,685,948 of JAFFJZ010000005.1, forward strand.
GAACCGTGAACAAGATGTGATGTTTATAACTTTTTTCCTCAGTGCATCATTCACAAGAAAATTTAACATTATTTTTACTCGCCTGAGTGGAAACATTTTCAAAATTATATATAATTTATATACAATTTGATATAACTCATACATGAATTATATACAAATTTTATATAACTTATACATCAATTATACGTAATTTCGAAAAATTGTCCATTTTTGGAGTTCTCTTACAAATTTCATGTAGAATTTACAATAGTAACGAATTTTGTCTATGCTGGATTTGGTGTAATTCTCTTCATTATGTATAAATTCGATAATAATCTGAATTAATATTTCTTTCATCATGCAGTGTCAAACCAATCTCGAATCATACTTTGGGAGAGGTTGCATGCATGTTCGTGAGAAATAATATCGACAAGCTGAGGAGAACGTTACATGAAGGGGCTTTACCTACTGTCAATATGGGAGTTTATCTCTTGAGTACAATTCTAGGGACCAGAAATACCTTCTTTATCTTCAACTACTCGTTCAGAATGTAGAGAAGAATACCATAGGAAAAGTTTTCTTCGTTCTTGCAAAATTTCCTTATTCTTTCGATATTTTCCTGTCCCATTTTTCCTCTATTTTCCCTGGAAACAGGGAATGAATATTGGCATTCTGCAAGCTTGAAGAAACAAACAAGGAAAATTTTGGAGATCACGTAATAGTGACTCCAGGTTCATTATTCCGACTGTACTCGTGAAACACATGTAGCGTAACATCATACATCTATCATGATTAGAAAACAATAATTTATTGTTGAATGAGAACCATGGAGTTACACTTTCTTCACCATTCTACTCTGCCCAAACATTCGTTGATTGTGATAAAATGACAATCTGTGGGATTGAGTCGAAAAAAGCAATGATGTCTAGATATCTTCGCCAACGGCCATACCACGTTGAAAGCACTGGTTCTCGTCCGATCACCAAAGTTAAGCAACATTGGGCACGGTCAGTACTTGGATGGGTGACCGCTTGGGAACACCGTGTGCTGTTGGCATACAACTTTTTTTTGCAAATTTTTTCCATACTTTATCGCGAATATCTCTCATAAATACATGTTTCACGGAATCATTCGGGTTTTTTCTTTTTCCCTTATGGAATTTGGACCTGTGTCATTCGAAGAAGACAGTTCTATATTTTAACTCGTCCATATATATCGAATTTTCTGAGTTGTGTGAAAATATTTACAGTTCAGATAATCTCGTATTTCCGAAGTGGTATTTTTAATATCGGATAGTTTTCAACTCAAATAAGGAACTCCAATGTTTAACCAATACTTCCTTGAACCGTGAACAAGATGTGATGTTTATAACTTTTTTCCTCAGTGCATCATTCACAAGAAAATTTAACATTATTTTTACTCGCCTGAGTGGAAACATTTTCAAAATTATATATAATTTATATACAATTTGATATAACTCATACATAAATTATATACAAATTTTATATAACTTATACATCAATTATACGTAATTTCGAAAAATTGTCCATTTTTGGAGTTCTCTTACAAATTTCATGTAGAATTTACAATAGTAACGAATTTTGTCTATGCTGGATTTGGTGTAATTCTCTTCATTATGTATAAATTCGATAATAATCTGAATTAATATTTCTTTCATCATGCAGTGTCAAACCAATCTCGAATCATACTTTGGGAGAGGTTGCATGCATGTTCGTGAGAAATAATATCGACAAGCTGAGGAGAACGTTACATGAAGGGGCTTTACCTACTGTCAATATGGGAGTTTATCTCTTGAGTACAATTCTAGGGACCAGAAATACCTTCTTTATCTTCAACTACTCGTTCAGAATGTAGAGAAGAATACCATAGGAAAAGTTTTCTTCGTTCTTGCAAAATTTCCTTATTCTTTCGATATTTTCCTGTCCCATTTTTCCTCTATTTTCCCTGGAAACAGGGAATGAATATTGGCATTCTGCAAGCTTGAAGAAACAAACAAGGAAAATTTTGGAGATCACGTAATAGTGACTCCAGGTTCATTATTCCGACTGTACTCGTGAAACACATGTAGCGTAACATCATACATCTATCATGATTAGAAAACAATAATTTATTGTTGAATGAGAACCATGGAGTTACACTTTCTTCACCATTCTACTCTGCCCAAACATTCGTTGATTGTGATAAAATGACAATCTGTGGGATTGAGTCGAAAAAAGCAATGATGTCTAGATATCTTCGCCAACGGCCATACCACGTTGAAAGCACTGGTTCTCGTCCGATCACCAAAGTTAAGCAACATTGGGCACGGTCAGTACTTGGATGGGTGACCGCTTGGGAACACCGTGTGCTGTTGGCATACAACTTTTTTTTGCAAATTTTCTATTGCATGTCATCAATCCATCGTTCTTTTTCTTATTTCCATGTTCCTGTATACTGCATTAAGTGTCTTTCACTCACGCGATAAAAAATATAACACGGCTCATGTATGGAATTCAAATCGTTTATTGAAACCAATGAGTGATCGAATAACGAAATACTCAGCTGTTGAAGACCTGAAATCTTGCAGTACAACCCTTATGAAAAAATCCGATATCGGAATTTCATCGTTAAATCATCAGTTGTATTAAGACTATCCGAAATCTATCGAGTTGTTTCATTATCGTACAACTCCGGTGGAAATACGATACCCACGATAATTATCCAATGTAAACCCGATATACATATCTGTCGGGAAATCATCGGGTTGCTGGTTCGGTTTTGTATCGGATCATCATCGTAGACATTGTATTTTCATCGGGCTTGTCTGATAATGAATCAACACGATAGATTTCGGATAGTATTAACCCTCAGTTACCCCACGGGGGTCTAAAGGGAACAAGAGGTTTTCGTAAATCCGATCTTCCGTTCATAGGGGTGAAGAGGTACGATTTGAAACAAGAACAAGAATGAAGTTCAAGAGCCATACTACATTCTTGATCATGGAAAAAACTTCATTTAATCGATTGCAAAGCACAACGAAAGGTTAACGAAAACATGCGAAAATACGTGGGGTAACTGAGGGTTAATACAACTGATGATTAAACGATGAAATCTCGATGTCGGGTTATTTCATAAAGGAATTTTCCGAATGATGTTCACAGTTCCAAGGGGTTAATTCGAAAAGGTGAAGAACGATATTCATCAGGTTTTGCGAGCTTGAATTTCCGTTTCGTTTCTTAGAACGATTCAAATCTCCACAACATATTCGCTATGTGACATGGTAAAGAATTCGTGCATCTCTCTTCCAACATCTACAATTTCATACATATGTTGGGAGGAGCAAAGCAATACGCAGTTCACTATTTGATATAGCAATGAATGATTTCAATATGTTTTTAGTGAAATGAGCTATGTAATTTACTGATCATGTGATGTAAAGTATCATGAAGTGTAATTCCACGTAGTATCTTTGTGAACTACTACGAGGATTAGCAATTTCTGCAATTTTTGTCACTGAATGTGCATTTTATGTACCAACAAATCCAAATGCCACGTGATATAATTTACTATTTCACATATCAGGGGCGGCTGTGCTATATCCCAAGTAACACAAGAACTTCTCAAAGATGCTATGATGATACAGTGAACGTGAAAAGAATGTGCAAATGAGACTATTTTGGATAAATTCGTCAAGATATTCTATGGAGGTGCATAGCATATAATTATTCGAAACAGTCTCATTTGGAGGTTCTAAGCGTGTTCGTAAGATTTTCCAAAGACGTTCTTAGCATCTTTAACCTCTTGTGTTGCTTGGGATATTTCAGCGAACTTTCCCTAATAGAAATGGCTCTAGCCACCCCATAGCTGATGTTCAGGCCCTTTCTAGTGACTAGTTTCACTGCTAGTGCACCTTGCAAGGTGATAGACGAAGGCTGTAATCATTTTTACTAGGGTTACTATTTTTTGAAGATTTCTTTTCCCCGTGAAAGAGAATGAAAGTCGAGACCGTTTTTGTTGCAACAAAATCATCATGATGTTTTGTTACATTCTGAAGCCCATCGATAATAAATATACCGCATGTGCTGTATCAAATCTGCTGTGTCCGGTTTGTGATTTTTATATTCGGATTGGTAATTAACTATTTTGAAAATTATCGAATACCAAGCTTCCATCGAATGAGAATAATTTTGTAATTCAGGGCTGCTGTATCGATTACGTGTCATTAAATTCTTTCGTTACAATTTACCACCCTTAAAATTTTGATGTAAACGATATTTCAAGGAGATTCCAAAAACTTACAATTGCAATTGATTTTGATGAATTTTGATATTTCCAACGATGAGAAAGAATACAAGAAGAAGATTTACAAAATTTATCCGGATTTTGCATCGGAAATTGTTTATTAACCCAATTCTTATTCAATATCATCCGATTTCCTATTCCAGGGAGACTTTTTATTCAGATATTTCCAAACCAGTCTGATTTAACATGCGCATTCGATTCATTCCTATTGATTCTTATTCATCGTAAACAAGAAATGTTGGGCGTTCGATTACTTCTTATTACCACCGATTTGTTTATCCGGAATTTACATCGGAATCAAATCGGTTTGTATAGGTTTTAATCAGATTTTTCAAGTAGGGTTGTAAATGAGGGTACGTAAATTCCCTTTCCATACCATACTTTCCCTACTCATTCCATAGGTGGTTCCTCATGAAAGAAACATTCCTTTCAAATGTGTGCGAATTGATGGGTACTTTTTGATGTTTTTTGATTACGAAGGTACACCCTCTTCAATCATTCAATCTATTATCATCAAGGAAATCAATATTGTCCTGTAAATTCATGTAAAGCGTGTTCCTTTCTAGTACCGTGTCCTCTCAATAGAGGCGTTAGTTGCACGTCTACGCGATGCGAATAGGAACGGAGATAGATTTCAATAATTCGTTTCAGGGATTTGTACCGCAACGAGGGGAATATAGTATCCAAATTATACATATCCATAGCTGTATCACTTTCACCCCGCAGAGTGTTGAATAAAGATGATCTAATCGCGAGTTGTTCTTTCAATCGACAAGTGCTTTTGTCAAAATATTCATGCAATCCATTGCCACCGTTTATCATCTTTATTCGATGAATTTTGTCAACTTCGCCGATGATGATTTCATTGTGATTCTCCCATCAACCCTCTTTTACAAGACCACTGCCATCTGTTGGATTTTGGAATCCAAATCCTTAGTTTACACGACAGAGGGCAGTGAAAATAAAAGTAAAGTAGGAAAAAAATCATCACGTCCCACATTATCGTTGGGATCAGAAGATGAAGGAAGGATTCAATGTTCTCTCTTCTTCCCTTTCTGAACTTCACGCTTTCCACTCAGAGAACAAATAAATAAGACGTGCGAACAGGGGTTGTGAGGTATATGGAAGAAGGATATAGCGTGGGTGGGACAAGGAGAGGTAAGGAGAAGATGAAATTGGGAGAATCGACTGTGCTAAGTGAGGAGCGTGGAAAAGGGCGCTCGGGCAGAGATTATGGGGCGAACTGAGCACGAGTAGCAGGAGCAGCGACGGCAGCGGTGGCAATGTTGGTGGTAGTGGTGTAGAGAGAACAGAATTTGGCTGAGGGATGGTAGAGAGGAGGGATATATATATATACTTGTTCGTATACAGTATGTATGCGCCAATGTTGGAGAATCGGTGTAATTGGGAAGGGTAGAGAATACCGGCGCGAGTACGAGAGAGTAGGAGAATGACCGAATATGGAAAGAGAATTCGACTATGTCTTCGTCTCTTTTCTTCCCTCTGATATGAGGGTGTCGCGCAAGCCGGTCACGCCGAGGTTGCCATGGCAACGACAAGCGATAAATCAACCCGCAACATCCCCGTGTACCGTCAGATAAAACCGCATACACATATGTGTCGTCGTTGTCCTCGGCGTGTTGGAATATGCTGTATATACGTTCATACCCATGCATATACGTGTATTTTCTACTAGTATAGATTGTAACTTCGTTCCATATCCAAAAAGTTTCTCTTCGACCGATTTATGCCGCCCGCGGCTGCTGGAGTGTGACTCCGTGTTAGCGCCGTTGCTGTTGCTTCTGCCGCAGCGGCAACAACGAATCTCTTATACTTTGCCCCCGAGGAGTAAAGAGATGGAAACAGAGCCAATGTCGATCTGTTATCTCTTTCGCTCGAATCACTTTTCGATCTTTTTTTCTTTCTTCCTTCCTCACTTTCTTTAAAAATTCAATACTACAACTCGAACTGAAATATCTCTTTAGACTCTTTTCTTTTCTTTTTGCTTTTCTTTTGTTCGTTGTTTTGCGAGTGATATTTTGATTGTTCTTCGATGCACCGAATGTTCTTTTAGAAAATCGATAACAATGAGATATTTATGAGCAGCCTTCCTCGTATGGTATCGTTTTTGAAATCATGAATAAAGTATGATCGATCTTCGAGAGATGGCAGCAGTATTATTGAATTGAACAGGAGTTGCGTGTTTTTTCGAGGTATACCAATGGCGGGAATTTAACCAATATTCACTCTTTGATTCGTCTTAAATAAACACCACCTAGAGCGGGAAAAGTTTCAAAATTATATATAACTTATATATAAACTATATTTAATATAAATTTGCAAATTTTTCCGAATTTTAGCGGATACATCTCAGAAGGTTCCAACCATGGATAAACTGTTCTTAGAAAAAAATTACCGTGTTCGAAATGGGATGAGGTTTTTCAAGGGTGGCCACATGGAAAATGTGGAAAATTCCAGATGGACCGTTTCATTTTGGAATTTTTGGCCACGGGGCTCATATTTATTCGGCCGTTTGGTTTTTAAAGTGTCAAGGGATGGTCAACATGTCCCCACACGGAAAAGATACTCCATTAAATATTACCGTGTATGCCCTGTTGAGAATTCCCGAATGAATGGGATGGCGAAATTCGCATGCGGACGCGGATTCTCACCTGCAACCAGTCGGGTTCCCATCAAGTACTCGTGTTGTCCTTCCCGGTCCTGCGCGTGATCCTACAGGGTTCCGTGAGTCCCCGGTCGGGACGCCTCAGGGTCGTCTAGCGGGAACCAAAATCGTCCTGGCCTGTAACTTGAGGGACTCCGAACGAGACCTTGAAGGGTCCTGCGCAGGACCTGGGAGGACAACGCGGGTTGTTGGTGGGAACCCGATTAGTTCCCGGTCTAATTTGAAATTGTGAAATCCATCCGGGAGTTTTGAATAGGATGTACCCTATTGTGGCGCCATGTTACACTGAGAGAAAAAATTTCCGGGAACAATGAAATATTCAGTTGAATAGTCACCACAAAATACTTAATTGATTTGAATAAACTTTCATTGACTTGATTAAATATTCATTGAATCAAACAAATATTTAATATGCTATGAAATATTTCATCAATTGAAACAGTTATTTGATTGAGTCAATGCAAGTTTATTCAAATCTATTGAGTATTTTATGGCGACTATTCAACTAAATGTTTTGTGGTTCCCGGAAATTTTTTCTCTCAGTGTATATTTCCGATATATTTCACAGGATGAGACAAAATTTTACGCTACACAAATGACTGTATTATCTGAAAAATATTTCCAAAATTCGCCATGCACCATAATATGATATGTGATGAAATATCTTTTCTATACAGATTTAAATTTCGAAGCCGGTCCATCCGTTGTGCGAACTATGCTTTTATTATAGCGTTTATTAAGAAAATAATCGAAGTTACTGGAACATTGTTGTTGTGACTGAAACAAAAAGTTCCATTTACTAAAATAAAAATGGTCAAGACTATTTTCACTATTCTCCCAGTAGCAGTAACTAATATTTCCCTCAGTGTATGGTCAAAGTGATGCGTGAACGTTTCCCTTAGCATCGGACAATATTTCTCCATCAAAAATAGGGATTCAAAATGTTGCTGAAATTTGAAGCGTTTATTGAAACGAATCAGTAATCGAATAAAGAAACACTCAGCAGTTAAAGTCCCAAAATCTTGCAGTTTATTGTTTAAACAGTGTTCACAGTTACAAAAAGCAAATTCGAGGAGATAAACACCATCGATGATTCATTAGATTTCATAAGTTTGAATTTTTGTTCCGCTTCTATGAACGATTCAAACTTGAAGAACATGGATGTAAATAAATAAATTGTTCAAATAATTTCGGAAGAGAATGAGTTTTCAACCAACTCCATCTTGTCAATCGAATGTACCCTGCAATCGCGAAAAGAATCGAGTTGAGGAGAATTATGAGATTTCATGAGAAATTATTGAAGAATCATTTTTTATGATACTGTTGCAATTTATCGAGGAATAATGAAATTTGATAAGAAAAAATTATGAAAAATTATAAAAATTTTGTCGCCAGTGCTCTGACGTGAATAATTCCGTAATTCTTCAGGATTTCCTGCAAAATTCGGATTTCTGAAAAATTATGAAAATTTTGTCATGATTTTTCTAGGAATTGGGACCTCATGGAAAATCATGAAATATTATGAGATCATTTTCGCTAGGAAAAGTAAACATTTACCACCTCCAGGAACTTGTCCGGCCAAACTTTGACAAAAATATTTTCCCAACAGAATTCGAATCCCACGTCTTAGGGATGGGCGATGTTTGAAAACATCGATGTTTTATATATAAAAATATCTATTTATTTTATATCGATATTGTATGAAATTCGATAAAAACTAGATATAAAAACATCGACGGTGGCAAACATCTCCTGTCCTTATTACGTTTGTGCTTGTTTGTGGGATGAAGAGTTTCGTATGTGCTACCAAAGGTATAGCCGTCAAAGAGTCGAAAAATTGGCCCACCTAGGCCATGGCCTAGGAACGACACGATATAATTTCCATATAATTATATAAAAATTATATACAAACTATATCGAATTATATATCTGGCCTAGGGGTGGAAAATTTTCAAATCTGCCCCTGAGCCCTTGCCGTCAGCTTCGGTTTCAAATTATATTGACGTTTTGGAGATGGATAAATGATTATAGTAGTCAAATGTTTGAAATCAATTTTCAAAATGGAGATACATAATTTAAACTCTCAACACCATTTCTGCGCGTCAGTGGATATGTAATATTTCAAATTAGTCGTAACAGGAATCATAATTAGTAATATTTTCACCTAAAATATTGACTGTGTTGACTGAACGGACTTGGTTTCATTGTATCATAGATGTTTTGGATTCTTGAGCGACAGTTTCTTGGATGTAATGCAAGCTTGCATCTCCCTGGTGAAAAGGAAGCGTGTCATAAAGAGTAACGAAAGCTTAAGAATGTTTCAGATGACTTTTCTAATACCTTTTTACATGCTTCCTATCCACTCTCCAATTGTGCCTCCGCGTGTGAAGCCCGGTTTCTATGAAAATGGTGTTTCTTCCCATACGCTTCGCACACTTCAAATATACGTTCGAACTACTCTCAACGTCGCACTTGATGCTCGGTATACGCTTAAAACCACGTTCCAGATACTTTCCAACTACGTTTCTGACAGTTCCTAATACACACTTACCTTTCACCAGGGTGGTACATTTCTTAGCTATTCAAATACAGGTTCAATCTTCGCTGGAAAAATCAACATCACGGGAATGTAGTGTGAAAGCTAAACTACACTAAACATTTCCCAGATAACATGTAAGCTTGTCAGACTTGTCATTCGATTGTTTTTGACTTATTATTGAGAACCTTGTCAATGTAAAGTTGCTACAACTCTGCTGCAAGGGTTTTGTAAGCTCGCACCATTGCCGTGCGTCAACTAGAAAGCTTATGTCAACCTTGTCACAAGCTTGCCTGACAACATTGTAGCAAGGTTCAATTGCTATCTGGGTTGGCACAGGAAAAATTCTGGAGTAAAATTTACTACAACTGTTATTAAATCTACTCGAATTCAGTTAAAATGATCATTATTCGTTCCAAATGGTAATAGAAATTCTCCCTGTCCCAGGATTTATGAAATAGTCTATTACGTATCAAGGGAAGAAAGGGCGCCATTACCAACGAGCGTGAGTTGTAATGGCGTACTTACCTCCCGAGATACGTATATTATTTTTCATAACACTAGCGCAGAACGTTCACACAATTTCACAGAAGACAACGCAAGAAATATAAAATTGCGCGGAGACCGTTTATGAGATCAAAGGAATCTTTACTTTCACAGCGGAATATTTAATTATATAAATCATTGATGAATCATCGATGTATCTATTTTCCTGTCCTCCTCAGAATCGATATATAAAAGTTGTTCACTTTTCCTCTCTAGGGAGGGAAAACGTACGTTCCTTTCGCTATGCAGGCATGGGAAGTGACACTTTCTACGCGAGTGTTAGGAAAAACATTTTCATCTATTTATTTGTAATAGCAAATTAGATGAGAAATTTCCACATAAAAATTCGTGGCTTGGAAATATCTCAAGATAATTTGAACATGTCTTATGTAACACCCAAAGATATCTTCATATCTTCAACAGTTCTTACTTTTAAAAGATGTCTCAAAGGCTAGACGTCTTTTAGATGTTTTTTGATAATAAGAACTATTCGAAACACCTGAAAGATAATGTACGGCGGTGAATAAGGAATTTTTAACTTGTCTTGAGATATTTTGAAGACATGAATTGTTATGTGGGTTGTTGTTTTCGTGACAAACGTCAAGAAATAGTTTGGGAATATTTTACCGAAAACATCCCTAACAGGACACTCCGTTGAATCTCCGTAGGCTCCACGTGGATACGATCTATCTCCGTGGAGACCACGGAGATGCGATGGCGTGTCCTGTTAGGGATTCTTTGGGAAATCATGAGAATTGTTTTTGGAAATTTGTGAATCTCAAAATAATCTGGCAGTTTACTTTCTAAATTTGAAATGGTGAAATCTCATTGAACGCAGTGAGAAGTTGACCTCTGTAAAATAGTGCATATACACTGCAAAATCAGTGAATATTCTCACGGAGGAGAATAAAATTCAAAACGAAAATTGGAAAACAGGTTGTTTTCACCCGTCTTGGTACATTTGGCGTTAAAAATTTCAGAAACGATTATCAAATTATCGTTTTTTGTTAAGAATATTTGTGTACTCATCTGAGATACGAACAGTTTTTCTTCCACAGTTTAACGAATTCTAACGACAGATCGAAAAATGATGGGGGCGTAAAAACTATGGTAGAAATGCGTGGGAGGCGAATACAAACCCTATGCTTGGAAAGCTAATTTCATGTAGCACGGACAGAGCACCTACTGACGTCATCTCTGAAGCACCTCCGTGACGTTGCCGGCCTGGCTTGTATTAGCTTGGTCGACCGACTGACGCGCCATCCTAATGTATACACACACACACATTTATATACCTTTACTGTATCTATATGTGTATTCTGCCACTACGTCTCCAAAGTAACGTCCGTCCTTGCTCGGAATGGTTAAGGTCGACATAATGAAACGTTTCTATAAACGAGTCTCTTGTATACGAGATAATTCAAAGATCCATCGATGTTTTACCACAATCGGTATGGTTTGTGGATTAATATATATTCTATGACCTAAATCGAGATTCGAATAAATTCTCCTTTTACCTCGGAAACTTATTATCAAATATATGTTTCTTTCCCCATAAAGAATAGAATGAAATTCATATGAACAAAAGTTCCAATTTTTTCACGATAAAGCCCATGATTTTTGTAGAATTTGAAATAACAAAAAAAAAGGTCGAAGATATAGTAATCTTTAATCAAAATTTGAGAATATTTCTCAAAATCTGAGAGTTTGTTTCTTAAATGCATAATAAAGACAAAACGGTCTACTTTTTTGTGGAATTTTATTCGAAAAACAATGAAAAATTATCAATACTTGATAAAGAATAGAGAAACATATGAACTTTTCAAAAGTCGCGCGTGAAATTTTACAAAAATAGTAACAAAATTTCAATATCCTACTATTCACTTTGTGAAATTTCCTACGCGATTTTTGGGAAGTTCATGTGTTTCTCTATTATTTATTGAGTATTGATAATTTTTCATTGTTTCTCGAGAAAAGAACCCATTGATTCTGAACAATTCTCATTAAATTACAATTAAACGTGGACAATGTTCTGACCAAATCTCAGCGGTGATTTTTCAATGAGATTTGGTCAGAACTTTCATGTGAATCTCGTTGAATCTGGCCAAATCTCACTAAATTACGATTAAACTTGAACAATGTTCTGACCAAATCTCATTGAATTTCATTTGTCAGATTCAATGAATTCTTGCATTTAAGAAAAATTCTCAAATTTTCATCAAAGATTACTATATTTTTGACCTGTATTTTTCTCCGTGTATAAATTCGTCGGAAAATACCACCCTACGTGTACTTTGAAACAAATCATCAACGTTCCATATAATTTAAAGCAGAGTAATATATCCCTCGACTCATTAACCTGACAACAATTTTAGAATACCTACCTTCCGTGCTGAGGGGTCTCCATATTCACCTTCCGAAGCGATGAGATCAAAATAATTTTCATTAAATGGTCATTATTCAGCAGATTAATTCTTGTAAACAAATTACACGTTATATATAAAAAAACAGACATTACGTGCTCAATGATATGCGTCTTGATAGAGGATTCAAACGCATTACACCGGTCAACGCGATTTTTGGGTCCCACTTCCGAATGTCGAATTTTGTTTTCTTCTACGTTACTAATGGCGGGAAAAATAATTTTTCTGATCAAAGTTTGCTTTTATAGAAACCAGAGTAAGTTTTTGAATTTTAAGAAAAATAACTGATTTTTTCATAATTTCCCAGATAACACAAGAAATTCTCGAAGAGTTCCTGAAGAACTCGGTATTTGCAGAGAGCATTCATCAAGAATTTGATTCAATTACCCTAAGAAGTCGTTAATGTCCTGTTGATAGAACTCTTGACGACCTCGGTCCATTAATTGACAGAAGTCGTTGCGAACTCTTGACATGAATGATTAAAGAACTCTCACGGAACTCATGTGTTTATCAATAATAAAAATCATTGTAACATATTATGTGTATATGGATAATTATTCAATGATTGATTCATCTGATCTTTTACGTTCATCAAGCTTTCATTTATCGAACGATCATTCAATTGACAGAAAATATTGAAGTTCAGGCACCTTTTAAAAATATAACCTACAAAATTGATCATACCAAATTAATCATTGAAATTTTTAGTATCGATGGATGCCAAAATGTTTGTAATTTACACGAGTGAAAAACAAAATATGTATGATTAGTTTTTTGTTCTCATTCAATATTACTAATTACATATTTCTTTATTTTATGGACTCGAACCAACCATCATCACTTAATTATTCTTACTAAACGCTTTTTCACAATCATACAAATTTGCGGGAATTCAACATGTACATTGAATTCGTAGGAAGTTCTTCTTTAGCAGGGATAGGACTTCATAAGAGTTCTAACAAGCGGACATTAAAGAGTCCTTCGAGTCATCTCAAAGTGTTCTTTCAATACTCCTATAGAACATCCAAGGGATTTATTATAGAGCTGTCGAATAATTCTTCCAGAATTTAGTTCAAGAACTCTTTTGGAAAGGCTCATAAATTATTGTGTTATCTGGGTTCACTATATAATTCAAAAGTAATGATTAGTAATAGCATACAAATGTAAAACAATACAAAATCTAGTTCACAAATGAAGATTTTTAGTGGTTTTTTTATGTTTGTATGGACTTTTCGTATTAAACCCCAAATGTAATCTCCCATCATGTTTGGAGCAAACTTCAAAAGCTAAGAATCCCAGATAACACATGGAGAATTCTTTTTCAAGAGCAAGAATAGAACTCTTCAAGAATTCTTTTCGAACTAATGAATTCATATAGAGCTCTGGAGGAGTTCAATCTGTCGGACATTAACAAGGTCTTTGAGAATATCAGGAGTATTGTTTGAGTACTCTCAAAGAACTTGTTAATGTCCGACAGATTGAACTCCTCCAGAGCTCTATATGAATTCATTAGTTCGAAAAGAGTTCTTGAAGAGTTGTATTCTTGCGCTTGAAAAAGAATTCTTCGTGTGTTATCTGGGATGGATATTTTTATGTTTTTCGAGGCCTAGTATCAGAATTTATGCATGAGAACAGAAACCCAGGAGAAAACATTTTTTTTGCCGACTTGTGTTATCGATCTAGATATTTCATGAAGAAAAGTATGTTTATGAGTTTTTTATTCATACATATATATATATACAATGTTTGGAAGAATGACATTATTCCGATGACACACACAACTTATTTAATATATACATATACGATATGAATATAAACTATGTGTCATATCTCCTCTACGTTCGATGATCAGTAGGGAACACCTGTTGCTTTTTAATTTGACGTAAACGCGTATACGATCATAAGGTCGCGACGACCCTGAAAAACTGTCGGTTCATTCATTACTGATAGGAGAAGAAGCAGAAGAAAAAGAAGAAGAAGAAGAAGAAGTAAAAGAAAACGCAAGCGAAGGAGGAGAAGGTACAAGGATCGTTTCGTTACGAATAACAAATGATTTGAAAAGTGTCGAGCTTTTCACAATTACACGACATTTCGATTGACGGTGTCCCCTTTAGGGCCACATCTATCAATCATCACATTTCAAATTCCCTCTCGTCAGAAGTGAATTAACAAATATCTTGTCGAGCGAAGAAGAAAAATTGATATTTTATTCTATTCGGTGAACAGCACCGTGTAGGAATTCGGTCAGGAAAAACCCCTTCTTGTGTTATCAATCGGATATTTTGCGGGTAATTAGTTTAGGTTGAAGAGAGGAACATTGAATTTTGTGGCACTCAACACATTGACTGATTCGTACAGGTTGTATGGGATTAAAAGTTGATGTCAGGTTGCTACAAACAAGTTTTTATTGCAGCTCCAGTCCATTCAAACTCCGTTTTTTTGGCATCATAATTCCCTATTGAATAAACCAAACCATACCGTGAATCGTGATTTGATTCGTCGGGCTTCGATTTTGTTTTTCTTTTCAAATGAATGATGTAGATATTCACCTTGGATAAAAAAAACATTGATTCTCGCCATATATCATTGAATCTTGTACAATATTCTGACCAAATCTTATTTAAGCATTTGTCGATGAGATTTGATCAGATGAAAGTATTTTTTCAATGTGATTCTAAGTGAATCTTGTATAATGTTCTGACCAAATTCCAATCAATTCCATGTCATCAGATTCTATGGATTCTTTTAACCAGGGCACACTGAGAAACATCTGCATTGTAGAAATCATGTTTCAATATAGTAATGTACTTGACGGTGAAAAATACATTATTTTGGTTATTATTACCATGAGCTAGGTGATAAATACCATCTTTTTGGCGAATCAAACCGAATGTACGGTGAAATTCAACATTGAAAATGTACTTTTTACTTTTGAAAGGCTGGCTTCAGTTTTCATTATTTGACGGATGAAAAATATACAAAATAGAGGTTATTTTCACATTTCATTTTTCTCAGTGCAGTACTATTCTTTTATGTAAAGACCTACAACCCGAGTGAGAAAATTCAAAAAATTATGTGTAATTCATATACAATTCAATACAGTTTATATATAAATTTTGTATGATTATATGCAGATTATATATAAATGAAAAAATTTTGTTGGAGGCGTTGGTTCAGGTTCCCAATCACAGAGAGGGTGCTATGCTCTGAATCTCATTTCTCCGAATCATTCAAACATCACCAGCTAATTGAGAGGATACCATTGGTTACCACCATGTGAGCACGTTTTTTATCTATCAAATCATTCGAAACTGAATTTATAAAACAATCTGAAATTCCCAGCGAATCATCTCTGATACTTCATCAATCGCTGTACGTATTACAAATTTGAAATTTCAGAAGAAAAGTTTTTTTCTCAGTCGGTAAGAGAGAATTTGTAATCGAAATTTGAATTTTGGGCTCTGTACAGCGATAAACCATCAAAGATTATTCCCTGAACATTTCGAAACGTTTTATCAATTCATTTCGGAAAAATCTTGCAGACAAAATGTTGACTCTGATGGGACGCTGGTATTCCCTTAAAAGACTGGACCAAACTAGGGAGAAAAATCATTCGGTCGAATTGGTTAAAACTCTGAGAATATTGTCATCATTCTGAGCATGCACAAAGAAACAATGGTTTTGATTCAACACCCGTTTGCTCATATGAAACAAAAACAATATTTTTTTTGCCTCAAATGAACTTAACCCTTCGCCCGAGATGTTCAATAATCTGAGTCATTCATGTTCAGTCGTTGTTTCAACCCAGTACATGCTGTCCAAAGAATCTGAAAAAATTCTGTAATACTTGTATACCATTCCACTTCATATTCAGAAAGTTTGTCCAGCCATTTGTGATGAACAAAATTGTTCCCGATCTATTTTGTTTCGGAGATCTTGGACTTGAAAAATTCAGTTTGTGCCAAAAATGACCCAGATTACGTGGGAAGGGTTGATGAAAAATCTTACACAACACAAATGTCTCGAGAAAATCTCAAGATATTACTACGATATTACCCGGACAAAAGAAATTTGTAAATTCCTCTTTATAGAACAAGAGCAGGGTGGTTCGAGGTTTTAAATTCATCCGAAAAAACATATTCTAAAAATTAGAATCTACTGTATAATATGAATATGAGTGGTAATTCTTCTAAAATTCAGAGCAACTCTCGCATCAATTATCTAAAAACTCAAAGAAATATGTGGAGTAAAGCAGGCTGAGATGACGCACTTTCTCGCTTCAATACAGCTTGAAACAATACATAAAATCTCATTCACTCAAGGAAAATATAAAGAATCACTTCAAATCTTCACATCTTCCTTGAGTGAACAAGGTTTCATCTATTATTATTTCATGCTGTAGCGAAGCGGGGAAGTGCTTCATCTCCTGAAGCCCCGATTTACTCCACAAGCGTCATATTTTAGAGGAATATTCTTAATTCTAATACATGATTCTTTGAGTGTTGTTAATTTCATAAATTCATTGTTTCTGTCACAACATATACCACACTAAAAGTGAAGTTAGTGAGGAAAATTGCAATAGTTCGATTATCCTATAAATAATATTACACTATATATTGTGAAATTTTTTATCTAAGTCCCGAAGCGCCACGTTTCCTGCTCAAAGAATCTCATCGAACCGATTGATTTTTATTGATTCCGATGCAAAAAAACTGATTCAAACCCATTGAGAATCAATTTTCAATGGGTTTGAATCGGTTTTCTGCATCGGAATCATTGAGAATCAATCGGTTCGATGAGATTCTTTAAGCAGGGTTGTCACACTCCGCAGTTAATATTTACAATTTTTCTTTTTTCACCTATTGGAACATTGCCTATAATTGCAACGATATCCTGAGATATAGAATGTTTCAGAATTCATCATTCGGATTTCTGTGGTGTATTCTGCAGCCAGAATGCAATAATTTCCTGTTTGAAAAAAATGTTTTTGAGGCTTATTTTTTGAGCTATGAGCATTTTTGGACTTTATTTCAAATCCAAATAACCCAACCGACTTGTGTTCTACATTCTCGAGCCTAACACACCATTCTCTGAGTTGTGAAACGCCGGATCTCTGGAAAAAAATTCAATTATCATATCATTCTTTGTTTCGAAGCTACAGCGATTTGAAATTTTCTGGCTTCTAGGTAATCAGAATTCACCAACTTTGAATTACTATAGTTCCGAAACAAAGGATGATAGGATAATTGATTTTTTCCCAGAAAACCGGTGGTTTCCAACTTAGAGAATGGTGTCAGGTTCAAGAATGTAGAAAACAATGCCTCCGAGTTATCTGGGTTTGAAAAAAAATCTGAAAGTGCTCATAGCTCAAAAATTAAGCCTCCAAAAAATTTTTTTAAACGGGAAATTATTGCATTTTGGTTCCAGAATACATCACAGGAATCCAAATGATGAATTCTGAAACACCCTGTATAATTGAGACATTCTTCCCTGTAAAGTTTTTAAGAGGATACGAGTAAGAAGGTGACTTCATCTGGTAGCATTTTTTTTGGACAAAAATTCTCGAAACTGCATGGATAGAAAAGTCTGAAATTTTTATGCATGAATCTTCGAAGGTTTGTCTGGATCTGTACAGAGCCGAAATTTTGAATTTCGAACAAATTATTTTTTTCTCAGTTGGTAACAGAAAATTTTTTTTGGGGAATTCAAAATTTCAACTCCGTATAGATCTAGATAAACCTTGGAAGGTTTTTACTTAAAAGTTTCAAACTTTTCTATCAGTGCAGTTTCGAGTATTTCTGTCCTCTTAATGATGATGCATAATATTTCATGATATCGATATTTTTTGTAGTAATTTTGTCAAATTCACATTGATTTTAATCAAATATTGATAAGAACCTTCTACAAATTGTATATCAATTATCAATATCGTGAAATATCGCGCATTACTACCTCTTAAGGGGATATCCCAGCATACCATCCGAGTAAAGGTTCTGTCTGCAAGATTTGTCCGAACTGAACTCATGAAACAGTCTGAAATTTTCAGGGAATAATGTTTGATATTTGAAAAATTGCGGCACACAGCCCAAATTTCAAATTCCCTTTTACCGACTGAGAAAATTTTTGTGTTGTGTACCACTATTTGTGAAGTATCAAAGACCATTCCCTGGAAATTTCAGATTGTTTCATAAGTTCAGTACGGAGAAATCTTGCGGACAAAATGTTTACTCGGATGGCACGCTGCTTTCCCCTCAATCTTCCTGGAAAAAGAGATTAGATCTGACCAGATCTGAACAGATCTATCGAGATCTGACAAACTGCAATTTTAGCTTGTGTTTGCCAACATATATGTTCAAATTTGAATTCAACCATTGAGATATATCGGAAAGTTTTTGGTAATTGAACAATCAAATGCTCACCAGGATCACATATGATCTTCAATTCAGATCTACACAGATCGGCCGTCAAAATCTAGTCAAATCTATTGAGATCTGAATAGATCTGAATCTGATCTTGCAAGCCAAAATTCGAACCTACTCAGATCTGATGAGATCTGAATAGATATTATTTTTTCCCGGGCTTACTTACTTATCAGAAACATAAATCTTGAAGAATCATAGGTGACGGCCGTATCAACGTCTATCTAACGTCCCTTCTCGCGTGATTGTTTCACACATTAAGATCCGGATCAAGATGAATGCTGATAAATTATAAAAAGGACATCATTCGTCTAATAAAAAAAAGCCAAATGAAAATTCAAATTTTATGAATTTCTTAAACATTGTATATGAAAATTTCAAAAGTTTCCACAATGTTTCCATTGAGAATCAATTTGTAATTATCCAAATCGTTGAGTACGAAAAACCACTTCACACGTGAAAATCAAAGAAATGAAAGAATATAAATTCTAAGATATTTTTAACGATATACCATAACAAGTCGGCAAATAAAGAGATGTAACGAAAATACTCGTTATATCGAAGAAAGAAACTATTAGATCATCGAATAAATCGGTCGGTGGGGTGCGAATTCATCCCCGTGCTGCTATAAAGAAAGAGAAACGAGCGCGCCGTTGAATCCAAAAAGTTGACGCCGAAGGGTCGTCGTCGTCGTCGTCGTCGTTGTCGTTGTTCAAGAAGAAGGTTGAGAACGTGTAGAACGAGATTGAACCCGTACATAAAGCAGTATATATACCCACACGTATACGTGAATACTTTGTATACATACACCTTTACCTTGCTGGTCTTTCAACGACACCTTATATCCGGTGACCATCCTTCTCATTCGCCTTCTACTTCCCATAATCGTGTCTTTCGTTTCACAGGGTCCCTCTTGAGTAAAGAAAGGGGTTGTATTACCACCTCTTGGTTTTTCCAAGGCATCTCAAGGGATATTATTGGTGATCCGAGAGAGGGAAAGTATACAAAAGAAAAAGGGGAAAAAAGACAGAACGTATTATTCGATCGCTTATTTCATCATATTTGTGGTTTTGGAATTTTTCCAAATCCCACATGGTTCTTTTCCTCTGCTTCTCTTCTTTATATAAAAACAAATGTAAACATTCACACTTGTTCCAAGTAAATTATTGTGAAGATTTGTAGAACGATGTTGATCAAATTTGTTTCTCAACTTCTCGCTTTTGATTCGGGATGTACATATGTATTATACGTATGTATACAAGGATACCGCGATCCGTAGTACATCAGAAAGAATAAAATACAGTAGAACGAAGAGGCTAAGAGGATGGGGAGAGAGATAGAGCGTACAAAGTACCGTGTGTCCAACTACCGAGTGAACACAGGCAATAAGACTTATCTGACTTGTTCCTGTACTCACTCTCACTCTGTTACTCGAATGTTCCTTGAATCAAGCAGAAGACGGAGAACGAAGAGACTACAGGATAACCTCTGCGTTCTCTTACTCTACTCTTAGTAGTTGGATACAGGGTGTACAGCCGCTAGACGGAGTTCCAAGTCGAACGACTCTTATCCTGCGTTGTTGTCTCATTCCTTTCTACACTCTTCTATCTATCTATCTATCTATCCATCTATCTTTTCCATCTAACTATCTATCCGTCTACTCATTTTTTTCTCTCTTCTTCAAGTATACATACCCCCTGAAAAATTCACTCTCTCGCTTGCTCTCACCCTCTTCCAGTTCATTCTAACCCTAGCAGCAGGCAGGCAGCAACCCCGTCACTCTACTTTTCCATCCTTGCTCAGTGTTCACCACGGCACAACCACTGCCACCACCACCACCACCATCGCCACCCACCTATCCAGAGCCCGCCAACCAACCATATCACACAGTAACACCCAACCGACAGATCAATACCTACCAACTACCAAGCTGCTCCCAGATTATCATTCTATAGCCACTCCACTTCTCGAGCACATACAATCTGAAAATCATTTGGCGAAACCCGTAGTGTGGCAAGCGATATGATGAATAAACACATTGCGGATAGTGAAATTTGGATATCCCAAAGGACATGTGACAACCAAG
This sequence comes from Gonatopus flavifemur, assembly GCA_018340375.1. Taxonomy (NCBI): domain Eukaryota; kingdom Metazoa; phylum Arthropoda; class Insecta; order Hymenoptera; family Dryinidae; genus Gonatopus; species Gonatopus flavifemur. The sequence continues at coordinate 24,706,925 of JAFFJZ010000005.1, forward strand.
ATACGTATGTGGGTCATTTGTGTTATCGTCCCCATCATAATAAGGATCGTCAATGTCTTTTTTCCTTGCAATTAAACATTTGATACGTGAGCGACTGAGAGGCGGGATTTCACAAATTTAAACGAAAATTTAAATTAAGAGGGAAAAATTTTCATACATACATATATATATGTATGTATTGTGTATTTGTATATGCGGATAATTCTGTCCTTTGAAGTAGGAGTTTGAAGTTTAAGCCAATGAGACACGACGCATAACTTACAAGCGCGTGTCGGGGACGGTACTTTTACGGTACCATCTGGCGCGATTGTCTTTTCACGCACCTACAGCTGCGTTGTTCCAAGTGTCTCGTCGAGAACTTTCAATCTTTTCAATTATGCATCAAGTCGTGAAGAGGGTTATTAAACGGTTTATTCTTTCAATATTTCCGATTCACGTGTAACTCTTACCAGTTTCTGTTTTTCCTTTGGAGGAGAAAAAAGTATCGCTGACATAACAAGCAATTCTGTTACCATAGCGCTAACTTAGCATCTCAGCTGCTGGAATAAATATTTTTGCAAAGACAACAAATTTTGTTGTTGACAATGTTTGATGAATCGTCGATGAACCCAAGACATCATCAACTTTAAAATTCTTCTAAAACGAGTTGAGAAATTATGAAAATCGATAATTGTTCTCGGTTGAGGCGATTTCAATAATGTACATCCAAAATTAGGATTCGTAAGAATTAGTGTTGACTGTAAAATTTAGAGAACGATTTGCTTTAAATTCATATTAATGTGCAAAGTTTGAAACACAGTTTTATAATTACGATTTCCAGACCCTGTTTCGCAAATATCAGACTAAATTTCATCAGATCTGTTGAATTCGGAATGAATAAATGAATTTTCCTTGTGGATATTTCTTTCGCCTCGGAAAGAAATTAGTAAGATATTCTAAGTTGTCCTCAGACTCTCTCGAGCGCCAAGGGAACACCTAGACTGATTTATAACAGGATTATGGTTTCATCATTTCACATTCTCTTGTTTCAGGAACTTTCTTGTTCCCTCGTAGTCTATAAACTTGGAAATAAAGGGTGAAACCGTTCATAGAATGTATCACTATATCTGGGTGTATCTCATCGCCAAGGTTGATATATTGCACCAAATTCAGTTTCAAATCCAACACTGCAGTAACACTGTTCGTAGTCCACACGCGTGTGTGTATTATTTTTTCTCTGCATGCTTTTACATTTCTGTATTTCATGAATGAATCCACCCCCGACTACTTTACCATTCGATAAAGATCTTTCACCCGGCCTCATTTTTTACTGCGTAGTTGGGAAAAGACCCCATTTACATGAGGGCAGTCCTGGCAAGAAAATTAGATTTCAGGATTGTTTTTGAGATCCGGAGGGTCGAAGCTGATCTTCCGCTTTTTCAGTTTCCATTATTTTCAAATGGAAGGAATGCCGAAGAGAGTGATTTACTGTAATTATAAGAGCTGTTCTTCCATGTTTGTTTGTTCGTTGCCATACAAGGATAAAAAAATTTGCTGCGGCAGCAAATCGAGATATTATATATAAAATAGTAAATCTTTTTGCTAACCTAGCTGAAAATTCGCTACCACAGGTAACTGAGATGCCGAGAGAGCAACATGATTCATCAAAACATACGACATTTTTAGTATTACACACAGATTAGCGAAAAAAATGTTGCTGGGGGAGCAAAACATTTTTGTTGTCATAGCTAACAGTTATCCAGCAAAATCAGGTTTCGTTGTCATAGTTTCATTTGCACGTACGAATGAGGAGGTCTTCTTTGAATTATTCGATACAAGCTCATTGGAGTTCTCGCGGACACCTCAGTGGATATTCAAATCGGAACAATCGAGGAACGGATTGAGATTTCATTGAATGAAATATTCTAGATCACATAATTATAGCTTAAGATAATTCTACATTCCCATTGAGTTTTTGCGCATGAAATTTCGGAACGACAAACGATTAACAATACATTTGCAATCATATTTTTTTTATCATTCTTACAATTCCCACGTTCCACATAAAATTCACCGTCCATTCGATCGATCGATTCGTGAAGCCCGGTAACCACAAACATGAAAATAACTTTTACCGTAACGTTGTTTCGAAATACAAAACCCATTCGTTCATTTTCCTGGGAAATTCCGAACGCGTCGTTCGAAATCCTTCATACGCGACAGTCCAAATGATATTTATCCAAAAATTGGTTGCACTTATTGTATATGATCGAGTACAGTTTGCGTATAATGAATTCGAGGGTGACGGGAACAACGCATCGACTTGATTCACCCCTATATACGTATACGTACGCACACACCCTGTACCGTGTAAGAATAGATGCGAACGGGAATGATGCATCACCCCTCGGATGATGTAATCATTCGTTCGAGGGGTTCTATAGAATGGTTTGAACGAAAATTACTTTTACGAGCATCATTTTACGCGGCACAAAGTTCGAACAAGAAAATTTACCAACACACAAACAGCCAAACAAGTGTATATTTTTGTCATTTTCAAATCCGTACTTTCCACGCTTCGTTCTTCTGTTGACGGCTCGTGAAAATTGTTGTATACGCTGAAGGGCAAAATTTTATGTTCTTCGAGAGACCATTTTAGATTCAGATCTTTGGAATTAGGAACCCACAGAATGAGTTTCGACATTTCTTCACAATGCGAATGAACAATTGAGAGAGTGTTTGCCTAATGGAACAATTATCAATCAAGAACCAGTCACTTTTTATAGGATTTACTCAAGAAATATCTTCGTTCCACTGAAAAAGCAGCAGATTTGCCTCAAGTCCGTAAGAGTTTGGATACAGCCAATTTTGCCGCGCATTTTAGTCAACTGGATGTCGATTGGAATGATTGACTAGGGATTTAATTCAATCGATATTTAGTTGACTCAATCACGCGGTGAAATTCGCCGTATCCAAACGCTTACGGAGTTGGCTCCGGTATTTTTTTCTGAGTGTTCTTATATAAATATGTCAGGGATGTTTTTATAATTTTTTCCACCGAGGGGCTAATACTATGCCGCCCTTAATCTGAGCTGCATCAATATTTCTAATTATTTCATCAAGTATATCTATGTTATTTGGGAGTAACGTAATAATTTCTATAATGTTGCCGCCCTGGGCTGTAGGCTCTTAAGCCTCCCCCTCCCCCTAAAACCGTCCCTGAATATATTTCAATAAATTTTGTATCTTTGTGGTCAAAATCAAATATCTTTGAGTATTCGCAAATATTCATATAAAGATTTACCATTGACGACATAGCTGAAGTATGGCCAAAGCTTGGCAACAAACCGTTGGCACAAACCTGAAATGACAATATCATTTTATGATTTATCCATGTGTTTTTCCAATGGAACCCCATTATTGATGTGAAAATGGTAATGAAATATATCATCATTGGCAAACAATTGAAAAACTTCTTGCTAATTTTGCACCAATGATGAAACTGTGAAGATAACTCAGCCAAAAATTTATGGAAAGTATACACATTTCACAATTTTTGATACACCGCAACCTGTGAATAAAGCCGCGCTCGGGGCTGTAGGAGACAGTTTTTCTCAGAATCATGTTACGCTCACTAGGTGGCCTGCGCTCAACTCAGCACAAAAGAATTCGCTCCCTCCCCAATCAGAAAAAACCGAATTATGCCAATGTTGACAACAGGTGCAGTACAGTGCCATTATTGGGTCTTCCACACTTGGCCAAAACGTACGGGATCAGTACTGGATACATAGAAATACAGTACTGTGCCTGTACTGATAAACGCCCATACAACAAAAGTTGCTGTGCAATCGTTGCTCTTATGTTGTTTATCAAGTTTGCGTAAAGTTGCTGGGAATTTGCTACGCACGTGATTGAGAGCTTCATGAAACCAAGCAACTTCTTAGCAAAATGACAACAACTTAAGCTAAAATCTTAGATTTACAGCACATTGTTGCGCATTTGGCGACGCAACGTCCCTGCAAATTGCTTCAAACTGTTGTTGTACGTTTTCAACAATTTGCTGCATATTTGCTCAGCATTTTGCTGTTAGGGCCAGTACTGAGAGCTTAATACCGGCCAGGTACTGATCCAGTATAGGCACTGCACTGATTGCGAATAATAGTATTAGTACCAAATCCTCAGTACAGAAAAGCGTTATCATCCCAGACAAATGCCAGTACCCTGCCAGTTTTGGCCAGTACTGGTGCAGTACTGCACCTGTTGTAAGTTTCTGGTTGGGTATGAATGAAGCAGCTTCGGAAATTGACACATCTCGAAATTGTTGACTAGTTTTTGGCTATCCTTTGAGGGGGTTTTCATATTAAAGAAGCTTCCCTGTGATCTAGGAAAGATGTTGAGGATCTTCTGAGTGATTCGCATTAAATCGGAAGGGAGATACATTAATTTCTCTGTGTATGCATCTCATGTGAGACGGATATTGTACTGCCGTTTGTCCAAACAAAAACACAGCGTATACACTGAGGAAAAATGTACACGGATATTATAAATAATGTATTGAAAATTACTCTGAACACCTTGCAAATCCTTTTGAATATGTATGAAATTCAAAAGGATAGAAATATATTTTTCTGTACATAAATGTGATAGCGAAATGTGATTTAGTCCTGCGGCATCATTCAAAGGTTGTATTCGGATTATTAAATTCTCTCGCTTTTGTATACCCATGTCACACAGAATATTCTGAGAATATTCTCACAACATCCGTAAAATGTACTTGATCGAATATTCTCACGGAGAACGTAGGAGATTCGTAAATATTCTTAGAATATTCTTAGAACATTTGAATGAGACTGTTCCGAATATTCTAGGAACGTTCGTACAATATGCGTATAAAGTTTGTAGGGAGATTGATGAGCAGCGCATGCGCAGATATCGTGATGACATGAATCCATTAATGGCAGATAATGTTGTTGACAGGCTACAGACCCTTGGACAATCTATCATTTTAATTTGTGTTTTGGGAATAATAAATCTATGGTGGTCTATTTTAATATCGCAAATGTTCTCTGAGAGTGCCATGTGTGAAAAATAATTCTCAAAAGTGTAATAAAATATTCAGAAATACCGTATATATTATGATTGCCTGTTGCGATCATGAATATCTCATCCATCTATATGAATTCATAACATCGTTAACCATTCATGATTACAGATGTCTAATGATAACAAAAATTGATTGTGAAGTAGTTTTCGGTGACATGCAGAAGTTTATATTGACGGGAATTCTTATTTTAACAGCATTTTTTTCTCATATTCCCACAATATCCGTGGCATCATATTCTGAGAATATTTGAAACAGTCCCATTCAAACATTCTGAGAATGTGCGTAGAATATATTCGCACGAAATAAAAATCTCCAAAGAATATTCGAATATCCTAAACGTATATTTTCAGAACAGTCTCAGAACGTGCGTGTGTTACCTGGGTAATGGTGAGGGAAACGCTCGGGCGAGAATCAGGGGAAGCGGCCCTATTCGAAGAGGCCTTATTCTCAGGTTGCACTGTATATGCCTTATTTGGGATCTCATGGGTTCTCTATCATTTATCTGTCAACAACTCGGTGTCTTTTGTCGCTAAATTTTGCCATCAGAAGTATGCATTATGTGGATCAGCGGTAGGAGCCCTCTGGTGTAAAAAAAAACGACTGACTGTTCTTCCAGAGAATTATTTGAACCTCACACATTCCTTGCATACCGGTTTCAGTACTTACGAGAAACACTCGATCAGTAACGCAGCGAAAATATTATATACGGCGCCATAGAAATTAAATTTTTTGAAATCGTCTATTCGCATTATGATTGGCCAAATTGAAGTTATAAATCAACTGATATCACATTGATGACTTGGAAAAACCCACGGTTCAATTCAGCTATTGAACGTAAGAGTTATGAGGATACCAGCGTATCATCCGAGTAAACATACCTGCAAGATTTTTCCAAACTGAATTTATGAAACAGTCTGAAATTCTCAGGAAATAATCTTTGATACTTGATAAATAGCGGTACATAGCCTGGATTTCAAATTTCGAAAGAAGATTGTTCTTCAGGTGATGAAGTAGAATTTTTTTCAAAAATTCGAAATTCGTACTGTGTACCGCAATTTGTAAAGTATCAAAGATTATTTTTAAAAGACGGTACGCTGGTATCCCCTTGCGGGGGGGTGTAAAAAAAAGTCTTTGCATTGATTTTTTTCTCAAAATAGCGGATATATTTCAATGAGAAGCTCTCCGCACATGGAAATTTAGATATTCAACTATGAAAAACAATTTTTTTCAATCAGTTTCAGGCACAAGATGATTGATCTATAAAAACTCTTTTTTTCTCTCGCAGAAGTCATAACTCAAAAACGGGTAATCTGGAATGAGAGCAACAAACGATTTCTCAATCTGTATTGTTATGGCTATAGCCTGTACTAGAATGAAAAAATTCTGGCAATTCGAATTCTTTTACCACTTTTTTGCAACTTGAATTGTTTAGAACATCGCTAAATGACGATGAATCTTCACAATCATGGTACGGGCCATGATCATAATAATACGGATTAAGAAATCGTTTGTTTTATCCACCTCAGATCACCCGTTCCCGAGTTATGACCCTCGCCAGGGAGAAAAAGGTTCTTCTAGATCCGTCATCTTATGCATAAAACTAATTGGGAAAAAAATTGTTTTTTATAGTTGAATATCTCAATGTGCATGTGCGAAAAGCTTCTCATTGCAATATATTTTCTATTTTGAGAAACAAATCATTGAAATCCCCTTAAGTGGATACTAGTGCCGGGACGCTAGCCATTTCGTATTGGCCAGTTTATTCAAAAACTATTGAATAAATTCATCCAAACTGAGTTTCCAAAGATTCTGTAAGCCATGAGGAATCTTTAGAAACTTAGTTTGTACGAATTGAGGCAGTACTTTTTGAATAAACTAGCCAATACGAAATGGCTAGCGTCCTGCCACTAGTATCCCCTTAAGGGACATGCCAATATAACATCGAGCCATGCTATTACTAATGATCGGCACTATATTGGCCACTAATTTTTATCGAGACTAGGTCTGTGGCAATGATCAACCACGTTTCAAATGATCCTCATTTTAAATTTAATTCATCGTCCAGTCAATTTTGCACCAAAGATAAGCCAACCAAGAGCCAAGTCTGGCGAAATTGTGAATGAGCGGTAACGAAAGTTACATCGGTACAACATTTCATATTCCGTCAATCAACCTTGATTACTTACAGATCGCCAAACCTTGTCTGTCAAAATTGGGCCAAGCTAATTCTTTTGTCAGCATTGGTGAAGCCAAAAAGTGTCTAATAGTCCCTAATAAGAATGAATCTGTGCATTTCTCCGCATTTTTCTGATTTTCCGAAATCTGACAGTAACAAAAAGAAATGAAGAGATTCCTGTCAGATTTCGGATGTTCTCAGAATTTTTATTAGGGATGTACTCACTAAAGGCGGTTCTAGAGCAGGTTTATAGATACATCTATACAGGGTGTCCCAGAATTCGCGAACCGGATTTCCAGGTATATTCTGCAGCCAAAATGCAATAATTTCCCGTTTGAAAAAAATTTTTTCGACGCTTAGTTTTGGAGATATAAGCGGTTTTAGATTTTTTTTTCAAATCCAAATCATTCAAAAACACTGTATGCTACATACTTGAGCTTAACACTATTCGCTAAGTTGTAAAATGGTGGATTTGTGGTCAACAAATTAAACTATTTTATCATTGATAGTTCCGGAGATGGAGCGATTTGAAGTTGCTGAATTCTGATTGGCTGAAAGTTGAAAAATTTCAAATCGCTATAGCTCCGGAACTATCAATGATAAAATAGTTTAATTTTTCTCCCACAGATCCGCCGTTTTCCAACTCAGCGAATGGTATTAAGCCCAAGTATGTAGCAAACATGAATGATTCGGATGTGTCTTTGAATGATTCGGATTTGAACAAAAATCTAAAAATGCTCATATCTCCAAAACTAAGCGTCAAAAAAATTTTTCTCAAACGAGAAATTATAGCATTTTGGCTGCAGAATACACCTGTAAAATCCGGTTCGCGAATTCTGGGACACCCTGTATATAATTTTATCATTACACAGAGGGTGATTCAAAATGTCGTAACACTGTTGGAAATATGGATGCCTTGGGGAATTTAGAATATGCTTCAGCAGAAATCGATTCCAAGCGTAGACTCAAACTTATGGGCATGTCAGAAATTTTTGAAAAATGCCTTAAGAATAGGCCACTTTATGAAGCTCTGGCAACACATGTACCAGAAAGCTACATTCATTTTATGTACTTCCGAGCTCATCTGAAGCATTCTTACTTTCTAAGTTATATCGATTTGAAGGTGAAAGATCCTGATTAGTTGGGATGGTGAGAATTTCGAAATATTAATCGGAATATGAAATACCTTCCATCACAGCGTATATCAGAAATCATAAAACTCTAGCAGAAACATACATCGTCTGGAAACAGTTCTGCGTTACATGCCTAGAGCATTTCTACTGGAAAAAGACGATTGAAGCAAACCACGTGGGGCTGCAGCAAAATTCAAAATTGTGGTACTTACAAATTTTACTTAACCATTGAAAGGGTTGACAATGGTCTAAATATTGTACCAATATGGGCGGTGAATAAATCAATTCCGTTGATCCATCATTGATCATAGGCTACGCCACGCCTGGCCCATCCTTCAATCAACATTGCCCTAAGCATTAGGCAACCCTGGATGGCTGGAGATTCTCATGCTACACCAAGCGTAGGTGGTAGCTTGGCACAGCATAGGTAATAGTTTTACTCAACTTGGGCGGGAGTTGGACTCAACTGAAGCGATAGCTTGGCCCAGAGCGAAACTCCCTTTTCAAGTGGCAAATTGCGATAACCCTCGCCAGGGTGTTGCTTGTTTCTTGCGAGTGGCGAACTAAGCATTCAATGAATACATAAGTCCCTTCGGAAGATTCCACGATAGAAAGGATTCTCCATCTGTTCCCGGACGCGCCTACTTCACCACCAAGATCATCGGATTTGCGGTATTCATCAATTAAAACTGATCAGAAAAATTCTATAATAAAATTATAGAATTCTATAAAATTATGGAATGGGTGTTTCATTTTATTTTATTTTCACCCATGTAAAAATTTTCTAGTGGAGCAAGGCTGACCCAGCCCTGACGAGCATCGGCGGAGCCTTGGGAGAAAGTCCGACTGAGGACTGAACACATTGTTACAGCAATTAACGAGCCTCAATTTTGACGCCCCGGGAAAAAATAATTCATATATGGTCGTATATGAGCGTATATGAATCATATATGAACATATATGAAATACATATGAACATATATATACATATATGAGATCATATATGAGCATATATGGATTTTGGCCATATATGATCATGTATGAATGAGACTGTATATGACCATATGTGATCATATTCAATCATACATTATCACATACATCCATATATGGACAAAAAAAGTCACAATTTTACATGGAATGTGATGAAAAACCAAAGGAGAGAGAAGTGAGATCAATGCTGATAGATTCCCCACTTTCATATATGACCATATATGAATCCATATATGGGTCCATATATGGAATTTTTTTCCCGGGGCCTGAGGCGACGGTGGTGACAGGTCGCCAATGTTGGCGTAGACTTGATTCAATGGTTCTGCCGTGATTGGCCGATACAAAACTTTTGCTATAAAATCAACGTTGGTTCAATCCTGAACTAATGTTGGCACAAACTTGCGCCAGCACTGTTCCAACGCTTTTGATCTTTGTATTGCCGACACGAGCACGATATCACCTCCGTTGTCAATCAACGTTGCCCCAATATAAATTCCCTACGCTTGGCTAACACGCCTGGCACAAGTCATTGCCCGTGGTCAACATTGACGGGATCGCTGAATTTTTATATGGGTAACTAGAATAAAGCGTAAAAACGATCATTGGCATTGGATGGGCGCAACACTGGGGCAAGATTGCGACAGCGTTGACTTATGCTTGGTAAAAAAATATTTTTATGGTTTGACATTGGTTGCATATGCTATGACAAGCCTGTCCCCAATGTTGGGCTTTGAATGTAGTAACTATTGGGCTGGGTTGCGCAATGCCTGGTAACCTAGTCTCGGCCCATCTTGGAGAGCCTTGCGCCAGCCCAACGCCCATGGTAAATTTTTACCTGGAAATATTCTGGCTTATTTGAAAATCCTAAAATGGCCTTTCCTAAAATGACGGAAATCAAAACGTTGATCGTTCAATGTGAAGAATGGAAAAATGTCTCCCCACTTGAAACTATATTACATACAAAATATGCTAATCTGGGCAAAGAAATATCATGGAAAGTCATCTTTCCACGCTCTCGTTTTTTCCACTATGTTAACATTCGATAATTCTGACATTTGTATACCATTAATCAGTGGAACGCTAATCGAGGAACACCCTACGCTCATATCCTATAAGCATATACACATTTAACTATATGTCGTGACTAGTTTCAAGTGTGTACATATATTACGTTTTAAAATGCTTTTGTACACGAAAACACACTCGTGCGCGCGCTTATATACGTGTTATATTCGTATGTACAATTCCACCCACGCGCAAACGTACATGGGTCATGGGTATATAGTTACACAGGACACACATGTACACATATTTTATGTGTTCGCGGTATACAAGAGTCTGTAATATATAGCAAGTAGTTCGAGTACTTCCAAGCAGAAGCTCATATTCATGAAAGAGGGAGATATAGAATAGAACGAGGGGGTGCTTGCGCGTTTCTCTATTAATATAGAGCCGATTTAACGAAGCGAAAGAGAAAGAGAGCGGAGAACTAATTCAGAAATAACTTGGGGAACGTGTTACTTCAAAAGTATCCAAGCAAATCGATCATATGGCATCGATAATCTCACAAAAGTAACACTGTGAAATAATTTATGACAAAGGTCGCTGGGCGTGAATTACACAGAGTTTATAATGTTGAGTATCGATTAACCGGTGGCAATAATTATTTCGATAATATTAGTTCATGTATCCTCTTTGTGTATCCTGATTCATTATGTGATTTTCAATTCATGAAATATAATATCAATCCTGTGTTCAATAACTTTTACAAATTTGAACAAAAGAAACAGGAAATATTTTAGATCGTGAATATTCGAAGACGAAGAAATTAGTCTTTTATTTGGTATTTCATTCAACGTACTGCATTTTATCAACTCGATTCTCGAACAGTTCTAAAATTATGATGGAAAACTTTCTATCCTTTGTTACGTGTGTTTTTTCTCTTAAATTCAATTCACTCCTGAAATGCAGCGTTCGAATCTGATTCTGATATCTCACTTCTGAAAATTGGATGTTCCATTTAAAATTAAAATTGTCTCGTAGCCTAGACAGGTGCGTAAAAGCGTTTCAAACGAGAAAGAAACTCGTGCATAATTATATATACATAGTAGCAACTTCGTGCCACTTTGCGATCATCACCTTCACTTTCTTCCGAATTCATAATAATTGACCGAAGTCTGCAGCTGCACTTCGAGCTATTTCTCTGCATCCTTTGTTTTTTCATTCCTAAATTTTGAAGAAGGGTAAGGAGTTTTGTCAGAAGGAGGCGAAATTTATTTCAATGACATTCTTTCTTTCTTTTAAAATAATATTTTGTTTTGAAATTCAAGGTATAAACATGCACGGAGCAACGCGTTGAATTTATAAAATCTTGTTACTATGTACCGATTCACTTTCTCCTTCGCTCACTTATCCCTCCTTTCGTCTTTTACTTCTGTTTCGTGTATTAGCAAATATTCAGCGGTTGACCCTGAATTTATGGGATACAGGAATGTTTGAGAAGGAAAAGAAATTTCATATATTATACTACGATTAGAATGTACTTTATTGAAGAATAAAGTGTATGCTGAACGTATGGTTCTATGTTCTCGAACGAATTGTAGAATAATCATCTGATTTGGAAGTCTTGTCATGTCTAGTGGTGTATAGTGTGGTTTTCAAGCAACGAATTGTTGGAAAAGTATATTGAAAATGAAGATGAAATCGAGTGACTGAAAATGAAATGAAACATTTCAGCGAAAAAGAAAGAAGTATTGGGGAGAATCGAACTCTCGATTAAGCCGCATACGCGTGACGTTGGGTACAGGAATAGAATATCTCAGCAATCTGCAACAAGTGGAATTAAAATCAGACAAGATTTAGAACAGAGATGGGCATTTTTGGACTCCAGGAGTACTTTTAGCGAGGGATACTTTTTTGGTGTAATAGGATATGTCTTGAAAGTAAAATATCAGGTGAAAAAAAGTATTCCCCACTCAAAGTACTCCCGGAGTACAAAAATGCCCATCCCTGATTCAGAATTAGGACAAGATTAGGCTTTTGAGGGTTTTCGATTGTTTCTGAAAGTATTTTTGTTGTTCAATATATCTGAAAACTAATTTTTTTTCTTCCTGGAACACAGAATTACCGTCGGAGCATGTTGTCTCAGGAACTACTAAGATCCAGGGCCGTCTTTAAGGCAGGCCATACCGGGCCCGAGCCCAGGGCCTCCTGCAAAAGGGGGGCCTCTTCGTATAGAATCGTTGAGATTTTTATATATTTTCTTTAAAAAGGTTACTTGAACAGAATGAAATCAAGTTATTTTGAAAATGAAATTAATTCTAGATATACAAAAAAGTGGAAATTCAGGTAATACTTATTTTAAAGAGAAATTATAATGATCAATGTTAGGGTGGTTTTTTAAAAATTTCAAGATTCTACGTCTCCTTACATGAGCCTCCACTCCAAGTAGGCCCAGGGTCTTGAAGCAATGAAAGACGGCCCTGCTAAGATCTGCTTGGCGTTTTCAGTAGGGGATTGTGGCTTTTGAATTGCGTGGTTAATTGCTTCTCAACGACAGTGTTTCGCCGAATGATTCAGTTTTGAAATCATCTCGGTTTGACACGAAGTGATGCCAAACTTTTGACCAACATTGTACATAGAATAGAAATTTTTGTCGCTGAACTAGCTAAAAATTCACTGCTACAGTTAACAGAATTGCTGAGAGAGTAACATAATTAACTGAAACAACAAATTCTTTGCTAGACAAGCAAAAATTTCAGTATTTTTTACAGACCCACCAGTGTTGGACTGGTCCGCCCGGCTCCCTGGCAATCGCTGGAGGCCCATTCAGTTTCCAGTTTCCTTTTTTTTTGTAAGAATCATGATGAAATTTAGATTTTCCCAAGAGTGTGTCCCTTCTAGGGGGCCCAACATAATTCCCAGCCGAAGGCCTTGATACAAGCCAATCCAACACTGAGATCCACTGGACAAAATGTTGCGAAACGTTTCTAAAACTTCCCAGAGACTCCTGATGTCCTGCCATTGTAACGCTTCAGATTACATACTTCAAAAGAATATCTCTGAAACGTCGCAGGAAGGTTTCATGTTCCATAAACGTTCCTGAAATGTTTTCTTGGAAATTTACGATTGTAGGACTTTAGTAGTCTCTGGGATGTTCCAGAAACTTTTTGTAACATTCAGTTCAGTGGGGAATGACAAAATTTTTTTCCTGTCCTGGTTACAAACTCCCTCTCTAAGCTAACAAGATTGCTGTAATATCCACTGCAGCAAATGTCGTTGCATTTTAAACCGTTTATTTAATCGAATTCAGGATGGAATGTGAAAAAATCTGATTGGAAATTCATGTTAATATCTTGGCTGATGACACAGATTTGCAGAAAAAGTATTCTTGATTGTTGTTGGGCAGCTAGGAGTTATTTCCTAAGTAATTCGCTGCGTGAGATCCGAATCCAAAATCAGAAGTGGGTCATCAAGTGAGAATTTTGAGATAGTTGAGCTTATGTACTCGGAGAACGGGTTATTTAGGTTACTGTTGAGGTTATGCATAGGGCGCAGAAAATTTTTGTCGTTGTTTTTTTCTGGTTTCATCATTTGATACTACTCGCCGTATCCAAATCCTTACGGACTTGAGGCAAATGTGGAGTTTCCTCAGTGTCCTGGGGACAAGCCATCCTTAACAGCAAAGTGCTAAGCAAATATGCGGCAAATTGTTGAAAACACTCAGCAACAGTTTAAAGCAATTTGCAGGGACGTTGCGTCGCCAAATGCGCAACAATATGCTGTGAATCTGGGATTTTGGGTTGAGTTATTGTCGTGTTGCTGGGAAGTTGCTCGGTTTCATGAAACTCTTAATCACATGCGTAGCAAATTCCCAGCAACTTCGCGTAAATTTAAGAAACAACATAAGAGCAATGGTTGCACAGCAACTTTTGTTGTATGGGATTATATTAACCAGTTTCATGTTTTAGATGTTGCTGAAGTTTGAATCATTTATTGAAACGAATTAATGATCGAAAAACAAAATACTGAGACCAAACCTCAGTTGAGACCCAGGCTCATGCAGCACATTCTCTAAACGATGTTTTCCATTTTAGGGAGTCAATTCGAGAGGTTGAATAACGATGATTCAACAGATTTTATGGGTTTGAATTTTCGTTTCGTTTTCATAAACGATTCAAACTACTACAACATTGTTTTAGACCTACCCATTTTCTTTCAGAACTCACTTTTTGGTTGGGACTGACTGTTAAAATATGGCCTGCAAATGATTCTCGGTTGCCTAACAGCAGGCCTTGTTCAAAAAGTCCGATAGATTCCAATAAATTTGAATAGGTCTTGTGACAAAAGCCTCATAGAAACCGATAAGTTATTTTCCGATACCGATCATACCGATAAACCACAATAGAACATTGAATTCCCTGGTAAAAAAAACCGGATAGGAAACCGAATAAAACCCGGATCATAATCCTGATGGTAATCCGGATGATAATCCGACTCAAACCCGGATTAAATTTCTGGGATTCTATCCGGGTGTATCCGGGCGCGTATACGAGTTTTGCGGTGATTCTTTATCCGGTTTCATCCGGATCCTATGCGGGTTTTGGGACAAGATATTTTTTGGAATCCCAAATAAAACCTGAACAAGGAGGCGAATGAATTCTATCAAAATTTCGTGTGTGATTTAAAAAAATATTCAGAATTAAAATCCCGATAGGGTCCGGATGAAACCAGATAAAGAATCACCGCAAAAACCGTGTACGCACCCGGATGGAATCCCGGAAATTTCATCCGAGTTTGAGTCGGGTTCCCATCCGGGTTTGCGCCGGGTTCTCATCCGGCTCTTCCATCAGGGTTCAACATAGAATTTCATGGAGACGCTTGAGTACTGTGACAAAAACCGCATAGAAACCGATAAGATATCATTCATTCCGTTAGGAATTGGTCTATCGGTTTGGACTGGTTCTTTTCGACAGGGAAATCTTGAAAATTTGTGTAATTGTTCACCGTTTTTCCACTGGGCTCAGTGGTGAACTGAGAACTTTGTCTATCCTCCTTCCACTCGCGAGAAACAAAGGATAGAAACCCGGCATCGCCGGTTTTTCATCTCTTGCTTCGCGCCCGTTGGAGAAACATAGAAGATTTTTTAATCCGTCCCCGACTGGGATCCCCTTGAATTCAACAGATACCATATTTCCTGACCGGAATCGATAACAGGAATATTTTCTTCTGACGATAATCGCGGTGTCACGAATTTAATTCATGAATTGACCTAATACCCTATCGAAAGATCTCAAATGTCATTCTGGTCACATCAAATTGATGAAATGAATATCTCAAAGAGCAACAGATAGAGCCCACGCGCAATCTTGACAAAATAGTAACTCTCAAACATATTCAAGCTTCCTTTATTGCTACAGTTTTCCATTCAAAAATTCCTCGTGCAAACTGATTTTCAGATATTTTCAACCCTACAAGATAATCAGATAGAGTTATTCTTGTTTTTGTCTTTCTTGAACTTCATTTACGATCGAAAGTGGAAGAAAAGAGAAGCAAAGCGAGTTGTGGATAGCGATATATAGTTATACAAATATGTACATTACACACATAAGTAGTTACATTCAAATGTATATATGTATATATAATGCTTTGTTATCAGATTCTATCCATTCTCATCCATTCTTCCTTCTTTCCTTTCTTTCTTTCCATGGTAAAAGAACTCAGTGGATGGAACAGAATATAAGAAAAAGTAAGGACTATAGCTGAGAAAGGGTAGGAAGAGAGGGAATGAGGGAAGAAGAAGGAAGAGGAGGAGGAAGAAGGGGAGATGGTTGGAGGGAGATGTAGGGAGTACGAGAGAGAAACAAAACTTAGTAAGTTATGTAGGAGCAAGAAGGACGTACTTAGTCGGAAGAAAGAGGGTTGGTAGGGTTGATGGAGTGAGATGAAGACGGTAATAGAGGAAAGGGGTGCAAGCGAGATAGAGAGGGAGAGAAGAGGTCCGCCGCAAAATACAAGTCGGTAGGATATCGACCAGCCGGAAGTCTGAGTAGTAGTCGTTGCCATGGAAACGCTCAAGTCAATTTGACCTGGGCCAACAGTTACCGGCATACTGATGCGCAAGATATGTCATCCTATTATTCATATGGTTTTTGTACACGGGGCATGTACAAGACATACATATATATGTGAGTGTATAATGTAGAAAAGCAAGGTAAAAAGCTCTCAAGTTCTCGAATTCTCTCGAAGGAGATACCAAGAGAGGGAAGATCCTTGTTTTGTTCAGGAAAAAGCAGAGGAAGAGCCCAGCACAGCTTTCCGTTGAATTTCGCTTTCCAATGCGTCAAAGATGATTCGATTCCTAACTATTTCATTATCTTCATATCTTCATCTTTTAGTAGAATAGTTACATTGGCTATATTGTATTTTCAACTCCCAGCAACATTGCGATGCAGAAAGAATCTTGAAAGTTTTCAACCTTAAGGTTTACAGCTCAAGATCTGATGTATTGAATTAAGTTGATAATGTAATATCGATCGGTTACTTTGATTACCCACATCCATATTGACAAAACGTGCGGTGATCCTCGAACTCAGAAGTGAAATAGGACGACACCTGTGATGGGGTTGAATCGATGTTATAGTTATGGAGTATCAAGTACTTGTAATCGATCAAATTGCACTATAGCTGAAATATTATCATCATCCCGAGGTTGCTTCAGTTCCGTTGCGGATTCGTTTGTATCCAACCTCGTCTAAGGTTGAAGTTACTGCATGTTTCTCTCAGTGCAGCGGTTTCCCTTACGTGTAACTTTTGATTAGGTGTGGGGAGTCTCGGATGGAGTTTGTGTCTAAGATCAACTGAATATTCAATGTACATTATTTATTTCAATGTTCAACTTATACCACTCGAGTGAAAACAAATCTCTACGCGTCAGACAGTTATGACCCTAACAAACTGCAAATTTACGTGTCTCAGATTTATACGTGATTTGTCAAGACAATTTGCCTTGCGATGATCTCTAATAGACCGATTTGTTGAACTTATTTGTTTTACGGTATCTTAATACGGGATAAAGGCGGGAGAGGGCAAATGTTTACACTCTCTTCTCAAGATCGTCTCCCTCGTTTGTTATGAATGTATAAAACCTTGAGAATAGAGTTAGTGAAAAACAATTTGACAAAAGTATGCAACAATAATAGCCAATAAAATCCCAGGTAAAAATTGACCCAGGATGGTAGGCTTCCGCAAGGGTTATCAAAAGCGGCTGAGTCTAGGTTACCAGGCTACATACCCCCTGCAGGTATTGACAGAACTGGAAAAAAACCCAAGCTTGTCCCAGGAAACGGCACGTGTATCAGGAACAAACCTCCGTTAAAAATAATTTGACCCATGATGATTGGTTCCATGATTGTCCCGTTGTTTCCAATGGATAGTTAGTTATGGGACATTTGTTCGTATCTTTCGAATGGCCATTGCACTTGGTAAAAGCTTGGCACAAGCGTAAAAATCAAGTTTTCGTGAAGATGATTATTTAAGTCGATGTTGTCCACATAAGTGGCACAGTGTTTTCAATTAGTGACCGAATTCTGAGTTCACAATGGATAAAGACTTGTGCATAACTATCGGGCCAAGGCTGGTCCAATCTCCTCTCCATGATTGGCCCCACACTCCAGTTTCACACACTAAGATAGATAGATTTGATCTAAACAAGATTAAAACTCGACTCAATGGTAATAGGATACTTTTAAATGTGATCATACACGAAAATCAACTAATCTTGAAGAACTCTCTACAGGATTTTAAGATGTCTTTCCCATGCAGGGATTAACAAGACTGGGGAAAAACCCAAGCTCGTCCCAGTCTTGGCACATTTGATCTATCGTTTCAAGATGATTCATGTACGGTATTCTGAGGAAGAACTTTGAGCTGGAATATGCATCAAATTACTCTTCTCATCGATATCTGTGATGAAAGAAGCATCGATTGATGCTTGGCGAATCATTTGGACTAGGCTGGAACGAACCATTGGCCCAAGCTTGTCCAGATCTTATCATTCCCAAGCCTGGGCCAATCTTATTGAATTGTTCAAGACAAGTCTCGGCAGGTCTTGTGCCAGGCTTGGTCCATGAATGGACCATTGTCCCATGCACACATGGGTGAGTTGACAACATTATGCATCATCATTCGCATTTCTGTTGCAAATTTTGCAGCCAAAATGGAATAATTTCCCGTTTCAAAAAAAATTGTTTTGAGGGGTAGTTTCTGAGATATGAACATTTTTATGTGTTTCTAAAAATCCAAATAACTCAAGAGCATTGTGTTCCCCGTACTTGAACCTGACACTATTGGCTGAGTTAGAAAACGGAGGATCTCTGCGAAAAACATTGAACTATTCTATTATCGTTTGTTCCAGAGCTATAGCCATTTGAAATGTTTGCACCTCCAGCCAATCAGAGGTTAGCAACTTAAAATCAGTATAACTCCAACATGAACAATGACAGTATACTTCAATTTTTTTCCAGCGAGTCTTCCAACTAAGCGAATAGTGGAAAGCTCAAATATGTAGTACATAGTACTTTTGAATGATTTGGATTTGAAACAAATCTGAGATCCCTTGCATCTCATAAAACCAAGCTTCGAAAAGAATGTGTTAAAACGGGGAATTATTGCATTTTTGCTGCAGAATATGCCACAGAAATGCGAATGATGAATTCCGGGACACCCTGTATGCCATCAATGGTCAACCATACAAAAAATGTGTTCATCAGGGATCAGCCAACCCGTGAAGGAAAATTAAAAGAATTAGATATAATTTGTTCATAATCTGTATTGAATTATATAAATTATATATAATTTTGTCGCAAGCTTGCGGCAGGGTTGTCCCCATCTCATCCCAATGGGCACATTTATTTTTTATTGTAGTTGAAAATCAGATAAAACGAAATAAGTGTTGGAGAATTTCACGAAGTAGGCGCGTCCTGAAACAGATGAAAAATCCTGGAATCTTCAAAAAAGAAAGCTTGTATTTTTCGCTACTCGCGAGCATCGATCAATAGATTCAATTACTAATAGAATTAATTGTTTGTATTAAGTACAAATGTGATACGCAGTTATTCTTTGTCTCAGTACTAGATGAGACAACATAAAAATGAAAGTGGCTCAAACTTGATCAGTTATTACGAAAATATACTATAGTAGTATACTAGAGGTATTTTCAGGATTGTTTAACGTCAAATAAAAGAAGTTCAGATAAAATAATAGTGAAGGGAAGTTGAGTTTGCCTGTGATCAGGAATGAAAGTAAAAGATCGCCACCTTACGCTTCGTGAAGCGTGACATCTGATGCTACGGTATTAGTTGCAGGAGTATGACGTTTACCATCATAAAAAGTCTCGTGCTCTTGAGGGGGAAGAGATAAGAAGGAGAATCGAAGTGACTTTGGTGATTGCACTCGCAATTGGTCTTGCGTTAAACGAAGATGCTCTTGGGCCGTGTATCTGTGAAACCGACATCAATTCTTTCGTGCTTCACGAGAATCTTGCATTATATCAAATGCACCTCTAATTCAATTTGGAAGATGGTTTGACGTCAGAACTTCGTCAGAACCCCGAGATCGAGACGAGACCTGCCAAGTCAAGAATATCGACGATACCGAAACGTATAAAATGCATTGTCGAAACCAAGAATGGCGAGAATCTCGACTCGAGACTGAGACGAGATTATAAATTTTGAGACCGAGATCGAGACCTGGTCAGTACCGGCGAGACGAGACGAGAACGAAACACTACCTACATCTAAAGATTTCAATTTTGGAAGGAATCCAAAAAAGTATAGGGAGATTCCAAAAGAACTTTGGAGATCTCTGGATATTTCTTTGGATCTCTTCTAAAATGAAAAACTTTAGATCTAAGTAGATATCAAGAGATTTTAGGGATTTTTGCCAAAATTTAGATCTAAAGAGATCTACATAGATCTGATTAGATCTCATACTTTTTCCTCGGGTATTGAAAATCGATTTCATACTAACACGACAGGTACTATTTTTTGCTAACAAAATGGTTTAGGGACTTGGATATTGATCAAATATTCCAGTCAAAAACTCTTGACTCTCTTCAAATTTCTAGGAGTAGAAATTTACTCTTGAAGTGAGTAAGTACTGCAACTTTAATAAGAATGAGACTGAGAATTCCACTCCAAGAGAGTGAATCTTTATTCTTTTAGAGTGAGAATTTCACTCTTCCACAAAAAAGTATGAGGATTCGACTCTCTAAAGCGAGTTAAAATTCCACTCCAATGAAGTAAAAATTCAGTTTTATGACATGGAATTGTCATTCTTCAAGACTCCCGTTGAAAAAACCCAGCTGGGTAGGACCAGTAGGAATTTGGTGACATGGTTGAACCATAGGACCTACCCATATAAGAACAACATAGTCCTACCTAGGTCCCCTATAGGTAGGTCCTACCCAGTATGGTTTCACCTAGGTCGGCACCATCCTGCATGGTTATACTTAACTCTACTGACCTAATACCTACATAAGTTAGACCGTGTTCGATATAAACTCTGATAACAATAAGTAAATCCTCAAAATTTCAGTAGTATGAAGCAGAATTACCCAGGGGTTTTAATGTTTATTATATTTTACTAGAGCTTCATCTCGCTGGCATTTCGAGATTTCTTTGTCATTTGTGAATGATTCAAAAAGAATCATTCTCCAAAATTTGCAATTGTCGGTTATGATAGTGATTTTCGGGTGTAGTTGGATCCAGTAGAAGCAAAAGTAGTTGGTGCTCTCTTATTGGTTGTTGGGCCATCCATGATGGTCTGTATGATGCAACTAACTTGGCTCAGCTGGGATCAAATTGGTCCAATCAAACGAAGTTCAGCTGGGACCAAGTTAGTTCATCTGGAAACAAGTTGAGCCAGCTGGGTTCTTTCAACAGGGTAGATTTCACTTCAAGGAATTGAGAGAGATAATTAGTTTAATCCTTCTCGAGTAGTATATAAAGTTTCAATAGACATTTAAATTATTTGGATGCAGAAGAATCTTTGAAGAGCCTTGTAGTTTTTTGGTAGAACTGTTCCATTCTACCTCAATTAGTGAAGGCTAAACCTCGATAGTGCTATCGATACTATTCAGTTGTTTTTTCCATCGAAAACCATCGATGGTAAAAATCAACTATCGATAATATCAAAATTCGTGGAGGGGGAAGAGGAAAAGAGAGGGGAGCAAAGTATAAAATATATCCAAATTTCAGTAGTGTCACAGACCCAAAGGGGCATTTAATGTACATATAAAGTCATATGTTAATACGCTAATGTTAAATTAAATTTCAATGAAATTTCAGTGGACAGTTAATACGTTTTCCAACTTTTAATTTATGTTTTTCTGTGGAATGGTACTCATTACATATTTTTGAGAATATGTTTCGAAACATTATTATAACTGGTTCAATAATTCTTCACCCGAGTATTTGACCATTAATTGCGTTTGTTATTAGTATATAGTTATATTTTTCATTGAAACAGACCTTCATATTTAAAAAATTATATTTTGAATTATCAATAGTTGTCGATAGTTTCTCCGGTAGTATCGATAACTATCGATAGGTCAACTATCGAGGTTTAGCCTTCACTACCCTGCTAGGAATTCCCGATAAAGAACGATTCAAAACGGTAAGATTTCTCTATAGTTTTGAATGAGGTTTTTGAATACGGAATTTACAATGTTATATCGTTCTTCAACGATAGAACTCTATCGTTCCTTATAGTATTCTATAGAATTTAACGTAACACCTATGTGATTTTATCGTAAAATTCTTATAGAAAAAGGACCACTTATTTTGAAACACATGACTATTTTTTTCAAATAACTGGTACTTTTTCTATACGAATTTCACTATAAAACCACATACATCCTGTTACATTTCATACAATACGATAAGGAACGATAGAGTTCTATCGTTGAAGAACGGTATAAGATTGTAAATTCCGTATTCAAAAACCTCATTCAAAACTGTAGAGAATTCTTACCGTTTTGAATCGTTCTTTATTGGGAATTTTTAGTTGGGTAACTTAAATCATATATTGTTGTTGGTTAAATGAAAATTAAAGAGTATTACGATATGTACTGTGCACTGAGAAAAAAAAAACTTGTGAAATTTACATCTCATTGAGTAAATATATGGATGATTTAGAATATAGTGCAAGTGACCACAATGTCAGTCGATTTTACAACAACCAATATTAAATATACCACAGCTGATGTAAAATATACCTTAACTGATGTGCATATTACATCCCCTTCGGTAAAATCAACTAAGATTGTAGTAGTTCGAATTATATTCTTAAATCTTGCATATATTTACTTAACAAGAGGTAAATTTTACAACTTTTTTTTTCTCGGTGTGTACTGTAAGAAAAGTTGTGTCAGGAGTAACAGAAGTCCACTCCGAAATTCGGTGTTATAATGACTCCAAATGTTGTTGGAATAACACTACGAGGTGTTGAAACAACACCATTTGGGCTGGGCATTTTCTAATACCGCTAATTTTCTTACAGTGTATAATAGCATACCTACCAACATATGTCGACATTACATCCCCGTGAACGCCACTGACGCCACGTGGATGAAAATGAGGGACTTGGAGGTCACGAAGATGTGATGTAGACACATAAGTGAGTGTGCTGTTACAGTAACGTAATTTCAATTTGTATTCTCATTCGAGATGATACAATTTACATACAATTCTAGGATTAGTGGCATCCGAACTTTAAACAATTGTGGTCTTCGTGAATTTTTATACGTCACGTTACATTCTATTGATTCTTTGACCATTGATAAACTTTATAGGTGAAAAAACAATAATTGTTTTTGAAACAACTTACTCTGTGCTTAAAAAAATATTCCCACTAAAGTTTCACAAAACTCTCTTCTACAATATATTGTGGATTTCAATAAAAAATTTGGAAACCTCGTCAGAAGGCCTTCTCAAGAACTTTTACAAGTGGGAAAATACAAGCAAAAGTACCTCTTTGTTTTTAGAATTTATTATAATTCATTGGTTAAAGATGAAATACAAAAATAAAGCACAACTTAAAATATACGTTCAAAACTATCTTTAAAATTTTGTTGACACCAAAATATTCAAAAATGGCGGAGCTACGAGTTGGTACCTCATTTTTGCGCCGTGCAGCCTACAAGTCTCAATTTTCATCTCGAATAAAACAACCAAATTTCTATCGTTAATGTATATCAAAACGCACAACTTGACGAAGAGAAAAACGAAAAATCAAATTTATTCACATTGCTTTTTTCAATTTTTCAATTAAAAACAAAAGTGTGTGTGTTTTTGTTTTCAAAATGCTTCTGAATTTTCAATTTTTCATTTTCATTCTTTTTGACTCCGTTAAGTTGTGCGCTTTCACATATTCTAACGATAAAATTTTTGTTCACTAGATTTTAGAGAAAAATTGAGGCCTGTAGGCTGCACTCTCTAAATCTGGAAGAGTGAAAAATCGCATGTTTCACTCCACTAAGTGTCAGAAGTGAGCCTGTCCGGTTCGAGTGGAATTTTCACTCGTTTCGAGTGACCTCTCACTCTTTTAGAGTGAAAAATTCACTCTAACGTCAAAGTGGTTGTGAGTTTCTAACCTCAAACCTTAGAATATCACTCTAAAAGAGTGGAAATTTCACTCGAAAATTCGACTGGCTCACTTCGGGCTGGCTAAAGAGTGAATTCTCACTCCAAAGATTTTAGAGAGCACGGCGCAAGAACGAGGGACCAACTTCTCGCAGCTGTACCTTGACCATTTTGAAATATTTTTGTCTCAACAAAATTATAAAAGATAGTTTAAAACGTAGATTTCAAGATGTGCGTTATTTCATTAATGGATCCTCATCCAATTTTTCGTAATAAATTCTCAAAAAACGGTACGTTTACATGTATTTCACCCCTCAAGAAAATGTTGAAGACCCTGGTTATAAAAATTCATAGAATCTGACGAAATGAGAGTTCATAAGATCTGGTCAGAATCACTCAGTATCATATTGAAAAAATACATTCATCTAATTCAATCTCATTGAAAATGATTGAATAGGTTTTGGTTAAAAGATTCTGCAGGATTCTATGAGATTTGGCGAGAATCAATGGGTTTGTTTAACTAGGGGAATATAACGAAATTCTCACAGGCATTCTTGGATTTTCAAATACTTAGTGGAGGAATGTGAAGAAACTAGGAGGAAGAACAGGTTCGATCTGTATAACCCAACTACAAATTTATTCCCTTGACCACGTCAATTTGACGTCCATCTTCCTCGGGTCTGACCAGGACTGTTACTACCATCAGAACTTTGCCAGAGAAACATAGTCAAAATCAGAACCCGATGAGAAACTTCAAATCAACGTTTTGGAGAACAAAATTCAGTCTATGAGTCAGTGGGAAGTTTGCATAAATTTATCAGCTAGGATATCAATCATACACTTTATGATTGCACTTATACTGAGGGAAGGAAAATAGGAACAGTAGAGAGCCGGGATGAAAAACAATTTAAGGAAAATTCCTTTTCGACAAATTTCTAGTGATTTTTCTGTGCTTCCTGGGAGGTTACTTGTACTTCCTGGAAATTGAACAGAACAAGACACATGAAGTATTTTTTTATGCATATTCTCAAAATCCGAACCTAGGAGAATACTTGGGATCGATGGATTTACTTGGAGAATATTTCTCAATATTCTATTAATTCAACCAGTGACTTTTTATTGATTTGAATAGAATGAAACATTATTTTATGATTCATCAACATGTTTTTCTAATTGAGTGTCCTCATTGATGAAAAAAATGGCAACCAAATAAACCATCATTGGCGAACAATTGGAAAATTTGTTTGTCAATGTTGCGCCAATGATAGAACTGTAAGAAATACTCTCTAAAATTTTTAGAGTGAGATTTCACTCTTCAGGCAGCCAAAAGTGAGCCTGTCGAAATTTTGAGTGAAATTTCCACTCTTTTGGAGTGATATTTTGAGGTTTGAGGTTAGAAACTCACAGCCACTCAAATTCTAGAGTCAATTTTCCACTCTAAAAGAGTGAGGGTCCACTCGAAACGAGTGAAAATTCCACTCGAAGCGGACTGGCTCACTTCTGAGACTTAGTGGAGTGAAACACATGATTTTTCACTCTTTCAGATTTAGAGAGTAATTGACCCAAAAATATATAAAAATTTTTGATATACGTGTTATTTGGAATCTTATCGTTCTTCTCTGATTTATCTGTAGAAAAACTCGGTGTCTTTTGTCACTAAATTTTGCCATGAAAAGTATACACAATGTGGATAAGCGGCGAGAGCCCTCTGGTGTAACCTGTAACAAAGAACGATTAACTGTTCTTCCAATTATTGAAGCCTTATATATTCCAGTAATCAGTAACGTAGCAAAAATTTTATAACAGCGGTATAGGAATTCAAAAACTTATAATCAACCATTTGCGTCACGATTAGACAAATTATTAACGTGATGTTGATTCATTTGCACTTTAAATTGTAAATCAACTGATATCACATTGGCGACTTGAAAAAATCCACGACTCAATTCAGCTATTAAGGGGTAGAATCAAAGTGCATGCAAATATTGAGCCATGCTATTACCAATGGTCGGTGCTCCACTGGAAACTAATTTTTATCGAGATTAGACCAAAGTTTGTGGCAATATTCAACCACGTTGCAAATGATCTTCACTCCCTGATCCAAAAAACCATTGATTCTTGCCAAATCTGATTGAATCTTGTACAATGTTCTGACCAAATCCCATTAAATTTCATGTCATCAGATTGTAACCAGGGCTTTCAATAGAATCCATCATTCAGCCAATGTTGGACCAAGGATGACCCTGGTTAATAAAGTTTCTCTGAAAATTTCCCTGAATTCCAGTACAAAACTCTGAAAAACACTGAAAAATTCTCACTTATCAGACACGTTTTTCCACTCGAAATTTTTCTGAATGTTTATGAATATCTCTGAAAAACTCTGAATTTTTCTGAAAATCACAGAGTCTTTCTAAAAAACCATGAACACCTCTGTAATCCTCTGGAAAACTCTTCGCGGAAAATCTTTGAAAATTTCAGTGATCTTCAGCAAAATCTTTCCACTAGGGGAGCCAAGCAAGAGTCAAGCCTGGCGGAATTATGAATAAAATGGTAGTCTGACAACCGAAATTCGTTGAACACCGACATCGGTACAACATATTATTTGTTGTCAATCAAGATTCATTACTTATAGATTAGCAAGTTTTGTCTGTAAAAATTCTATTGTTCGCATCGGTGGAGCGCAAAGATTTTTATATGGTGAGTTTCATTTGCGTGGATGATTTGATTCAATGGAATGAAGAGAAATTCATATTTCTTCTTTTAATATTATAAAATAGAAAGTATAGTGCATCGAATCAAGTGTTGAAATTTGAATTGTGGATTTTCAAACGATTGAATGTAAAAGTATCATGTTGCTGCCCGAGTCGAAAAATTATAATACTTTTTAAAGCCTGATCAACTCCGTAAAAAAAGTTAACGTCAGGTTGAATAAGAATGTGGAAAGCAAGATCAGGTTAAGAACAGGGCGAAAAATGAAATTAAACCTGATTGACTCCGTAATACGCAACGAATCAGAGCTAAATCAGGTTTCACTTTTTGACTCGGGTGAAGTTTGAATCGTTCATTGAAACGAATTGGTAATCGAATAACGAAATACTCAACTGTTAAAGACCCAAACTCTTGTAGTACATTCTTTAAACGTTGTTTTTAGTTGCAAGGAGTTCATTCGAGAAGATAAACACCGATGATTAATCAGATTTCGTGAGTTTAAACTTTTGTTTCGTTTTCATAAACGATTCAAATTTCAGGAATATAAAGTATGGTACAACCCTGAAGAATCAGAATATGCATTTGTTCCGAAATTACAGTTAGTATGGAAAAAGAAGGAAGTATAAAAATCACGCTGCCGAATATTCTAAAGATACATCGAATCGCTCGGTTTTTAAACACTGAGAGATGAACCGAGCCGATATTACGGGTGTCATTGAGATCAACTTGAAAATCAACCCTTCACTCGCATTTTCCCGAAATACTTATGACTCGATGGTACGCGATGTTCTAGAAATAACTGATTTGGTTTCTTCTCCGGTATTCCATGAGAAGAGTTTTCGTTTTTTAACGTCTGGCTCGAAAGGAACTGATGGAACGATTCCTCTTCTTCTACCTCTCCTTCTTTTCCCTCTGCTTCTTTTTCTCGATCTTCCTCTTCTGCTTCTTCTTCTCCTCCTTCTCCACGAATACTGACGCATCCCTTACGATGAAATCTGTTCTTTTCGTCCAGTTCCGCAATTCCAGTCGACTTGCAGAGGATCAATATTCGTTGAAGGGATTTTACGATCTTCAACAAAGATTCCAAGTTCAATTGAGAGAAAGCGAGAAAGAAGGAAAAGGGATTGCGTAGTCACACTTGGATTATAATGCGTCGTTAATCGGTTCGATGAATATCAAATTCATATAGAGGAAATATTAAACGAGTGTTTCAAAACATACGATATATAATAATTACGTACATACGCTTATATTATCTCAAACCTTTCTGAAGGATGATGATTTATATGTATATAAATTCATCATAAAATTGTATCCTTACTTTAATATAATATTATGGAATCACTGTTTTTCTTCCTCTTGTTGTATTCATTATCGTATTGTGACATTCAAAATCGACTGCCAGCGAAATCATTCGAAGAATTTATAAATTGTAATTTTGTCGCTTTAGTGGATCAGGATCGCGCCAAATTCATCACATTTGATCTGATTTCATTTTATCTGGAGAACATTTGATAGAAAGGAAATGAAAACCAGAATCATCTGCAGTCTTAATCCCAATTTGAAAATTCAATCAAATAAATTTATGATGTATAAACTGAAAAAAAAGAGTGACCGCAAAATTCGCCTGTTTTTTTTTGGGACCGCGAGTTTCGGGTTGAATTGCATTCTGAAAAATATCACATGTCGATCATTTGCAAGGGAACCATACCATTTCCCGGTGAGCATAACATTGATTTTGGAGATGAAGAAATCGACAGGATCGATAAATTCTTGACAAAATGGATTCTTTTCTATGAAAAACCTATTTATTGATTTTTATAAAATCTTGATCAGAATTTGATACTACTTACTTGTAAAACCAGTGTTATGCTGACCAGAAAATTGTATACCCTCGCAAATGATCAACATAGAGTATGTTTAAGAATGCATTCTAACCTGAAACCCGCGGTCCCAGAAAATAGGTGGAAAAATACTCTTTTTTGCAGTCACTCCTTCTTCAAACCAAATAAATAGTTCATTTGTCCTATCTCTCTCCATAGCATATCCCTTGGGATCAATGAAATATTTAATCAAATCAAATAATGGAATGCTTGTCCCAAATAAATTGGTCTTACAAATGAATAATTTATTCACCATAACTGATCAATTTTTGCATCCAATTGAATATTTAATTTCTACAAATGAATAATTTTTACAGTGTATAATTTCAACATGCAGTGCCAGTACTGACGTTAATATTCATTGACATAATGATTTCCTTGGGAAAGTTGTATCAACGAATTAAGGAAGATCGTCATCAGAATGACGCGCGAACAAGGAAATTCTCCTCACATTGTATCGAACTTGAAACAACGTGCCGGGATGTTCCACGAGATCCTTGTAGGTTGATAAAAAAGAGAACAAAATAAAAACAAAATACATAAGTTCCGATCGATAAAATTAATTTGTCCATTCACGGTGAAACAGATGATCCACTCTTTTTTGAAAAAGTTTGCACGAAAATTGATGGGTTTCACAAAGCATTCTCACCTGTCGTCATGCGTGCGTCTTGAAACAACGACGACCACGTGCCCAAACGATCTGAACCTCCTTCCTTCCTCCCTTCCTCCCTCCTGCCCTCCTTCCTGCCCTCGTGCCTTTCTATCTCTTTTTCTTCGAAACGACACGCGTGTGCACACATGCCGCAAAGATGTGTGGCTGGCTGACTGGTTGACTGGCTCGCTGGCTGGCTGGCTGGCTGGCTGGGGCTGTTTGGCTGCTCCACCAAGAGTCGTCGAACGCGAGTCAAAGTAAAAGTCGCTTGTTGAGAGCGAGAAACACCTGTATTTTACATACACACATTTGTGTTGTGTGGGTCCGTCTGGTCGTGTGCCCTGCGTGCAAGATGCTCCACCACCAATTGGTTGCGTCTTTTCGAACTGCACCGGGATGTTCCGATCGGCGTTGTCGTAAATAATCGCCCAGAGGCTCCAGTGTTACAGAGAATATCAAAATGTTTCCCCTCTCTCCCTATCTAATTCGGAGGGATCTCTTAATTTTTCTTCATCACCTATTCTGGGAATAATTGTTTTCTCAAAACCGAGATCGGTATCCAGATCGTTAGAATTATTGAATCGTTCCACTTCGTTTCAGAGATTCTTCTACCAGGAAATTCGGTTTGGATTTCACAAGAATGAGATATGAATGCGGTTTAATAGCCGGTTTCAAGAGGTTATGATTTGAAGGTTGCAGTTTTGTTCGATTTTTGATGATATTTGTAATATGGAGTCAGTTTTGAGTGGTTCACTTTTGGATCTGTATTTGGGTTTTATAAATCATCATGTTCATCTGATAACGCTATTGAGTTTTGAAAAATCAACGGAAGTGGGATATAGCTGAGTTAGAATTGCTTTGCGCCTTGCGCTGGGCGATACTGTCCCCGGGCGCGTGAAATTCCCGCTATCTCGTTGGTCAACTTAAAATTTTCATAATCCAAAAACTACAGCTCAGATGAAATTTCACCGAATAAAAAAGTTGTTCAATTTTGATCGTAGAATTTGCCTGTGCAGTGGGGTGAAGTTGTTTTGAAACACCTTTTATAATTATATAGACATTATATACAAATTATATATAATTTTGAGATTTTTTTCGCATCGGACACAGTCGAGAACAGTGCAATTTTGAATGATTCTGAAGGACAGATTGGTAAGCTTAGATTTTTGTACAACTCACTACTATCGCGTATTTTTATTCGTCGATTACGAATCTGTAAGCCAATATTGTTGCCCATCCTCAGATTTCGAGTTCTCAGATGTCCTCACTCGCACGCACACTGAAAACCCAATTTCTTAGGCTCGAAGAAAATTTCTTTGCGAAAATTCATTCCAACGAGCAAATTTTTCATTGAATTGAGATAATATTCTTCGAATTGAAGAAGCAATATATTTCTGTTTTGATTTGAAAATTCTTTGTTGCAATTTGATCAAAACTTTTTCCATTGAAAAACAGATTCATTAGAATGGAGGCAAAGAAAATTTTCTTTCAATCTGAAAAAATTGGGTCCTCAGTGCAGAGGAAAATTCTTGTTGGAATAGCAATTTTCAAAAATCTAATTTGCCGAATTAGCAAAAAGTTTGATGTTACAGCAAAACTTTCGCTGCTTTAGCGGAAGCTGAAACCAGCTGGCCCAGCGAATGCCGAATTGCTGGATCAGCTAGCGCTTGCCAAGGAAGCAAAATTTTTGTTGTAACAGCCAACTTCTTGCTGATTCAGCGAAAGGATTTGTCACATCAGCAAAGGAAATTTTTGAATTTCAGAAATTTAAGTTCTTCTGGATCGTAGTCACGAAATTTGTTTGTTCTCAGAAATAATGGTGGCAAAGTTCCTTGATGAATTGAAAATTCTTCACATTTATTCAATAAACATTTCTCCCAATTTTTCTGAAATTTTACATCTGGAACAAAAAGTAGATTTTCCACTGAGAAAGAGCAACGTGGTTACAGAAACCATCCGTACATGGTTAAGAAATTATGGTTGCAGTGCCCTAGAATCTGGTTATGATAACTAGGAAAACGAGACAAAATCACGTGAATTCGGTTGTGGGAACTGGATGGGATAGTTAAAGCCAAAAATAACTATATTGCCTGGTTATACGAACTACATTTTTCTCCCAGTGTAGTACAGTGATGCCAGGGAAGATGGTGCGGATCGAAAAATCAGCCCCTCCACTGTAAACACTTTGAAAGCTTCGTATGCGCGTGAATAACTCGTATACGGAAGTTTCATTGCGTGAACAGTAAAGGGGCTGATTTTTCGGTCTGCACCGTCTTCGCTGGCATCCCTGGTGTAGTAGAAAATAAAGGGTCCCACATCTTTGTTTCACAAAACATTTTCTTGTAATTTACCAACCTCCAATCAATGCTTTCGATTCTAAATACTCCACGCCCTGAGATAAAAAGCAACATGTTGACTGAAACAATGCTCGCATGGTAAAGGATTGATGGTTACAGTGACTTGGAATTTGATTATAATAACCAGGGAAACAAAACGAAATCACATAAATCTAGTTGTGACAACTACATGACATGAGCGAAGTAAAAAAAAATGGTTATGGGAACCAAATTTTTCTCACAGTGCAGATAAAAAGGAGTAGTGATAATCACTGAGCGAATACTAAAATATGGACAGACCAAAATATACAATTATAAGAATTAAACGGCTCAATCGAAATTACGATATACTTGGTTAACCTAACGATACCCCAATAGGAACAATAAGTTAAAATCATGTCAACATTTTTGCCAAAGTCATCATTTTTTTGAAAAAAAGTTCAGGAAATGTTCAGAGAAAAAATGGGTCAGGTGAGACCCCATTTTGCATGATGCTCCAAAATCGGGTCTTATCTGCCCCATTTTTCATTTCAGAAGTTTCTGAACTTTTTGTCGAAAAAATGATCACTTTGGCAACAATTTTGACGTGATTTTGAGTTATTGTTCCCGTTGTGACTTTCAGTTGGAATAACTATGCGATTGATTGTGGTGGCGAAATGTTTGGTCCGTCCATATTTGACCATACCAGTCCTAGCGATTCCAAAGTGATCAATTTTTTTTGTTTACTTTCGGTTATTTTTTGGTTTGGTAAAAATTTGATCAGAACATGGTTATCCAGATGGTTTTTACCATATAATAAGATGTTTGTGACCGAAAACTAACGGTTTCTTTGGACAAATCTGCCACCAAAAGGTCACCAAAGAATGTGATCCGCTTTCGGAATCTTTTTGGTATTTTTGACGTAAAAGCCCACAAAATCACCACAAAATAACCGAAAAATCACTAAATTGAGATTGGTTGAATTTTTGTTGGATTTTGTTCAATTTTTGTTGAAAAAAATGTCCTGAACGACCAACAAGTTATCAAAACCAAGGTTAAAAAACCAAAATGTAACTGAAGTTTTCGGTCGCTTGTCGGTTCACCCAGATCCATTAGGGAGTTTCCTCCTTATAATCAATTGTACAAGGAGCAAAATGCAGATCGAAAATATAGTAATCTTTGTGAGAAAACTGGAGAATATTTCCTGTAAAATTTGTATTAAAGATAAGACAGTTCACATTTTTGTTGAATTCTACTTGAAAGGTAACGAAAAACTATCAATAGTTAACAAACAATAGGAAAAAACATCAACTCTTCAAAAACCGCGCATGCAATTTTACAAAGTAAATAATAATAAATAATAAAATTTAGAAATTTTGTTAATCACTTGGTAAAATTTTATGCGCAACTTTTGGAAAATTCATACTTCTTTCTATTGTTTGTTAGATATCGATAATTTTTAATTCTTTTTGAAGTAAAATTCAACAGATATGTGAATCGTTTCATCTTCATGACGAATTAAGGGGTTACACCTATTGGAACGGTCTGAAAAAAAGCCTTCTTTGAGAAATTTTTTTCGTTGTGATAAAATAAATCAATGGAAATAAAATTTTGCAGATTTATTATACATATATTAAAGTATACAAAATAATTTTTTTTTCAATTCCATTCTTCAAAATGGGGGATTTAAAAATACTTTAAAAGAGCGTGTTTTTTTTGGAGTGGTCTGCGGCAAGACAAATCCCATCTTTGTTTCTGCAGCTAGGAGAAACAAAAATGGTTTTCATAATTTACATTAAATTTATCAGAGAAATACACACGATTATTGGAAAATAATCATTTTTTGCAATTTGACACAAGTTCAAAGTCAAAACTTTTTTTTTTCACCAAAAAACCCGATCTTTGAACGTTTATAAAACACGTAATCATCAATGAATCTCAAAAATCGTGTGTAGTTCTCTGTAAAATCTATCTAAGAAGCTACAGTTGAAATTTCAAGTCGGTTGAATAAAAATTGAAAGAGTTATTTGTCCTGCCGCAGACCACTCCAAAAAAAAACACGTTCTTTTAAAGTATTTGTAAATTCCTCATTTTGAAGAATGGAATTGAAAAAAAAAAATTATTTTGTATGCTTTAAAATATGTATAATAAACCTGCAAAATTTTATTTCCATTGATTTATTTTATCACAACGAAAAAAATTTCTCAAAGAAGGCTTTTTTTCAGACCGTTCAAATAGGTTTAGCCCTTTAAAAAATTATTCTCCAATTTTCTCTCAAAGATTACTACATTTTCGATCTGCATTTTTCTCCGTGCAACTGGAATTTTCATATCAATTCAGTTTTTTCCCCCGGCATTTGTTATTTGATAAGATTTTTCATCAAATCCCCGTACTCTATTGTATTCTTTGCCAGTTCTTTCAATCCATAACATCAATCATGATTTTTGTCATCACAGTTCCACGGGAACGAAATAAGAAAAGTATCTGAACAAGACGACGATTCGAACTATTGGGTTGGCAACTAAGTAATTGCGGATTTTTGTTAGAAAATCAAAGACACTTTTTTCATAGAACTAAATAACTTTATTCTGTAATGTATTGCCCATTTTGATCAATGACCTTTTGCCATCTTTCAGGCAGCATCATAATCCCACGTTCATAAAACTTCTGGTTTTTATTAGCAAAAAACTGAATCAGGTACGATTTGACATCATCATCATTACTGAAATTTTTACCATTCAAGGAGTTTTGGAAAGATCGAAACAAAAAGTAATCAGATGGTGCAAGGTCAGGACTATATGGTGGATGTGGCAAAACATCCCAACCAAGCTCCAATAATTTTTGCCGAGTGACCAAAGATGTGTGTGGCCTTGCATCGTCATGATGGAATACAACACCTTTTCGATTTGTCAATTCGGGCCGCTTTTCTTCAACTGCATTGTTTAATTTCGTTAGTTGTTCAATGTAGACATCAGAATTGATCGTTCGGTTGGGTGGTAAGAGTTCAAAGTAGACAATTCCTTTGTAATCTCACCAGACTGATAACAAAACCTTCTTTTAATGAATATCAGCTTTTGCTGTTGTTCGAGTCAGTTCACCTGGCCTGCTCCACGATCTTTTCCGCTTGATATTGTTGTGCACAACCCATTTTTCATCGCCAGTGATCAGTCGTTTTGAAAATGGATCATTTTCATTACGTTTCTTTAGCAAATCGCAGATGTCAATGCGTCGCGTCGAATGCGTTTCTTTCAGTTCGTGAGGAACCCATGTATCGAGTTTTTGAACATAGCAAAGTTGTTTTAAGTGATTTTCAATGCATGTATGTGATACATGAAGTTTCTCTGCAATCTCACATGTTGTACTGTGACGATCCGAATCGATTATTGCTTTGATTAGGGGGTCATCAACGTCAACTGGACGACCAGAGCGTTTTTCATCTTTGAGTGAAAAATCACCAGAACGAAATTTGGCAAACCAATTTTGACACTGCCGTTCTTTTAAGGCTTCGTCGCCATAAACAGCACATAACTTTTTATGAGCTTGCGATGCGTTTTTCCCTTTGTGGAAATAAAAAAGCAAAATATGACGAAAATGTTCCTTTTGATTTTCCATTTTTCAACGAACGCCAAATGAAAACTACGCAAACGACCAAAAATTTTTGTTATTGATTGACAGCTGAATTGCCAACTATCAAATAACAAGATGTGTTTTACATTTGTACTACGTCTGCGAACCTAAAAATTCAACTGACACCATCTATGAGTGAAATCCGCAATTACTTAGTTGCCAACCTGATACCGTGTACCTGATAAAATTGCCGAAAAACAACCCCTCACTCCGAAAATCCGTAAAATCCACTTAAATTAAATCGATCCTAGTAGAAATTTTGGACGGGAAAATACGGGGCCTGATGAGGCATGCCTGATTTCCTATCAGGTTCTCATCAGGTTTCCTGACGGTCTTCCCTCTTTTGCTCGATTTTATGGCAATCTTATCCGAACCCTATTTTACCCTTGCGCTACAACCCTATTTGAATCCTATTAGGGAAATCAGGTAAGGCCCTTGTAAGGGCATTATAAGATTTTCCTTATTCACGGTTTCCGGATTCTAACCTGATCAGGACTTTATTAAAAATAGGGAATACCTGATGAAATTTCCACTAGTAGGAGAGGATTACCCAGGTTTCAATTACAAATCTAATTCGAATTTTTTGGTTTGGCTCTAATGCAAACATTGGCAAGATTTAATACATTAATTTCTTTCCAAACAATACTTCAACGGCTGATCAAGAAGACTTTTTATTTTTATTTTCATTGTTGTTCTAATATCCAAGGAACAAACCAAAAATATCACAACACTGTACCTTTTTTCACATAAAACCATCTTGTCTACGGTCATTTATTCAAATTGAATTTGAAATGGGATACAAGAATGATCTCTTTCACACATAACTTCCCTCAAAGCGGTTTTCAATCCTATCGAAGTTTCATTTGAAAATGAATCCGGAAGTGAAAAAGTAATTTCAATTACACCCTGTCCGATCTTTATCAAATCTAGAAAAAAAAATCCTTCTAAAACTCGAGTGAAAAAATCCATCTATTTCGTACACCCCCTCACCTAGACACACACACACACCCACACCCGTACACTCGATTTATCGATAACATAACTTTGTGTTGGCGCTTGCGCTACATTGTTCGGTAGAAATACACATACTTACACGTATATACACCCGCACGCATCCCTTCCATGCGGCAACGTTGTCGCTCGGGGACTTCCTTTATAGAGATTGGTGTTTCCATTTCGTAGCGCCCCAGGCTGAAAAAGTATCTCGTGGAATCATCCTTCTCTTTCAATGGAACACATGCTCGTATATCAACGAGGAAGAGGGACATCAAATACCTATGAGCAACACCACGCAACACAGAAAACTACAAAGAGTAACAGGGCGGTGGTTGGTTCTTTTCTAATCAGAAGACCAATTCCCTTGAAAATCCGAATGGAGGAAATTATAGGTTGCGTGAGGGATTGAATGATTTAAGGGATAAAATAACCTGAAATCTCACATACGTTCCTATTATGTATATATCATTCAGAAATGAATGAAACAAGAGGAGGAAAAAACATAAAAAGAAAATCGAGGAAAATTGTCTCTTCTCCAAGCTGTAAAATACTCCTCCGTTACCGTTTCCATTATGGTGTGTATCTATTTTCGGCGCGTAGTACCCGACAGATGTACCGGATGATGAAAAAGTTGTTGTTGCGATCTGAAATCGGTACTTCCATCAATAAAACCAACTCTGACAACTCTAATCGATGATCATTTCCACACCTGTAGAGACCAAGGGCAATATCAGAATTCTAACATTTACTAAAATTCCAAGAATGACGTGAGAAAGGATTCGAACTCTCCACTTCTGGAGAAACTGAATGAAAAAGAATAAAAAATACAAATATTGAAATTTATTGTCATTTCAATTGGAGAACATTGAAATATATTTGAAACATAATGTGTACTGTCAGTCATCAAATTCATTCGTGACGCGCCATAAATATTCATGGATATAATCTACGTTATGATAATCTGTGCACAAATGATGAATTCATCTACACCGCGATACTGAAAATCCAAGCATGGTCATTCATACGATGTACTCGTAGTTTATTCACATGTTATTCGAAGCAGAAAAAGAAAATGTGCAACTTTTCTATCAACGTTTGGATGAAAACTCATTGAAAGGAGATATAATGAAAGTATAAAGTACTGAGTGCACGTTATATTGAGGCAATCGAGGGCACTATGTCGTCACGATAGTACCAACTCACACGTTGGTGTCGTGTGGGCCAAAGCACTCTCGGTACTTCTATCTTTCTCTTTCCATCATCGTCGCTCCCACTACAGCTCTTTTCAAACATTTTCCTCCACCTGCAGAGCAGTTAATCTCACCCTCTTTATCCGTCTATCAAACATTATGTAACTCTATCTTCCTTTCTCCCTTCCCAGTATGTATTCATACTCATACATATATATATATATATATATATCAGTGATAGCAATGTTGGCACCGTTGTCGGTGAAAAGGTGTGGGCGAAAGAGAAAGAAAATGAAGAGAGGGATGACTATGGCGAGTGGTGGTGAATGGTGGTGGTAGCAGCAACGGTGGTGGTGTTAGTAATAGTGGTAGTTGTGACAGCAGTAGGTATAGTAGGAATTCTGCAAAGGCGTCTTGTTGGCCGCCTGGCTGATCAATACCCATCCGACCCTCACCGACATCCGACGAGGGAGAAAATCCTCTTCTCTCTCATTCCCTCCCTCGGTGTTCACAGTATTCGTGTGGTGGACCGTGCCAACATCTTCTCTCTTTCTCCTTTCCACTCACATCCAGGCTTCATCACTACCCATCCCTTCATATCCACCCACCTAAATTCACTACCATTACCAGCCAACCATCCCTACTAGATATGTATAGCGCGGTCATAGCTTTACCACCACTAGAATCATTTTGTGTTATCTCTCGTCCGTATGTGTGTACACGTATATATATCCCTCTTGTACTTGGACTCTATACGTACTATACTATTCCGCTATTGCTGCTGCTCCTGCTACTGCTGCTGCTGCTGCTGCTGCTGCTTCTGCTATTGCCTGTGTTGTCGGCTCTTTCTAGGCTCTTCCCGACACGTCGTTGACCCCTGCGCGATTTACATCGCGGCATCCTTAAACTTAATTGAAATTTCCATCCACTTCCTACCCCCATCGCACTTCATCCCCAAGTAATTTCTGCCATGAAAAAGGAAGCGAAAGAAAGGGACAAAAAACGATCCTTGCTCGCTTGACAGCCGTGAAAATTGATCATATTCCTCTTCGTAGCACAATTGCGAAATTCATTATCATGTCCTTTCTTGTTTTACAACCCGAGGTTTTATTTATTTATTCATTTGAATTCAGTTCTGGGGACGGGGGGAAGCATTTTTTAATCAATTAATTCCCACAAACTTTATTTATTACCCGATTTATTCGTGCAAAGATATCAAAGAAAATATTGGGACAACGGAAGAAAATAAAGAAGAAGAGCAGAAAAGAGAGAAGAGAAGAGAAGAGAAGAGGAGAGAGGAACGGAAATATGTATACGTGTATACGTGGAGAATACCAATGTAGTACCCGAAGATAGAGACAAGTATTTGCAGCAGGTGCCGGCGTGTATGGTATAACAGTGGCATGCGCACACTCCTTCGCATTCCGGTTAGAGGTACTGGTGGTGGTATTTCTCTTTGCCTTTACCTCATCCCCCTTCATAAACTGTATCCTCTCTTCCTCCCTGTCTCATCACATTTCTCTTTTTCTTTTATTTTCTTTCTCTTATCATTTTTCTCTTTATTCACTTTTCTGTCCTTTTACTTCCTCCACAGCGTGGCAAAAAAGCTTTTTTCAAAATTACACACCGGGATGAAAATATTCTTCTGTCTTTCAGGAGAGGGATTGTTACGGGTGAAAGATTTGAATACATCCACGTTCTAATGTGTAAAAATTTGTTATTTTCTTCCACGAAATTTCTTCATCTTGGAAATTAGGAAGACTTAATCTGATTTTTGCAATCAATCTTTGTATATTACTTTTTGCTTCAGGATTTGGCTCGGATATTTGACTTCGAAGTCTTAGAAATCTATTTATATCACTTATGAGAGAAGTAAGTGAGCGTGGAATCTGATGACATAATCGAAAACAAAATTTGTAGGAAGAGTTTTGTAATTACTTTGCAATGCAGATTCAAATATCTTATTCCAACACTTTCGAGGATCGGAATGAAATATTTGAGACTCCAGTGTTGGGGTAAGAATTATTAATCGTTTAGTAACTTCTGTTTGTTCAATTGATTTGTTAAGTATCGAATATAACAGTATTCTCAATGTGTCTGCAAAAGTAAACCAAGGGATAACCCAAATTTTTGAAAAATTACAAAAACGCGTTTGTAATATTCAGAAGATTCGATTTCGTGGTACGACAAATTTCTCCTTACCCAGGAAACATATCGGCGAGTAACTTTTTGACCTGGTTTCAGCGATGGGATTACGTTGAATTTTATAATTTAATTGTTGAAGTAACAATAACTTTTCTCAGGATCCAATCCAAACATATATTTTCTCTCCCACAGCACACCCTTTTACCTTTACCATCTTACTTGGTATATTTGTCCCTTTTTCTTCCCTTTTACCTTTTTTCTCGGTCCTTCTCTCTTCGGATTCTCGTTTCTCCTCTCGCGCCTTTCATCACTCATCCCCCCTCTAAACCCCGACTAAAATCCCCTCCTACCATACTACTACTACTCTTCTTGACATGCTCTGTCCTCCTCTGGTTCACTCCTCATCGGTTGGCGCGATCGTGATCCCTGACACATTCTTATCCTTCTTTCTTCCTTTCTTCCACCTTGTCCACGCAAAAGCAAAGAAGAAGGATTCTCCTCCGCAACCAAACTCATTTTCCCCCAGCCTTCTGTCGTCGTTGGGTGTGTTGAGCACAGACTGCCTACGTTTTGCCCGTTTACCGATCTCCAATATGATCCAAGACAGGTGTCTACCCAGTGACTATTACGACCTGCACCTTACAACAAGTTGCTTCTCCTTTTGCCATCTTCCTGTGATATCACATGTGATTACATTGTCGTGTTACTTCTTCCGATGATCTCTTTGTAAGCACTTTTAGGCGTATGGGGAACAACCGGGACAGGTGTTGTTCTTCGGAAAAAAATGAGGAAAAAAAGACAAAACGAGAAGGAGATCACCGGGGGAGGAGGATATGAAAAATTCATCATATCCTTGTTATTAACCAATTCAATTATTTTCATTTTACACGTGCATTGACTTTATTATCACACGAAATTTGATTCGAGGCGTAGTTTTTGACACGCTTTTTGTCTTATGCAATTTCACGTGCTTGTTGTACAAGGGGAGCTCCAATTATCGTAATCAAGATTAAACTGAAAAAATTATCAGATTGAATAATGATTGTAATTTGTCAAATCTTGTGGTATATAATGAAAATCTAGTTGGCCGATGCATGGTAATGTTTTTGAACTTAGTTTACTTTGAAGAAGTCAACAGTTTATATTTGTAATCCATGGAATCTGATGAAATGAAATTCAATGGGATTTGGTCAGAACATTGTACAAGATTCAATGAGATTTGGCAAGAATCAATGGTTTCGTTTAACCAGGGGATTGAAATCATTACTTGGTGCAATGAAAGGATATAAACTTACCAACCGAGTACGGGTTTTTTATGAAATTACTTCAAACTAAATTCATGGAATAACCTAAAATTTTCAGGGATGATTCCTTAGCGGTGTAGATCAGTGATCCCAGAATGCAACTCTTTGTGCCGATTGTAAGCTTACAACACGTCCAAGTGAAATAACAACGATTACATTGTAATACTGTGTAGTCACTGACTACAATATACTTCCGCTTCTTTCACATCAACGTGCGATAAGCCTGCGTCGGTCTCAAACAGAAAATATGGTGGGGGTTGCCCGCTCCCGCATTGTGGAATCTCTGGTGTAGATAAGGTCTCAAAGAATCATCTCTGAAAAGTTCAGATTATTTCATGAATAATCAGTTCGGTGTAGTTCGGTTTCGAGTAATTTGGTGCGAAAAAATGGATATACAAGGTGTCCCAGAATCGATAGACCGTACAACCCGTATTGATACACTGAGAAGAAAGGCGGTCAGTTAGATCAACTAAAATTTAGGAGTCGGAGCAAAATTTTAGCTGGCATAAATGAAATTTTAGGTTTTTGAAATATGAAGGAAACAGTTTATCCAATGGGAATACACAATTTCCCTGTTAAAAATAACTTTTTTTCTATTCAACTGAATTTTCATTTAGAGGGAATGAATTTCTTAGTTCTCTAATATTCAACTCAACCTTTTTTACTCATTGTAATGCTCTAAGCACGTGTTTTTATAGAAAAATTTTCTTTTAAGCTTAGTTTTTGAGATGTAAAGAGTTTGCAATTTTTCTCAGAAAATCCACACATCTCAAGAAGCTTGTAATCTGCCGTACAAAGCGAAACAACCGTAACTCAATTTTCTGTTGGAAATGAGATTCATGTACCATTCCATTCAGAAAATCTCACTGCATCGAATGACATGAACAAATTTTTTTCCAAAACATCGGGTTACGATTTTTTTGCTTTGTACGGCAGTAATTCCCACCTTTGAATCTGAAACCATTTCTCGAGTTGGAAAAAAGTGGATTCGAGGAAGAATTAGCTCCATTCTGGAGTTCCATCGGTTGCAAATTTTTCGGATACCAAGCCGATAAAAATTTAGAATTTTGAATCCCTAGCAATTCTAAATAGAGCCTACTAGAATAATTCAAATATTCTTCCCAAAATGATCCAATCCCCCTCTTTCCAACTTTGAACATGGTGTTAAATTCAAACTTTGGAATTTTTGGGAAATCTAAAAATATTTATATTTCAAGAACTAAGTTTCGGATGAAATGACACCGAATAGAAAATTTGTTCAATTTTGGCCGTAGAATATATTTGATTAGTATGGTCCAATAATTTTGGGACACTCTGTATACAAAAAGGCTGAATAATTCATAAAACTAACAAAATTTCCAAAACTAAATCCTCTCCTTCATACGCAATAACATATTTCATCTCCTTAATAACTTCTCTCAAATCGAAATGCGATTTGTCACGAAATGCGAGCGTAGCGAGCATCAAGAACAAAGCAGCAACTAAAATCAAAGTAAACGATTCAACCGATCATTCCCACCATAAAAAGATTTTTAAAATACGAGCGAGACGAGTCCCGTCCATTAAACGAGAATGCAAAGTTTCTTGCTTGTCAATAATTCTCTTTACTTCTGATACTGAATTTTGTTTCAATGTTTAATCCAGGATGCGAAATTTTTATTGTCGAATTCATTTTAAGAACTGTCGCGAATGTTTACTGATAAAAGAACAAATATTTTCCGTGGTGATTTTTTGAAGTCGGGAAACAGATTCATCTTTGTTAGCGTTTACTACTTGCCTATTTTTGTTAGAGTTTTCGTAGGAAGGTTGCTGAATTAACTGTCCCTGTTGGTGATCCGAGGGGCGAATATTTGGACAAAGTTTCCCTTCATGGTTTTTTGTATTCACCACTATTTTAAAATGAAATTCTAGAGTGTGATTTACTGCAACAGCTGTTAAATGTACTCCAATTGAGTTCAAACTACCTACCACAATTTGTTTTAAATGTTAATAGAAAGTTCCCTGTTCTAGAATTTTCCGCAAATTTTTGTATGTATGCAATAAAACTTTTCCTGTGGCCTTTCTTCAATTTTGCCTCATTGATTTCAAATTTTGTCAAAAGAGATAATGCGTGGAAAGTTTTAAGAGTGTTATTATTATATCTGCGGTTTCCAGCACTTTGGGAAAAATGCAACTCAAACTCTCTTTTCAGGAAAAATCGTTACATGGCATCATGGAATGTTAAAAAATTGGGTTATTTCATCCAAATTGGGGCCAAAAACTCAACATAGAATCATAATGAGAAATCAAGACATCGTTGAATTTCACGTCCTTCTGACAGTTAGAAAGGATTGAAAATTTTGTAACCGATTCTAAGATTGAAGATTAAGATTTCTAACTTACACAATCCAATCGAATACTGAGCGAAAATATTTTTCAATAACTTCTAACCGGATTCCAAAGATATTTAGAACCGGTTAGAAATGGCTGTAAAATCTGTATGATTTCGACTAGATTTCCCGGAACAGTCAAAGAATTTTTAACCGATTCTTACAGGCCCTTCAAGTAAAGTTCATTCATCCTCGATTCATGATTTGAAATTTAACATCTCGACACTCTCCTTATTTCCAAATCTCTCCTCTTTTATGTCGAAACTCTTACTCTTTCACCTACCTGTCAATTCCACGTGCAGATGATTCTTGTCACTCGTGGTTGATTTCGCCTGGCTGCAGAGATTCACGCTCATGCGTTCTATACAAATCATCTCATAACATTTACTATTTCGTATACCTCAGACTATCATAAAAATACAATTGAAACAAAAACAAAGAGTAACAGATCAATTCGTCTGCGCGAGTTGATGCCTTGTCTCTTTTTCTTTTTTGCAAATTATTATTTTCCATTCAAGGTAAAGAGTATATTAACTACGTGCATTCATATCTACATCACCATTATTCCAATGTTTTTCCTTCTCCCTTTTCTATAATACCATATGTACATCTCTCGACATAAATAGAACCAAGCAGAGAAGTAATACTTTGAATAAAGAAGAAGAAAAAGCAAAAAAAAAAAGAGAAAAGGAAAAAAGAAACGAGAATGGAGGGAATGGACCTTTGTTCTTCTCTCAACCTAACCACCACGACTGCTGAGGAACGGGATGTAGGATCCCTATTGATCTTCTCACAAAACCCAAGCCAGTAGCAGAAACTTGAGGGAGCGA
The DNA here is from genome assembly GCA_018340375.1 of Gonatopus flavifemur. NCBI lineage: Eukaryota > Metazoa > Arthropoda > Insecta > Hymenoptera > Dryinidae > Gonatopus > Gonatopus flavifemur. Next base: position 24,750,969 of record JAFFJZ010000005.1, read on the forward strand.
GAAGGAAAAGAGTGAGAAAGCGAAGGAGCGGGAGGGAGGTAGGGAAGACCGAGAAAAGGATAGATGATCAGAAGCAGGGAAGAAAAAGAGACAGATGACAAAAGAGGATGAGGGAATGTAGAAGGAGAACGACTACAAATAAACCTCGGTTGCCCTGTTCCACGATACCAGCGGAGTGGTATTTTCATGCGTTAACTTGGCACAATGTCAATGCATTATATAGCTAAACCAAAGTAGCTTCCCATATGAATCAGCTATTTTCTTTTGAATTGATTCCGGAATTTCCATTCCGTATCGGCGTTCTTTTGGCCAGATTTTTAAGAACATCATAAAAATTTTGAGAGTGAGTACATATAAGAATCTCGAATTTGGAATGTGTTTGTCTTGATAACACGAATTATATCCTACGTATTATTATTATCTTTTTTGATTCTTTTCCCGAGTTTCGATTCAATTATGTTGCCCTGCAATCGGTAGAAGGTTTCTGACTTATCGACTGCCGTTGTTCAATAGCGAATGTACAACACATGTAGAATCTTCATTTTCCTTCCACAGTTTTAGGAACTATAATTGAGTTGCCCGAATACCCAATGAGAACACACTTTCGAATATAAAAATTTTTGGACTCCTCCAATGCTAACAATAGAATATAGCTTGGCGCAATATTGACAGACAAGGCTTGGCAATCTATGAATGTTCAATGTTGATTAACAATAAATAAAATATTGTGGCACCGATGTTGGTGTTCAACGAATTCCAGTTGTCAGCTTACTATTGATTCACCATTCCGTCAGGCTTGGCTCTCGCTTGGCTCATCTTTGGTTCAACACTTAGTTGACTGCACAATAGAGTCTATTCAAAGTGAGGATCATTAGGACGTGGTTGAATATTGGCAAAAATTTTGGTCCAACTTGGTAAAAATTAGTTCTCAATGTAGCGGTGATCATGGATAATAGCATAGCTCAATATCGACAGGTCCCTTAATTCTAATGTTTGTTGATAGCTGAATTGAAACGTGGATTTTTCCAATTCATCAATGTGATATTAATTGATTTGCAATGTTAAGTGCAGATAAATCAACATCACATGATTAATTTGTCTAGTCATGACGCAAATGGGTTATTGTAAAAAATCGAATTCCTATACCGCTGTTATAAGATTTTTTCTACGTTACTGATTACTAGAATATATAAGGTTCAAATAATTATCTGGGAGAACAGTCAACCATTCCTTGCATATACATTCCTTGTGTATACTTCTCATGGCAAAATTTAGCGACAACAGGCAACGGGTTGCTTACAGATCAATGAGGGAAAAAACAAAAAGATCCCAAATAACAAGCAGGGTGTCCTACAACTCATCCCCTCATTTCTATGGCGTATTCTGCAATCAAAATGCAAAAATTTTCCGTTTGACAAATTTTCTTGAGGCTTAGTTCTCGAGATATGAGCATTTATAGATGTTTTTGGAATCCAAATCATTCAGAAGCATCGCGTACTACTTCCTTGAGCTTGATACCATTCGCTGGGTTGGAAAACGGCGACCCGAGGGAAAAAAATTAGATCTATTCAGATCTCATCGGATCTGAGTAGATCCCAATTTTGGCTCACAAGATCAAATTCAGATCTATTGACAGATGTGATTGCATCTGCACGGCAAAAATAATTTAGCTGCAGCAGCTAAGTAGCTAGCACGGACACGGGCAGCCATTAAATTGGCTCCTGCAGCTAAATTTTAGCTGTTACAGCAAAACAATTTGCATTTGTAGTTAATTTATTTGCGGTGACAGCTAAAATTTAGCTGCAGGAGCTAATTTAATGGCTGTCCGTGTCCGTGCTATACGCAGAAAACAGATGTGTTGAAAAGTCCCATAATTTATTGAGGATCAGCGCCAGTCTGTGACAGATAGAGTTTCGACTTGAATTTACTTTTAAAAACTCCCATAATTATAGATGTATTTCTACAAGAAATTATGGTACTTTTGAAGCTATATTCAGGTAAATAATTTCATTCATTCCAGACTGGCGCTGATCCTCAATAAATTATGGGACTTTCAAAAATATATTTTTCTGCGTGTAGCTACTTAGCTGCTGCAGCTAAATTATTTTTTCCGCGTGTGTAGATCTCGTTAGATCTGAATTGAAGGTCATATTTAATCTTGATCAGCAATTGATTGTTCAATCACCAAAAATTTTCTGATATTTTCCTATGTTTGAATTCAAATTTGAACACGTGTGTTAGTAAATACAAGCTGAAATCGTAGTTTTTCAGATCTTGATGGATCTGTTCAGATCTGGTCAGATCTAATCTTTTTTTCCTGGGGAATTTTCGAAAGAAATTTGAACTACCCTACCGATATTTGTTTCGGAGCTATAATGATTCAAAGTTGCTGAATTCTGATTGACTGGGAGCTGCAAAAATTTCAAATTGCTATAACTTTGAATTGAAAAATGACGGGTTAGTTCACTTTTTATTCCCAGAGCTCCATCGTTTTCTAACTTAGCGAATGGTGGCAAGCTCGAGTATGTAGCACATGATGTCTTTGAATGAGTTGGATTTGAAAAAATTCTAAAAATGCTTGTATCTCAAAAGCTAAGCCTCGAAAAAATTCTTTTAAACGGGAAATTATTGCATTTTGGTTGTAGAATATGCCATAGAAATGCGGGAGGTGACTTTTGGCACACCTTGTGTATCCATGCTGAGAGAGTCAGGCGCAACCGGATAGAAAATTATTATCAGCCTTTGAACGGTTTCTTCCCCAGGTAATTCAGGTAAAAACTGGGAAAAGTTCTACCCGATTTGGTCCGGAATTACCGACTCGGAATATCCTCTCAAAAATTGACAGAATTTTTTTAGGACGCTTCTGTTTGGAAGTCACAGACTGTGATATCCAGTCAAAAACTCACGAAAATCTTCCTGCCAGGTTTTGTCAGGATGTCACAATTTAGTGATTCCGGATCAAATTGGGTAGAAAATTTGTCAGATTTTGCCTGGATACCTGGGAAAGAAACCGTTCAAAGCCTGACAACAATTTTCTGTCCGGTTCTGCCTGGCATTTTTAGCAGGGATCGGATATTGTGATATGCGTGTACTTTTAATGCATTCTTGGGTTAATTATTTTCCACAGTTTTATCATTGGCGCAACATTGACAAACAAATTTTTCAATTGTTTGCCAATGTAGGGCTGGACTCGAGACTCTCGAGTAAAACCAGCAACACCTAATTTCACCAGTTCTAATGCAAGATTCGTTGGGTCAATGTACAAATATTTGAAGAATGAAATGGGAAAAAATTTTTGGAAATATTTTTTTGATTTTGAACATTAAGGTCTATTCCAAACTGTTGCAGTCTCGGAAAAGGTCTTGTCTTGTCTTGTGTTGTCTTGGTCTTGAGTAAAAGAAAATTGCTTTGTGTCCTGGGTGCAATCAATTTCATCTTCTCAAACGTGTTATTTCCAACTATTACATGCCCACGCTTGACTTTATGTAGAAATTTGTGTCCGAAGATCGTAAAATTAAATGATATTTATCATTTTTTAATTTTGTTTAAGAGTCTCGAGTCCACCTTTAGCCTCTAATGATGATCTGTTTCATTGCGATTTTTCTGTCAATGATAGGCAGGGCCGTCTTTCTGCATAGGTTTTGTAGGCTCGAGCCCCACGCTGATGGGGGCCCCCGACTCCTTGAATCACAATTTGCTTTTAATTCTACAAGAGAATACTTTTTGATAATAAAAAAAGTAAAACATGAGCTATGGAGATTCAAATTGCACAGCCAAACGAACATATTGATATATATTCATAATTGATTAAAATTTCCAAACAGATATTACTATATATAAGTAAAAGAATTCCTTTCCATGGGCCCCCAAGGATTCTGAGCCTAGGGCCCCTTAACTATGAAAGACGGCACTGATGATAGGACTCCATTGGGAAAACACAATGACATTTGTCATAGAATGATGTTATCATTTCAGGTTTACGCCATATCTACGTTGTGCCATGCTAATACCTGTAGTAAATTTCTATATGAGTTGCTTAAAAAGTCTCATCACGACTGGTTGACAATATTTCATCGGAATGAATCCGGATTTTGCATCGAAAATTTGTTTTCGATACAATTCTTATTCAACATTATCAGAACTGTAAAAAGTGTGGCTTAAATTGGCTAAGACCCTTGGCTGGGTCTTGATTTAAAAGTTAACTGAAATTCAGTCTTTTTCATCGTGTCATCGATTGTTTTCTGCGCTCACTTTATACTCAGAATAGGCTCCTTTTGGCTGCTTCTTGAATTCAGTCATGATACAAACTGAATTTAAAACTTCCTTCTCACAGTGGATTTTTCATTCCAAGACCCTCATAGTTGGGATATTTCCAAACTAGTCTGATTTGAAATATACATCTTATTTATTCTTCTCGATTCCTATTCATTGTGAATAAGAAGTTTCAGGCGTTTGATTGCCGTTTGTTATCAGCAATTTAGTTATCTGGGATTTGCGTCGGGAGCAAATTTATTCATAAAGATTTCAATCAGGTGTTATAAATAGCTTAAATCTGAATGACATGAACATTTTCAACAAAATTTCATCATTTTTACTATGGAGGCAAATTTTTTTACTCTCATAACTAAAATTTAACTGCAGGAGCTAATTTAATGGCTGTTCGTGTACGTGCTAACCACTTCGCTGCTGTAGCTAAATTATTTTTTACAAGTGTCGTTCAAAAACATCCCCAGAAAGCAATTGGTTTTTGCTCCAATGTTGTCAGGCAAACTTGTGACAAGGTTGATATAAGCTTCTTAGGTGACACGCGACGAGGGTGGAAGCTTACAAAATCTTTGCAGCAGAGTTGTAGCAACCTTACACTGATAAGGTTGTCAATAACTAGTCGATAACTCGTCAAAAACAATACAATGACAAATCTGACAAGCTTATGACAAGCTTAGATGTTATCTGGGTCATCGTTTAGAAATTGTTTGAATCCATGCTCTCCGAACTCAAATCAGTGAATTCTCACTATTTCTGCAGTTAAAACTCAACCACTGAATGGAATTAGTGGAACATCAGTGAATATCCACCGATTATGCAGTAGGGATTGTTCCTGATTGAATGAATCAGTTAATATTCACTGATTGTGTATGGTATATGCATTGATTCGCAGTGTTCGACTTCCCATTGCATTCAGTGAAATTTCACTGTTTTACATTTGGAGAGTGAATTAAAAATCAAACTAAGAAGAATTAAATCGGATTATTTAGTTGAATTCCTTAGCTGTCTTATACTCAAGTGATCCCTTTTTCTGGGTATGGTTAGAAAAGTAAGTTTTTCATTAATGTCTGAATAACATTCAGTGGTATGAGATAATGTTTGTCTATCCAAAGGATTCATTTATCAACATTTTTACTATACGTTGACTATTATAAACCTATAATTATCAGTTGCCATCGACTGATTGTCGCCAGATTATCGTTCAATAAGGTGATATATCTGACAACAGATCGTAAGTTGGCCGCAGTTTACTGCAGGATTTACCTCCATTCGCATTTGCAATGTCGATCCGTTGTATTAACAGTCGATAAACGGAGGAAAATGCAAGTCGAGAACATAGTAATTTTTGATAAAAAATCTCAGCATATTTCTCAAAATCGGAAAGTTTTTCTTGAATTTGTAATCAAGATAAAACGGTTCACATTTTTGTTGAATTTTATTTGCAAAACAATCAGAAATTGTCAATACGTCACGAAAAATAGAAATAAATTTGAATTCTTCAAAAGTCGCGCATGAAATTTTACAAAATGAATAACAAAATTTCGAAATTCAAATTTAAAGTTCAAATTTATTTTTTATTTTTTGTGAAGTATTAATAACTTCTCATTGTTTTTCAAACAAAATTCAACGAAAATGTGAAACGTTTTATCTTCGTTACAAATTTAACCCTCTAACCGTAACCCCGGTCTCAGAGACCGCTATCAAAATTGTATTTGCTCGTAATTCGAACTTTTTCGGTTAAATTGTTTGACATTTCATTCCTATTCTGCACAGAATTGCTCACTAAGTTCTGTACATAAGCCCACTATCCTACCTCGTAGACATTTCTAATGATCTAAAAAATGTTTTCTTCACTTCTAACAACTTTGAATATCTAGAAGAAGGTGATAGCGGTCTGTTAGACCGCGGGTTACGGTTGACGTGATTTTGAGCAGGGTTGCGGTTTAAGGGTTAAGAAAAACTCTCAGATTTTCAGAATTTCAGAAAATTCCAATTACTCATTGGGAAATCTCCGATACATTTATATGAAATTTCCCATAAATTCATATGAAAAATCCAAACTCTATGGGATTTTTCCCAACATTTCATAGTAAATTTCCGGCCAAGTTCGGAAAATACCCAACGCATGTATGTGTTAATTACTTCACATAAATATACAGAAATTTCGTATAGAAAATTTGTTACAGTGTATCAAAAATCACTATGTCCTCGACTTGCAGCATTCTTCGTGTACAGGAAGGAAAAGGAAATTTGCTGTTGCAGCGAAATTTAACGTTGCCGGGTCCCTTTTGCCGGAGCAGCGAATTTCTTGCTGTGACGGCCAAGAATTTCACTGTAAAAAATTTCTATGGAAAACTTCAAATCAATGTTCGGAAGTAATTAACACATACACGGGTTAAGAACTTTCCGGATTCAACAGGAAATTTACTGAGAAATGGTAGTAAAAATCCCATATAATTCGGAATTTTCAGTTTAACACATGGTAGATTTGATATAAATGTGCCGGAAATTGATTTCCTATCCCATGATCGGAATTTTCCGATTACTGCGTATAGAATAATTCCAATTATTTTTTACAGTGTTGTTATTACAGCAATCTTGTTAGCTAAGACAGTGATTTATTAACTGCGTCAGCAAAAATGTTTACTCCTCGAACAAATGTTGGTATTATATATAGAATAGCAAACAAATTTTCCTGGAGAAGTTAACATTTTTTGCTGCCACCGGTGAAAAGTCGCTATCATAGCTAACAAACTTGCTGCTCCAGCAAAAGGTTATTGAAGTTTGAATCGTTTTGAGAAACGAAACGCAAATTACAAAATCTGATGAATTATCGTTATTTACCTTCTCGAATTGAATCCTCGGAACTGGAAACATCGTTTGAACAATGCATCGAAAGATTCTCAGCCTTTAACAACTGAGTATCTTATTATTTGATCACTAATTCGTTCTTAATAAACAATTCAAACTTCGAACATATCCCAGCGAAATCAGATTTCGCTATCATAGCGAATTTTTCTTCTCCTTTCCAATACAAATTTCATTTATCAAACATATCTGAAACGTATCTCAAGAGATGAAATGTTCTATTGGGTTGTATGCCATCATTTCTAGGCAGAAGATTGTAGGGACATTGCAACTTCTCTAGGATATCCTGAAGCCGTCATCACCAGATATGTGCTGCGCTCGGCTTGACTTCAAATTAATAATTCGCAAATGATTTCAGAATTGATACGGAATTCTCGAAGAAGTCCCGTGAAAATTACACGAAAGTAGCTACGAATTTCACACGAAAATCCTGTTGAATTCATGTGGGAAATTCAAATGGAAGTAGTGGTCAATAGAGCTACAGAAATGTTATACCTACGTGATTCCAATCCTTAACAGTACACCCACCGATGTTTACGTCTCATCCCTGTAGACTCCACGTGGATGAACTTGAGAGAATCATGAAGTTCACGAAGATGCGATGTAGACGTCGGTGGGTGTTGAGGATAGACTGAAGCTCCTAAAAAAAATGTACATAACTCAATTCAACTGGCTGTTTCGTTGAATTTATTCATTTAATATCGAACCTAGTCGATGATTTCTCCCTCGTGCAATTGAAAATTCATTCGAAATAATTGAACTTTTAGTCTAGCACATTGAATTGATCATTGAATTTCATATGAATTCGAATGAATTTATTAACGTGAAGTATGAATTTGGGATAACAAGGTTTTGATTGTTCTGGTTTTGATTTCCCCAGATTTTTCAATTTCCATTGTTCTTTGTGATGAGAAAAAATATTCGTTCGAATTACCCACTGTCGTGTTCTTTTGTTATCAGATGAATCAGAATTGAAGAAGAATCTATATAAACCTTGGCACACTTTTGTTCAAACAATGACCCCCGATTTGTCGAGTCTTTCATCGCTGTTGCCGAAGTTCATACCAGCTGGAGCCCGTTCATCTGCCTCGCCACAGTCATGACCAAAGAGCAATATCGCACCCACAATGGTACGAGTTGATACGCTTTTTATAAATCTCTCTTTATTTTCAGAGAAACTCCGACTCTCTCAAATATTTCCACAGCGCGGATATAAAACCCTGAATTTTAGAATCGAATGAAAATACAAGAATTTAGAAATGAATTTTTTTTTTCAATCATGAATATATATGATTGGTAGAATTGGTGAGTTATAAATGCTGAGATTTGTTGGGCTAACGAGTGTTTACATCTTTGTGATTTGGGAAATGCATTTGAGTTCGAGTGATTCAAAGTTACGAGAGCTCCAAGAGAGAACGGTATTGATTATTGATTTTGAACGCCAATTAACGGTATTACAGTCACTCAATTTTATGTATATTGTTATGTATTATTTGTATTATCGTGTATCGTTGTAAAGTGTGTTGATCTTACATACATCGATTACCATTTTTGTAATCGTAAAAATGGATTCATGTAAAAATATTGATAGAAAACAGTATTTGAATAATACAAAAAGTATGGTTAAAGTGAGTGAAAATATTGATAATATTTCAAGTTAGCGAAGCGATCGTTAGTAGCGAGTTAAGGGAACTGCGACACGGCGCCCTCAACCCTCAATATATTTAACGCTCGTTGAGAAAACGAGTGGATTTTCTAACGAACTCAGAAATTATATTGTGGAATAAATATTTCGAGAGGCTGTTTCTTGCGTATATGCACGCCCGCGCGCACGTGTTAGCCTCTGACATTATATTTTTGTCTTTCCCATATATCGCGGTCCGTACAATGTATACATATAGTTTCGTATGGGCGTTGGCAAGAATTTATTTTGGGCAATACTCTGCTTGATCTCGCTCGATTGGATTTAGGGTAAAATATAACAACCCGACAATGACGATGATGATTCTTCGATATGAAGAATTCTTCCATTACACGTTCTCTTCTCTCCTCCTTTCTTCCCTTCTTCCTCATCTACTACTTCTTCTTCTTCTTCTTCTTCTTTTAGTTCAGTCGGAGTACATAGAACTCTCAACGATGAATCCTAGAATTCCCTTTCTCAAAGTTTGATTTCTTCGTCGTTGGTACGTACGTGCCAAAAAGCAACGTGGTGCTGAGGAAAGTCCCAAAGTGGCAATTTCGGGGAACCGTAATCGCAAAACGTGTGCAGGCTCTATTTCGACGACGACGACGACGATGAAGACGAAGACCACGGCGTCACCGACCGAACGACCTAACCGATGCTGCTCATGGCGGTCGTGTTATTTCGGAACGCGGTAAAGGGAAGGAAATGCGCAGGAGGAAGTTGTCAGGGAAAAAAGGGTCCCGTTCACAAAACGCTCTCCGTATACGATGGCCTTGCGCTATAAACGACTCTCTAAAGTGAAGAAAAGAGGTGTAGTTTATGTATAGGTATATAGGAACAGAGAGAGGATAACTCTCGTTGCTTGCGATCTAAACCTAATAATAACGTGCACCCGCCGATATGTCCGACCGACGCGCCATCGTTCCAGAAATCATTCGTGCACGTGTTCTAATATACTTGTAAAATAAGAGAGGAATGAGATGAAGAGGAAGAAAGAAAAACAACGAAACTTATGTTGAATTCAAACACCCAATGCGTGTTATCGGTTTGATTTTATGAATTATTTTTGAATTTTGCTATCGTGGCGAGTTGAAAAATGACCCATCTGGTAAATCAATGTTAGAAACGTGGAGAGTAGGGTAGCGGCGATGGGGGTGAGGCTTGTTATAACGAGTTCCGTCGTTCGATTCCAAGTTGAAGGAACTTTCTTTTTCACGAATTAGTTACCACACACGGAGAAAACGAAACATCAGTGGGTATTTTTCCGATACGACTCGCTCGTGTTATAGAAAGCAAATCATTTGAACACTAATTGTTAATGTGTAGACATGAATCAGTCATGTCCCCACAGTATTGTCTGTTGTGCAGATACGATTGGTTCATGTCTACGCGGCAACCAATGTTGCTAGACTTCTTTTGTTTCCATAACACGAGCCAATCGTGTCTGATAAAATACTCCCTATTGTTTCGTTTTCTCCGTGTAAAAGAGCTACAATTGCGGACAATTGCAACTGTCGATTATCTCATCAGATTCTGATATGACATTTTGTTTTCGACCTGATAACAATGTACTGCGAGGTTGTTGTCAAGTCTGGTCCGAGTCAAAAAGTTTGGACGGTTTTTGTCCTCTTATTCCATTTTCAGGCTGATTTCGTCCTGATTGTTCGCATTATTCAACAATCAGGACAAAATCTGCCTAAAAATGGAATAAGAGGACAAAAACTGTTCACATTTTTCAACCCGGGGGATTTCCCTGGAGTAATCAGGAGCCTGTTGAATTGATCCGGCGAATCCGAATGAATCCTAGCAGGAACTTGCCCGGTTGATGCGGATTCTTCTGGCATTTTCAACACGGGATCGCTTCGATTCATCCGCATTTAAATCGTGCAATCACCACCAAGGAATCCTGTTCAGGACTTGATAGAAATTCTACTGAAGAAATCGTTCTTCACGGATATGATTTTCACCAGTAACACAGGGAAGGTCCATTCCTTTTCAGCGGTATGTTTGCGCGCGTAAATTCGCTATTTTGAATTGTGTGTTTTCATTCCAAATTAAGAATCATGATTTCGCTGCAGCCACTTCATAAACTCCCTGGTGAAAATGGAGACTGAAATGAAGCGTAGACGAAAAGTATGGTGGAGCGTAACAGAAACATTAATGAAAAGTGAACAAAGAGTAAATGGAACGGTTTTGAAGAGTACTTGAAGTGAAGTTTGGAACAAAGAAAGCGTATAGAAAACAACGCTCCATGAAGAGTATGAATAATATAAGAAGATAAGAATTTTAACCACTTGGCGAGATTCGAACCCATCATTTTCATCATTGCACGGAAAAGAATCACGTGTAGATTCTGCATTGATTGTTGTTATTTTCAAATAACTGCTGACGTGAATGCAATTTGAGTAAAATCCACATTGGAACCAATGTTATGTGTACATTGCTACCGAAGTAAACGGAAGGCGTGTTGCCATAGTAGCCATGATAACAATAAACATTCAACAGGACTCTGGAGTATATTCTACATGAAATCCACACCGTAATCATAACCTCCCTTATCATGCAATTTTTACGTGGTCCTTTTTTCCGTGTGCAATCCAGCGTCTTACCTATTCAGCCATGGAATGCTACGATTCCTGACAGTTCAAAACCGATACTCAAAGTCTGTATGAAATGATTCGCATTGCCTTTCATGGAACGTAACGGTACTCTTCCCAAAATGGCATTGAACGTTTATAAAGCGTATTGATAACGTATCATTTCAGTACTCTACAACAAGGAATTATTATACGCTTCGGCAAGAGAAGATTGGAACCTTTTTACGTTTCGTCTCAGCTTCGAATGCGCTTACTACGAGCGTATATTTTCACCAGGGCTCCCAAGAAACAAATTTCGAACGAATCGGATGGGGTTTCAAGTTATAGATCCGCCGTTTCGAAATCGTGAATTATGAGTTAACCTAGCTGGGTTATCTAGATAACATTTTGAAGCTCACCCCTAGGTTTGCGTGCAAAAGCTTATCCATGTGCGTCGCTTCGTGAGAGCATGTTATCTGGGAAGATCCTTAATGAGCGACTTGCAAAATCCCACAATTTATGAGTTTCGAGCGAATTCAAAAATTCCTGGTACTTTTCAGCCTGCTTTGGTGAAGTTGGGACCACTGGGCACCCTCAGAATCCATAATATTCGTGTGATTTGGGGTGACGAATGGGCCATCTTTAGGTTATATACTCTAGGATCGGCAATTCTCACTCTGAGTTCAGAAATTCCCATCCATTACTTATACAAAAACAAACACTGATCGATATTTGGCTCAAGAAATATAATATTCGACATTTTCGATGGCATTTTGTTTTTGTTTTGAATTCTCAACGGGATATGATAGTATCGATCAGACCCCTCCAACTCACACATTTTTCAATACTCCTCGTTTTCACATGATGTCCATCAAAATCCAGGTGGCGAACGATCTAGTGGTCCGAAAGAATTGGTAAACATAACCAAAAAATTTCATTTTGCGAATTGTCAAGACAAACTGGCCCAGTGAGCACAGTTACGTAAATGTTACATCAAACCTACATAACGTCAAGTAACCAGTTACGTAACTTGGAGGTCACATGTGAGTCACATGTGACTCACAATTTCCTACTCATTTACATAACCATGTGAGGAACAGTATTACATTGCAGTTACGTAAATACGAAGCAGAACCTTTATGTAAACAGTACATAACTGCAATGTAATGGCGATATTACTCCAATGCTGACCCAGTAAACATTGTTACGTAAATTTTATGTAACTGAATGTCACAAGTTATCCAGGATTTATAAATCTATTTGTAGAAGCATTTACAATGAAATACCTTCACTTTTTTTCAATCTTCTTACAATTGACAAAAATCGATAAATTCGCAATGTAAAATGGTGAGATGAAATAGCGGTCATCCAAAACCACCATCAACCACCATTATCTAACTTTTCATATAATTGCATCATGAGGACTTTTTCGTGATATTCTGCATCGCTGTCTGTATATTCGAAAACCGAAGTTCAAAAATTGGGGTAACAATGTTATGTAAGGGCTACATAACAGAGAAGTTAAAAATGTATTGTCACATCAAAGTAGCAAAATTACGTATCAAGTACATAACATGTAAGTAAATTTGTTATGTCACATAGAAGGCACATCTTATATAACTGTGATGTCACATTGATGTAATTGAAGTGATGTAACTTGTGACTTCTATGTTATGTAACATGGACATTCGGTGTTTACCGAATCAGGTGTTGTGATTTCTGTAAATTTGTGTTTTCATGGGCCAATAAATCATTTTCTCTCATCCCGCGAATTATTTGATTACGTGTTACGTAAATTAAATTGAAGTGCCGGCCAACAGTCGTGTAGAGCCATCAACATCTTTTTGGACATTATATGAACACGTAGAAGCTCGAGTCGGAGGGGCCTGGTATCGATTACTGCGGAATACAGTAGGAGTCGGAAAAATAAAATTTCCGCTGAGAGTTCATGAAAAAATACCTTTGTTTTTCAAACAGAACTATGAATAATTTTTCTCCCATTGGATCCTAGATTTATTCTGGTAGTGGCATTCTAAAGACCCTAACAGCACAATGCGTCTCTGGGACGTTTTCTGAACGTTCTGAAAACCTCTCCTACGTTCTATAAACCTTCCATAAACGTTCCAGTGGCACGTTGTGCTGTCTGGGGAAGAAGGGATTCTGAACTATCGAATACACTGAAAAAATGATTCGTTGTGTTGACAAAATTTTTGTTGCTTTAACCAAACTCATGTAGCACAATATTCTGAGAATATTCTCACAACATCCGTAAAATGTACTCGATTGAATATTCTCATCAAAAGCGTAGAAGATTCGTTAATATCCATAGAAGATTCTGAGAACATCCTAATGAGTCTGTTTGGAATATTCTGGGAACGTTCGTGCGATATACGTACAAAGGTTGTAAGGGGATTGATGAGTAGCGCATGCGCAAGTGTATTTTAATTTGTAGTTGGGGAATAATAAATTTATGGAAGGTGCATTTTAAAATCGCAAATATTCTCTGAGAGTGCCACGTGTGGAAAATAATCCTCAAAAGTGTAATAAAATATTAAAAAATGCGTATATATTATGATTGTATGTTTCGATCATAAGTATCTCATCCATCTACATGAATCCATAATATTCCATGGTAAAAGCGCCGGATGGGAACCCGACTCGAACCGGTGTATCCGGGCGCGTATACGGGTTTTGCAGTGATTCTTTATCCTGTTTCATCCGGACTCTATCCAGATTTGAATACTGAATATTTTTCGAAATCCCACACGAAATTTGGATAGAATTCATTCGTCTCTTTGTTCGGGTTTTATTTAGGATTCCGTAAAATATCTTGTCTCAAAACGCGGATAGGATCCGGATGGAACCGGATAAAGAACCACCCCAAAACCCGTATACGCGCCCGGATACACCCGGATGGAATTCCGAAAATTTCATCCGGGTTTGAGTCGGATTCTAATGCGAATCAACACCTGGATTATCATGCCGGTTTCATCCGGTTTGCTATCTGGTTTTTTTATCAGGGTTGCGAACAAAAAATGATTAGAGATGTTTAATGATAAAAAAAATTGATCGTGAAGTGGTTTTCGATGATATGCAGAATATGATGCACGCCCAAGCAACAACAGAATTTCAAAGTATATACGGAATAGAAACGTTCGTAGAATGTACGGATGAGATACGAAGAACATATAATGAATGTTCATAGAATGTTCGAATGGGACTGTTCTAAATATACTTAGAACGTACATAGTACATTCGAAATGTACGATAAACATCCAATCGACGTTCAATCAACGTACCGTCGTATGTTCGATTACATACGTTCGATGAATATGCATAGCACCTATGGAACGGTCTCATTCGAATGTGTATAGAATATATTTCGAATATTCGAAGAACGTTCATAGTATATTCTGGTGCTGCTTGGGCGATATTCGTGGCATCATATTCTGAGAATATTTGAAATAGTATGATTCAAACATTCTGAGAATGTGCGTAGAATATATTCGCACATAATAACACGTCGTTCAACAAGTCCCGAGACTAACAACGAAAACAACTTTTTTTTTTCAAAAATCATTTTTATTCATCAATATAATCTCCTTTTAGAGTGATACAATCTTTCCAACATTTCCATACCATGTTTATAGAAAGATTTATCCTTTGCTTCGAAAAAGGCTTCAGTTTCGGCAATGATCTCCTCATTCGAGCCAAATTTTTTTCCCTGGAGCATTTTTTTGAGATCAGCAAAGAGCCAGTAGTCGCTGCTGGGGGCTAAATCTGGCGAATACGGGGGGTGGGGAAGCAAATCAGAGCCCAACTCGTTGAATTTTGCCATTGTTTTCATGGACTTGTGCACGGAAAAACCGGGTCTATCAGTATTTAGAAAGAATTTATCAACGTTTAGAAAAATGACTGTCAATTTAGGGAAAAAGAGGATCGCTGACAAATATTCGTAGTGAGTCTACCAAAATATTAACAGTTGATAGTTTCATAGGTATTTTTCTCAGTGAAACTATCAATTGTTAATACATCGACTACGAATTTTTAGTAGACTCACTACGAATATTTTCCAGCGATCCTCGTTTCCCCTAAATTGACAGTCATTTTTCTAAATATTAATAGACTCGGTCTTTCCGTGTGGCATGGTGCATTGTCTTGGTGAAAAAGGATTTTTTTCTTCTTCATGTCAAGTCAATATTGGAGAACAATGTTTTATCAACACGCGAAACTCGCTTTTCTCCATTTTTCAAACAAATTACAAAGTGACTTCACTCTAACCTCGATAACTCTGCTGTTTGTGGTCCGATCGATGTGAAATTTTTACACGTTTCATGTGAAGGTTCGCACTCTAGGCAAATGTGGCCAGTTTGGTACTACTAGCACCATCTCTGGGTTAGTCTTGGGCCTTATTGAACGATGTGTTAAGAATCTCCATAGAATATTCGAATATCCTACATGTATATTCTCAGAACATTCTCAGAACGTGCGTGTGCTACCTAGGAAGGTTTTTGTTGGAATGTGATGAACAAAATTCTATGGTTAAAACAACCAAAATTTTGTTCAGTCTACCAAAATTTGGTTATCATAACAGAATATTTTAATAATAGTAACAAAACAATAGTATTGATGACATTTTCTGAGAATTTTCTCCAGATGTATAACCGTTGTGAGATCTTCTTTTGTGATCTTTGAGTCACAAGCTAAAGCATTGAAAGTTGGATGTAAATCGAGGATATTTGGTAGGAACAGGGTTAAAATCATTTTAAAGATATCTTCTAAAGCATGAATATGTCTCAAACTTGTCTAAAAAATATCTGAAGATATGAAATCTTTATTGGGGCATTTAAGGACATTCAAGCATCAGGAGAAACGAATATCGTAAAAAGAAATTGGTTAAAACGGTTACTTTTGTCTGCTGAATACTGATGTCAATCTCCAAAGAAATCGATCCTTTTGTATAGAAAATATATCGGATTTGTATGGATATTTCACTGCAAATCTATAAAAACTAGATAGGTTTTCTATAAAAATAAATCTACTCGGTTTTAGGAACAGTATCAATCTCTGTTGAAAAAGGGGAATATTATTTTTGAAGATTCAAGAAATGTGTTATTTCAAAAATCTGTTTGGATTATGAGTAAACAAGAATAATTCTGTAAAATTTATTCATACAATTGGTTTTTCAAATCAATCAAGGAAAATGATCGAAGAATCAATGAGTTTTTTTAGTTCTTCTCCCTCTAATAAATGAAATCATTCCAAATTGATGAGAATATTTTACATATTGAAAATGTTCCCATATCAAATGAATAAATGTTCTCAAACAGTGAAATGAAAATAATTGATGAAACGCCAACATATGTATGTATAATTTTTTAACAGGGATGTACTACAGAATCTTCTTCTCTTCCCCTTAAACGAGAATTCAACTATTTTAAACAAAACTTCATGGCATTTGTCGTTATAACGATTTTATCAATGCACTATTATTTCAATTGTCATATCATCCTCTGAAATTTCAAAATGTTAATTTTCATTCTGACTCAATAAAAAATTCATCACATGGAGGTTGAGATACGATTCTCCAATTATTCCATGGATTGATTATCAAGGTAATAAGAATGACAAATGTGGTGGCAAGTTATAATTAACCGTGAAAAATCATAGGTTGGCCAGGTCAGCGCGCGGCTACTACGGGACGTTATCCCGTTAGGTAGGAAAGTACACATTTTCTTGTCGCATTGTGGTCGCACTCTGCAATTTCTGACACGTTCTCTTGGTCGATAATGGATACAGTGTTACTGAAAAATTAATACTCATGATAAACGTGATGAGGAATACATGATTAATTTACATACTTCTTGTTCTAAATAATAACTCCACGTCAATGTGTTATTCGTTCGAAGCTACTTTATCTCACGAATTATCTTTTTCAACAATTATTATTCTCTTCCATTATCGCATTGAAAAATGTTGAATTCTCTGCTGAATGAATGCCTGCAGCGGAGATATTTGAAATCGATAAATTCGGATATGCTGACTTTTTTCACCATGCGATTAATCCATTTGCTTCCAAACGATGGATTATCATTATCATCAATACTATCGCTATTATTATGACTTTCATTATTATTACTGCAGGCATTGATCGACGTATCAACTAGCATTCAAAATTTCCGTTGCTCGCTAAAACAGGTACTCGGTAAATGCGAATAGAGGTGACTAATGGTCCCGATTACGTATGTAAGAGGCAGGAGCGATGACCAGATGCGGTAGATACCCATAGTATACATGTAAACGTTTACACACTCAAACGTACATACGCATGTACCACGAATGGTTGGAATGACACTGGAGATGGATGACATTTGACATCCTTCCATTCCGCACATCCATATGTAATAGTAATCAATATGCGTCAACTCGTGGTTCAATTTTTTCATACCCGAATGCACGATAACAATTGATACTCTACGCAAAAGAAGGGAAAAATGAATCATTACTGTACCACGATGGATGATGATTTTTTTTATTCATTTTTATCCTGTTATGTGTAATTCCTGCTCACCTGGTCGAGGGATATTCTGGATATTCGACATGGTTTCGTTGTGATTTCAAAGTAATCCATACAGAGAGAACGAAGTTGGAATAAGTGCATAAATTTAACATTAAAAATTCTGAAATTGGGTGTATCAACTTATTTCAGTGTCCAGTTTGATCACAAGTTTCAGGCCAACTCGTACTTATGTTTCAATTACTCATGAACCTTCAACGACATCGATTAGTTTTGAAAAAGTTAGTTGATAGTTGAGTAAAATGGAATATAAGTACCATATGCCACAATGATTCTTCGATCTCCTGATTCAATCTTATTGATCTAATGGAAACCGCTGGAATAAAGGTTTAAGATATCTTGCATACAGAGAAACAAATAATTAGCCATCATTTGGATAGCTAAAAATTAGCAACGGGAGTTCTTTTTTAGCTGTCACGGTTATTCACTCAGCGGTAGCGGCAAGAAATTTAGCTGCCGCAGCGAAAATTCAACAGCTAAATTATTTGGCTATCCAAATATCAACCACAAAATCTGTGCAGTTGCAGCTACGATTTCCTACTTCGGTAGTTAAATTTTCTTTTTTCCACTTTTACATTAGGTTTAGACCAATTCTTGTCTGAAACTTATCTAAAAGAGTCATGCGATCTGAAACTTGTCTAAAAGATATCCCAAGAGATCAAAGGTTCATTGGGCAATAAGAATCAATGGGTTTCTATCAATTTTTTTATCAGATTCATATTGGATTCTGTATCGAACTTACAATTATATTCATATAATTGTTGGGATCTTATAACAACTCATGTTGTTTTATCACAGGATTAATGGGAATCTGTTTGACTTTTTCAGTAGTGGTCAGCTCTAAGCTTAGCTTAGAAAATCTACTTTGTGCAACCAAAGCAATGATTACTTATCACACCAAGAGACACACCTCATCATCATTCACTTGTCTTATTGAATCTCGCTTACAGTCAGAAATATCAAACTTGAATCATGGTTAGCCTCTACATCTTTCAACTCCTGAACCTATCTTCGTGTTAACAATAGCTCATTTAGAGTCTGATCGTAGGTGCAAGAGTGGATCGATGATCTCATACGTTACTCTAATGTTACGTTTCTAGACTTGTGCCAAGTTCTGGTTTCAAAAAGACAGAAGCTGCTGTCTCTGCTGCAGCTGTCAAAAGGGAACCGGGTCAAATAAATCAATTTTAAGTTCATTGTAAATGAATTTATCTTCAATGAACCTGCAAATGCTCATATCCCTGATTAAACAACCCCATTGATTCTCGCCAAATCTCATTGAATCTTGCACAACGTTCCGACCGAATCCTATTCAACCATTTTCAATAAGATTTGATCAGATGAGTGTATTTTTTCGATGTGATTCTGTTTGAATCTTGCACAATGTCTTGACCAAATCCCATTAAACTTCATATCGTCAGATTCTATGGGCTTGTTTTAACCAGGGTAGCTTCATTTTAGGTCCAACAAACATTTCTAAAACGTTTCTGTTCTCTTAGAAACGAATTATTTCGAATTATCCTGACGCTAAATCGAATGATCCTTGTTGACAAAGTCATATTCTTCAATAGATTTGTGAAAGGATTGCTATTTAGCCAAGCTATTCGACAAATACTATAATTGAGATCGTAAATGAAAGATGAAAGAAGTCATATCCTGGAATCGATTGTGCGTTTCAGCATCTGTTGTTCCGCTATGATCGTAAAATCTCTGCAAAAAAGTCCGCCATCTATGCGACCTTTTGCGCCTCAGTGACAGGTAGTTAAATTTTTTCGTACCTCTACCTACCACACTACCGGGTTAGTTGGGTGTTTCAAAGGCGTTCAGGCGGTCAATTTCAACACTCTTTAAAAACCTCTTTTTCTTCTTTTGGTGATACAACGTTGCGATGATTTATCTTCAACGATTTGAAAAAAACCATCTCTTAATGAGATAATAAAATATTATCATTAAAATTTAATAGTCTTTGTTAGGATCCTTTGTAGGAGTCATTAAAAAGATGTCGATGGGTTAGATGGTACGAAGTGTTAGACAAATACGGTGAAGATGAGAGAAGCAGTCGAGGATACGGAGAAGAAGAAGGCGAGGAAGAAGTAATGGTTTAAAATCGGCGAATAGCAAAGGGTACTGTATACAGTTGTCGACAACAATGTAGAGCGATAGAACGGGTGTCTTCACATTTTCATTCGCTCATTCGTCAAGTCTTTCTTCTTCTCTCACTGTTTGTCCTGTGAGTTTGTCAATATTATTACTCTCCCGTTGTTCTCAAAGATGGAAAGAAAGAGAAAGGGAGAGTGAGAAATAATACTGAGAGGTTGAGAAACGAAAAGGAACTCTCTTTATCTCTCAAACTTTCGCTTTGTCGTTGTGCAAGAAGGGTCACTGCTAATTTGGGAATCCGAGTGTTAAAGCTGGATAATTTACAGTGCCCCTGGAATACAACAGAGAGATACAAGTCAACTCTGAAAATACTCTCATCCCTGGTATCCATAGGAGAAAATGTCCTCCCATTTAAGGGGACATTGCGGTAGAAACGGAAACTTGTCTACCCTGAGACGTATGGGGGTTGTTTGGAATTTCCATTATATCCGTTACACATCTCGTACGACACAATTATGTGAGTTCATTGCTTGTTTGTTGCGTCGAGAACTCGGCTTACCTCAAATTAATGGTTACTTTCTTTTATTGTGGACGGGAAAAGGAAATATTCGGTTCTCTTGTTGCTGGTTGGATGACAAAATTCTATTATTTAATTCATAGTTCTTCATTATCAATTTTTTAATATTTGAAACATTTAAAATTCGTGATTAGAGGATATTATAGTTGGTATATTTTATGAAAATAATGAATCACCGTGAAAGTAAATCTTTATATAACACAAAAAAACAGAATCGATTCAACTTATTTTACGTTTAAGGGGAGTCCCTCAGCTAGAAGTGTGACTCCTTGGCATCTCAGGCCCTACCTTGGGCCAAGTTGACTCGATGTGGGCCACATCAGGGCCTTAGATGGTTCAGTTAGGATTAAAATCTCCAAAATTATATAAAAAATATCTGTAACTCAATTCACAATACAAGTCCCTTCAATTGATAATTCGTCACACAACGATCAGGGATTCAGAAATACTAGAATATTTCCAGTTTCAAACGAAAATCATACACGATTGTCAAGTTACATGCGAGAAAAAAAAACACAAAAAATCGATCAATTATTCTCTCGCAGATTCTGTAAACAATTATCGCACGTAGCACCAGCAGCCAGTTCAAATATTTCCAAAGTACTACCATAAAGCGACAACAATGATATGATATACAACATACAAGCGTATACACGCAAGAAAATCGAATATGGATGCCTATTATGCCGCCAGTTCCCCAGAGGGAATCAATAGTTCTCCACGCTCCAAGTGTATCATCGATTTGACGCGGAGTGCTCGAATAAATGTAATGCGACCTGTATGTTTCGACATGAGAAATACTCTCACACACCCATCCACAAACAGAAATCGTAATTGGATTAGAGTAATCGATAGATACACATCTACGGGAATTTGAAAATGATTATTTTTAGCTGTCTCTTTGTTTGCTGGTTCGCTCGTTTGTTCATTTGTTTGTTTTTCATTTTTTTACTGTTAATGTGAAACATTTTATGCATCTAAACCCAAGTCAAAGTATGGTTGTATCCGACATTAGGATGACGGAAAAGCGTTCTAGGCTTTACCAATATTCTGCTCAGTATAAAATCAAGATTCACAGAAATAAGTGGACCAAACTTGGCCCAAGACCGACAGTCGCAGCTGAGATTGAGTTTAGCCAATACCAATGCTTGATGCCTCTCATGTATTTTATACACGAAGAAAAACAATGAGCTATTATTTGGACACCTAAAAATTAACTACGAGAGCTATTTTTTAACTGTCATAGAAATTCACTCAGCGGTAGCAG
This sequence comes from Gonatopus flavifemur, assembly GCA_018340375.1. Lineage (NCBI taxonomy): Eukaryota > Metazoa > Arthropoda > Insecta > Hymenoptera > Dryinidae > Gonatopus > Gonatopus flavifemur. The sequence goes on from JAFFJZ010000005.1 coordinate 24,772,884, forward strand.
CGGAAGTTCAACAGCTAAACTATTTAGCTATTCAAATATCAACCATAAAACCTGTTTAGTTGAAAAATATTAACAGCTGCAATTATTTTGGCCGTAACAGTGAACAAAGGGTGCTAAAAAAGTGAGTAGCTACCACAGCTATTCCATTTTTTCGTGTGTACAGTCGATATTGGACCGAGGATTCGCTGAAGCTTGCCCCGAGCTTGAATGAATGCTGACCCAATCGTAGATTGACCGATAGCATTGGCTCTACATACACATTGTGAATACTTGGCAGCCAGTTTTGCATCAAGCTATATTCTACTTCTAGCGGTGGCAAAAGTGATTCCTTTTAAACAAAAATGAATCTTTCTTCAGGAGCGGACTATGGCCTGTTCCAACGGCACCATGGCGCAGGGGCGGCAGGCCGTAAAAGGGCGGTAATCGAGTCGAAAAACATTTTTTTAAATTTGAATAATTTAAAAATAATTTTCAAGAGAATAATAAATCCTAAGCAATAAAAAAAACATTTTGAGGTAATGAATATTTTCGTGAAAAATTAATTTTTGCTGCCTTATAAGGGGTGGCAAAAACCAAAGTCCGCCTCTGTCTTTCTCGTCAGAATTCCAGAGGCAATTTCCACTTCATCGATACATTATTTCATGCAATTGATGAATTCTAACTGACGGATTTTGTTCCATGGATAAACGCGAATTTCGAAATTCCTATTTGTGAACAAACATTGAATCAACTTCAACCCTCTCTTGGCGCAAAATTGACCAGCATTTACCAAGAATGGGTTGAAATTGGTTCAACGATGATACGCACAGGGGTTTACAAGAATCACGTGGCAAAGAAATTCTACTTGCAATCAATGAATGATCTCTGGTAGAAATTTTTCTGAACCTTCTAAGTTCCAGCCAGAAGGCAAATGTCAATATAATATCAAATTGAAATCGAATTTCGATTTAATTCTGAAACGCTAGATATTAATTCGATATGGAAATCATATCGGCAGATTCTCATTTCTGTCTGGGGTGTTAATTTTTACCAGGGATGGGTTGAAAATTGGGGGCAGAAGCTCAACGTGATGCAGTATACAATAACATACAGATTCATTGAAATTTTCAAGGAGTAATACTCAGTTTCAGGATTCAATCATGAATGAGCGATTTGTGAGTTGAGAAAAGAATATTACACGGAGAAAAAAATATTCCGCTGTTTTAACGAAATTAATTTGTTATTATATGGACAGCAAGCGAGATTGCTCAAATGAACGGCAGTTGTTTGTTTCAGCGAATCAAGCTTTGCCGGACTAGCGGAGAACTGATGGTCATAACGGATCAATCCCTCAGCATAGCGAATTGTCATCGTTAGATCATTACATCCACTTAGCGAAGCCGAATTCGTGAAACTAGCGAATTTTTTTTCCTCCGTGTATCAATACGATTACTATTGTTACTGTAGATTCCAGCAAGAATTTAATTGAACTTTGAAGATACTGTTATCAAATTCTCTGTTTTATTCAAGAACAGTTTTGGAATCCCGGGTTCGCGCGTTCTCTCGCAAGATTTTCGTTCGAAAAAATCCGCAAATCAATCCTGCTAAGGATCATTTTAGGTATCTCATTGACGCGTCAGTTGACCTGAGGATTATCTATGCCGCCTCGCCGGTCCCTTTTTGGCTTTTGAGTTCCAAGTGTTATATCTTATACGAACCGCTACAACCCGACTTTGGTAGAAAATTCTTAAAACCTGATCTCAGACTCCAGGGTCATACTCGTGGAAAAGATTTTCGTTATAGTTGATTTCAATTTTTCAAATAACCCCTTTCCCAGGAAGAACGAGATATAAATTGAAGATTGATATCCTCAGCATATTTCTGATCTTTGAATTATTCAATCTACTTCAAGGTTTAATAATTGTGAAAACACAGAGATGGACATTTTTATTTTTCCCATGTGATTGATGAACGAAATATTCTTAATGGAAATGTGACAATTTAATGGAATCAGTGAATAAGTGGGTGGAAAAGAATACGGTATTGATCGTTCTAAGTTAATGATTATCTCCCGGTATGTTTGATCAAACAAATGGATCTGTGCAACGAGGGTCTCGCAATATCTTATTTTCTTGAAAACGTATTATCAAGTAGTATGAGTAAATATTTTGCGTCGTATGCATCTTTCTCAATGCACATTTATCTCCAAATCCAATGAAAAGTGATCGCTTCTTATTCGATTATAAGAAACAATTCTGTGGAAAGAGTTTCATATAATCGTATCAAGAGATTTTATGATAACCCGCTGATTCGTCCTTCTACATTTCAATACTGAAATTCATATGAAATCTCTTGCGGGGTTTATCAATCGGAAATTTTCTCTAATCCAGAAATCCGTGGAGTAGAAAATAGCAGCTAATTCTTTCGTTGAGAGAAGATTTGTCGGTTTCATTTCAGTTGTTCAAGCAGAAGAATTTCAAAACAAAAAAACAATGATTCTTCAAAATTCAAGTAAGACTTTAGATTTTCAACGAAATCAAAAGAATATGTTAAATATCATTAATATAATACTTCTATAATTTTTCTTGCGTAGAAATAGATGGGTGGATCCAACCAAGGTTTCAAATTAACACAAGTCCTTCATATATGGCAAATCCAAGGTTCCTTTGACAGAGAAATGCATCGTAAAGAACCGTGAAAAATTGCAATATAATCTCTCTTGCACCATCGATATTTATTGTTAAAGAGCTACTAAGACCTGCGTAGCTTCTTTTTACTTGTCCTCCCTATCGAGCGATTCCAAGTTAGTTTCGTATGGATCGCAAATGTAACTTTGTAACGTAAATTCTCCATCTTGTTTCATCTTGACGTTTATTACATTATCGTAAACGTCAAATTCGTGACAACTGTCGTTGTTGGAACACAGCGACCATCGTTGTTGACCTTTGACCATCCGTCGCGTCGCTTTTTCGCCCTCGCCTTCAACCTACGCCCTATCGTTGGCGTCAAGATATCGAGCGTCATTCCGTTCTCTCTTCTTTTCTCTTCTCGCGTTGGGAGAGTAGTATAGAGCGACGAGAAATATAGGGCAAGGCCGACACCTTTGTCCATAAGGGCGCATGTCGGGACGTCTTTGTGAACTTTATTATCCTTTTTATTCCATTGTGTTTCGTCCGATTAATTCAGCCTACCTTACAGCAAGCAACTGTCTCTGTTTCTTTGTCTCTCCCTTCAATCGATTAATTATAAAACGAAAGGATGTTTGACATTCTCGTAATTTACAAATAATATGTACACATTGTAATAATGTTATTAAGTATCAATATCGACGATACTATTCCTCGAACGGGATATATTTTCTTTCTTTCCTTGGCACACTCCTCTTGTGTAAGCCAATTTAAATTTACCGCGCGCCGAACATCTGTTCCACGTGTGCTTCTTAAGGTCGAGGATCATCGAGCAGCTGTTTATTTGATTTTGAAATATCATATTATTAGTTATCGTTCTTATATATTTGAACCAAGTTATATTCGAATTACATGACTTCTCAGGAATTTATTCAAAATCTTTCTTTTCATCATCTTCAGATTATAAACTGTAGAAAAATCAGTTCGAAAAATTTGGATTTTTCGGACGTAAAAGAAATATAATTTTATCAGATGAATTTGCTCGCATAGTTTTCAATGTACAGCAATACAGGAGGCTTTATTGATCTCCGGAAGATGGGGAGATGTCACGAGGTTCGTGATCCCCCTTCTGAATTTCTTCCTCCACACGGAATAATTATTAACCTGTTATAAGGGATGAATTCGCATATGCGGTAGATGAATACAACTCAGCGTAACTAACTTTCAAAATTCGTTTTGGTTGATTGAGAAATTTCAAATTGTTTAACGTGGAAATTAACATCTCTTGAACAGAACACGGAAGCCGCCAGGGATTACCAGTAAACAAGATAAAGCACGTGCATCAAACCTTTTGTTTCGGGTGATGGGCAAGTGCAGATGCTGTAAGTCTCGTTATAGTAAAGTTTCTCTGATGAATGCTTGAAGACCACACAAGGTAATAAACCATCTCATCTCATCTCATGGATTCCAGAGAAAATCTGTCCCTCGAATAGTGTACGATAAATTATACGGTCATAATACGATTATTCTCGGATCGTTGGTACTTCTAATACCACATAATATTGACACGTTTATTTTCGTTCGGAAAGTACATATTCTTATTTCATTCACGCTGATCGAGCCCTGACGAAACTTATTTTTTTTTTTTTCATAGGGTTTTACAAACAGTCATGAGAATCAAAATTTATTCTACTGGTAAAATTATATTTACAATGCTAAAGAAAGTTTTTGTAATTCTTTCAAAGCTCTTTTGTACTTAAATTCCATAAAAATGTTATGAAGTTTATTACACTAACAGTTTATTTAATTTGACAATATGATATTGGAATAAATGACATAACTCTCAAAGTTAAGAATTTTCTCCTCAATTTTCATAACATAATACACATATGTATGGGTAAATTTCAAGAAATAATTTTTACATTTCAGTGAGGAATTCTGAAATCGCATCATTGAATTTTTTTATCAATTTTCTTGAGGCTTTTGTAGAATTTGAAGGAGTTATTGAAAGAGATATAATAGTTGGCACACAGAGGCTTTCAACACTCCAGGTATAAAATGGCTTGCTGAAAGGGGTTGATCGATTATTTTGACTCTTACATACTCTCCGATACTACTTTCAAAAGGTGCTGCATGCTATTTTGTTCAAATTTGATATTCATTACAGTGAAAAATATTGAAAGCAGAAGAAACGTAAGAATTGCGATTCTTAATCGAAAAACTTTAATATATAAAAAGAAGAATACTTGCAGGAACAAGTCGTTCAATCGATCTTCGACCATCTACGAAAAGTAAAGTAGTCATGATAATTACTTAGCGTTTGGGACAAATACCAAGTTTGTTAGCGCGACTATAATTATTCCTTTGTTCCATTTACTATTGAGATGACGTTTGATACTTGAAAAATCAAAAACATATGTGACAAAAGATAAATGATATCACGAACAACATTTTAGAATTATAAAGGGTTTTGAATCGAGGTTGAACCGGCTCCAGACTTCTGAAACCCCCGCGTGTCAGCTGAGGGTTTAAACATTTGATAAATCTTATTCAGGAACTTTCGTTAGATATTTCATCTTGGACTTCAACCACCCCTGATGTCTATAGACATTATTTCAACTTCAATATCTGTAATTATGAATCGAGAAAAAAGCCAATTGCCGAACCTCTTCGATGTAATTTTGATAATAAAATTTCTAAGTTAGAAGGGCTGAGGAAGAAATTTATCATATTAGTTTCAGTCGAAATAATATCGCAGTCAATGTTTGTTACCCGAACCCTAAATTATACCGAAAGAATCTATACCACTTTGTTCCCTCAACCTTTTATTTTCCCTTCCCTCACTCTCCCTCCAGAAACGTATGGATTTTTTTATTTTCTCTAGGGAGGAAAGAAAGGATAAAAAAAATGTCCCGATCTTTCTTTGATTTACGGAAGTAATATTTTAATTCCTAGGCTGTTTTCTGGAACTACACCCCACGTACGTGGAATTTCACGTTGGGAATTAATCAAAGATATGTAGCAAAGTACGAATTTTAATGAATTCGAAACTCATGGAACTCTCATTGAAATGTATATATTTATATGCGCAAGGATGAATATGCGAAGGGGTAAAAAACCCACTTGGCAACATCGCGTACGACAGAACTGAGAGCTATATGGAAAGAAAAGTATACGGCAGAGCCTTTACTTGTGTAAAAGCCAGAACGGAACCAGAGCCAACCAGTCAGCCAAGCCTCGTTTGCAATGGGACTTTGCTGCAAAGGGGGAAAAGGAAGCTCTGAAACTACTACGTTGGTAGCGCCGACGGAACACAGTGTGTGGGCAAATCGTGGGTTAAAGGGGTAACAAGGAGAGAGAGAGAGCGAAGGAGAACGCGTGGTCCGGGGCCGAAGGGGGAGGAAGAACGAGAAGGGTGAGGAAAGGGTGCCTGTCCTGACTGCTTCCCTGCCCGATGTACCCGCGACCTGCGAAGAAGTACACACAAGCTAAGCAGCAGAGTAGTAGAGTATAGGGTGACTGAACACCAAGTGGGGATGAGAGAACCGAATGCCGAGTGTGTACATACACATAATGTACCCGTACATACGCTCTTTTACTTTTTTTCTCTTTTGCTTTCCTTTCTTCCTTCGTCCTCGTCGTCGCTCTTCCTTCATCGAGGGTTCCAAGACCAGATCGATTCTCGTACGGTAGTAAAATGATCTCATCGATCACAAAACAACTATTATCGATACGCAAGACTTTGTTCCTATACGTCGCATACATGCCTCATAAGTTTTGCCAATTTCCAATGATATGAGAGTTATTCGACATTGATGGAAACTGTGACGGGAAATCGAGATTTCGTATGAATTTTTGAGTTTTATCTTCGGTTTCTAGTCGAGTGGAATGGAGTTTTCTACGAATTTGGATTGTCGTTTGTCGTAGGACTAAGAAAGAGGCGAGAAAACTTGACAATTCATCGCTGAAAACTTTCCAATTAAACTTAACAGAACTAAGCCAAAGTGAAGTTGTTGAAATCAAAGTTAACTAATTCAAGTTTCTATCTAAAGGTGTTGCTCAATACTTATTTAACCAGACTGTCACGAGTTCTAGGATGTTTTGCTAATTTCGAAGTTGTTAACTAAACCAGAGTATAACAAATCTATTATATATAATTTTGAGAATTTTTTCCAGTGATCTCAGAATACAGGAGCTGGCGGTCCCCACTCTCTAAATCTGGAAGAGTGAAAAATCACGCGTTTCACTTCATTAAGTCTTAGAAGTCAGCCAATCCGTTTCAACTGGGATTCTCCGTCATTTCAAAAATTTGCCTCTAAAATTAGAGTGGCTGTGAGTTCCTAACCTCAAACCTTAGACTATCAATTTGAAAGAGTGGAAATTTCAGTCGAAACATCGACAAGCTCACTTTTGGCTGCCTAAAGAGTGAAATCTCACTCAAAAAATTTTAGAGAGCACCATGCAACTCTTTGTACATACTGCGAGCTTACACACTGAGAGAAAAAGTTTCCGGCAACAATAAAATATTTAGTTGAATAGTCGCCATAAAATACTTAATTGATTTGAATAAACTTTCATTGACTCAATTAAATAACTGTCTCCATTGATGAAATATTTCATAGCATATTAAATATTTGTTTGATTGAATGAATAATTAATCGAATCAATTAAAATTCATTCAAATCAATGAGGTATTTTATGGCGACTATTCAATTAAATATTTCATTGTTCCCGGAAATTTTTTCTCTCAGTGCGGCACATCCACGTGAAATAACAACGATTACACTGTAAAACTGAGAAAAATTTTTGAGGTTACTGTAACTAAAAACGCCTCAACCAAATATTCTTAGTAAAAGCTGCTAGAAATTTGATTAATTCAACTAAGAAAGTATAATTGATACAATTAAGTGATGAATCAACTATACTTCCTTGGTTGAATCAATTGAACTTTTAGTAGCTCTCATTAGGAATGTTTATCCTGCTTAAGAAAACCGATTCAAACCTATTAACTGGTCAATCAGTATGAGTCAGATTTTTGTCCAGGAATTTTCCGATTTGATCTTGTTCAAATCAAATTGGTTTAAATAGGAAATTTCAACTCAATGAGATATAATCAAGAAATTCGGATCATGTACATTCGAATTTACTGATTATATATTCCATTAGGTAGAAATTCCCTATTCAAACCGATTACATTTGAATGAGATCAAATAGGAAAATTCCCGGACAAAAATCTAATGAGTTTGAATCGGATTTTCGAAGCGGAGTAGTTGAGACGTTTCAGTTATAGTGACTATAGAAATTTATCTCAGTGAATTAAGTGTAGACAGCGACTACAATGTACTTACTCTACTGTCACATCAACGTGGGATAAGACTGCATTAGTCTCCAAAAGGTAACATAATGGAGGTAGCTAGTTCTGGGATCAATGCACGAAGAAAAAGGAATAACTGCAGCAACTACGTAAATAGTTGATTTTCGACCATTTAATTGAATAGTTGCTGCAACTACTGAGTAGTCAGGACAAGTATCACGATAGCTGCCTCAACTAACTCGATAGTTGCATTAACTAACCTAAATACCTGGCAACTTACGAAGCATTTTCGTTAGTTAGTTGCACTGACTACTAAGTAGTTGCAGCAACTATTTAAGTAGATGGTCGAAAATCGTCTATTTAAGTAGTGGATTATATGGAATTCTCAACCACTGCGTATTACTTCTTCAACTACATGCGATTTTATGAATCCTGTTGATATATTTTCACAAAAAATCGTTGTAGACTTCTTCACTGAGAACAAATGGTTTGCTAGTATAGGGCCTACCAAGAAATTTGTTATCCTTGCAAAAATATTCATTCCAGCAGCTAAGACGTTAGTTCTGTTAACAAATTAGTTTATGTCAGCAAAAAAGTCTAGTTGTGTCAATCATTTTTCTTGCTCTTTTAGCTAATTTTTTTTTGTAGGCGCTATAGTAACAGACCTGCTCGGTATGCCAGCAATACTTTTTTCTCCGTGTTGTTAAGTTTGATGGAAGTCAACTCTCTAAATCTGAATCGGCGGGATTCATTGCCAAACAGGGATAAGTATATGAATCAGTGCAGCGATATCACGGAGAAGAAAGAATAGTTGCAGCAACTACTCAAATAGTCGATTTTCGACCATCTACTCAAATAGTTGCTGCAACTACTAAGTAGTCAGGACAAGCATCACGTTAACTCGATAGTTACACTAACTAACGTAAATACCTGGCAACGTAAGGAGTATTTTTGGTTAGTTGAGGCAGCTAACGTGATACTTGTCCAGCCTACTAAGTAGTTGAAGCAGCTATTTAAGTAGATGGTCGAAAATCGGCTATTTAAGTAGTTGCTACAGCTATTCCTTCTTCTCCGTGTAGAATAGCGAATCGACACTAATTCGATAATGGGTGGTATATTCATTACTTATTCAAATTTGGACAAAAGAAAATACTCCAAATATTTCCCTACCCTGGTGGAAGAATTCCACAGCTTTTCAGTGAGGAATTTTTCAGAGAATTTCAGAGGTGTTTATGGTTTTTCAGACAGTTTTAGTGATTTTCAGAAAAATTCAGAGATTTCTGGGGATATTCGCAAAAATTTTGAGTGGAAAAACGTGCGCCCGATGAGTTAGAGTTTTTCAGAATTTTTTAGGAATTTCCAACCTGCTTAAACAATCTCATTGAACCGATTGATTCTCATTGATTCCGATGCAGAAAACCGATTCAAACCCATCAAAAATTGATTCTCAATGAGTTTGAATCAGTTTTCTGCATCGGAATCAATGAGATTCTTTAAGCAGGGCAGAGTCCTTCAGAGTTTTGCAGTGAAATTCAGAGAAATCCTCAGAGATTTTCAGAAGAATTTTTGTCACTAGGGTAATTCTTCCCTGATAAACATTGTTAGATCTTCAAGACGTCTTTTAGACCTCTTTAAGGGGTTATATACAGTTAAAATTTTCAAAAAATCGATTTTTTTTTTATTCCATTTTCATAATGTACATACGTTTAAGTACACACACAGGAAATTTCAAGTCAATTCGGCGATTATTGTTCAACTTACACGCATATTTGTAAAAATTTTTCACTCTATGCCAAGTGCTTTTGAAATTTTGAATGCGTTTTTCTCCAAACTGTGTTTTCAAAGTCGGTGACCAAGATTTCTCGAAAACGGCTGGAGCGATCAGTCTAAAATTTTAACACAAGCTTGTTGACTATATTTTTTAGTGATTAATCGAAGGTCTCTTCTCACCGATGAATATTTTTTTTTTAATGAACAATTCAAGGCTAAAATTTTCCTGAAAAATCGATTTTTTTCTTTTAGAAATCGACATTTTGTCAAAAAATTGTATTTTGCTTATTCCTTCGATTGATTACTAGATTATACATTACTTTGACGAAATCCGTTTGGTTTTTTCATTTTAAAAGATTCAGTCCCGAGATATCGTGGTCACCGCAAAGCGGTTTTCTTTAGAGGAGTTCCTGGAGATCAACTATAACGGCTCTCAAAATTATTATTTTTACAAATAAAAAATCTTGAAGTACAGTTAAAAGTTAACTCAATATGTGTGCAAATTTTTACAATTATCAGTTCAACTGACTTTTCAGGAAAAATTCTTCAAAAATCGCTTTTTTTGCACCTCTTAACTGTATATAACCCCTTAAGATATCCTCTAAAGTGTTCCGGAAGACTCCCACAAAAATATTTATTGTATCTTCGGCATTGATAGAGAGTCAACAATCATTTTTACCTAGAATAAGATAATGAAAAACTGTCCAACAGTTTTCCAGGTCCATTGAGAAAATTCCCAAGCAACACTAAAATTCTACGGACGTACATAAAGTGTGTTAAAATTCTAAGGAGCTGGTACAACAAATTACATCTCTTGGTACGTTCAAAGAATACTCATTTCAGATATATTTGATTTTTGAATTTACCATAACGCAAACTGCAACATTCATTTCGCTATTATATAGTCACTAAAACCAAACATGTTGAAGCGTAACGTAAGTTCCCAGCTTAACACATTTGTTAAGACCATAAATTCATGTTTCCCCGATATGAGAAACAAAAGATAGTTGGAACGATAATTTTATTTAACGGTCATCTCGCTTTATGAAAGATGACATTTACGATACAAGGGATGAATAAAAACATCACGCGAGACACTTGGAGACGCGTGTAAACGGATCGCTTTTCGCTCCTCACGCACGTGTGACGTGTGTGACGATTCCTGCACACCAAGAGAAAGATATATTGAATGTTAAGCGCAGAATGTGCCGCCATCTACCATTTGGTATTCGAAAGAAATCTTGACGCGCCAATACGATCGTTTTGAAATGTGGTGTCGTCGATACGCGTTCCAGTACGCGTGCGCGTTAGATCGTTCCTATCTTCCCGCATATATTTGAATGTATAATTGATATTACCGATTCATAGATCAACGAGATCAACGATTGATCGTCTTAAATCAGAAAATCAAGAAAGAACGAACGTTGGGTACAACATACATTTTTCTTTTTCGTCGAAAGGGAAAAATACCTTTAGGTACATCTGACATTTTTCTCATGATCATTTCTTTTCTTTAGGAAGGATTTTACAAAGATTAATGGGGATCCGCTGTGCGTACGTAATACGAATCTTAAAGATGCAATATGTGTATCTTTCTATTCTTCTGCTTGCCTTCCCTAGCCCTTTTTTGTGTTCCCTTTTCTCGCAGGAGTGTAGGAGGAACGCCACGCATAATATATAAACTCGTCTATATGTATACGTACACGATATTCGAGTACTATATAGAGAAATAATACATTATTTCAATAGTAAGTGTGTGGCGACTACGGTGCGTGACCTTCTCATCGACGTCGCGCCGCCTGATTCCCCTTCTTAACCTCTTCCCCACCTTCAACAATCCAACTACTCTTCACAACTCTTTTGTCTTCTTTTATCTCTCCAGATATATACAACTACCATACCTCTCCTTTTTCCTCTCCTCTTCTTCCTTTCTCTATTTATCTCTTTTGATTTCCCCTCTCGCAGTCTTCTTTCGCCCTTGCCACCCACCTTCTTCTTCTGCCCTCTCCACCTTGCGTCTTCTCTTTTCTGCAGCAGCTTACCCTTATGCTTGCTTCAAGTCCCCACCGCTACACTCCAACTAGAGAAGAGTTTATATACAACGAATATATATATATATATATACATATGTGTGTGGGGGTGTGTGTGCGTACGTGCGCGCGCGAACTCAATCTCTCCTCTCGTTCTCCCTCCCAACATCTTCTCTTCTTTTCATCTTTTTGCTTCTCACCCCCGCCAGAAGTCTATCTCTCTCCCACTCGAGGGATCGAGCTTGTTCTTTTTACTCCATCTCGTAACTCTTCTTCCTCTCTTCTTCTTCCTCCCGATGTGAAATGGAATGGAGAGAAGAGAGTAGTAATACCAGCAGGGTGACTTGCACACATGTGAAATTAAACAAACTTTTGTATACGATAATGTATATAGCGGACGATACAGCGAAGGATGATAGAGGCCCATTATAAGGTCGTACACCTTTCACACGTATATAAAGTAGAGGAAATGTTTTCTCGCACTCGAGGGAGTCTTTGTTTCTCTCAAAGAATCCGTGGATTTGTGAAATTCGGATCATTATATAATTAGAATTGAATGTACTATCGTAGAATCACATCCTCGAGTTCATTACTGTATTCGATATCTGTTCAAAGATCATACGTTTGAATATATATATATTATATATCTGTGCGCAAAGTTGTAAAAACAAATTCAAGTTCATTGCTCTTGAGTTCTTCTTTCAATTGTCCTTCAAATTACATCGAGAATTGAACAGAAAAATAATAGCAACGTTCAGAGGGAAACCAAAAGTCAATTTCATTCAAAGTCGAGAATATTTACATGCATAAAAACTACCAACTACAGCTGTAATGACTTTTGTACTTGATTTACTCGCGTTTCATCCTGCACGGCATGAATTTATTCCATTTTTAGCCTGTTCCTTTTGTTTTTTTTTTCTTTCTTCTTCACGTACATCCCACGAAAGTCTCAATGTCGTCTAACACGACCCCTAGCATCGTATTCGTGTTTCTATTATTACTACATCAATCCACATGCTTTGCCAATTAGTTTGACTCTTATTGTAGTTTATGATACATTGGGAAGAAGAGAGAAGTAAAAACAATGCCTCCGTAATTTTTTTCCCACAAAGAATGTATCGAACTTTGTTTAAAAATAGATACGTCGAATTATACAAATTTCATTTCCAGAAGATTGATATCGAAATTTCGATTCCTTCAGAATTGCGCTATGTATTTTATAGTAAAAGACACATCAATTGGAATGTAGATGGTGAGAATGAAAAATATCGTTGAGACTTGGACGTACTATACCAACTCTGTATCCTATTTTCGATGAATGAAAGTATGAGAAAGCGCCTTGCGAGGAAATATTTGATCGCACTGGTATTCTTGTAACAACTAGCCATTCCAAGAAAATTTTAAAAAAGATCTTACAGGTTTTCAAGATCAAAATATTATAATCCTCGTTACGATCCTTTCAGTTCTTTCACCGGAGCAGTCAAGTTTGATGTGTGAAATTTATTGCGGTCGCAATAAATATAAATTGATTCGAAATAATCAAACTCTGTTCGATAATTAGAACGAGTCTTGCTGGATTTGCAGAATTTATTCATAGAAAACTGCAATTATCTTGCGGTTTTCGCTCGGAGAAAAATAAAGTTTCAAAAATTACTACATTTCTACTAAATTGGCAGGATCAGAGAAAATATCACTTTTATCGATAGACAGTACATTACAAATGTGGAACTTTATCATGTACGCTCATACTAAGGAATTTTTGCTCAATCATTCATTTTTACTACTACACTGTCCAACAATAACAGTGGGATTTTTTCTTATCTCGCCAATTTAGTGAGTGATGCCGCCAGAAGCGACAAATTCGAGACGAGACGAGATGAGACGAGAAAGACCCGAACCGAGAAATACACGAGACGAGATGAGAATGAGTTGACGAGAAATAAAACTTCCCAAGCGTGTATTGCCTATATTGACAATGGGTCCCAGGCTGGGTCCATCCTCTTTAATCCAGTCTCGGGGAATGACGATGGGGCCCATGTTGGCTCAATCTTGGCCCTGTTGTGTTTTCCCAAACAATTATGGTTGGTAGAAAATGGAAAAAATGAATCTTAGTGCGGGCACATTTTAACTGGGCCCCAATTTGGCTCAGCGTTCGGCCAAGATTGGGGTGAATTTATATCCCGAGCATGTGTGTACAATCCTCAGCGTGTAAGAATTTTGGTCCCACTCTGGCCCAGTCTTGGGCCCATATTGGCAGGATGGGGCCCATTCTGGCCCGGGGTGGGCCCCATGGTATATACATGCTAGGGATTTTCCAATTCCAAAACAAAAAAGAAGGGGCAGTATTGATTGCCCAGTCTGGGTTCATGCTGGGCCCGTGGTGTTACCAATTCTTGGGCAAAGCAATACGGCCAAGCTGGGAACGATGTTATCATCCCAGGGTTGGTCCCACGTTGGGTGGCATGGGCACCCACCCTGGGCATAGATGGGGCCCGCCGTCAATACACACTTGGGTTAGTTTGAAGGGAGGAAAAACGATATTGTCAAGAAAAAATGTCGAGATTTCGAGACGAGACGAGACAACGTACCCAAAAATCGAGACGAGACGAGGAATGAGCTGGTCTCGCAGCATCACTAAATTTAGTACACGCAGAGAAAAATTCTTACTTTGAACGATCTGCTTTGCTAAATTAGCAAAACGGTTGCCGTTACAGCAAGAATATTGCTATACTAGCAAGATATTTGCTAATTCAGTGAAACTTTCTAGCCGTCTATATATCTACAATTCCGGATTGCTGAATGGTAAGCGCTTGTTAGAAGAGCAAGATTTTTGCTGTAGTAGTAAATATTTTGCTAATTCAGCAACAAGTTTGGCCATATCAATAAAGCAAATTTTCGAGGTTGTTGGTTCAGCAACTTTTTTCCTCTGAGGGTAGAAAATCTAGTAATTTTTGAGCCTTTATTTTTCTCTGTATATCTTTTCCGTTTTTACAAAATCAATTCGAGAAAGACAAGGGATGAATTTTAAAATCCAAACAGAAAAGAGTTCCGATTTATAGAGTTTCAAGAAAATCTAGGCAAATTTAAGATCATGCAATTTTCAAATCAAATTTCAATTTCAAAACCCTAAAAGGATTCTTTCACAAGGTTTTGTGAGAATCTGAAGAAGGATACCGAGGTGAAGACACTTGATAATCCAAGGCGAACTTGATTTCTCAACAATTCTTTTCAGATGGTTAAATTATGGAGCTACCTTGGAAATATACAGTCTCATATATTTTCTGTTGGTTTCATTTAACTGCAAAAACATGTCTCTAAAGTGAAGTAATTATTCACTCATCCATACACCAAAGATATTGATTAATTGAAATGTGTTAACAAGTACATTGTTATATCAAGTTGGCAACCATCGGAAGTTTCGATGGGTTATTCAATGCAATTTTGCATGGAAATCTACTCCATGAAGTTTTCATATTATCACGTGTGACTGAATGGGATGCTGCTACGTGGAAAGATTCTTTTTTAACTCATATTACTAGAAATGTGTCTTTTCAGAATTTAATATACTTGGTCTCTTCTTCAGACTTCTGCTTCCTCCAGGAACTACACCATTTATTTTCCTTTTGCCACTTGTTACTTAGAATCACTTTGCGAACTGGCAAGCGCTAATCTCATTCAAACTTAGTCTATGCAACGAAGGGAAGGTTTGCTAATTCGTATCAAGCTTTTATTCACTTGAAACGAAGCAGGAATCATTCTACGGATGAATTCCAATTTGTTATTTCATACACCAGAAATTAGAACAAGTTTCAAGGAGAATTGAATGAATAAAGTCATTTTTGTGACTCCGTGGATGCTTCCGATCGTCTCAGGAGCTTGCTCTGGATCAATTTCTCAACCAATCAAAAAATTGGAAAATATTTTCCTATGATGATGGTTCTTTTTTGGATCATGGACATTATCAATTGCACTGTTACAGTCCCATTTATGACTGGTTTGATCAAAAGATGGTTACTGGATGATAAACGGGATGAAGTTGACGATTGGCCCAGTGTAAGGTCAGATAACGTCAACTAATGGTCACAACTAGCACCAGGTGTTTTAGTATTCATCATTCGCATTTCTGTAGCATATTCTGCATCCAAAATGCAGTAAATTCGCGTTTGGAAAAATTTGATTGGAGGTTTAGTGGTTGAGATATGAGCGGTTTTCAATGTTGTTCTTTTTTTTAAATTCACACGGAGGAGAAAAATTCGTTTGTTATTATGTGGGCAACAAGTGAATTTGCTCAAATGAACGGCAGTGTATTTTTTAACGAAGCAAACTCCGCAAGACTAGCGAGGGACTGATAATCATAACGAATCAGTTTGTAAACACAGCTCATTAGTTTGTTAACACAGTGAATTGTCACCGTTAGTTGATTTAATCCACTTGGCGAAGACGGATTCGTTGGAATAGCGAAATCTTTTTTCTCTGTACGGTTCATTCCAAAGCATTGTGTTCCACACACTTGAGCTTGGCACTATTCGCTAAGGTAGAAAAACAGTGGATTTCTGGGAAGACAGTTTGATAATTTTTCAATTCAAAATTACAATTATTGGAAATTTTTAAGCTTCCAGTCAAACAGAATTCAACAACTTCAAATTATTATAATAGTTCGCGGAAAGAACGAGTTCATTAATATTTAGAAAAATGACTGTCAATTTAGGGAAGAAGAAGATCGATCATTGAAGAATATTCATAGTGAATTCACCATAAGTTGAAAATTTCGCTGTTAGAAAAAACAATAAGACAATCAACCTTTGATATCTTCACCCTGAGTTGTCGGTAAACTCACCACGAATATTTTTCAGCGATCCTCTCTTTCCCTCAATTGAGAGTCATTATTTAAGTGTTAAAAATAAACTGTTTATTATCAATAAACTCAGTCTTTCCGTGTTCCGAAGCAAACAACGCTAGGATGGTTCGAAATTTTTTTTCTAGAGATTCCCCGTTTTTGAATTTAGTGAATAGCACCAAGCTGAAGTATGTGGAATGAAGCGCTTTCGACTGATCAGGGTTTCATAAAATAATCTAAAAATACTCATAATATAAAGATTAAGCTTCACATAAAATTATTGCATCTTGCTGTGGAATATGCCACAGAAAACTGGATAATCAATTATGCAACACCCGGTATTATTTATCGTAGCCTGTATGGTATGTACAATGGGGCCTGAAATGGTCCAGCATGAGCTCTATCATGCCAATATGGGCCCAAGACTGGGCTAAAGTGAGGCCAAAATTCATATACGCTGGGGACACCCTGCATGAAAACGCAGCGTGCGTAAAGCGTGCATAGTCGCCTAATCACTCTTTCCCAATTTTCTATCTTTCTTCAAATTTACCATCAACAAAAGATAGATAATTTTAAAACATTAAAAGTGTCATAAAATTGTTTATGACACTCATACACTATAAAAAGTCGAACTAAATTTGGCTGCATCTTACTTAAGAATTTTACTGAAATTAAATCTTTTTCATTGTCTCGGCGTTTGTTTTTGATGCTTACTTTCAGTTGAAGCAGGGCTAGTTTTGGCTACATCTTAAATTCAAGATGAGAGTAAGTTTTACTTTTTATTGTGTTTGTTTTATTTTGAATCATTTGAATATCGAAAAAAAGCCGTTTTTATGCAGTAACCACCAATTCAAATGTGAAATTTCAATTTGTAATTCATGTTTAACTATTGGATTGTGGTTTTTGTCATCAGTTGTATTAGATTGTTGTTCTTTATAATTTTTCTAATTCTCCAAGAAAAAAGGTTAGATCTAATAAGATCTATGTAGATCTCTTCAGATCCAAATTCTGGCAAAAATCTCAACAAATCTCTTGATATCCACTTAAATCTGAAGATTACTATTCTGCAAAAGATTCACAAGATGTACGGAGATCTCCAGGGTTCTTTCTGAATCTCCCTATACTTCTTTGGATTCCTTCCAAAATCGAAATCTTTAGACGTTGGTAAACATTAGCAAATCTCACCCACACAGCACCCAATGTCTCAATAATATCTCTAGAATATTACAATGTCTCGCTCAAAACATTCTGTGTGAAATGTCTATACAAGATCCTGTAGATATTGCGGATACAATATTTTGTTGAAAATGTTCTGAGAATCTTCCAATTGGAACATTGCACATATAATGATCTGTAATATTCTGGAAATCTACGATGGGGAATATGCTAAATTTGTCGCAAATGAAATATTCCAAGAATATGACAGTAGCAATAGTTTATGAAACAAAATGAATTTTTCATATACACCTGATCCAGGAATGGGAAAATTTACAATTCAACATTGAAAGAAACCCCTCTCCTATGACCTATTCACTTTTCATTTCAAAAGATTCTGAAACGATCAGTCTATATCCCACGGTAACGAATTTTCGAAGTTTTTCCATCTATCTTACTCGGCACTTCATAAAATTTCATAGTCGAGGTCGAAAAAACCCTCTCTCCCACGACCTACTCATTTTTTGTGTCAGGAGATTCTAAATCGATTGGTCTATATTTCACCGAACCGAATTCTTCAAACTCCCATCACGATGATTACAATAAATGGCACTTTGAGAGCGGTGTCGTCATTTCGGAGATTCGCTGATGTGATAGAAGCCTTGACTCTCACTCGCAGAACCCGGGTTTAATCCTCACTGGCGGAACTTTCTAATAACAATTGACTTCGAAGCAGTTTTTCTGACACGTAAAGTGATTCTGACCAAGCCCATTCAACATTTGTAGAAGTAAACTCTGAAGAAATTTTTTTTCAACCCAAAGTAACATTTTGGGCGCTTTTGATTATATGTGATTGTTACATTTTTTTCCGTACAGAATATCGCTGAAATGATTACAGCAATATTTCAGAATATCTCCAGAATGTTACCTCAATGATCTCAGCAATGTTTCAGAATATCTCCAGAATGTTACAAAGATGGTGACATGAGACATCCTGCAAACATTCTGATAATCTTCTTGAGATGTTTTCCAGAATATTACACATTCCAAATGTAATATTCTGACAATATTGGTGGGACATCCGGTGCTGTGTGGGCAGAGATTTTTGCCAAAGTTGAAATTTTGAAATATGAATAGATATCAGTGGTGTTGTAGAGATTTTTGCCAAAATTTCTGCAGAAATTGATGGACGTCACTCGAACAGCAAGATGCTAGACCGATTCACAGCAGAATTCTTAACAATCCCGAGCAACCAGTTGTTGAGAATTTTCTGGACGATTGCGTCGCTGAATGTATAGCAACATATTGTAAATGTCCAATTTTCTATAATCCTGACTGGAAATTCAGTCACATTCAGGACCAGTCAGGACCTGGTCGGGTTTTAATCAAACACCGGGTTGACCCAATTGAATTTCTAGTCGGGATGTTGTTGGGAAGTCGCTTCGGTCCTTCAAGGCATGAGTTATGTTTTTACGTCATTCCCAGCCACATTGTGAGAATTGGACAACAAGAATTGAAGGAAAATTGAACAGCAACTTTCGCTTTCTGGGCATTCAGTTTCCCTCGCATTCTTCTCGGTCAATGCTAGGGGTGAAGGGGAAGCTGGAATTGAATGTGCAACAGTAAATATCTTATCATTTCTAATTAATTTAACGTTGAATATGAAGTTACCTTAACACCACAAGGTTTCGTGGATGTTTTTAAGGGCATCCCATAGACCCTAAAGTTCCTAGATCTCTCTACTCAAAATACTTGAAGAGGACTAAATAAAATCAGATAAAACAACCAGCCAGGCCTTCTATTTGTATGGAACAAGGTCTGGCTGATTGTTTCATCCCCATTTTATTTAGTCCTCTTCAAGTATTTTGGGTAAAAAGATCTAGTAACTCTACACTGGAAAAATCATTTATCTAATCGAATGAACTGAAGTTAGTTGTGAAAATTAGTTCCGAGTAATAACATAATAGAAGCCGATAATAAAAGCTGTATTAAGGGCAACTCCAAATTAGTAACAGCAACTAGAGTCAGAGAAATTAAATTTGAATTTAGTTGAGCGGACGCTCGTTTTAGTTATCCAAATATCAACAACTGCATCAAGTTGCTGGAACTAATTTGGAGTAAGGGTAACTAATTATTTTTTTCGGTGTAGGGTCTACGGAATGCTCTTAAGGGGTATCATTTGTTTTATATGAAGGAATTATTTATTCAAAAACGTGATTATATATACATTTACTACACATGTCAAAGTAACAAAAAACATTTTTTTTGATAATAAAAAAATTACATGTGAAATTTCAAACGCGTTTTTCTCGAGACCACTTCTTAAATTGGCCTCACAAATCGCTTCAACAATTCTGGTAAGATTGACTTCAATGTTTAACACCATCTTTCAAATATAATTTCCCAGAGAAACGCATACGGAATTTTCGATTAATTCAAAACTCTTCATTTTATGAGCACTTGAATAAAAAAAACTTTTCATCGAAAATTCGATCTTCAACTTCAAATGTCCGCCATTTTCAGGAAAAACCAGTATTTTCAAAAATCCGTACGTGTTTCTCTACTAAATTACTATTAGGAAGATGCTGTTAAAATCCAAAGTCAATCGGACAAGAATTGTTCACGGAAAAAAATAATTAGTTGCACTCACTCCAAATTAGTTCCATCAACTAGATACAGTTGTTGATATTTGGATAACTAAAATGGGCGTTGGTTCAACTAAATTCAAATTTAATTTCTCTGACTTGAGTTGTTGTTACTAATTTGAAGTTGCCTTTACTAAAGCTTTTATTACCGGCTCTTATTGTTTTATGACTCGAAACTAATTTTCACAACTAATTTCAGTACATTCGGTCAAACAAATTGTTTTTTCGGTGTTGGAGTGGTTTTTAAGGCCCATTCAAAAAGTCGTTGCGCGAAACGGCGTTTGAAATTGCACATGTAACTTTTCTGAATAAATAATTTTTTTATACAAAAAAATGATGAGTATGCGCCTCACGTTGAGTCTCCTACAGTTCCATGCCTCTTCCCAAGTAGCACAAGAACATTTCAAATATTTTGCGTTCATTCCGTGATCATGCATAGAATATGCAGATGAGACTGTTTTGGATAAATTCGAAAAATATGTTCTGAGAATGGTGCACAGAATATACTTATCCAAAACAGTCTCATTCAAAGATTCTAAGAATGTTCATAAAACATGCTCAGAACTTCCAAGAACCTTTTTAGCATTTCTAACCTGTTGTGCTACTTGGGTTGAAACATTTAGAAATGATGTGAACACGTTCGCACGTTCTTAGAACGATTCGAAAGTACTGTTGAGGTATAAGTTTTTGGGAGATTCTTTGAAAACTTGCGACCGAACTGCCATTATCAACATGAAAATCAGCTGTTTTACGGATGCCAAGGTATGAAATTCCGTGGTTAAACTGAAGCAACGCAGGGTTCCTCCAGGACTACCAGGGCAGCAATGACGTCCCTGCAGGGAGCTTTCGATGAGTATTGGAAGCCTAACTGGATTTATATGGAAAGCAATCTAGTTTAAGTTAAGATTGATGGAGATAGTATTCCAGTGAGGGATTGTTTCAATTTCGCCTACAAGGAAATAACAAAAATATCAAAATCACCCGCATCAGATCCCTGCTGTCAAGGATAATCAACTGTTCATTGAATAAGAAGATATCAACTAACGAATATCGTTTGAGGCTCATCTGAAACTGGGTACATTGAAATTCGGTTGATGGAATGAAAAATAAATATCCGTACATGGATGTTTGAATAATAACAAATTATTAATTCATTCAACAAGAACCAAACAAAACTTATGCATATACCAATACGTGTAGCTAACTCTGGTTCATTGGGTGTAGGCGTTCGTAGGTCGCTGAACTCTTAAATTAACTTTCTTCCATCTTACAACAACAGATCGGTTATCCCAAATACAATTGAAACATCATGCCGGATTGTATGAAATACAACAACACTTCTCAGTCGACTCGATACGCGAACGATTACGTCATGCGAATGTGCAATACGAGGATTCCTTCTTAGGGATTCTCTATCCTCCATTTGGCAATCTTTAATAGAAACACATGTATACGCGATATCTACATGATACACAAAGATAGGAATGAGGGGGCGTCTGTGTGCATACACGTATATAAATCCCCACACGTATATTGTACATAAACTTGCATACCTATATAGTATATATAACGATGACGCAAATAACTGTTGCCAAGTCGTTGCTATTACGAGTTCTTCACTGCTTTACAGTGTAGTTGATTTGCTTCGTTGAACTATTAAAAGTTCCTTGTAATATTATCATCGAGGAAACAAGATTATCGTTGAAGGAAGAGTTGGTAAACATCACAAATATACTCGAAGACCAACTTCGTTTGGCGATATGAAAATTCCTACGATAAGTTGTGGTATGAATGAAATCACGATTTGCTAATACAATTTTGAATCTTTTGAATCTCCTTCGTTACTGATTTGCATAGAGAGCCTACGGCAAATAAAATCGCCATGAACGGGATTTGAACTCCAGACTCCTCGATCGTGAAATTATGACTTTATCCCTTGAGCTACAACAAGGTTTTCAGGTTAACGGTGAGATAATTCAAGTTACATCGATGAATCTCAGCAGAAAAATTTGTCGAACATGTGTTTTTTCATTTTCCCCAAGGACTCATCATTTAGAATCCACCCTCACCGCGATCAAGGATTTCGGAGTCCTCATAAAACTTAACCAAGGATCAGAGTAGAAGAGAGTCTTTGGAGTTTGTGTTGTTGGCATCAAGAAGCTGCGAGCCGCATTATTTAGGTCTTATATGGAGTCGCTCTTATGCTTTGGTTTAGGAATGAAGTGAAATGAAGTGGTAAGGGGAAGAGAGATAGAGATAGAGAGAGAGAGGAGAGAATACGACGGATCAATACCGTGCGATACACGCAGAAGTAAATTTCATTGTCCACTGTTAGCAGCGGCTCACGTGTCACACGGCTCGACTCCACTCTACTCGGCTTGGTTCACTCGTCGCGTCATTTTCTCTCCGACATAATTTCATCCTTTTCTTTTTCATTCACCCTCTATTTCTATTCCACATTCTCTTCTTTTCTCTTTATATTCTCCTCGGCATTATATACATATACATAAACACATGAGGCATGAGGGAGGGGGAGGAGGAGGGATAGAACCCTTATGGCACAGGACGAGTGATAGCCCTACGTTGCTGCTCCTGGGTATTGATCACCCTTTGCAATCAATGTTAACACTACGCACTATATTTGCAGATGGCGAAATCAGTTATCTCCATGTTTTTCGAATTACTTTCCACTCCGATCCCTTATCTTTTTATTCGAAATCAAAATAACTCGAGTTGCGAATGATTCTAAATACTTCTGATTTTTTCTCAAATTTGTACTCTACAACTGATCGTAAATTTGTCGCAAACAGAAATATTGCAACCATTCTCTTACAATGATGTTAGTATTGTTGTTGTTGTTGTTGTTGTTGTTCGCTTTCAGAATCCCGGAGAAAGTATCCTAGGAGAAAATAGAGTGAGCACATTGAAGCGTGTTCGAAGAATACCTAATGAGACTTTCATTAAACAATCGTTTTCAAATAAAAAAGAAATATTCATAAAAATATTTTGTTGAATATAAAACACTCGATAACTCGCTACTATAATTATTACTCATTATCGTTGAAGAACATTCACCATCCGAACGATGGATTAACAATAACGATATTCAAAGTCTATTCAAGTTACAGAATCAATGATAATTCAAAGACTCGAGAATGGAGAGGAGTTTTTTTTACCCTCCGTACATACAAGGTTCAAAGTATTTAAACGATATCCTTTATTATGTCGTGAAACGTTCAAAGTCTGCTCAAGTGAAGCGAGAGTCTCTGCTTTCAAGCTTCTTCTCTCTCCTTATTATGACTCGTCCAAGGGCGAAAGGGACGTACACGCAATTGCGTAATAAACTGGATTACGAACAATTGAAATGAAAATAAATCTAGATTTCTCCAGTGTTTTGTCTCGAAGATTTTCAACTAGAGAGTAGTCGTACGGGGGGAGGGACGGCGGGGGAAGCCAATAACTTTACAATAGCGATCTCAACATCGATGAGAAGGAGGCGAAAGTCAGAGGTCTCGTTTTTTGACGCCGATAAATAGATTCGATGGTTACAAAATTCATGTACGAGTAAAATCACGTGATCGTCGTCAATGAACATGGCTTGACTCTATGTATTTATCATTTGTATATGACCGACAGTTTCGTCAGGAGAGAAAGTCAACGCTCGAAATCGCCAAGGCATGAAAGATTGTTCGCGAAAGGCGCGGAATTCGCATTGCTGACACAAGAGATCAAAGATGTTGGAAGTAAATGAGCGTGGCACGCGGCGATATCGATTTCGTAAAATAATTATCTTTTCTTTAACATTTCTTTTCTTGTTCCCGATGATTTATTTGACGAACGGAAGGGTAAAAAGACGGTGATGGTTTGTATTATTGTGGATTTCATCTCATGGATATAATATTTTTTGGTCAGGCAGGGTATTGACTTTTGTCGGACATCTTCGAGAGGGCAAGATCTGTTGTTGTTCTTGAATATACGGTGAAGGTTTTTTTTTTCGAAAAAAGATTATGACACGTACAAAACATAATATTGCATCAACTTTATGCAACATTGCACATTATATCGCAAAAATATTCTAGTCTTCACATTTTTGGATCACAAGAATGTTGCTGTAATATTCCTGAGACAATAATGTGACGTCACCATAAAAATGTAGCAACATTGCAAATGTAGATTGGTGCAATGTTACAGTAATATCACAAAATCATAGACATTCCACATAGACAAAAAGATATCTTTTCGAAATCTAAAAGATGTCTTGCGACTTCGCAAGATGTCTTACAAACTGTTCTAAAAGATATCTAAAAGAAGTGTGAAAGATGTCTTATGCGACAGTTGCAGACATCCAAAACATGTCTTGAGTAAGACATCTTTTAGACTTCTTCGAGACGAGTTTTAGATATGATGCAAATTTTTCTTAGGACCTCTTCCCTGATTGATAAAAAACCCATTTATTCCTATTAAAAGTGCAGAATTCGAATTTCAATGTAAATTTATTACATTCGAAAGGAATGAAGCACACTTTCAGATGATCTGAAAATGTCTTGCGAATTATATATTCCATCCCTGTAACTTCCCCTAGACACAGATCTTTTAGGTGAAATTCACGTTCATTATACGTACATTTATGTTCAAGGAATGTTCGGACCATCGAATGTCCGGACGTTCAATGCACCTCCACTGAATATTCTTTGGACCTTCGTGTTTTTTTGGAATTACAAACTATGACCGTAGAATTTTCTTGTACGCCTGTTCAAAATATCTCATTAAACCCACTGATTCCGATGCAGATTCTATTGATTCAATAAAATTCTTTAAGCAGAAGTACTTGAACGAATTAAGTTTTCAATCCGTGCAACATCAATTGTGGTCCGATGTGATCCAATTTGGCCAGTAGAAACAATGCACACCATGAGATTCGTGCATTTTGTTTTAAGTTTAATCGAAGAGTATAGAAACATTCTCTACAAGTTTATTATTTCCAAGTGAAATTTGTTTTTTGAAAGAAGTTTCATCGATAGAAACAAATCTTGGCAGAAAACCAGAAAAGACAAAGAAATGTTTTCCTTCGACAGTATGTAAATATACTCAAACTTCTAAGTGTGTTTATAATTAACAAAGTATCAATCCAAATTCAAGCAAATGTGCGTTTGGGATACGGTAATCAGTGAATAAGTTCAATACATGATGGAAGAAGCTGGTTGCAACACTTCTGCTGAAAAGAACAAGCAAAACCTGATAAAAACTTATGGATCCTATGAAAGATGCAAGACCCACAAGGTTTCATAAGGTTTCATAATGAAAGTCACCAATTATTTGATTTTATATCAAAATTGATATTTTTTTCAATTCAGGCCTATAATCATTATCGGTATATTATTATATTATTAATATTGTGATTTTGATTCTCAAGATATCTAAAAGATGTCTTTTATTAAATCTTTGAAGACATCTTTGAAATGAAATCTATTAGACATCTTTAAGATAACTTCAAGAGACTTCTTAGAAATGTCTTCAGTGAGACATCTAAAAGAAGTCTATAAGGTGTCTTTTAGAAATATCGAAAAGATGTCTTTTCTTAGACATCTTTGAGATGTCTTTAAGATTTGTATGTTTATTAATATATATTAATTTAACTTAACGACCCCTTAAATCCTATGAAAGAACATTAGGTAATAGAAAATGAGGTGTGCTTTTGTCAGTTACCCCATTATTTCCTATCACCTGTATCAAAATCAAAAGTTTGAAATTTAATAGGAAAATACGTGAAAGCTCATTTGATCCTATTAGTTATTTCATCACTCAACCTCTCTCTATGAAATATGAATTTCGAGCATTTGGTGATGAATAATTCATTCCTACGCAACTAACAAACGCTAATGTTAATGCTCAACAATTTCTATGTAAATAGAATGTGTATCCAATGATATCAAGCAATTATGAAAAAACAAAAATCCGATTCCAAATTTCAGAACAGTGATAAAAAGCCATCATTTAAAATTGAGTAACTGATAGTCATTCAGGCCCTTTCATAATTCTTGGATTCATTATTTTGATTTTGACTCATGAATCGTAAAAAATGCCATCTCGTGAACTGCGGAATAAGTTTTTGTTTGTTTTCATCCGTTTCCATAGGACCAGCTTTACATCAAGGATATGAGCATTATGAAGGATTTTAATTATTTTGAAGAGTAACAGTACCATAGAAACGGATGAGAAATAACCGACACCTTCTCCCATCGATCACAAGATGTCACTTTGTTTACAATTCATGCGTTAGAGAATAACTGATTTTAGGGTTATAAAGGGGTCTGAGTATAGCTACTCATTCCTCAATTCTGCAAAACTGCAAAAGTGAACCTTCATTTCGTGAGGCCACACGAGATATTTGAAAATCGATTCCAAGTGGCTATTAAATTGATTCAAAATACAACGCCCTAGAAAACATATTGATGAAAAAATTATTTGAGTCTGAAAGTAATGAAATTTAAGTGCATTTCCCTTCCAATCTGTTTATGATTGATTTTTATTCTAAGGATTGAAACAATGAGAAAAATAATGGGATTTAATGATTTTTGAATATTTTTCTATTCAATTCCATTTATTTTGGACTCCAAAAATGTTGATAGGAAATAAGGTGGAACTGACAAAAGCATACACCTTATTTCCTATTATTTGTTTTTGTTTTAATAGGATTTAAGGGGTCCTTTTCACCAGGGGTGTGGGTGGTGTTGTCAAAGAGTGTAATGTCAATGGTTTTCTCTTGGCCTATTGGAAAAGGTGTAGATACCTGATGAAGAATGATTTTTCAACTCTGGAGGAATCTTGGAAAAGAATCAAAGTCTAATCAGTACATAAAACTTGGTCAATTTTTAGAAGGATTGATTCTGTGTTGGAATACATTCAGAATATCGAATAAAGCAGAATAGGGTAAAGTGGGGTGAGATGAGATAAAGATTCAATTACAATATTCAAGTCTTCCTTGAGAAAATGAGATGAGATATATTATTTCATGTTATACCCCGATTTACTCTAAATTAGAAGAATAATAATATTTCATTCGAAAGAAGATAAGTGCAAGAATATTTGATTTGTATGAGGGATTTTCAAACATAACGTTAATCCAATGTTGATCTACCGTTACTGGCAGAAAACAGTGTCCAAATCCGAATCTGTTGTTTGAACTCAACAACTTCACTTTTTATTTAAATCAGTGTGACAAATCTGCACGATATGTTTTGTGCAGTTGCTCATCACACATATACCCACCTAACACATCACAATTTTTATTACAAGAATGTTGAATGTAATGGAATTGTAACGTGTAATTTCACGCTCAAAGATGTAATAGGTTACATTACAGCTGTTACATAAATATAATGTTACATCTACATTGAAGAATTTTTTTTATATTGACGCAACATAACATTTATGCAACAGATGTAATGTAACTTGTCGCATCCTTGAGTGTGAAATTACAAGTCACAATTTCATTACATCCCACATTCTGGTATCAAAAATTGTGATGTGTTAGGTGAGTAAATCTTTGAGATGATACCATCGATCCCTGACGGAGCGACCAAAGTTCATTTGCCCCCTAATGGAATCAAATACACCGATTAAACATCGTGGTTTTCTCGTGTATTTGTAGATTTTTCATACCATGATTCATTTCAGCCAATTTTACTCGTTTTACACCAAGCCAGCACTCTGAATATTTTCAGTTAAAATATAGTTACACAGAATTTTTACCGAATCTGCACTCATTTTCCACCGAGAACAAACTAAAAGATATTAGTGTAAAAAATTCACAAAAACACATGTGAGATACCAAAATATCACTGATTTTTCACTCTATCTGCACTGATATCAAATTCATACCAAAACACCACGAACATGACTATATGTTAGAAAGAGGTGCCCTGGTGAGAAACAAATGAAGCGTAAGAATGTTCCAATTCCCTCCTAAATTACACCTAGATGACTCTTCACTGTAAAAAGAAAGTCTGAATTCAGCTCATTTCATGACCGAAACTATGATGTAAACAAATTAAGCTGAAAAAACAATCATCGACACAATGGAATAAGCATTGTATGAAATTAAGATGCAAATAGACTAAGACTTTCTTTTTACAGTCTTTGTTACGCTCAGGTGATTCTTA
This sequence comes from Gonatopus flavifemur, assembly GCA_018340375.1. Classification (NCBI taxonomy): domain Eukaryota; kingdom Metazoa; phylum Arthropoda; class Insecta; order Hymenoptera; family Dryinidae; genus Gonatopus; species Gonatopus flavifemur. The sequence continues at coordinate 24,801,403 of JAFFJZ010000005.1, forward strand.
GCTCACACTTTCGTCGCACTTCCATCGCGCTTCAACGCTTCATCTTCACCAAAGAGGTTTTGACCAACACTGGTATTCCCTTCAGAATCCAAAACCTAAACGCTTTTTGTAGAAAAAGAAATTTTTCACCAACACTGCGTTTTGTTGATTTTGAAATAGTTCGGCTCAATCAAGGGACATGAGATTAATAAGAAAATTTTCAGAAGTACTTTTAGTGCCGCTGTACAGGAGGTCACTAGAAATAATTTTGTATGCACTTACCTCCACAAGTGATGAGCCAATCATAAAGATGTTAGAATTTGTATCGATCAATGCATGTAAGAAGACTTTGATGGTTCATTACATGCCCAATAAACATAACATCTAAAACTTGTCTAAAAGATGTTTCATGCAACACTTTTAGACAACTTCTTGATGTTAAGTTTATTGGATTCACGTTGGCACCGAAAATAGAGATGGCGTTTTAGAGATCTTAGGGTTCCCATACAGCACAGAAGTTTAAGAAGAATTCTTAACCCCAAGAGAACGTGGAAGTTCAAGGAACGTTCAATAGAGATCTATTCAACGTCCGGAGATTTGAAGGTCCATTGAACGTTTCATGTACGTGAATTCACGTAAAATGGACATAAATTCACCCCAGAAGGTTTGTGTTCTCTTGGGGAAGATTATCGACCAATCTAGGTTCACCTAAGTTTCTTTACTCAAATAACCTTAATTGGTATCATCCCTGTGATATCTGTAAAGCTTTTGATAGCCACAATATTCTTGTGTTGGTTTCTTTTGATTTTTCTAAGGCTTCTTAGCATGCGAATTTCCCGATAAGTTTGAAATTGGCTTTGGTCCTATCTTTCTAATAGAATTCAGGCAGTTAAGACAACCAACAGAACTTTTGACTGACGTTTGGGTACCTCCGGGGTCCCTCAACCCCCTAGTAGCACAGCTCTCTAAATCTGGAAGAGTGAAAAATCGCACGTTTCACTCCACTAAGTGTCAGAAGTGAGCCTGTCCGCTTCGAGTGGAATTTTCACTCGTTTCGAGTGAAGGGTCACTCTTTTAGAGTGAAAAATTCACTCTAGCATCGGAGTGGTTGTGAGTTTCTAACCTCAAACCTTAGAATATCACTCCAAAAGAGTGGAAATTTCACTCGAAAATTCGGCTAGCTCACTTCTGGCTGGCTGAAGAGTGAAATCTCACTCCAAAGATTTTAGAGGGAGCATGCATACATTACGCTGAGAATGTTCATGGTACATTTAGGACGTTCAATGTGCTAAGAAGGTTCATGGAACATGCTATGGACATTCGCGTGTTACTTGGAACGTGGAAGGTTAGGTTTCGAGTCCTTTACTGTTCACACACGATGTCACTGATATCAATTCATGCACCTGTTACGGTAGAATCTATTCTTCATCAATGCCTTTTCAAAGTAAATCATGATATTTTGACGATCAGTGATCGGTGTCTAGTGTCTAAACTGCTCTTAACTCAACTGAAACTTAAGTTATGTTCTCCTGTTCTTCGCGATATGTAAACTCACTTTAGCACAGCCGCCTTCCCTAAGTTGTTGTTCAAGGTAACTATATCCCGTTCTCCAGCTCAACAACATCCCTGGGGGTGTTTTTATCCTCTACTCTAAATTGCAATCGTCATGTTATCAACACTTGCTCTAGAGTTTACAAGGTCTTTTACCATATTAGATTTGATAGTAAACATTTGACCTCTGCTATCAAAACGAAGCTCGTTCAGTTTCTCATACTGTCCCACTTTGACCATTGTTCCTTGACCTATATTGACATTTCTGGAACAGAAAACTAAGGATTATATCGCTCACTTTATGCATATAATTGATTTATATTCAATGTTAAAAGGGATGAACAAATTACTCAGTACTGAAATGAGCTGGGTTGGCTTAATCTTGTAAATCGGCGAAATTTTTTTATGAAGAGTCTTTCTATATCAATTGTTCACAACTCACACTCTGTTCGATCTATATACAATTTTTGTTTTTCGTGAATCTCACAAAATTCGTATCATTCACGAGCTGAGCCTTGCTCTTCAGTTATTCCTGTTCGTTGCACCGATATTTCCTGGTGTTCTTTTCTAGTCACGCAAAAGAGGAATATGATTCGCTGTGGTAGCTACTTCGTGTATTTGATATTTGGAGAGCCGACAGTATTGCTGCAACAGCTACACTGTTTGAAATATTCTTAAACATAATCAATTTAATTGAGTTTTTAAATTTAGAATAAGTTGTACTATTGAAATTAATATCATATCAAGAAATTTAATAGATTGTGTTATATAAAAAGTTTCATAATGATTTTATGAAACTTGAGGCAGATTTCTTTACATTGTAAATTTTGGCTATTATATCAATTACTTTGGTTGCCACAGCTAAAAAATGGCTACCATAGCTAATTTTTAGATATCCAAATACAACATAATTTTTTTCCATATAGTTACCGTTTTTTTATCACGACAAAATCAGTCTAAAAATCAAATCTAAGGACAAAGACCGTCACCACTCTTCGACTCGAGGGTTACGTTCTTTTGCCCTGAAATCTAATAAAATTTTTTCAAACCGTAAAGTGACGGTAGTACACGAAAACAAAATGATGCTGTTGATATTTGGATAGCTGAAAATTAGCTATAGGAGCTATTTTTTAGCTGTGACAACAAAAGTTATTGCTATAGTAGTTGAAATTTAACTGCGCAACAATACTTTTAGCTATCCACATATCAAATACACAAATTAGTTACCACAGCTAATTCCTAGCTCCCATGGCAAATTATTTTTTGCCGTGTACTCAAAAAGTTTGGTTTTCAACGTACTTTTCGCAGGATCTACTTCAATTTTGCAATGATCAGAAAACAAGCGATATAGATAAGTTTGAAGTACAGTGTCAATGTAACCTCGGATTCATCATTGACTCATACATCATTCATACGCTTTTCATATATTATGCACTATTTATGCTGGAATAATAACTCTTACTAACGGTTTTTTCTGTCACGTAAAAAACCTTGTGATTAATATGCCCCTATTGATAAAATAAACGCTCAGTCAATTCACACATTCATCATTCATATTCATTTCCTCTATTTTCACGTTATGAAATTCATAGAAAATTGTACAAAAGTACAAATATTAATTGATATTCTTTTCATTGGATACCACGCGAAATCAATTGAGAATTCAAATCAAACGAATATCAATATTAAGTGAGAACACGGAAAGGATACGTAACGATATTATTCATACTCATGTGCACAAGTGAAAACATGTGTTATAGATGTCGAAATAATCCTTTTTCACGAGTAAGAAATTTATTGAATAGATGTGAAGACTAGATTGCATCATGGAAAATGATATATCCGTACTCATAAACACATATCGTTTATTAGAAATATTCTCTCCAATATGCGCTTATTCATATGCATGATGTAATGCATTCCAAGGTTTGGACACTATGTGGAAGAGCCTTGGGAATATGACTACACGATTGATAATAATAAGACTCGAGGAGACGTTCGAACCGTATCTACATCCATTACAATGTTGCTGCGTTAGATTTCGCTACGACATGGATTGTAAAAATTCCATCGTATCCACGTATCTTCATCAACATTCCCGCTCGTACGTTGTTTCCTTCTCTTATTTTGCATTCCAATTCCTCGACGATATCTATGATATTTTTCAAATCATGTTTCCTCATGGTCTTTCATCTTGCGTTATTTATTTCTTACGCCGTCGTGGATTGTACTTTTATGCATAATATACATCCCATACAGCAAAAATTTCGCTTTTTCTAAAAAATTTCTACTGGATATCTAAAAGATTTCTTATGCAACAATTTTCACTGTCTTCAAGATGTCTCAGTTGAGGAACTCTCAAAGACATCCCTTAGATTTTTTAAACGAAGACATCTTAAAGACAGTGAAAACGAACGAAAGAAATTTGGTGGACAGAGCAAAATTTTTGCTGTATGGAATATATATGTTGAAGTATTAGGTTCTGAAAGAAGCTAGGAAAAGTTTCTTTTGTTCTGCACTGGAATTTTGAACGATAATTCACTTTCTGATAAGCTGCAGTAGGATTCAGGGGTTGATGTTGAAGAGATAACGTCTCAATAAATATCAACTTGAAGATATCTTCTGGCAAAGACATCTAGAAGACATATGGAAAAGATATCTCAAAGACATCTTTTCGATGTGTCTTGAAGATGTTTTGAAAAAGATATCTTCAAGGTGACTTGCCAAATATATCTTCAAGATCAGCAGTTTTGATCAGCAGCACAATCGAATTGCAAAGCAGATGAATTCGCTCACAATTTAAAAGCTTGAATAACCCATGTAAATACCAATAAATTTGACAATATTTTGCAAATTATTCAAATGAATTCGTGAAATTCTCATTCCCACTGATGAATGGTTTTTCAATAACAATGAAATAAAAATAATTTCAAAAAAATATATGATATTCATTAGACACTAACAGTCACTGGATCATGAAATTCATTTTTATTTCAATGTATTTCTCTAAATTCATAAAACTTTTTCATCTTCGAGCACAGTCAACTTATCTGAGATTTGTAATAACACTTTATTCGAAAGATCACTTTTACTGTGAAAATATAAACCACTGACATATTTCATTATGTCATATTGATAATTATGAGCACTATCATCACATTGTCCGTATGGCTTAGGTCAATGAAGCATAGGAACGTCGTAAAATACTCGGGTTCGAATCCCGCAACCTCAAATAAATTACATAGGAGTGGAAGAGGGATGAAAGAAAAGAGGAGGGAATTTTTCGTATGTACGAATTCAAGATCTTCCTAAGATATTCTTATGAATTGGTCGAGATATCTTTGAAAGATCTAAAAGATGTCTAAAAGATGTCTACGGGACATTTTTAAGGCTTGTTCGAATACATCTGAAATATATCTTGCGCGAGACCTTTTTGAGATATCTTAAACTTGTCAAAATCTGTCGCGTAAGGCATCTAAAGGATGTATTTTTGTTTAATTGGGAATTATTATTCTGGAAAATATTTTTTCAACTATCAGTGTGACATTATAGTATAAAATTCTTACATTACCACACGGAGAAAAATGAAGAGTGACCGTTACTGTCAATGACGGTAATTATCAAAAAATTGAAGGCAGTTACACAACACTGCGTTTCGCAGTGTTCGTTACTGTCCAGACAGTGATGACGATTTTCATTGCAGTACCTGTGACGGTGATCGCGGTAATCTTTACTATCCAACTGTATCTTCATTTGTTTTTCAAGCGATTACTGCCACTCGCAGTAACGGTTACTGTCTATTTTTCTCCGTGCAGTCAAATGAACTGAGATATAAATTTTGTCCTTGTATTTGTTCTAGGATATCACTGCAAATTTGAACATTTTATTTTAGGGGAGAGGGGAAGGGTCTGAGATACAAAGAAAAAGAATATTTTTCTCCAGAGTACCTTCCCTGGTGAAAATATACGCTCGTAGTAAGCGCGCTCGAAGCTGAGAAGAAACGTGAACAGGTTCCAATCTTCTCTCGCCGAAGCGTATAATAATTGCTTGTTGTAGAGTACTGAAATTATACGTTATCAATACGTTTTATAAACGTTCAATGCCGTTTTGGGAAGAGTACTGTTACGTTCCATGACAGGTAATGCGAATCATTTTATACAGACTTTGAGTATCGGTTTTTAACTGTCAGGAATCATAGCATTCCATGGCTGAATAGGTAAGACGCTGGATTGCAATGATGAAAATCATGGATTCAAATCTCGCCAAGTGATTGAAATTCTCATCCTCTTATAATGTTCATACTCTTCATGGAGCGTTGATTTTTATACGCGGTTTTTGTTCCAAACTTCACTTCAAGTCCTCTTCGAAACCGTTCCATTTACTCTTTGTTCACTTTTTATTAACGTTTCTGTTACGTTCCAACATCCTTTCCGTCTGCGCTTCATTTCAGTTTCCATTTTCACCAGGGTTCCAAAATAAAAAAACATGCCCTAAATATTTTGTATCATAATGTGTTGTAAACATACTATCATGAACTGCGCTTAGTTTGCAATGATGCATAAAATGTAAACATTATGTCTTTGTCATGGCACTACCACCCCGTTTTGCTAACAATAACAATGATTTCTTGGCGTGCATGTCACCATTATGATAGCATTATTGAGACAAACCGATGGTAGCGGCGCGAACCGAGTCACTTCAAAAAATGCGGTAGTCATGATGCTCCATCTGGAATAAAAAGAAAAACACAAAAAGATTTTGTTGGTTCATAAATTTCTCTTGGATTCGAATTAAGGATTTTTTTGTCAATTAGAATTTATTTTTTAATTCAACAAAAAGAATGCAATTTTTGACCAAAATCAGAGTTTTTTTATTGCACCTTCACCAAAAATTCAATATGAATATTTTGTTAATTTCATTGTTCAAAACCAAGATAAACTTATGCACTAACAGAATCCCTCTGGTTTTTTAATTTCAAATGAAGCAATCATGAGTTATCCTGACCACCGTATGGAAACTTTTTTTTAAGGTGGCTCGGTTCTCGCGACTACCACTGGCTCAATTTTCAATATTCTCTAATGAAAATTCATCAGAATACAACAATTATAAAAATCTCAATAAATAAGGTATTCTGGAAAAAAAATCACAAAAATATGCTTTTTTGTATCTCAGACCCTTTTTCCTCCTTAAAGCACTTTCATGGAAAAAAATGATGTTCTTGTTGTTTAGATAGGTAGAAATAAGTTATGACAGCTATTTTCCAGCTGTGGCAACAAAATTTATTGCTATAATAGCTCAAATTCAGCTGCTGTAGTGATATTTTGTGGCTATCCAAGTATCCCTGGTTAAAAAAATCCATAGAATCCGACGAAATGGAATTTCATGGGATTTGGTCAGAACATTGTGCAAGATTCAATCAAAATCACATTGAAAAAATACATTCATCTAATTGAATCTCATTAAAAATGGTTGAATAGGATTTGGTTAGAACATTGTGCAAGATTCAGTGACATTTGGCGAGAATTAACGGGTTTGTTTGACCAAAGATCAAAGACAAGAAACAGCTACCACAGCTAATTCACAGCCACTATAGCGAAGTTTTTTTTCCGTGTTGAGTATGTGAATCTTGCAGTAACCTTTTAAATGCTCAAAAATGTGCACGGAGAAAAAGGAATTTGCTGTGGCAGCGAAATCTACTTTTGCTGGGTTCCTTTTGCCAGAGCAGCAAATTTTTTGCTGTGACAGCAAACTATTCGCTGTTCCAGCAATCTTGTTAGCTGCGACAGCGGATTTTTAGCTATGGCAGCAAAAAATGTTTGCTATCCCAGCAAAATTTGTTTGCTATTCTGTATATAATACTGAAAATTTGCTGGTGGAGCAAACATTTTTTGCTGCCACAGCTAAAGAATTGCTGTCGTAGCTAACACGATTGCTGTTATGGCAAATTTTTAGCTGGGTCAGCAAAAAATGTTGCTATTCTATATACAATACCTCGATTTGCTGCGTCAGCAAATTTTTCCTCTCCGTGTGTTGATGAGTCAATAAAACGGACCTGACGATTCACATCAAACTCATAACTTTCGAACATTGATTACAAGATTTGAAGCCTCAAAACGGTTTGGTTACAGTGATATTTTTGTAAATCTTTTAATTATCCTTACAAATTCCATTTTACAAGAATGCTTTCAAACTCAACACAAAACTCATATAAAATTCAGTGACATCGGATAACAGGACAGAAACAAACAAAAACTTCAAGAATAATATAATCTTAAAATCACTTTTCAAGATCTATGATATAAGTTCCATGCATTATTCTAGAATTATTAGAATGTTTGTAAATGAGTGAATGAATAGCTGTATAAGGTAATTTTATTATCCTTCAGGAATAATCACTCGGAAATTCAAAGTATCTTAGCAAAAGTGTAAAAGAAATGTACGCGATCGCAATCATCGTATTAAATGTTTAGCCTCTGGGCGAACAAACGTCGCTCGCAATAGCGTTGTGAAATTGTTGAATAGAAAAATTATACTTGCGCCCACTTCTCCTTGCACTCACAAACCACGGGTTTCTCTACACTTTCATCATTTTTCCTTTAAAGGAAACAGTAACAACACACAGTGTTTTCAGAATTATTTGAAAATAAATCACTAGAACTAATCAGTATTAATTCAAAAGAAATAGAGTTGAAATCAATGACTTTGGTTGTGGATTGATACAAATATCACTTTCGCACTCAGTTGCTTCATTTAGCTTTCTGCGAGGGCTACAAATTTCAAGGCAAATCTTTTAAACGTCTCAATTCATCGCGTATTTTTTAGATTCTATTCCTTGCTCAAAGAATCTCATTGATTCCGATGCAGAAAACTTTAATGGGTTTGAATCAGTTTTCTGTATCAAAATCAACGAGTATCAATCGGTTTAATGAGATTCTTTGAGCAGAGTTACGTATATGGAGCTGTCCAGAGTTGCAAGTTATTGGCAGAACCGGTCTCTCTTCATCCCTGATCCTTAAACTCTCTCACCATAGCAAGATTTCGCAGGATACAAAGCTGGTACTCGCTAGACTTGATATTTAATTCAGCATCATACGAAATTTCGACTCTGAAATGATATTCATCTTCTTTTCTTTTCTGTACTATCCATTTGACAGCAAAATACTCTAATTCAATGGAAATAATATTCGTCTCGCTGCATCCACGAAAAACATACTCCATAACAATACAAATTTTCGAGTTCTCCTTCCAATCCAAAACTTCAATTGTTTTGAACCAAGCCGAATGAAGATCGTGAACCGTTTCAATAATATTCCATGCTCTTTTCTCTCGGTTATTTTTCGTTATCTTTGATGGAGACAAATGCGCAAAAATGCATTCGCACACGTACGAAACGTGTACGCGAATTTATTTTGTTCGAAAAAAGGAACATCCTTGACAAAGACCGGTATGTACATGATGTCATCGTCGATGATATTTTATCAACAGATCAAAAGAACTTTGAACAAAAAAATTGTTCCATTCCTAATTATCTATCCTTCAACAGGATAGTCTCTTTTATAACTTACTCTGTACATCAAGTTTCCTCACATATTTATATATATATATATATATATATATATATATATTTATCGAAAATAAAATGAAAAAAAGCAGCATCAGCCTTATTTTCACCTTGACACAGGTAAACAAGATGGACTGGATCTTATCTTGTAGTGCTCACAGTTTGTCATGCATAAATTGTGTCGCGAGAGAGCTGTACGGTGTAAAATGTATGAGACTGAACTTGTGTACATACATATATACTTTTACATACACAGATCTGGAGTGGGAAGAAAAGAGGAGGAGGATGATGAGGCCAGAGAGGATCCAGAATCGGTGTCACAACATGGGTCCGCAATGCGATAGCGGCATATACCAGATATACGCCACATAACTATGTTTCTTTAAAAAATAATTAGAAACTGATATCTTTGCAACACGTGTTACCCTGTAACACTTTATTCCGCATCCTTGGTGTGTATGGAGGACGTTCGATGACATCACGTCTTCATTTACCGCTCGATCGAGAGAAAAATATACTAATATTTGTTTTCATTTGTTCTTCTTTTTTATCTTTGTTGTTTATAGTCGAGGAATGTAACACGAAGAACAAAGGGAACATGAATTTTTTATGATTCCGCCTCTCGAGTCAACCCCTTTTTTCATTTTGTCTAAATGGGTCAATGCAGTCCATACAGAATATTTGCTCCAGCAGCAACAGTTTTAGCTTTAATAACAACCTCAACAGCACGACGCGTCTCTGGGGCTTTTTTTGAACGTTCAGAAAACCTCTCCTACGTTCTATAAACCTTCCATAAACGTCTCAGTGGCACGTTGTGCTGTCTGGAAAGAGTTTAGCCGATGTTGCGATATTGCGAGTTGGACATTTTTCCCCGCGAAGTTCTCAGATTCATGTCCAATAACGAAATACTCAGACATTAGAGTTAAAAAATCTTGCAGGACATTCTTGGAACGATGTTTCCAGTTCCAAAGAGTCAATTGAGGAACATCAACACCTCTGATTCATCGAATTTTGTGAGTTTGAATTTTCATTCCGTTTCTGTAAACGATTCAAACTTCAAGAACAACAAGGTTGTTTTTATTTCAGGGTCATTACTGTGTTTCAACTAGCTCTGAACGTTCGAGGGATTCCAAGCATTATTGCTTTGCGGGGAGAGACAGTTTTGGACTAGTATTAAATAAGTACTGTTTGGACAAGGTTGGAATGCCAGAATTCTACTACAGTAAGTGCACATAAATGATCAGTATTGACACGGTTGTAAATGTTATACTGGCATTTATGTAATATAATGTTATCATTTTGACTCCTTGCCAGCTTTGGAAGCTTTGGATTTGCCAGCACCGGCAAGTCTAGCTTTTTAGACCTTTGTTTTATCAAATTCGTTAAATATCTTCGGTAAAGGAATTCACTTGAAACATTGTAGTTATAAAATTAAACGAATTGCATGAAGTTTTATACGATTTATACAGAACTGGTATATGTGAGCTTTCACTGTTCTCCATTTCTGAAGCCAACTGTGAATAGTTAGCAACAATTCTGAGAAAATTAGTATCGACATTTCTAAATATACGGATCAAAGGTCTATTGATCTGAGAATTTCACTTGAACATGAGATATGTGATGCTAATTACGATCCCATCATATTCGAAAGAGAAGTGTCGAAACTAGAAAGTATATACAAGATGTGAAAAATCGTAATGTCATATGTATAACATTATTCCTAACGAGTTTTGACTTTCAAAACCTGGTAATATTCAAATCATATTTGAAAGGATCATTCCTGTCGTCGCAGGAAGAGGAAGATCAAAAACCGTGCCAACATCGAGAAGACAATCGTCTGTTTATCGATACTTCATCTCTACCCAACGACGTTTTGTAACGGTCCGATAAATGATCTATAACTGTACCTAGCAATCGTAATTAAACGAAACATCTTTGCGCAAAGTGATACGAAAGGACATCGATTTCTCGACGAGCTAGAGCATAATTCTCCTTTCAAAACCAGCGGCAGGTGGTAGACACACACATACCACAGCCTTGAGTTCTCAGGGCTCAAAACGATTACATTGAGAACACAGTGTGGCGCGTCCGCAGCGCTGTTATGTGTGTATAAACATTCACAAACTCTATTATTTCCGTCGTGTAGACAGGCGGCAGGAAACCAAACCTTGTGTTGTGTCGTTTGAAACCTTTAGCTTGTATACGTTTCTGCCTCCTCTTCTTCTTCTTCTTCTTCTTCTTCTTCCGTTTCGCTCCTCTCTTGACTGCGATGAAAACTCCTTCCCAGCAAAAAGCGCTGTGTGTACGCGCCCGAGCGCGTGCGCGCACAAAAGGGAGGGAAAAAGGAATAAGAGTGTAGAAATGTGCAACGGGTGGAGAACATGAAAAGGCAAAGCGAAGACGAGATAGGATAAAGTCTGCTAAATAACGAGAAGGTTCGTGAGAAGAGCAGAAGCTTTAATCCTATACCGTTTTGACCACCGTCGTAAAAACGCGGTCGTCTTCTTTTGAACCTGCCTCCGAACACATCCACGCACACATATTCACAAATATCCATATACATTCGTATATGAAAGCTTCGTTCGTTCTTGGAAAATCCCTAAGCACTCGAGAATCACGATCAACACCTTGGATATTCGAGAGTTCGTAAAAACATTATTCCGAGTTTAGGTGTTAGATTGTATTGTATTGAGATGTTCATCTCGGCGAGTTATTAAGGGGAACAACCCATCCATAAATCATTAGAGATCGTTTTAGGTGTTTCCTTTTATTGTAATTACTTTCCTATTATTGTGTTTGTTTCTTTTCTTCTCTGGGTCTTTGATTTTAACGACTCTGCATGTGAGTTTTATTCGAATGAATGTCAAAGTATTTTAGGGTGGGGTTGTGAAAATCAGGGAAATAATAATTCAATCCGATTGATGTTTTTATGGTTCTAAGGGTTCGTGGATGTTCCCGTCCTGTAAAATTGAGAAAAGAATTCGATTCTTTTTATTCACAATCAATTTACTCACATCAATTTGTTACTGAATTATAAAGTTTTACATAATGCATTGTTTGGACTCTTATTATCGATTTCTTGTTAAATATGCTTGGAATGAGTTCACGGGATGAATCCTAGCATTGAATTCTTAGAATTTAACCCTCAGTGTCCACACCTCTGTAGCGGATCATTAAGCGCACATGGGGTCAATTTGACCCCTAGCTATCTTTATCATCGGATATCCGAATAGCCATGTACTTTTGTTGGAATATTGGTTAGTTGTTTTGTTATATTTCGGAACAGAAAAATTGTTTCCCTCTGAACAACATGCTTGAAATTGAAACTACATAAAGGAAAAATACTCATGATAGATTCAAATTTAGGGGTCAAAATGACGCCATGTGCACACTAAGGGTTAAACATTTCATTCCCTGGATCGGACTTGTAATTGCTCTGAATTTGAGTGTACCTTGGTCAGGTCATATGTTCGTGTAATAGAAATTATCTTCAAACCACTTGTGTGGAGTTTTAGTTGAATTTTGATGCATACTCTGTCCAACATTGGGCGTGACTCCTGGTTTATCATTTGAGGGAACAATACGAAGATATATGCATGTTTCTTAAAACTAATTAGGATGCACGAGTGATTGTGTTAATCTGGATTTAAATGTTGATTCAAATAATTAAGGCATTACCGAAGAAAAACATTGATATTCACTCAGAATAGTTTGGTGAGATCATTAACTTCAGGATAAAATATTGATTACGTGAACATTGAATTAGAAATTGAGGAATGCGAGAGGGATTCTTAACGGAAGTAAGGCTGATTAATGAATGAGATTGGTATGAAAAGAATCGTCATCTCATACATACAAGGCTTATGAATTGGCGTAATAATGGCACATTATTGGGCGTTAGATAGTGTTAATCACACTTCAATAGTTTATCAAAAGTTGATTACTGCATAAAAAGATGGGTTCAATGAAATCAATGAATGAAATCAGCAATGGGGTAAAATAATCCCGATTTATGGCCGCCGGAATTTGTGAATTATGTCTCAATGTGGGCCATCGATGACGAATTACTGAGCTATTTAATAATAATGCGCACCCTAATGAACAAATGGATGAACCGAAGACATCAAAATTTTGTCAATATCCATTACTTGCACTCATTCAAAATTTTAGACAAAGTCGAATTTGGTGTCAATTGTTTATCCAAAGTATATCCGATATTCTCAGTTTGTCATGTCCAAAGTGTGTCTATGATCTGTGTAGCATGTCCATAGACATGTCTCGAATGCTTCACAGAGAAAAGTTTATATTAAAGACCATTAGACACACACTGTGAAAAAAAACTGGAAATCTACTGTGCAACTGGACTGGAAATTTCCAGTGCTAGTACTGGAATATGGATATTCCAGTACATGTACAGAGATTTTGTTGTTACGTTACTGAAAATTTACCAAGCATAACTGAAAATTCAGTCATTGTACTGGAATTTTCAAGTTTGAGATGATGTACTGAAATTTTGCCATGATTTCGCGAAAATTTTACCGGCTCGTACTACAATTTTATAGTTCTTGTGCACCAAAAAAAAATATTCCCTCAAAAAGGACTTGAGAAAAAATTTGGAATTTAGAAAAAAAAACCTAATCGTTGGTATACTGGAATTATACAGGTTTTTAACTGCAATTCTCAGGTTTTGTGATGGAATTTTCCAGTTACTATGCAATTGAATTATACAGGTTTTGAACTGCAATTTTCAGGTCGTGTGATGGAATTTTCCAGTTGCTATGCAACGGAATTTAATCACTGTTGCACTGAAATTTTCCACTTCTATTGGACTTCGTCATTTCTGGCAGGAAAAATTTCAAGTCTTTATATTAAAAATTTCCTGATTGAGATTTTGAATAATAATTGTAATTGTAGCCAATGAAATTGATATATGAGGTTTTTCTAAGACTTATCCTCTTGTGTTCTAGATATGAAGCATATGTAGTAACCCAAGCTGGCCTTCCAACATGTCGCGCTATAGCTCATCGGTTAGGTCTTAGGTTTCAGTTGGTAGGCAGGTAGAAAAGTGTGGGTTCAAATCCTGTTAGGTAGACATGAGTTTCTGTCCATCCAAATGAACGATCAAAAGTTTCTCAATCATCTTGGAACACAAGGACCCTGCAAAATCACTTTGCGTGAGCAATTTTTTTTCAATTTTCATGGATATTTTCAGCATTAATTTTCCAGTACATGTCCTGGAAAAGTCCAGCTCGTGTACTGAAAAATTCCAGTACCGAGGCTCAGAAAATTTCCAGTTTTGATGCGGAAATTCCATAACGTTTGCACTGAATTTTTGCAGTACAAGTGTGCTGAAATTTTCCGGTACATGTACAGGTTAATGACTTCCAGTACATGTACTGGAATTTTCCGGTGAAATTTTTTTACAGTGCAGTATCGTACCCATGAGATATACTCGATTAGGAACTATAACTTTACATTTTTTTTATTACTCCGCATATTGAATATGCATCGCATATATCCCACAGCTACGATACAAATATATTAATCTTTATTACAAAATTTTCTCCGTGTTCCAAAACTGTCCTGCCACATCCAATCGCTGTCTAGTTGTTGTCCAACTGACATTTACCGGACATTTACCCAGTGCCCACAAATTGCCTCACTAGCCCATCAGGGCACAGATGTTCATTGCTGCGTTTCAGAATCAACAGCACAGTATTTGAGCAGAAAAATTATGAAGGATGACTTCGTTTGCTTCTTCGAGAGAAATTCGCCATCCCAACTGTTACAAAATTAGGAATGGGTGTTATTTCAGAATAGATATGCACTGAGAGAAAAGGAACATGGTCAAGGACTTATGGCCTGGGCCATGGACAAATTCCCGTTTGGAAATTTCTCCCGGGCTCAGACCTGAGCCAGGTTCATAATCCCTACTTGAAAAGTGACCCCAACTTGGAATGTTACGCTTTTCAATCTAGGCCCCGTAATGGTACCACAAATCCAGGCAAAACAATGTTAGCCAACCCCGGGTCTGGATGGGCTGTAGGTAGACATACCTGGATTGAAATATTCCAGGAATATACTGGCAACCCCACCTGGGGCCCACATGAGCCGGGGGTACGCAACCTTGTATCGGATGCCTAAGATATACCCCTACGGGACCAGGGCCTACCTTAGGATGCCCAGGATTGATTTCCACACGGGTCCTGGCCTGGGTGGAAAAATCCCAAGTTACGGTTCTGTGTGCAAGCAAAAAGTGCTGGCAATAAATGAAAAAGTTTTGTATGGTTTAATAAAATTGGTTTTGAGGTGCGATAAAAAACATTCTGAACATGTATCTGTTAGTAATAATATAGCACTGTCTGAAGTTATGAAACATAAGCGATGAGTGTGGAGTAAATAGTAGAGAATCGGACGCATGAAATGTGGTACTATCGTAGAATGTTAAACTATAATAGGATCATAAAGTAAGAAACAAAGGAATGCGGAGTGAGATGAAGTTGAAAAACAGGAATTTTAATTCCTGATTTTATAGTTTTCAATGCATATAATGAATTCCTTCATGAATATGAAGTACACGCTAAAGATTTTTGTTTTCAGTGAAACAACAGAGATGTGAAATATCCCTTTCTTGAACAAAAACCAAACGATCGACCAACATTTTTCTCTCTCACTTTGTAGGGTTTTGCTGCCTGTTCTATTTCATTTCTCGTTCTGTTGAGTTTTATGGCATTTTCATCATGTCGTTAAAATTTAAATCGTTTGTTGAAACGAATTTGTGAGCAAATACAAAAATATTGAAACGTATAATGCTTTTACTTTTTAATCACCACCTGCTATTGAGGAAAAAGTGAGTCTAAAACATTATCATTGATTCAAGGACAGGTTTTCATCTAGCGATCGAACAATAAGGTAAATTTCACGAATTGTTTTTTTCATAAAAAAAACCACTGGAGTAAATGAACAACTGAAGTTTTTTGACACTTATTTGATATATCTTAAGAGAGAGAGAGAGGGGGGGGGGTACGGTCTGTACGGTGGAGGAAGGACACTTTTTCGAACATTTATTTATAAGATACGGTTGATTCTTATCAAATACGAATATCACAGTATCATAAAACAACTTTGCAAGAATATTTTGTGGAAATTTGAGTACACGGAGAAAAAGGTATCTTGAAAAATACCATAATTTATGGATTTTTGGCGTTGGTCTGGCCCGAGTCAAAATATTTACGTGAAGATACCTCTAAAAGTACCATAACGGCTGGGACTTTTATGAGGAAGGTACCATACTTCTGTATAAAAGTCTAAGAAGTTATAGGACTTTTAGAGGTTCGTTCAAGTGAATATTTTGACTCGGGTCAGACCAACGCCAAAAATCCATAAATTATGGTATTTTTCAAGATATCTGTTTTCT
Source organism: Gonatopus flavifemur (assembly GCA_018340375.1). Classification (NCBI taxonomy): domain Eukaryota; kingdom Metazoa; phylum Arthropoda; class Insecta; order Hymenoptera; family Dryinidae; genus Gonatopus; species Gonatopus flavifemur. The sequence continues at coordinate 24,817,911 of JAFFJZ010000005.1, forward strand.
CAGTGTACAAAATATTAACAACTCAGCCATTAGCAGCAAATCTTCCTAGACTTCTGAAAAACAATAGTTTCGCGATGATCGCTATAACTCATGACTTAATGATCTGAAACAAAAGAACCAAAGTGATTTTATTAGTGTATGAGTTTCCCCAGGTAACGACGTCGAGTTTTTTTCTTTTTTTCTAATTGATTTGTCGATTTTTGGTGACACTGGAAAGTCAAAGAACGTGATTTTCGCTTAAAAAATCGGCATATTTGTTACTGTAAAACAAAAAATAACAACAAACTTCGAAAAAACTCGACATTGTTACCTCATGAATTATACAGCGAAAGTGTGTACCAAATTTCAAAAGGATCGGTGCGATAGATTCAAAACTACAGAGATCACCGACTTTGCAAACGTGCGGTGTAGGAGAATCGCTCTAAAGTTTTTCACATGAAAATTGCAATCTTTGTTAACAGATTGAAGACATCGCGGACAACAGAAGATTATCGCTCAACATCAGTTTAAGAAATTTCCATTTCAACAAAAAAATTACTATTTGAATTGTAATGTATTGAACTAATGTTGAGCGATTATCTCCTATTGTCCGCGATGTCTTCAATCTGTTGATAAAGATTGTGATTTTTACGCTTTTTTCTCTCAGTGTGGTTAAAATTTCATATCTGCGTTAGTTTTGCTTCAATCGCTCCAGAAAATTTGACGCAACATTCTTGAGATGTTGTGCATTTATAAAATAAAAAAAAATGGAAAAAAACTTCCAAGACCATATCCCCCCCTTAAGGCATGCAAAGAAATTTTTTGAGTAAAAAGTTATGTGATTTGAAATGTTTATAAAGGCTGAAACATGGCGGCCTCGAGAAAAAGTGTTCAAGCTGGTGGCGTTGTCCAGTGTCGGACTGGCTTGTATCAAGGCCTCCGGCTGGGGATTATGTTGGGCCCTCGAGATGGAGTATACACTAGGGAAAATCAAAATTTTATGATAATTCCTAAACGAAAGAAGAAAAGCTGAGAACTGAATGGGCCCCCGGCGATTGCCAAGGAGCTGGACGGGTCAGTTTGATACTGGGCATTGTAGCGCTTACAAATATCATCTGGAATCAGGAAACCGAACATTTTTATGAAATATATTGCAGTTGTTGGAATTTGAACCAATAAGACCAACAAAAAGTCAAAGATTGAAACAATGGCGGACATGCTAATTTTATTAGGTGTATAACTTTGCTTCCGCCGTTTTGCAATAGATGACTGTAGCGGTAAGTGGTAGTTGGAATAAATAGATCATAGATGTCATACAATAAGCTTAGGTATTTGTAAACATAACGCCATTGAAATATCAGTCGATTTGTGTCTGCATCATAAAGTTATTCTGGATTAAACATGTCAGCTTCCGAGCCAAATTCTCGTCATTTGCGGGAGGTTTTAATTTTCTGCTTTAATATGAAGAGATCTGCGGCTGAGGCTCATCGAATGTTCTCAAATACCTATGGTGAGGCCGCTATTAGTGGAAGAACGTGCCGAGAGTGGTTTCCACGCTTCAAGAACGGTGATTTCAACGTCGAAGACCAGCATGGCGGTGGAAGAGAGAAGGTTTTCGAAGATGCAGAGTTGGAGGCATCACTTGATCAAGACTCGTGTCAAACGCAACAAGAATTGGCAGGATCATTGGGAGTGACGCAACCAGCCATTTCAAAACGCCTGAAAGTCATGAGAATGATTCAGAAACAAGGAAATTGGGTGCCGTACGAGTTGAAGCCGAGAGATGTTGAACGGCGTTTGTGTGTTTGTGAACAGCTGCTTGCAAGGCAAAGACGGAAGGGATTTCTGCATCGCATTGTGACTGGGGACGAAAAATGGGTTCATTACGATAATCCCAAGCGCAGAAAATCATGGGGATATCCCGGCCATGCTTCCACGTCGACGGCCAAACCGAATATTCACGGTTCCAAGGTTATGCTCGGTATTTGGTGGGACCAGCTCGGCGTAGTGTAGTATGAGTTGTTGAAACCGACTGAAACAATCACAGGCGATCGTTATCGAACGCAATTAATACGTTTGAGTCGAGCATTGAAAGACAAACGGCCGCAATACAACGAGAGACACGATAAAGTGATTTTACAACATGACAATGCTCGACCCTATGTTACGAAAGTGGTGAAGACATACTTGGAAACTTTGAAATGGGAAGTCCTACCCCACCCGCCGTATTCTCCAGACGTTACTCCCTCGGACTATCACTTGTGTCGATCAATGGCACACGGCCTAGCTGACCAGCACTTCCGGTCATATGAAAAAGTGAAAAATTGGATCGATTCTTGGATCGCTTCAAAATATGACCAGTTTTTTCAACGCGGGATTCGTATGCTGCCCGAAAGATGGGAGAAAGTAGTGGCCAGCGATGGACAATACTTTGAATCATAAATGTATAACCAGTTTTTTACAATAAAGCCTCGAATTTCGGGAAAAAACGGCGGAAGCAAAGTTATACACCTGATAGTTTCGCATTTTCGTGGTGTTTTGCTCTTTAAAGTGGTGTAAAAAAATAATAACAAATATAATTATTTCTTAAGTTCAAGCTCCAGTAAATTGAGTTCACTTTCATTCAATAGTTTATTCAATATTCTTTGAGATATCGTGCCACCTATTTGGAAAGCCATGGTTTCAAGGAAAATGCGTCCAAAGTTTCGGGGTACGATTTCTTTGACTTGAAAAAATTGTCTTCGTGAACTTAACCGTTAGCTGCCACACTGGGGTGTATCGCACCCCAGAGCTCAACAAAGTGTAGTTTGAGGCACGTTAATGGAAAACATTCATGCTAATAGCGGCATATTTCAACAACTGAATCCAGCCACTTGCTTGCTAGGCAAATGGCATCTGTCTGGAAGCACCAGCCTTGCTTCACTTTCATTCTAACAATGAATGATCGATCAAGTTCCAAGAAAAAAGAAAATTGATTTTTTTGAGAATTTCACCTATCATTTGTCGGAATTATCATCTGCTTTCGAAAAACCCCCTTCTGGGACTGTTCGTCATAAGATAAATGTATCTCAAGAGTACTCAGTTGAATTGTGTAATCATTCAATGAAAAATTGAGGTTTCTAGAATTTTTTGGTAAAACAACCAGTTTTCCATGGTTTTCGAGATATCTATAATTGTTTTTATATTCAACTTGAAAATTGATCCAATATTTGTACACTATATTATCGAACAAGGTCTCAAGATGTACCGAAAACCATTCGCGAGTCAAAATATCACACAAAAAATTCATATCGTCGATTTCTTTCGCTGGGGTGCGTCACACCCCAGTGTGGCAGCTACTCAACGGCAAACAAGTGTGGCACCTAACGGTTAAAGATCCATTTAATGAACGTTGAATAATTCAAGTTCTTAATTTACTTCCTTCTTGAAAAAGAAATTCGAGAAAATTACCTTATTCCGGAATTCACTTGATGAAAATCTCCCCTTAAGGGGATATCAGCGATCCCCGCTGATGGAACCCGCCATACAAGCGTACCGACTGAGTGAACATTTTCTCAGCAAGAATACTCTGAACTAAATCCATGAAGGAGTATGAAATGTTGAGGAATCAATCTTCAATCCTTCATCTACTGCTGTACATCGCCCGAATTTTGAATTTCAAAAAAAGATTTTTTTCTCAGTCGGTCACACAAACTTTTTTTTTCGAAATTCAAAATTCGGGCGATGTGCAGCAGTAGATAAAAGATCAAAGATTTGTTCCTGAAAATCTCATACTTCTTCATGAATTCAGTTCAGAGTATTCTTGCCGAGAAAATGTTTACTGAGTCGGTACGTTTGTATGGCGGGTTGCATCTGCGCGGATCGCTGGTATCCCCTTAAGAGGGTACCATTGGTTACCATGTGAGTAAACTTTTTTTCTACCAAATCACTCGGAACTGAATCGATGAAAAAATCTGAAATTTTCAGGGATGATTGTTCAAGACTTTATCTACGTCGCTAAAGAGCCCAAATTTTCTATTTGGAGGAAGTTTTTTTTCAAAAATTTTTTCTTCGAAATTCAAAATTTGGACTCTTTAGCGACGTAGGTAAAGTCTCAACGAATCATGCCTGAGAATTTCAGATCTTTTCATGGATTCACTTTCGAGTAATTTAGTAGAAAAAAACCGTGTTCGGTCGGTACGCTGGTATCCTCTTAACGGGACACTAGCGTCAGTAACGGACCTCTCTTTCTATCATATGATTCTGTCTCTGTCTAACCAATGACGTGAGTTACCGACGCTAGTAGCCCGTTAAGGGGACCCGGTGGTCTAGCATCCGTCAATTTGCCGGGTTTTCAGGATTTTTTTGTTATGAAAATAGTAATCAAACTTGGCAGATATGTTAAATGACGAGTATATTGATTAAAGTATACAAAAATATTATTCTTCAAGAAAAAAACATTTTTAGTATGTTATTTAGTACACCAATAGCTATAGCAGGAACTAGGATAAAGTTTGTACGTAGAATACTTCTCATTTTTTTACCTAAAAATGTTGAAAAAATGGTCTGTTTTCGGAAAATAAATTTCAACGACGCACCATTTTGATCAATTTTTGGATTGTTTTTTATTCTAATTCCTGCGATAACCACACTCATACTGATTAAAGATTTATTTAGTTTTTCATTTTCAAATAAGTGAAAGAGGTAAGACTTACAACACCAGCCAGGTCCATTTTTTTGAGGAAGGCAACTTCGGCGCCATTTCTAAACCATTGACAAAATTTTTTTCCCTCGAAGAATAGTATTTTTGTACACTTTTGAAGTCATTCAATATTATTCATTATTTTCATTCCGGAAAAATCCTGAGAACTCGTTAAATTTACGGATGCTAGACCACCGGGTCCCCTTAAACAATGGTTTATCATCCACTGTTGCCATCCCTTATCTCTCTTGTAAGTGATAACAAACCTATTGATCGGTAAATTTCTAAATTATTTGGGAATTCACAAATTTTCTGTCAATTTCCAAACAATTCTCATAACTCTGCAAAAAATGTTCATCAACTAACAAAAATCTTATAATTAATAATGCCGTAAATGCTCTTGAACTACGAACAAATTTAGTTTTAAACGTCTTTACGTCGATGAAAAGAAGCGTTGAGAGAATATAGAGCAAAGTCCTCGAAACGATGATTAATTGCGTCAATGAGTTGAATGTACGATATCTATACTTGTATTACCAAACAAATGAGTAAATCTCTATAAATTTTACATGAAATCAACATGAAAATTTGGTTCTGTCTGATTCAGGGATGACCGTAAACGAGGATTTTGTCTTCGTCATTCCACCATGGATAATCAATCCCCTCAAGGAATTTTGAGCACTCGAGTGAAAAAATCATTCTTTTCAAGGTAAGAAAAAACAATCATCGTTCCTAATTCAAACAAAACTACTACTCTGAGGCAAGAAAAGTTGACGCTTAAATATGTCTCTGCTATTCAAATGATGTAATAAAAATTGATTGTTAAAACAAGACTAATTACACGAGTACGGTGGATCATAAAAGCACCTCCCCACGATATTGTACATAATTCATACGTAATCCAGTTTTGAAAGATAATTTTATAGAACTTGTATACAATTTTCATATATTTTATATACATTTTTGTATGAAAATTGTATATAAACTGCAAACATATTGTTGTTTCACCAGCTCGATATTTTTATGATATGTAGGTTCGTCGATAACCGTTTAACGTGAAAATAGCAATTACATCTTCATAACTTATGATTCCAACGGCATCACTTGTCCCCATAATTAAGGGATGAATATTAAAACTATCTTATCTTTGAGATCCCACTTATGCAAATTGTTTTTGAATCATCGGACGATGATATTTTTGCATACGCAAGCAATTCTCACACAAAATCAAGCATAAAGTTTCAGATATTTTCACATTTCATCAATAAAACGAAACAAGCCGCGCGGCTCGTTCATTTGCTCAATTAACATTCAAAACGAATGTGACCTAGTAATTTTTAGATATAACGTACATTCAGTTTGGTGAACACAATAAAGAAATCTAAATATCTAAAGAACCGCGTTACTTCAATAATATACGATATAAATATATATTCGAAATAACTATCATTTGTACCAATGAATATTCAAATCATCTTTTTTAATTATAAATATTTATATATAGACATTACACATGAGACTTGTCTTCTTATTTTCAGATGAAATAAGTATTCGGAGTAACACGTTGACTAGCATCAGCTTGCACTCAATACACAAACACATTTTCTTATCTGGGTTATGTGCCACGCGATCGAGTGAATGAGTGACACATCGCCATAACCTATATCGAATAGTTAGATTCACACAGTACGTGATTCATGAACATTCTCGTTGATATCTTGTGAAAATATAGTAACCGAGGCGAGCTTGAACGATTTGATTAGAAACGTAGTGAATAATGTTCGTATATTAAATCGTCACGCATTCCTTGAATCTCGAACGGACAAATTGGTTTGTTTTCTCCGTCTTGCTGTGCGTCCGAACTTTTTTTCCTCTGAACATTTCATCAATAACTTATTCTTCGTTAACTCAATATTCGTATATTCCCTATATACCTTTTGCTCGTTTCTTGATCTTGACGAATGTGATGGTGATTACCAATCACCAGAGGGAAGTAAGAAGCGACTCAGTAATAATTGGGTTGGCTTGCCCTATCTGAAAAGCGACGACACCACATACATCATCGCTAAATGATCGATTTTCGTATCGAATATATAACATTACATTGTCATTATGTGAAATTGGGTTGCAACCTTATTACCACGATCTCACACGGAACTAAAACTTGAAAGTAACAATAATCACTTGGAATCAACGTTACGCTAGTTCAACGTATTCGTATTTCATTATTTTTCACGATTGTTGAAAAGGAAACCACTTTTACCTCTCCTCTATTAGTTTAACTCTCCTACTATCTCCTAAAGTAGGGCATAAAAGAAGGATACGGTAATAATAAGTTTGTTTTAGAAATATTGTTGCATAAAAAACGAAACATTCGTGCATACTTTATTGGTGTATATCTCAATAAACATGTTGGGTCGTCATGGAGATTATGTTTGAGATTTGACATGGGAATGCAATGACATTCAATTGCATCGATGATCGATCGTATTTATTGATACAACGTATCGCGCATCGATGTATTAATTGAGAATCGTAGGTACGGAACGCAGGAAGAGTAGAACAGCAAAGCAAAAGCAAGTCCCATGGCGAGTAACAGTGGTGGGCGACCACGTTGCCGGCTGGCTGCTTGGCTGCTGACAGCATTCCTACAACACGGCTTGGCACGCGGACCCACACATCGCGCACAATACATATAACCAGCTGAGTACGAACACCTCGACTTGGACTCTCAGGTTCAGTGTTGTACCAAGAAACCTCATTGCCAGAGTAACTTATGCTTATGATAATATTATTTATTCTCTTACATTCTGATCTATCTTAATCATGTTAAATATCCGAACATATCTTGAGCTTTGGATACTGCTCACATTAGCTATCATATTCCGTTCCGCTTATCGCAGTTTCGACTTATACAGATTTTTACGAATATTTACAAACAATTCCAGGCCCAAGAGTTGTTGGAAGGGAAAGAGAAGAACTGCAAAGTTTTATTGAATTAAAAAATTATCATCGTCTCCCTTTTCTGCCGATTAAGCCGAAACACGTATGAAATTTCTTGTAAGACTATCATTGACGCATGATATGAGTTTCATCATAATCTCTCTACATCTGGAAGAGTGAAAATTCAAGCGTTTTACTCCGCTAAGTCTCAGAAGTGAGCCAGTCCGCTTCGAGTGGGATTCTCACTCATTTCGAGTGAGAATCCCACTCTTTTAGAGTGAAAAATTCACTCAAGAGTGGGAATTTCACTCGAGATCTCGACAAGCTCACTCCTGGCTGCCTAAAGAGTGAAATCTCACTCTAAAAATTTTAGAGAGATTGATTGAAAAATATGGAAACACCCTGGTGATTCCAGAATCAGCAATTTTTGTGGTCTACTGTCGGTTATTTTTTTGGCGAGCTAAAAACTTGGTAAGCAAATTGTTACTTGTATGGTTTTTCACCGTACAATGCCTGATTTGTGAACGAAAAGTAATGGTTCGTTGGAACAAATTTGGCACCAAAAGGTTAAGGGATACGCCTGGATGAGTCCCGGAAATTTCATCCAGGTTTGAGTCAAATTATCATCAGGAATATCGTCCGGGTTTCATCCGGTTTCCTATCCGTTTTTTTTCACCAAGGTTGGTCCATAACTGTCCAAAAAATGTAACCCTAATCCAAGGAAACTCATAAATTTTCTTCTCAAGTTTAATCATTATTCTTTCCTTGCCTTCAATTCTATCATTATTCACTCAAAATTTGTGTGACACAATCGCCAACACAGAAAATTGACTGTGCTGAGAAGTCGATGACATTGACCCTTAGTCTGTAAACGGGGGTCGTTTGTGTCCACGAAAAATTTTGATTTTCTGCTACAACAGCTGTTTGGCGAATTGAACAACGGTACGAGGGAGCCTAATAGTATCCATTACAATTTTTTACAGTGTAATCTAACCCCCTTCCCTTTTTCATTACAAAAGATATGGAAGGAACGAGTTTTTTTTTTGAGGACACAGATGACCCCCGTTTACAGACTAAGGGTTAAAATCATCTGAACAAAAAAAAACATCCTTTTAAAATATTGCTGAATATTGCGATTCTAAAAATCTTGTACCTGACCTAAAACTCATTATCAAACTGAAATCACGAGTCAGTCTTTTGTACCTCCTTTTGGCGTTGGCGGGGAAAAATTTATTCGACAATATCGGGAGCTCTTAAGGTAGTTCTCCGGGAGAATTCAGGATCAAATTAGAAAAATTATTGTCAAGCAGAGCACCAAGGTCGAAGGGATTCGATAATCATATTCGTTGGGACTTATATTCTTATTTATCACAAAAAAAGAACCAACGCGAAATTTGGCATGGTTTTTTTCTTAAAAGATTTTGATTTTTGATCCGTTTATGACTTATAAGGGCTCATTTTGTTCCTTGTGAGATTTGAAAAACCTTTACGATGGGGATTTTTTTATATGAGTCATCATAACACTGTGCCACGCTTTTGTTTATAGGAATGTATTTTACTATTAATTGATTGAGTATTCACGTATCGTGAACTCAAATTGATTAATATTAATTCATGTTATGAATTTGAAATTGAAGTTATTGCCGAATGAAGCCCAAGTTTCAATTTTGGTCACAGTTGACCACATTCACACACTTGTCACACTTTCATGTAATTATTTACTGCGACTGTTCAACGTTATTCAACTTCAGTTGAACCTCACTGATCTGGAATCTCTCTTCAGTGATGTGAAAATTCATCATTGTTGTGTTTCTCATATTTTTTTCTACTTTATTTCGGGTTCTAAATTTTCAGGAAAAATAAATTGTTTTGAAAAAACCCACGAAAAAAACGTTTTGAATCAATTATGTTGTGAAATTTTTTGTTGTAGCAGATTATGAAAATTTGATTTTTGATTCTCCATTCATACTCGTGGTGGGGTTGCAAACACTTTACGCGCAAAATTTTGGATCGTTTATGGGAACGAAGTTTAAATCGAGGATAGGAAAACATGTTGTATCAATGAAAACTGCTTTTCAGAATTCAAATTCCCAGATAAAACATGTTATGTAGGAATGATATCGAAAAATCATCATTCTTTGTATTTTCAGGTTTTTCAACATCCGATTATTAATTTGTTTCGATAAATGATTCGAATCTCAATGACATACGTGAATTTCTATTTAGTGAGATACCTTGGCATATATCAGGGGTTAGAAACTCAATAGAACACCCTATAAACCTATCTGCATTAATATTCAGAAAATACTTAAAAAAACAAGTAGGTAGTATTGTATTTTGATTGATAAGGATGTAATTGATAGACAGGATGATTCAGAACTCGCGCACCGTACTTCATAGGCATATTCTTTACTCAAAATTCAATAATTTTCCGTTAAGAGACATTTTTTTTTAGGTTTAATTTTTGAGATGCGAGCATTTTTAGATTTTTTTAAAAAATCCAAATGAGTCAAAAGTATTGTGTGCTACAAACCTCAACTTCATTCTATCGATTAAGTTGGAAAACGGCGGATCTCTGGAGAAAAAATTGAACTATCCTGTCATTCTTTGTTTCGGAGCTATAAAAATTTTAAGTTGCTGAATTCTGATTGGCTGGAAGCCCAAAAATCTCAAATTGCTATAACTCCGAATTGAGAGGTGATAGAATAGTTCAATTCTTTTCCAGAGATCCACCGTTCTCCAACTCAGCCGATGGTATCAAGTTAAGGTTTGTAGTACACAATGCTTTTGAGTTATTCGGATTTTTAAGAAAATCTAAAAATGCTCGTTTCTCAAAAATTAAGCCTCATAAAAAATTTTGTTGAGGGGGAATCATTGAATTCTGACTGAAGAATATGCCTATAAAGTACGGTGCGACAGTTCTGAATCATCCTGTATATTACTTGATTCTTGTGAAATATAAAGAATATTTTTCCATGTCCTGAAAATTGATGAGAAATTTTCATTTTTCAATATTTTTCTTGAAGAAAAATACGTCAAGAAAATTCCATTCTATTCAATTCATTATGCATGTGATTCAGTTAATCAATGATCTTCTAACCAAATATAGGAATTTCCAAAATTATATATAATTTTTATATAATTCGGTATACTTTATCTACAAGTTATGTATAATTATGTATAAATTGTATATAATTTTTGGGTTATCTTCCCAATCGAATCTAATGAGATTTGCCAAGATTCTAGTAGTTACTGATCAAATTTTCCAAGATTTAATGGGTTTTTCATTAAAGAAGCTCATCGAATATAGCAAAATTTGACTGCAAATTTTTGGTTATGACACTATGAAAAAGTACCTCCCCACGTGGAATTTTATGTTGAAAATTCCATGTATAGACCCAACAAAAAGTATATAAAATCTTGTTCTGAACATGGTGTTATGGAGTTTATGTTGTACAATTTTCTTATCGAAAATGAATAAATAAATAAATTAAGAACTCTATAAAAATAAGATGACAGAAAAATAAGATCTAAAAAAATGAAATGAAATAAAATAATTTATGTGAAATTTATAAAAATTATATATAAATTCTATAAAATGATTTTCTTTGAAGGATTACAAATAAATTATACTTTATATATACATGGGTAAAAATGGAACTCGAATGTATATCAATTTTTATTAAAATCCAAGACTTTCTTTTGGTTTTTTAATAGACTAGAAACGATGAGATTTAGAACATGAATCTTTACATGTAAGTACGGGATACTGTACGAAAAGTAACAGATACCGTTGAAATTTATGTTGCTGGAGTTTGAATCGCTTATGGAAACGGATTGGTAAGTGAATGACAAAATCCTCAGCTATCGAAGACTCCGAATTTTATAATACATTTGTTAAACGATGTTTCCAGTTCCAAAGAGTTAATTGGAGCAGACAAACTTCCGTAATTTGTTGAATTTGATCAATTTTAATTCTAGTTTCGATTCAGTGAACGATTGTCACTCCAAGAACATTGAAATTTAAAATGTTGAACGTTGAATTTTATGAAGCGTACAGTAAAATTTGGCTGTTTGGCACTTTGAATTCCAATTGCGTTTGTTACTTTTCACTTTGTATTCATAATCTTTCATATTTCGAGAGTAAGAATCCGTTTTCTAAACCTTATCGTTTCTAAGAAAAACTAAGAAAAAGTCTCAGATTTTTATAGAAATCATATTTTTGAGTTCCATTTTTCTCCGCATCCCTTATACGCAATGCTCATACAATTATATAAAAACTCCCGTGGAGAGATATTTTTTCTGACAGAGATGAACGATCACAACAGAATTGATTCTTTTGTGCCAATACTGTATCAAGTTTTTCTGAATTTTTATACATCCTTGATCAAAGTTCGATAAAAATTCTATAAAATAGAATCGATTTTCTCGAGATCGCCCTTCACTATTTTTTGATCTACCGTTCAAGATTCAATGAGTTCATGTAACCATCAGTTCATTGAAATTGCCGATTTATGAAATATTTTATTTAACGCAAACTGGAATACGACGTTATTTAACCCTCTGGGGATACATTTATAGTTTCATCACACATGGGATACACTGGGCCAGTTTGACTCAAGTGTTTTTTGATCTCTCATATCTCGACTTTAAAACATCGTAGAGTGAAATTTTTTTCCTTGAAATTCATCGCCGAAGTCTGCAGAATACGAATCCGAAACCCGCTTTGCTCCACAGTTGATAGTTTTCTCAATATTTGAAGAAATGTAAAGATACTTTTTCACAGATATAAGGTAGATGACCCCATTTATGAACGCGACCCCTTTAATGAACGTTTTGGTTTTTGATTCATAGTACTTTTCATTTAGTGCTTTAATTTCATCCAAGCATGACTGACTCGATACTAAATCAACCGCTGTTATGTGAATAAATTCAGAATGATATGTCATAGGAAAGATATAATAAATAAACGATTGTTCGCTAATGGGGGTTAAGGTGTTCATCAATGGGGCCGGTCACCTTACAACATTTCGAAATGAACTGACTCCACTGTATCTGAGTGTATCCTACCCAATAAACACACGCACGTTTTAAAAACGTCAAAAACAGCCAATAACCACACGTTGTAAATTGGTAATATTCTTGCGTTGATTCAACGTAAAAATGTCGCGGCAGATCACGTGTTTTTCAACCATAAAATAACGTCATATCAACGGTTTGAACATCGTTTGAAAGACGTCAAATATTGACGTGTCCTAATGATGGTTCTAAAACGTGAATTGAATCCAACAGATTATTTCGAAAACTTTTCATTCAATATCGAGAACAATAGTATTTCTGAGTATGACAGAATTTGGAAAGTATGCCACACTATTTACTATCTTGCTCTTTGTTGAGATTTTAAGCATTATTCGGTTTCGTTCGATATTTTTAGCAGAATATATCTTCAATTGAAGTTCAAACACAAAGTGTTATAAACACATTTTAAACGCGTGATTCAAACCCTTTCAAAACACATTTCTTGAGGATAACGTCGCTTGATGGTTACTTTTGAATATTAGTTTAAATTACTCGTCATCAAAACGTCATTCCTGGTCGTCTATTTCCCTATCAAATTTCAACTAAAAATCAACGTTATTGAATCAACGACTGACGTCCGTTTGACAGTCTAACGTTCTTGAAATAACGTGTGTGTGTTGATTGGGTAGTGATGGGCGATTTTGAGAGAATCGATTCTTTTCTATAGAATTTTTATTGAATTTTGATCAAGATTGTATAAAATAATCGATTCTGTGAGGATTGCCAATCTCAGTTGTATTTACTAGTCTTCTAGGATTTCTATTCCGTGAAGTGACATCAACAGACGTTGAATCGTCATAATCAATCGTATGAATAGATTTGGCTTCACCCACCACAGCGACACAGCATAGGATTTTGCTACCAACAGTAGCAAAATTCATATCATCTTCAGATAAATCCATGCTGAGAGTAAATTGAAACAATCAACTGAGTGATTTATTTCCACTCTTCAATTGTAGTTGCATTTAACATAAAATTAGAGCAAGGTCGTCACTCGACTGCTGGTTCATCAACGGAAATTTTAATTCCAAAATAATGTCACCAGCTTTTGTGGCTTGTTAGACGCTGAAACTTGATTCATGAGACTGAATTCAAACGTTTGGTTTGGTATAAATTCATCATTTCTGAAATCCATGACATCATCCTGGCCCTTCGATGTTCAGTTAATACAGTCGACAAATGGAAAATATTTGACATTCAATTTGGATTCGATATACTAGGAGTTTCATAAGTTGTCCTACTTTTGAGAATTATTTGGAACAACGTAGATATTTCAAGCGTTATTGTGTAACACGTTTCCAATTTTCGAACGTGTGACGGAGGTCAATGAGTGAGTATTCTCCTATGTGTTTATCCGTTAGAAGTAAAATCGATAAGAACAATATTTTATCTCAACCCTTTCATTTACACTCGGAGAATTTGATGGAAAAACGTTATCTCCCGCTCGGTGCTTCCTGACACCTACACCGAGAGAAAACTCTCCCTCGGAACTAAGGATTCTTCTCCCCGTGGTTTTCTCTCGAGTGGATTTAATTTTGTAATAAAACTGGAAGAAATATCTATAAGAAAGATATAAAATATCTGAGAATTTTTCCAAAAAAAAGTCAACTACTTTGCGAATAATATTACATTCGGGGGTTTGATGGAATATTCAAAACGATACGATTGGAAATATTTTAATGGGAATCATAGGAGTGTATTATCGATGTAGTATAATGATCCCTGCAAGAGAAAAGGGGTTCCGCACAACCCTATTCTCTTTTTCTCTGTTTTCTTTTTTTTCTTTCGAATCCTTTATTTCATACGAGCTCTCGGATATATAACGATCTTTTAACACACAATACATCAAAAGGCCTGCTGCTGCTGCTGCTGCTGCTGCTCGTTTATGCATCCAAGCTGCAATCGTATATTCGGTGATAGTCGTCGTGCATCAGCGTTGAACTTCGGTTGGGTTCGTTGGGATTCGTAGGAACCGAAGTTAGAGATCGCTGTCGTCTGCTATTCTGCCCCGTTGCCGTTGGTATTACGTTATAGTATAGAATATAGTCTGTATTTTATACTACAGAAATATATGTGTATATACACACATAGAAGCATTTTGGATGGTACGGTATGGGGAGGAATATAGTCCGATACATATAGCAGAGAGGATGCAGCGACCCCAAATAATAGACCGCTTTCGAATGACGTATAGTAGTGGAACACCGATAATCGACCGGGGGTTAAGCAGATCGCGGTTACCAAGGCAACTCCCATTCTCGATGGACCGCTTCCGGTTTTCGATGCTGTGCTTTGCTTTGCTGTACTCTGGTTGTATTGGTTGGTTGGTTGGTTGGTCGGTTGATTCGGTTCTCGTCGTGTCACGACGATGACGACCTCTACCTCGCGTCGTCCCTTCCTTTTTCTTTTTCTCTCTTCCTTTCCCCTTTATCGTCTTCCTTCGTCTGCAACTCGTGCTATAGCCGACTTCTCCTCTTCATTACAACAGAGTTAAACTGCGTGCAATCTCGAATCCGACACTCCACGCACTCTCTTGGCACGCTTAGAGCGTGGAAGGACACGCACACGCGTACGCGCATACCTCGTACACTCGCACATGTATTCGTATATCGAATATACGTATAGGAGAAAGAAGGGAGACGGAGGATACACTTTGGCGGGAGATAGCGCGCGTGACAACAACGTCGCAATGGGTCGCGTGAAAGGAGATCCGTTCCGGGAAACGGAACGACACCACGGTACGACGCCACATCTCAAGAGAAACTTCTCGAACACAATGACTTTTACCAATTATGAGAACGAAAAATTTCTTTTCGATTTATCGAGACACCTACACACGCATGTACACGCACACGCGCGCCTCATTGGGAGGATATCGAATGAACCACCAGGAAACTCTTATCTTCAACGCTCGTCGTCTTCGAATAATAAATTCCTTGGCGCACAGTTGTTTTTTTCGTATATGCATCGAGGATATTTTCGTGGGTTAAATATTGGATGGGAATAGAGGTATTCAAAGTCATAACCCCAATTGAACTCTTTATAAACTCTCTCTGAACTGGTATGCCGTCTGAGGAAGCGTCAACGGGTCTTTGCGAGGAGACTTGCCACGCCAAAGAGACCTTGTATCTTATTTATTTATGAAACAAGATTTCCCTCAAAAAATACTACGTCATAAATTACAAATAATTAAGCTTGTTGACCCTATTGGGACTATATGTGACTCCAGCCTGTAGAACGCTCTCACCTCAGGGGCTTTGCTACTACCCTAACATGTATGAACTCTGGCCCACTCTGACCCAGTTTTGGGCCTTTTAACCTTGCTGCAATGTTGTCAGGCAAGCTTGTCACAAGGTTGACATAAGCCTCCTAGTTGACACACGATAATGGTACAAGCTTAAAAAAACCCTTGTAACAGAGTTGTAGCAGCCTTACACTGACAAGTTTGTTATTAACAAGTCAAAAACAATCGAATGACAAGTCTGGCAAGCTTATGACAAGCTCACATGTTATCTAGGTAGTAGTGCAACTGTCGCAACATAGTTTTTCCAGCATTTTGGCACTGTCTACTACCCCACAGAACCCACATAGCACAAATGTCTCAGTAATATCTCCAGAATATTCTGGAGACATTGTAATATTGTCAGAATATTCTGGAGATATTACTGAGACAGATGTGCTATATGGGAATTAGCTATGAGATGGATAGCCTTTTGTCAGCTCCTGTAGTTAAATTTTAGTTGCCGCAGCAACATTTTTTGCTTCATCAACTGAATTTTAGCTATGTGGGTGCTGAAGTATTTAATTACAATAGGTAAAATTGAGCTAACACAGCTAAAAACTTCTTTCCGTGAATCGCATACAATTCGATCTATCCCGTACCACTGACTCAGTGCTACCAGTAGTGTCAGGGAGCACTACCAACCAGTGCTCCTAGTGAAATACTACCAAGGTCATCTCATTCCCACTAGTAAATCAAGTTGAGAGAAAAATGTAGCTGAATTTCAGTCTGAGTACATTCTTGTAATGATAGTAGTCATATTAGACATAGCTATGAAAATAGCTGTGATGATGGTCATATAGCTATTATGACTACAAAAATGTACTTGGGCTCAAATACAGCTACATTTTTTTCTCTCAGTGTGAACACCATATGTACAAAGAGCCTTTGGATGTATAAATAGATGGGAGACAGAAGAAGATGGGAGAAGTTTCGCTGAAAGAAGTGTTGTCCCGATTTTGTTGGTTGGGGATTACCCGTTTGGAATTTTTAGGAAGGGTCTAGGGAGAATCAGGGTATCTTAGCGATGTAGAAGGGCCTTCTCATTGGCGGATATTATATCTTGAGCCCACCAAAGTACTTTCAGTGATATAAAATTGATTGTGAAGGGAGTGCTCTGGTCGACCCTTTGAACGTTTTAACCGTTTCACATCAATATTTGCTTCTCAGATGGAAGTCAACAAATGACCCAAGCCTGGCTCGACCTTGTCCCAACTAGAACTTGGATGGGGCCAGAATCCAAGATGATAAATGGCCCAAGCTTGGTAAAACCTTAGGACAGAGGAGACTCCAGCAATTTCTTTGTTCCTCTTAGGGCTTCGCGCGAGACTCGCGTCAAAGAAAGATAAAATAGTAACCAATAATTATTCCAATCTCTTGAAATATCAAGATGATCAAGATAATTTGAGAGTACAAATGGAATACACGGAATGGGGTGGAACCTTAATCATTCAAACAAAATTAGCAGAGATATATGCAACGAGACCTGCACCGAGACTGAGAGAGAGGACAACTTCGTTGCTTTTAATTAAATTTTCAGAACAGTAAATATAGATCATTTTTCAATTTAAGACGAGAGTCTCGTGCGGAGCCCTAGTCCCTCTTCCTGTCCATTTGGACGTGCATGTTAATAAAAGATAGGAAGAGGGGCAACGTGCTCCTGAGAGAGAGAAAGAGAGAGGAATCTCTAGGTACGCGTCTGCCTTGGATGATACCTTCGTGCAAGGCTATTTGGTGTGAAATGTTAGTCAAGAATACAAAACTAAGTTTAGTCTAATCATGAAATGCATTGTTATTTGAAGCTTGGTTCATATGATTAAACAAAACTTAGTTCACCCTAAACAGCACTCAATGAGTTAGTAATATCTCAAAATATTGCTACAATATTACGATGTAGGGGAAAAGTGTCTGACATGATCCCAACCCGGCTAAAAATGATTTGTGGCATTCTCTTGATTTTATCAGGACTTGAGGACCTGATGAGGATCAAATGAGGCTATTTAAGGTTTCGTTAGGTTCTAGTCAAGGCCTGTGAAGCGCTCACGGCATGCCAGTGGTGAATTTCATCCCTTGATTGTGGGGGGAATTGTTTTTTCATGTAAGACAGAGGATTTTTCCTCCTTTTTCAAGAACTAATCTGTTTTTTTGGGCATTGGACTTTCCAAAAGACAAGGCAAAACTCTATTGAATCATGGGGAAAAGTCCCCCATTATGGAAAAATTTTGCTGCTACGATTTTTTTGGGGAAAATTTCACCATTATTGATAAAACTCTGTAAAAGCTCGAAATTTTGGTGTAGGTTTTTAAATATTAAGAGGATACACCGATTTAAAATTACATGCTGTGGATGGTGACGGGCTGCTCAAGAGAATTAGCTCAGAGCCTCATAAATCTTGAATCCGGCGCTATTCATAATATTCAAATAATGATATCAAACTTTGAATCAAAAGATCCAGACTCACTAAAAGAATCCGACTCCAGTCCGTTTCTTGTTTAACAAATTGATTCCAATCAATTGAGAACAGAATTTTGTAAATTTTGGAAATTCTTCTAATACTCAGATAGAGTTTCGAATATTAGAATATCTTCGAGTCCTGTTTAGAGAAAGATATTCTCGGTGCTGGGGTTTTGCAGTTGATCGATTAATCGATCAAAATGGTTAATTGTGAACGATTAATCGATTAAGCGAAAGAGTTCGGTTAATCGTTTTTACGATTAATCGTTCTGTCAATCGATAGGTGGATGCTGGGTAAACACTTTTTTCCCACACCTGCACGGAAAGTTGATGTTTTCTAACCTATTTTTAGGGGAGAAAGTGCTGAATTCCAAGCGAATGTGTCACAGCGGGAGGAAAATATTTTCCGCCCGCTCGCAGCGGGAGGAAAGTACTTTCTGCCCGCTCGCAACGGGAGGAAAGTACTTTCTGCCCGCTTGCAGCGGGAGGGAAATACAAACTATCTTTTCGTTCTGAAATTCTATATGCAATTAAACAGATGATTTTCACTTTCCTTGCAGTTGTGGGAAAAAAATAACATGTTCACCTCGGGGAGAAGTGGGAAATTTCCACTTTCCCCCCTTGATGAACAATATACTATTAAGCTTCATTGGTCAACTTAGAATCAATTAACCGATTCATCGAAGAAATGATTAACGTTTTAATCGATTAATCGCACAGTCCTACTTGGCGCTTATCATAAAGGAGTTTCTCATTGTTAGAATATGATTTTTTCGGTGTATCAACGTTGTGAAACTATTGAAACAATAGTTTTCTGGAGAAAAATCAACCACGGAACACTCTTAAATTTTTGTCATATAAGTATCTATTTTATATAGATTTTCATGAATTTTTTATAAACATTGGATCTATTCTTTGTAAAAAGAATGAAGTTTATCTCACATCGCTCATCATTACAGTAATATCGGACCATTGATCGGAATAATGAAATCCAAAGAAATCATGAATAATTCAAATTTTTATCCAACAATGAAAGTCATCTATATCTCCACCGCCTAAGCCCCGCTTCTATTTCAAATCCATTCAAAATTTAACCTCCGTCGATGTCGTTGACGTTTGTCGTTTTATTTCTTTTTCCTCATCATTTAGTCAGTGAGATAAATAAGAATGAAAAAAATTGATCTCTAATCGTTCGTTACAATAGAAAATGAATTTTAAGGACATAAAAGTACGCTCAGCGGTGAACAACCTGCATAATACAGCTTTTAAAATTCGAGATATTGCTAACAGTTTCACGTTACGTTGACGAACAGTCAATGACATTATAATACGTCCCATGCCAAAGATCAATCTATAATGTCAGGTAGTGATCGTGTTTATGAACGAGATGAGAAATCCACACGCATCTTTTAGGCATGAAAATGTGTGAAAATCAACTTTCACATGAATAATAATTAATTAACAGTACTACTCAAATCGATCATAGAAAATGAGGATGGAACAGTTCGGAATTAGAAATAAATTAGAATTTATTGTAGTGATTTATAAATTCCAACTCAAGAATTCTTGTTGATGAGAATTGATATCGAAAAATAGTTTTTCGATTAACCGCATTCTGTGTCAAAGGACATAAAAATTCATAATCCACACAGCATCTGATAAGATTCGTAACGCTTGACTTGTCAACCTGATCCATAGAACCTGTTCTTCTTGATTCCATAGAATCTCATTGACGGATGAGACATTGAACGGATTTAAATGGAATTTAATGGTATTCAATCAGAACTTTGAATACTTTCGACGGGATTTTATGGAATACTTTTACCAGGGGAAGACAAAGGCATTTTTCACATTAAAATTTAAAATCTCAAATGAGATTCTGAAAAATAAAACAACCCTCGCTCTTGACTCGGAGAATTTCAAAACATCTCACATTTGGTTAATACAAAATAAAAAAATCATATAAAATATAACTATGACTCGCAGAAAGTGTTGTTACTTTCACTGACTTGCTTCCCCTCTGACATACCATGAACTTTGATGTTCCGAGAAGAATCCTAAAGCTTTTGATAATTCAATCTGTTTCTTCTCCGCTTGAATTCATTCCACCGAGATCTGGAGCCGAAAGAAGACAACGGAGGTTATTGGAAAGTTGTTTCGAAACCACTTTGCCAATGTTTCTTATCCGGAAGTGCAATAATTCCGAATGACAATGTCGATACAAAATCGCTTGATGGATCGAATCTCTTTGGGAAGGCATTCGCCTTTCTTGTTACAAGAACTCCCAGTTATTATTATTATCAAAGTGTTATTAGTGATTACGAAAACTCGTCGATCAACGAAAGAGTGAAGGGTTCGTCGTTAGAACATGACCTCAAACATAACGGCATTTTGATTCGGTTTTTAATTTCAGACATGCTTTTAGTACGATACATATAACACCCCGTACGTTGAATATCGTGCCCTAAAAATAAAACCACGCAATTCGTTTGAATGTATTTGGAATTAATAAACTAATTTGTCCATATACAAATTAAAATTTTTTATCTCGATAGAAAAATGCATGCAAAGCCGTGAAGTTGACGATATAAATTACACTCGTGATTTGATAATGAACAGGATAAAACAAAATTAGTATAGATTGATGGAAAGTATGAATAAAAAGAGTGCTAATTATAGATAAGCCGATTTGAGAAAATGTCAATTATAAATTGCAAAATGTTGAATTATACGATCTCGAATTACAAATTGTGCAATATTGTTGGAAATCTATTAGCACATACATAATTTGAATTCATTATCCTGTTGAGTGGGATTTTTTCTAGTGTTAATGATTTCGATGCGTTGCATCAATCGCGAAGAGCAGAAGAATTCATTGATATTCAATAAAAACCGATCAGGGAATAAAAGAATTTTATCTTACACATGCTTCTTTTTTCCATCAATTCATATGGAAATTCGTATGATTCTGATTCGAAGAAAAAATGAATAAATAAACTGGTTATTCGTGTTATACTTGCAAAAGTATTAGCATCGAAGCGTCATTGATTTGAGTGTTCTAAACAGTGCTGTTTAAACATTTCTTATTTTGCGATAAATACTTATTTGATGATTGTCAAGAGGAAGAGTGAAGATAAAATAATGATATTTAGAAAATAAATCAATTATACATAGGAAATTAATTGAAAGTTACATTATTTCATTGTGGACTTGAATATCGCTAGTAATCATCTTCACGATCAAAATGTTCATGCTCCAAGCAAATCTGTGTACGTTTACAGAACATTCAGCTGCTGGTCAGGAAAGAGCATAAAATAGTTAGTACCACAATGAATCCCCGTTAACCCCTTCTAAACTACGTACGGGTAGTAATTAGGTAGTCTGACTACTTTTTTGTCCAAGTGATGAAATGACCCATCCACGGTTCATCAATGGACCCGATAATGACGTATCAGAGTGCTACAGACGTCAATAAACGCACAATACTGAATCTGATGTAAGGCCAGTGATGGTGATAAATAATCGAACACGTACAAAACTGATAGTTCACCCAGAAATAATGCTGCTAAAAATGTCAATGAAATACAATTCTGGAGTGCAAATACTCGATGTTTTCGAAAACCATCATCACCTTGGAATATCCACTCCAGAATAAGTTACAATTAATGATGGACCACACCGAAAAACATAATTATTTGCCCTTATTTCACGTTAGTTCCAGCCCAGCCAACAAAATCAAGGCAGCGCTTCTGGCAGTGGTGCTACCATTCACTTATACAGTTAAAAATCTTCTGTACATATATTGCTTCATTTATGTATGGAAATAGGAGCGACTTGGTAGTATTTTCACTAGGAGCACTACTTGGTAGCGCTTCCTGATAATACTGGTAGCGCTGAGGTAGTGCTACGTTATAATTTGAATGATATATATGTTATGGTAGCACGCAGTCTCACGGTAATGGAAAAGCTACCACTAGCATTGCTACTAGCGGAAACGTGAATTTGGAAGCACTTTGCTGGCTGGGAGCAACTAGATACAGTTGTTGATATTTGAATAACTGAAACGGATATTGGTTCGAGTGAATTCGAATTTAATTTCTCTGATTTTAATTCCTGTTACTCATTTGAAGTTGTCTCCACTACAGCTCTTATTATCGGCTTCTATTCCTTCATTACTCGGAACTAATTTTCATCACTAACTTCAGTTCATTCTTTCAAATAAGTTATTTTTTTCGATGCATAGGGGAGCATGGGTCACAGGGGATCAGCGCTCGTATTCAGTTCATAAAACGACTGTACATGCTAGTAGTATCCCTTTTAGGCGCCCTTTTTTAACCTGATCATGGAATACCGCTGAACTGTGGTATGTACAATTCCTACTGATAACATGTGAATCTGGATTTTATATTTAGGAAGAACTTGATATGTCTTGTTTTCATGAGAATTATGTGAACTGAGTCAGGTCTACATTTTTACTCGCTTATGAATACCTAAAAAAGAAGGGTTTGCAAGTCATTTTTATTCACAGATTGATTATTTTTTCACGAATAAATTTTAATATTCAAGTGTACGAGTGGGGTATAGTGGATCAGGGACTATTTTATACCAGTAGATCGTGTCCTAGTTTGTCCTATAAGCGAATGCTTACTAAATAATATAACCCTGATTGGTTGAACCGTTTTGAATAATATTTTATCTTTCCGTTACAATTCAAGATGCCTTGAAATTGTGTTCGGAAACCTGAATGAAAAATTGATGTAGGTTGTTATGAATCTTGTAAACAAAGCTGGATTGAAAATTAAAATTGCTGCAACATTGAAAGGCTTTCCTTTCATCGCCTTACAACGTTACTGTGAGAAATTTGAAGGTTCTGAAAGTCTGATCCATGAAATTATCCACTGTAACCCAGATATGGGGTACAGTGGATCAAATTATAAAATTCCAGAAGATGATAAAAACTTGGTTTTGCATTTACGCCAATTAACAAGATTGCTTGTATTATATTGTATATGTATATGAACTTCCATGCTGAAATGTTCACTGCTTTTCAAGTTATAGAGCGTGGAAAGAGAAGTGATCCACTGTGACCCATACTCCCTTGCTTCAGTCAGTCCATCAACCAGCAAAGAATAGATAGCTCTATTGCTAGGTTAACTTGTGAGGCAGACCACAGCCATTCTTGGACCATCCTTGGGCCATTGACAACAAATCTACTATTGCCCATAAATCAGCCGATTATTGATTTCCTGTGCGGGTACGACCATTGTGTCAATTGGGTATGCTGATCGACTTCTGAAATCCACAATCCCTCCTCGTTGTGCCGATGTAAAAATTTACCAATGGCACAAGGCTGACTCAGTCTTGGCGAGCATTGGCAAAGCCTTGGAAGGAAGCTTGACTAAGGGCAGGAATGATAACATTGTTTCAGCAACTAACGAGCCTCAATTCAACGGTTCTACCATGATTGACCGATACAATACTTTTGTCATAAGCCCAATGGTTGGTTCAATCCTGAAACAATGCTGGAATAAACTTGTCCTAACAGTATTCTAACATTTTTGTCTTTGTATTGCCGACACAGGCAAGATATCCCTTCTGTTGTCAATCAACGTTGGTTCAATATAAATTCCTCACGCTTGTTCGCCACATCTGGCCCAAGTCATTGCCCCTGGTCAACATTAGGGCATAAACAATATGTTTATCAAGTACCTAAAACCAAGTTTGTATGAAACCAAAAACTCCTATAATATCTCGCCCTGGTAGAAAGCACTTAGCCAGTTCAGCTCTTTATTCCAAAAACACAATCCTTCGTATTCAAATTACAATTCAATCCTTTGGGTACTTGCACTGAGAGAAGAGTTCGTTTGTGACGAAAAAGACTCATCGAGTCTGAACAAACCATCAATTGGATCAAATAATATTTGTTAATAGTTAACAAATCTTATTTAATTGAAATGAATTCGGAATACTTCTTTCTCAGTGTGGATTACAATAAACTTCAACTTCTACAGCAATGAGCAGAAGCGAGAGTTCCCCCGAGTCACAAAATGGAACCTCATTTCGCTCTGATTCGTTGCGTATTACGGAGTGAATCAGGTTTGATTTCATTTTTCGCCTTGATCTCGCCCTGTTCTCAACCTGATCTTGCTTTTAGCATTCTCATTCAACCTGATGTTAACCTTTTTTCGACCCGATTAAACTCTGGATCGTTGCGTATTACGGAGTTGATGAGGCTTTAAAAAGTATTACAATTTTTCGACTCGGGCCCCCTCTCTGAATTCCCTCGAGTGAAAAATTTACTATGGGATCATGCATAAAATACGTTCGCTTTTCGTTGTTCATATCTTTGTCACATCAACGTGAATTCAGTAAAGTCTGACAAAGAAAGATATATTGAAAAGCGAACATATGTTATGGATGATCCCTCTTGAAGAGTTAAAATACTGCAACTCCACAAAGAGTGCAATTCCTTTTATAAGAGGGGAATCCTCGCTCCAAGAGACTCAAAATTCATTCTTATGAAGTGAAAACTCACTCTTTAGAAGTGCACTGTGAAAAAATTTTTGTCATTTTTAAACAGTAAACACGATTGTGTGAATTGTGACAAATTAATACACAAAAATGTGTATTATGGAAAAATGACGCAAAATTTTCCACAGCGTGGATTATCACTCCCAGAAATTTAAAGCGTCATCGTATGACACTCCTTACAATTGTTTACCTATTTCTTCCATCAAAAAAGGGATAAAGATCTCAATTTCTGTTGAATATTTTCGATAGATCTTCCCTTTAATCACACACTACTTCGATCAGTTATCTTTGTAATAGCTTCCTCAAGTAAAACCGCTCTTGATGTGTCATACGTCTCACCCCTATTGTATCCACATACATGAATATATCGAGCTATTGTATTTATATCGATGTCCCTGCATCCGCCCACTTCTCCATACACGTCCACACATATAGCCAAGCATAACATATATTCGCACACGCGCTCTCGTACATACGCTATCCAAATAAATTAGGGAAGAAGCTCAACAGTTCAATCAAAGAGGGATACGTGCTATGAGAAGATTGACACATTCGCATTAAAATCAGATGACTCACTGTTGCGGTGTTTAAACACGTGCTGAAAATTATCAAGGGATCTCCATCTACGGGGAATAAATTTACATATGTCCTGGAAACATTGGCTACAGATTCCCGCTCTATCGTGATACATATTTTATTATATAATTCGTTAATCCAGTATCAATTCGCATGGCTCGATTTACTCTCTGGACCTATTTGATTCTACGATTGACTCTTGTTGTTTGTGCAGTGGCGATGAGCGATACTCACTGTACCCTCATATTCATTTATTTCTCATTTTAATTTGAAAGTTTAATTCAATATTTGTATTGAATAATTGAGTACATGTCACCTCTTTTCTGCTGTTTATTATGTCAATTCGTGGGTATTCTGGTTGATTTTTAAAAACTGATTAGTTATACCTGGAACCACTCAGACATGCAAATGTGCGTAATGAGGCTGAATAGAGGCACTACTCGATAGAATTGACGATTGATAGTTGACGAAAATTTTCTCTAATGGGATTGCAGGTATTTTTGAGAGTTCCTGTTGGGTGTTTACCGACATTGTTAGACCATCAACGATTCATTGATATGCCAGTAATAAATGTTTGTAGAGCTAAAACAAATTGAAGTCTCTGAAGTGCCAACTGCTTCATGAACTTTTATTTCTGTTTTCGCATGCAATGGAAGGAATTTGACTAAGTTAATTTTACTATGACACTCCAATACAATTCGGAACAGATTATTCACTATAAAATTCACAATAAAATCCTGATCAAAGTCAGGGGAGAGTAGGATAATTACGAACGCCCGAAGAGGATTGCAAAAAGCACAAAGAAATCACTCAGATGTTGTACATCTCCGTATTGAAAATTGAAGTTTGGACACGGAAAAAAAGGAATAATGATAATCACTAAGCAAATAGTAAAATATGGACAGACCAAACTGTGCAATGAAAATAACTAAAGGATTCAATCAAAATTACAATATACTCATCCTGGTAAATAAATCTCTCTGAATCTGTCTGAAAATTTCACGTTCCAGAGAAATTTAGAGAGATTCAGAGAGATTTGGGAAGATTCAAAGGGATTCAGAGCAATTCATCGTGATTCAAAGAAATTCAGAAGGATTCAGAGGAATTCAGAGAGAGATACATTGAGTGAAATTTTTTGTGCGAGATTTCAGAGTCATTAAGGAAGATTCAAGGAAAATCAGAGAAACGGAAATTAAGAAAAATTGAGCACGGAACTTTACGGAAGGATTCAAAGGAATTCAGAGAGATTCAGAGAGATTCCGGGAAATTCAGAAAAATTCAGGAGAGTTCAGAAAGATTCAGGCGAATTTAGAGTAAGCTTTGAAATCCAGATATATGAAATTCTGACATATTCGAAGAGATTCAGAGGAATCCAGAGAGATTCAGAGGAACTCAGACTGTTTCAGAGGAATTCAGCATGAGCTTTGAATTGTTAATAAATGAAATTCCGGAGAATCCGGAAAGATTTAGAAAGATTCTGAAGAATTCCTAGAATTCCATAAAAAATTGAAAGAGATTCAAAGAAAGTTGGTGGGATTCAGGATCTGACAAGTTTCTAACTTTCTCTGAATTACTCTGAAATTGCTCTGAATATCTCTGAAAAATGTCCGAAAATATAGAGAGATTCAGAGAGATTCAGAAAGAATCAGAGAAATTCAAAGCAATTCAGCGTGGTTCAGAGGATTTCAGAGACTAGTGAATGAGAGAACTTGTGCTTTGAATTTTTCAGAAGGATTCAGAAAAATTCAGAGGAACTCAGAGAGATGCAGGGAAATTCTGGGAAATTCAGAGAGGAACAAATTCAGTAAAATTCTTGGTCCTGCATTTCAGAGGCGTTCAAGGAGTGTCAGACACTTTTAGAGATAGATGAATTCAGAAAGATCGTGCGTAGAACTTTTCAGAAATATTCAGAGGAGTTTAGAAAGATTCAGAATAATTCAGAGAGATTCAGAGAAATTCAGAGAGATGCGGGGGAAGTCTGGGAAATTCAGAGAGGAATAAATTCGATGAAATCTTGGTCCTGCATTTCAGAGGCTTTCTAGAAGTTTTAGAGACTCCCAGAGACAGATACATTAGAAAAATTGTGCGTGGAACATTTTAGAAATATTCAGAGGAATTCAGAAAGATTCAGAGAAATTCAGAGAGGAATTAATTCAGTAAAATTTTTGGTTCAGGATTTCAGAAGTATTCAGGGAATGTCAGAGACTCACAGAGACAAGTGAATTAGGGAAAATATGTGCGTAGAGCTTTTCAGGAATATTCAGAAGAATTTGGAAAGGTTCAGCGTAATTCAGAGAAATTCAGAGAGGAATTAATTCAATTAAATTTTTGGTTCAGTATTTCAGAGGTATTCAGGGAGTATCAGAGACTCACAGCGACAGGTGAATTAGGAAAAATTGTGCGTGGGATTTTCCAAAAAAATTCAGAGAGATTCAGAGGAATTTAGAGTGATCCGGGGGGGGTCTGGGAAATTCAGTACAATTTTTGTTCCTGCATTTCAGAGGCTTCCTGGAAGTTTCAGAGCCTTCCAGAGGAAGATAAATTTTAAAAAATGGTGCGTGGAATTCCTTAGAAATGATCAGAGGAACTTAGAAAGATTCAGAGTAATCCAGAGAGATTCAGAGGAATTCAGAGGAAGCTTTGAAATCTGAATACATTAAATTCCGGGATATTTAGAGGAACTCAGAGAGATTCAGAGAAAATCAAAGAAATTCAGAGAAATTCAGAGAAATTCAGAGGAATTCAGAGGGAGCTGTGAAATCTGAATACATCAGATTCCGGGAGATTTAGAGAAATTTAGAGATATTCAGGTAAATTCAGAGGGAGCTTTGAAATTTAGATATATAAAATTCTGAGGGATTCAGTGATATGCGGAGAGATTCAGAGAAAGTTGAAGAATTCAGAACGTTTCACTATCGGAAAAGTCTCTCTAACTTCCTCTGAACTACTCTGGAATTACTCTGAATCTCTCTGAAATTTGTCCCAAAATATGGAGAGATTCAGAGAAATTCAGAGAGATTTCAGAGAGATTCAGAGAGATTCAGAGATTTTTTTTACCAGGGTAGTTAAATTAACGATATACGTTCAATTAGAATAATTACGCGCTTGATTGTAGTAACCAAATGGTTGGTCCGTCCATATTTCACTATACCATTTTTCTCCATGAATAATTGAATCAAGATAAATTCTTCCACATCTCACTTGGGGGATTTCTTCTAGCAAAAAACGGTGTAAAATTGCGTGGAATTATTTTGAAGAAATTTTGAAAAAATTAAATTTTATCACTGTGATTTTAAATTACGGTATACGGTAATGTTATAACATTCTCAAATGCTAGTCTGTGCTAGTCTTAAATAAAAGTGATAGAACAAATTGCGCTCTTATTCTTTCAATAATCCAACGCATTTACACCCAAAACATGAATTTTGAGAAATCTCAGGTGAGATTAGAGTTGGGGCGAGGGAGGGGGGGGCGGAAAATCTTACGAAATCTCACCAGAAAAAGGGGGCCAAAAAATCCTTCAAAATGCCTCACGTAATTAATGGACATCCCCTAAAATTTTTTACAACATATATTATGTTACACTGTAAAAAAAACTTCTGAAAAAAAGTTTGGAATTGTTTCACCGAGCAATTTTGAGTACACTCACAAACAATTTCAGTGAAATCTCAAACAATTCCAGTCAGGGAACCAAAATTTTTTGGAACGTCACAAAAATTGTTGAGAAATTTACAGAAAATTCGTGGATTGCCAAATAATCTTGAAATTTTCAAATCCATGAGTTTTTCACCATACTTTTTTTGCTGAAAACTCACAATATTTTTTTACAGTGTATGGTCCGTGAAGCTTCTTCGAGTCATCAAAACCGTAGGTGATCTGTAAAAGCAGAGTCACAGCAGATATGCTGTACAGACTCTTGCTTTAGGTGTATCGCTGTCAGTTCCTTTTAACAGATTGATAATCCAATAAGGAAGTGGATTGACCGTATGAGTTGAGTGTAAACTGAACCAGACGAGGTCACCTTTAGCCACTTGGATAATCGCACACGAAGTGAATAGTCGAGAAGAATGTCTCAATCTTTAGATGATGCGAATATACGATACGTCCACATTTTATTAAAATTCATAAAAATGAATCAGTGTCCACGGAAAAAAGAAAACACTACTGGTTACTGTGAATAACAGCGATCGGTTGAAAAACAAATAAATGAAAACACGCTTGGATAATGAGGATCAGCGCGATCACAGTGATGGGTATTGTAATAAAATTCGTCAATGCTGACTGGACAGTAATGAGGACTGGGAGACGCAGTACTGCATGGAATGAACTTGAGTTTCAATGTATTTTTGTGAGGCACAGTAACCATTGCCGTTTTTTGCTTTTTCCGTGTATGAGAAAATCAAAACTTGACATAACTACACTGTGAAAGGAAATTCCAAAGAAATTTGAAAGTCTCTACCACCATAATTTGTTACGATAAAGTTTCAAACATTTTTCGGGAATTGCAGGGCATACTCTAAGGAAATTTAAGAACTAACCGAAACGGTGGACACTCGATTTCTTTATTTGAAAGAAAAAACAAATTACATTTGTGTGACAAGTATTTCTTGTGTTATTTGATTCTTCCTTAATTTTACTTTTGGCATAAAGTCTTATTGTTTCAAAATTAATACTCGATTTAAAAAAAGAAAAAGGCAAACATCTCAATAAAAGTTGGGTAATTTTTTAGGAATTGACCGTTTTCACGTTTTAGAACTGATTA
The DNA here is from genome assembly GCA_018340375.1 of Gonatopus flavifemur. Classification (NCBI taxonomy): domain Eukaryota; kingdom Metazoa; phylum Arthropoda; class Insecta; order Hymenoptera; family Dryinidae; genus Gonatopus; species Gonatopus flavifemur. The sequence continues at coordinate 24,848,196 of JAFFJZ010000005.1, forward strand.
TTCTTTTTTAGAACTAACTTTTTGGTAAGAACTGACCCTTATAATATGTTCTTGGGAATTGGGTAAAATTTTTTTAAAACCCCGATGAAAGAACTTTCTCAGAAAGTTCCTGAATATCTGCAAAATCCTTTTAAAATTCCAGAGGAAATTTTCAGAAGCCCTAGTCACACACAATCTTCGTCAAACGTTCTGAGAATGTTTGCAGGACGTTTAAATATTGTAGGAACGTTCGGAGAATATTTTACGCACATTGGTGTTATTTGGGAGTGTTCATGTGTTTCGAATCTGTGACTTTCTCATCATATTTCTTTTTTGAAAATTTACAAATATTCCTTACAAATTACGCATAAATTCCTCTAGATATTTTTCAGCTTCAATATATAGCATAAAACAAATATTTCTACGATAAATCGATTTTCCTCCTTGTGCTCCTAGGACCAGGCAAGGCTATATCGTACATCGCATTCACATTGAAATTACATTGAAGTATCGAACCGACAAGATACTTTGTTACAAAAATGTTTATCCGTCCTATACCGATGTATACCGATAAATATGAGAACGAATAACAAATGAATTTTTGCAAAAACAGCGAAGTATGAGGAGATTTCACTTCGGAAAGTGGGTATTTACTCCACGGCGGGATTAACCAACATCGAGCGTGAAGTGGTTGAGAGAATATTGGCAAGTGTATATACACGGTGGCAGCGACGCGAAAGATCGCGAGAGAGGTTACCTGTTTGTACGGTAGAAGGGCGACGAGCGATATACATAAAGGTAGTCCGAGAGTTCTCCCGGCAGTTCTCGTATCAACGACCGCATACACCGTGCTCTGCACGAGAATGGCCACGAGTCTCAGCGAGTGCATGTCCGTCTAATGTTTATTCCTGCCAGAGAGAAACCTTGTGCCACTCGGTTGTGTCCTCTCTTTCACTCTTTATCCTCTCTCTCTCCCCCCGCGACCCCACCATCATCTTCCTCTCTTTCTCTCTTTCTTTTCAACTCCCTTTTACATTCCAGCGACAAAGGCTGGCGATTATATCACGTGATTCGAGTAAGCCTTGCGTCTTTGATTCACCTCTGGGTCAATCACGTAGAAGCATTTTCTTCCCAGACACATCAGAGTAGTTAAGATACCGACCGAATGTTTGAATAATAAAATTTCTTTTTCTCCGTTTCTTTTATTTTCATTCTCCAATGAATCTCGTACGTATGAATATGTCTATGAATGTCTTTACGCACAATTCTTTTTTTTTTGCGACAGAATCATTGTGTGGTAGATTTCGTTGATAATTTTGAGATGGAAAAAAATATATCAAACGATTTTTATGTGTCGTTGAAATTTTTGTCGATGCGATTGATTTTGAAATCGGATAGAGAATGTGGATTTCTCGATAAATATTGATTTATAAAGCTGATACTACCTTGGTACGATTTTTTGTCTCTGAGAAACGAGGGAAAGATTATTTCGGTTAGTACTATATTACCCGTGGGTATTCACACGTCTGTCATTCTATTACTTGATAAAAACATACACGATGGATTTCACAAGAATTGCTTTCTAACCTCAATATATATATACATCGTACGTATTATAAATTATCATTCGGTACATATACTTAATGTACATTGGAAATATCGAATTGCAAATCAATTCGCATGTTTATGTTCGTTCGTTCAATCGATATTGAATCGATACCAATGTCTTATTTGGAAAATATAATATTACGATAATGATAAGTTGTTTCGAGGTAGGATGATTATTGGAAAATCATTGAATCGATGAAATTTTTATCAAATATATTCAGATTCTATGATCTGTCTTTTATCTTTCTAGTATCAATGCTTTCCCCGTCTGGAAATTTTTACGGGCGTCCCGTATTGGATATAGGCCCTGCCCAGACAGCGAACTGCTAGAAACGTTCGCGAAGCAACTGTTGTTGGGAAGTTGCTAGGAGGTTGAGTCGCCAAATGCGCAGCAACATGCAACAAACCTGAAAATTGTTGTCATTATGCTGTGAAGATGTTTGGATACATGAAGCTATACGTGAGATCAAACAATCCTACAACAACAAAACACAAACTGGTGTAGCAACACTGAAACAACAGTTGCGCTGCAACTTTTGCTGTCAGGGTATATGGAGCCTGAAAAACAGGATGGTGGCCCTACAGCTGGTTGACGTTGGCCCCTCGAGTTTGCGCCGAACAAGGCTCAAGTCCTTATAATTGTCTGAAATCAATTAAAAAGAACATCATTTCTTGTTTTTAAACAAATTTTCAGGAACAATATTCATTATAATGATCTTAATATATTTTCAAATTCATGGAGCATACGATACAAATGCAAATATCTACACAAAATTTCAATTTTACCGACCATTAACTGCTTGAATTATATTATCCGGCGCGAAAATTAGTACCGCCATTTTGTTTTTCACCACTTGCGAAAAAACCAATAGAAACCGATAGGCCAAATCCTATCGGAATCAATGATATTCTATTGCAGTGCCAGCCTGAGAGGTACTGCCGCCCGGTACGAGAGTTCCTTAGGCGCCCTATTTCCAACCTGAATGACTGAAAAAAATGAAAAAAAACCAGAGTACACCTGATTTCGGGCTCTTATCATTCTTTGACGTCCGGTGCAGCCGCACCGGTCGCACCGCCCTAGAGCCGGCACTGTTCTATCCGTTTCTATGCGGTTATTGTCACAGAACTTGAGGATTTCCATAAGATCCTATGAGGAGTCCGTTGTTCTATGCGTTTCTACACGGGAAAAATAAGTAGTCCAAATTTTCGTTGACTGGTATGTCACTTTTGGACGGAGCATAAATTCGAGAAGAATTCGTACCCTGGATTTGAATAATTCGTTGACCCTTTCCATTCTTCCGACGATAAAAACGAAAAGTGGATTCCATGATTGAAACAATGGACAAAGTCAACGAATTATTGAAATTCGGTGTACGAATTCTTCTCGAATTTGGGCTCCGTCCAAAAGTGACATACTAGTCAACGAAAATTTGGATGACTAATTTTTTCCGTGTATCGGTATGATTGGGAAAACCTGATAAATACTGATAGGAATGAAATATTTTATCGGTTTCTATGCTGTTATTGTCACAGCCTTTAAGGAAATCCATTATCGGACTTTTCAGACAGGGTTGAACTTGAATATTATAATGCATTAATTTGAAATCAAAAAATCTTCGCACGTGTGGGTAATGAAATCTTCTAAAAAGTTTTTAAAACATTGCTGTTTACACGAGATCCCCCTGATTGATTGGCTGTATAAATGATCGAACCTCAATGCCCTGAAATGCGTATTCTATGGAATGTACTTTCAAGACCACACAAGGACAAAGATGGCTTGATCTAGTGGTATTTTTTTCACACAGAGGATTCCACTGTATTATTATGTGAACAGCAAACAAGTTTGCTGATATGAACGGCAATTCATTGTTTCAAGGGGGTACTCTAGTCTAGAAATTTGAAAATATGGAAAGTTTCTTTCATATTTTTGAAGTTTAGACATTCAAGAATATGCCCCTGAAAGGATTTTTTGAAATTCTCATTATTTACAGAGTTATAGCCATTTTAGTGACGCGGCATCTAATCTGGTTCAACCGAAAAAATAATATCACATGTGTTCCAAAAACCAGTCAGATTTTGTCAAGATCTGACATACTGTCGAAAGAACTTCGAAGAATGAGCATTTTGAAGTTGAGGAAGGTACATTATATGGAGCAGGAATCGCCGATTAACAATATGTAAGTATAGCACACTATTCAATGAGTAAAATGCCCGGAATCTCGACTCAAAACTTCAAACGCGTTTTTCTCGAAATTACTTTTTTCGAGTTGGCACACACGATATCTCAAGTTCTACTGAACAGATTTATTTCAAATTTGGTATGAACATTCTTTATACATCTCTCTATCGTGAGAATGAACAAAAATGGGAAACTTTTCAGTTTTACTATTTTTTGAAAATCTGAAATGGTCATAAAAAAACGTGAAAGAAACATTTTTTTTCAAATGGTCGCCATTTCGTCAAAAAATTTTTTTTTTACTTTTTCGAGGTACATACCATAGCGGCATCTTTATACTGTTCAAGATCCCGTTGGATTTTGTTGTTTCAGATCACTAAAACGGCTGCAATTTTCTTTTGAACTCCCACTTTACCAACTCATAACTTGATTGTTTGTGAATATTTTTTGCCCAATTAATTTTTCTTGTATTCTCAAAAGACTAATAAACGAATGTTGAAATAATGAATAGTAAAAATATTCACTGTTTTATTTGTACAAAGCTCGAAAAAACGTCCCAAATTCATGCTTCTACACTAGAATACCCCCTCAACGAATCAAGCTTCGCGAGACCGGCGAAAGACTGATAATTATAACGAATAAGTTCTTAAACACAGCGAATTATGATCGTTAGGTTATTGAATCTACTTAGCGGAAATGGATTCGTTAAAATAGCGGAATCTTTTTTCTCCGTGCAGACAAATTATTGGAAAGTAACTCATAAAAAAGCCCGGGATTTAAAAAATAAATCTTCGAAGCTTTATCTGCAATGTAAATTAAATTGGTGAATTTACTGAGGAAATTTCTGATAACTGAGGCAATCATTATTCCGAAGAGAAAATCAGAAAAATCACCGAAATTTTGTCAATTATACCAAATAACAGGGCCGGCACTGGGCCAATTGGAACAATATTTCCAAATTGAGTTCCGCGTTCAGGGGGACCCTGCGTTTACGGAATTATATATAATTTATATATAATTTAATACAGTTTATACGTGAGTTACATATAATTTCCATTCCATACAGTTTATATATAAGTTGTATATAATTTCATGAAAATTTTTCCACTTGGCGGTCATTGTATTTCCATAACTAATTTGGAATTATTACGATTTTTTTGTTTGTCTGGTAGCACTTTGTCTGTACTTAGGGGTCCCGAAAAGAATATCAAAACTCGTGCCTCCTGTGGCCTGTGACTGTCCCTACACCGAGAGAAATTTATAGTTGAATTCACTATAGAATTATAGGAATAGGGGAACATACTGACTTCTAATGAACTTTGCTACAATATAATGAACTTTACTATGGCATAACAATAGAAACTTGATCAAATTCACAATGTTTTACAGTAAATTTCATTGGAAATCAGGATTCCCCATTCCTATAATTCCATAGTAAATTTAACCATAAATTTCTCTCAATCTATAAGAAAATATGGTAAATATACCAATTTTTCGATAATTCTACTGGAAAATGCGATGAATCTACTAAATTTTTCGGATTTCTACCCACTGTGATCGAATTACTTGCTTTCCTATAAATTCCGGTAAATTTATCGAAATTTTACCCAAACAGGAATCAATATAAAGTTCTCATCAGGGCACATCAGGGCCACGTGAGGCCACACCAGGACCTGGTATAGCCTGATGTGGACTCTACATCAGTTTCTTCTCAAGTAAATAAGCCTCCAAAGATTCGTATTTGAACTTCAGACTGCTTTATCAGTTCAGTGTGAAGTATTTTTGTAAAAAAAAGAAAATACCAACAGATGCAGCCGTCTCCGCACTTGTATCCACTTGAGGAAAAATCCTCAAAGATCACCCTACTTGGATATAAATGATCACAGCATCATCGCTATTCAAGTGTAAATTCAATGAATTTGGAAGGACTCGAAAAGGATCAAACCTATATTGCAGGTGAGATATACCCTAGTAAAAATTTTGATATGGAAACCATCAGGTCCAGATCAGGCATGCCTGATTTCTGTTCAGGGCCTGACTTGAGTATCTCATAAGGCCCTGACAAAAATGTAACGCAGGGAAAAGACAAGGTCCTGATCAGGAAAACCAAACGTTTCCCAATCAGGATCTGATCAGGGTAGTAATTGAGTTCCCAATCAGGACCTGATACGGGTGGTAGCGGAATTCCCAATCACGACCTCATCTAAGCTTTATTCTAACACAATTTAATTTTCATGGAATTCACTTTTCATAAAATTTTTTGAAACGACCCCCAACAGAAGAAATTCTACTGCCCCAGCAACGTCATCCATGGAACTGTCTAGGGCCTCGCGAGAATCTAGCCAAGGGCTAGAAAGAGTCTAGTGGCTAGCGAGGAACTTGTAAGGACCTAGCGAGTGCTGATATAACGCTTGCTCGGTTGATGATCCAAATAGACCTTAGTTGGACATTTAAAAAGACAAGTAAATTTCTAATGAGTCCTGTGAAAATTCTGAATAGTTTGATACATTCATCGTTCTGAATTGATCAGGTCCTGATTCGGCTGTCTTGTCGGTTATCACATGATTGAAATACGGATGAGCCAAGGCAATCCTGATCAAGTCCTGATCAAGACATCTTGACACTTACCTCACAATTCAAATACGGATGAGTCAAGGCAATTTTGATCAGGTTCTGATAGGAATACCATGTCTGAGTTACTGAAAGGCAAAATCTGACGGGGACCTGTCAACAACCTTGCGTCACATGGTTGTAAGGTCCTAAACAGGATGCCATGTCAGGACCTGATAAGGTAATTAAAAGTTTTCCTTAATTAGGAGTTCCCTATTGCAGCCTCACGAGGGCCATGCTCTCAATAGGGAATTCCCTATCAAATTTCTACTAGGGTATTTATATCTTAAAAATGAGAATTCATCTACTATTTAGGTACAAAATTATATTTGAAAGCACGCTTTCATAGAACAATTGATCTTCAAGTTTCATGCTTTTACAAGAGAGTCTTTTGATAGCAAGATCGAAATACAATTACAAGTCGTAATCCATTTCTAAGACTCCATAAATATAAAGACACCATGCCGGGTAACAAGGTTTTTCCATTTATGATTATCACCCTGTAGTTTGATTCCAACTTTTCCATTGGTGCAGAATTCTTTTTCATATTTCAAGCATGGTTTTCCTTGAAATTCAGTGGAGAAATTTTCAATACTTATTTCTGCTTCCAGCAAACCAAATGTGATAGAGAATAAATAATATGTATTTGTTCTTATATTTTTTTCCCTATTTAAATCCAAAGTAAAAACAAAGATGCCTGATGGCGCGGTTAATGCTACGACAAAAAGATTCAGTTATAGTTCACAGATTCCGAAAGAAAATTCAAATAGGAATCTGACAAATTTGTACAGGTTTTTGTCCTCGAGACTCGAATGATATGTACTCCCGAATTCCTCCTCCCACAAACGCCTCATGCAAGTCTCATTTCGTCCGCAATATTCATAAATCAGGACAAAACCCGTCCACGCGGAATAAAAGTACACTGTTAAAAATTTCTTGAAATTTCATGTACTTTTCATGTACATATGTGAATGAAAATTCAATTTTTGTGAACTGAAATAGGAATCCAAATACATGTTATTGAATTTTCAAGTTATTGTGCATGAGAATTGAAATTAATGTACAGGTGATTGAAAAAACTTGGAAAAATTTACTCCATTATAATAACATAATAATATCATTTTAATATCATTATAATTGTAATCAAATCAAGGCTGTACTGGTATCCAGCTGAAAATAACCAAAGTGATCCAAGTTGATTTGGATTTGAAAAAAAATTTTTAAATGCTCATGTCTCAAGAACTAATCTTCCAAAAACCGGAAATTCTTGCATTATGGCTGCAGAATACGCCCTTGAAATACAATTTTTCTCACTTGGGTCACCTTGTATACTAACGCTTTGACGAAGTCATCCACGTATCCACTTCACTCGGAGAAAAAAAGTTGCTGAAACAGCAAAGCTCGAAGATTTGCTTTGCTGATATGGCAAAACTTATTGCTGAATTAGCAAATAATTTGCTGTCACAGCAAAAATCTTGCTCTTTCAACAAGCGCTTGCCATTCAGCAATCTGAGATTGTAGATATACAGACAACTAGGAAATTTTGCTGAATTAGCAAATATCTTGCTAAAATAGCAGAATTTTTGCTGTAACAGCAACCGTTTTGCTAATTTGGCAAAGCAGATTTTTCGAAATCGCTTTTTCAGCAAGAATTTTTCTCTGCGTGTTCAACTATGTATTAGTTAGATCACACGATTTGTTCAGTGTTTCTACATCATAAGTACATCTTGATTCACAAGTTTGAAGAATGAACGCAAGGTGATATAGGTAGAAAAATGCATCTGTCCGCGTAAGTGGCGGTGGCTAGAGTAATAGGGCTGTGGCGTCCGGTTCCGACACCCCGCGTTCAAATCTTGTGAAGGTGATTTTTTTTTCAACGATCTTGAACATGTGCATGAAATTTAAATACCTTGTTATTGGATTTTCAATCATGATTTCTCTCAACAACCATGAACATGTGCATGAAATTTAAAGAACTGGTTATTGGATTTTCAATACTACTGTACATTATTTTTCATTTACGTGAGTGAAAATTGCTTCCATTACTTGTGATTGAAAATTCAATCAGAAATTTATAACAGTGTAATTAGCTCTGAGATGAACAGCCATTTTTTTAACTCATGTTGCTATAATATTTAGCTGTAATAGCCAAAATAGTAGTTTTGCTATGAACAATTGATCAAATAAGCATTGTTTTTACGAAAAACAAAATCTGGGATCATCTGAAGAACTAGAATGCAGCATATGATAAATTCACATTTCCATTAGACTTCCATGTAGTTCGGATCTTGAAAGATGTTTACCTTCTGACTTGCAATCACATAACATGCGTGGCGCATCTCCGAATAAAATACATCCAATCTAATCTGTAAGTGCAACTTCCAACCGCGAAGTCAAGGATTATTAATTGATACCCTGGACCTGGCAAAACCAGTGGGATTCTACTGCTTCAAGTCTAGAGAGTAGATTATAAAATTGAAATTCCAGTTTTATCGTATGCCGCGATCGATCTTTTCTCTTCTTTTACTTTCAGATTGATGAAGATTCTATGAAATTTCTAAAAGCATCACTGAAAAATAGATCCGTCATTGATATTCGAGCCGTAATACGCGATAATATCGCACAATAATGTCGTGACAAGATTCTTTCATGAGTCTGTCCATGTGTTCTACATATTGTGCAAAATGAATCTAAATTTATACTTGAATTATGTTTAATTCAACGTAAGTAGTCTGGTATCATGTACCGTAAGGATTCCTTAGATCTTCGCATAGATCATAACTTTGTCTCCTGTCCACCAGTCAAACCTTGTCTTCTTCAATTTCACCATTTAGCGGACGACCTCTTCGATATTCTCAATTTGGAAATTTTATTTTTACCTTGAATCAAGGTGATAAAATTTCCCTTACGATGTATTGATAAAACTCATTGAAGTGAAGGATTACACATATACGAATTATTATGAAAGGAATTCTATGAATACAGAAATGAATACAAAACAAAGGGAAAATCAGATTCGTTTGTAATTTGCTGATTTGTAATTTCGATAACTTATTCCCGTAGGCCTCATTTTGCTCCAAGATTGAGTAGAAATTGGTTTGATGCGCATTCAAATGTACCGAGTAGAAATTAGATTCCTGCTTTAAGGGGATACCAGCCTACCATCCGAGTAAGGATTTTGTCTGCAAGATTTGTCCGAACTGACCTTATGAAACGGTCTGAAAATTTCATGGAATAATTTTTGATACCTTACAAATTGTCGAAGTGTCAAAGATTATTCCCTGAAAATTTCAGACTGTTCCATGAGTTCGGTTCGGAGAAACCTTGCAGACAAAATCTTCAGAGATGGCTAAATGAGGACTGAAGAGCAACGTTTGAAGTAGAGGAATCGTATTCAAAGTATTCGAGTTCGATTCCCAGTCCTGAACCATTCACATTTCTTCCAATCTAATTTGTTGGAATATCATTGAGAAGTATTATTATCATCACAAAGAGTTTGAGGAATGAATGCCGTTCGATACATCTTCCCACAAGATGAAAAATCTTTCTCTGATAAATTCTATATCATGGTGAACAACGAGACTTAGATACCATATTATGATTAATTTTGGAACGGTATCTTGCCCAGCTATGGTCACAGTGCTGTGGTATGTAAACCGTCAAGTGGTTATGTATATGTAGATACATATATCCATATGTGTTTGTCCCGTACATGTGTATATAAACGACCTAAGTATGCGCTCGTGCGCACGGAGGACGAGTGATTCCCACACTGTATGTGGACGAATGGTCAGAGAGAAGTAGCGTTGCTGTTGGTGCTTCTGCTGTTGCTGTTGCTGTTGCTGTTGCTGTTGCTGCCGCTGAAGGAGAGAAGTAAAGAGAAGTCCTCGATGTCGATGTGTTCTATAATATAGGCAGTGTTGCCGTTTGGTTTCGTTGTCCGTCCGTACGTCCATTCGTCCGAGCGGCCATCGCCGGTTGTCGTCTTTGTCTTTTATTCTCTCCCTCTATCTCTCTCTCTCTCTCTCTCTCTCTCTCTCTCTCTCTCTCCCTTTCCTTCTTTCGAGGGCTGCACACAACATCAGACACACAGTACATAGGGATCCCACCATTGCGCGCGCGTGACCTAGCCTCTTATATGCCCACCTACTCTCTCGGGCAATCCGTATGCATTCTTTCTTCCTTTCTTTCTTCCTTCCTTTCTTTCTTTCTTTCTTTCCTTCTTTCTTTATTTCTGTCTGCTCGTCTTGCACCATCCTACCTCTTCTCACCCTCTCCCTTGTCTCCTTCTTTCTCCACATCATCTCGGACTCCACCGACCCTGAACATGTATATGTACATCTTTTTCTTTCCTCTATATAACAGAGAATTTTAAAAAGAGTAGATAGAGTGTCGTGATGGCAAAAGAATACAAGACAGAAACAATCGTCAGCAAAAGAAACTGATATGAAAGATTCAACACGAGCTTAACGAAATGATGTTTAAATGATATGGTAAGAGGTATCGTAAATATGGATTGGAAACAATTGGCACCAACATTTACCTTTATAATATCTCTAAATGGTATGCTATATTTTTGAGAAATGATTGATTTATATGTTACATCTCTGTCAAACCAATTGAGAATACTGTCACGAGAGAGTCAGGAAATCAGAATTTGAATTCTCATAAGGGATATACGGGATCAGAATAAAACAAAAATTTTACTAGCTTTTTGGAGAATCGAACCTATACGAATTATCCTTGGAGATCTCATGCTTCTTCCGATTTAGCTATAAACCACGCATCATGAACAACCTTGTGATTCATGAAATCTTCTTGATGAATCAAATTTCACGGAATTTCGTATCTTCACATGTGAGGAATTTCACTTCTGGAGTACTTTGGATTTCATTTTCTCCGCCATACTGGGAGATTTACGAATCCGAATGATAAAATCACTGCTACATTGTGTGTAGAATTCTCAGATCTCTGTAGGTGATGAGTGTTTATTCTCACAAGGACAATGAAATAATTGGCTCTCCAAGAAATAAAATCCAACCAGCGAGTGTTATCAAATGACCTTCATTTAAACATTCGTTGAATTTGTTCCCATGAAGTCGGTGAATTCCCAATTGTCATTGAACTTCAATGCTATTTCTCAAGCGTGAGGTTGATAAAGTTATGGTTATTTTAAATCCCATGCAACTTTTTAAAATTTAATGAATCAACCAATGTGAAATCCATTATTTACGTTTATGCCCTCATCAAATAACGAACTTTTAAATATTCTAACCTGAAACATTTTTCAAAAGGAGCTCTGAATTTGTTTGAAGATTTTGGATCTTCGAAACTTCCCACGGTTTCAGCTCCAAGAGGATTGAATAAATCTGTATCAAAACATTCAGCTAGGCTAGATTCCAACACATTGGACTGCATGTAACAAGAGAGTTGCTTGTATCGCGCACCTAGAAAAATATAACAAAAATAAAATTGTATGAATGAAATATACAACCACCACCATATCCACGGCTAAAAAAGAATTCATTCGATGATAAAAATCTATAAATCTCTATCCTTCCATCTATACTCACCCAAGGGCGCGCAACCTTGCTTGAAATGTCTGTTAGAATCTGTTGAAAAACTTTTGTCTGTTTTTTATCCTGGGGAATCCAGTTACAATCCAGGGAGCATTATGAGAACGACGTCTTGAAGGCAACTCGAGAAGCTCTCAAAGAAATTCTAATGTCATCCAATGCGTCAATTTAGAAGATCTTACACAGCTCTTGTTCAAAACCACTTTATATTATCTTAAAGAGAATATGTATAACATAAAGATTACATAAAGTGGTAAGTTTACCCGCACCTAAGCAATTCTGATTATTCTTTCAGATAGTCCAGCGAAAATTTTCCAACAGGTTTCCAACAGGAACATTTCAGAAAGCGGAGACGTTGGAGCATTCAGTCTTCACTTAGCAAAATCAGGTCTGGTCAGCGTTCAGAGAATGCGATAAATTTTCGCATTTTTGTTCGCTACACTGAATCCACCATCTTGATCTTGAGATTTTGATAATGTATTTGTAAGCAGTGACCCTAGGAACCCCCGGAATTATGGAATAGAAGTTGCCGGCCGTAACCATTACAACCGATTGTTCTAACTTTTGATTAAACGTTGCTTGATTTACACTAGGAATCGATTGGGTAGCATTCTCCTGAACATTCCAGATGCTCCAATCCGTGATGAAAGTTTCCTGTAAAAGATTATGACAATCAGCCGCTAGCTTTATGGTTGACAGTTTCAACTTCATCGCCGGGTTTAAAGCAAAGTTGAGAACTTTATAGATTTGTCCAATTTTTGTGAATTTGGTCCAACTGCGCTACAGGTACTGCTTCGAGTTGCAAATAAATTCATGGAAGGTGGAACAGAAATGTTTGTATATGTCCCAAAACTCCTTTTATTTAAAGAGAACTGTCTTATACGTTATTAGACATAGAAATTCAATTAATAAAGTCTCAGCTATTTCTCACAGTTTTTCCTCCCATAAATTTTTTGCAGCAGAAAATCGAGCCTGAACCCCATAAAACTGATGCGCAGTTAGTAACGCATAAGGATGAGATACGAAGAAGGAAACAGACCAGCCCTCGCACAGTACAGCACTCCCTGATGCATTGATAAAAAATCTTTTATAGACCCTTATAATTCCAAAAGTGTTTATTATGAACTCATCCTGAATTGTGGTGCTGTATATGTACACCCTGTAAGCCAGGCCCAAAGAGGTGCCAAATTTTGATTTGACTCAAAGTTTAACTCAATTGCAATCCTTATTTTGTTCAACAATATCAAGTACCAGGGAGGAAGATGTTCGATCGTGGAAACGACCTCCCGTTTACCATGGAAGCCTGGCACGCTAGGCGACGGAAGTTTCAATTTTTCACCAAAGAGCCTAAAGTCTACAATTTTACAGAGCTTAAACTCTAAAAATCAATTGTGAAATTTTTTTCAAAAATATGATGCACCGGCAGAAGAACGACCAGGTTGAAGCATTCATGGTCATGATGACTTGAAATCTTGTTATGATTACCAGGAAATGTAATTGGGATAACCAGATGGAATGTTTCGAGCCAAAATTGATTACATATTCGAAACAAATTTGGTTAGTCCAATCTAAAAAAATTTAGGTGATTTTGGCTTAAATCATGCTTTCTGGTGATCACAATTACATTTTCTGATTATCAGAACCAGATTTCAAGTCATTCGAAGGATGAATGTCTCAACTTGGCCGTTGTTTTTGTCAATGTGGCATCTTGGTTGAAATTTTCACTTTACGACCCCAGCATTGACCAGTTGTCGCAAAATGATTGATCATTCTGATTAACAGTCATGTAGAGTTGGTTGTTTCTGTTGGATCTCATATTTTTCTGGCAACATAGGTAGTTGATGGAATAATAACACAAGAAAATTGGATAGTCGTAAAATGACTACACCAAGTTTGTTTTACCAACTGAAAAAGAAATTTTAGCTGGGGTAGCAAAGTTGCTTCATACGCAGAGGATTTTCAATGATGATTTTTTGTACTCTTCCATCACTTTCTACAGAATTCAACACTTAAAGGGCGGAATAAATTCCCAAAAACGGCAGGAATCCTTCATTTTTGTCTGAAAAGATACTTCGCCTACACACAGAAAGAAAATAATTAGCTATTATTTTGATAGCTGAAAATTAGCTACAGGACCTATTTCTTAGCTGTAGCAGCTACAGCAAAAATTCAACAGCTAAATTGACTTACCAAATTTCAATCACCAATTCTGTACAGTTACTGCCACGAATTTCTACTGTAGTAGCTAAAAAATAGCTACAGCTGCAGTTATTTTGGCTACAACAGTGAAAAAAGATTGTTAAAAAAGAGCAGCTGTCACAGCTATTTTATTTTTTTGCGTGCAGCAATGGTGCCAGAAATTCCAACTTCCGCCAACTTTTCCCCCTCCATCAAGACATTTTGCCCCTACACAATCAAATCTTTTTTGTCGGCGGCTTCATTGTGTGCATGAAATTTCTATACAGTTGGGGCTTAATGGAGGGACAAAACTTGGTTTCTGACATCACTGGCCTACAGTCGATGAATACCATCAACCATCCTGCTAAAAATTCGTCAGACTTTGAACTATTTTTTTCCCAGGTAATCCACTGAAGAGGTAACAAACCTTCTGCCCGATTTTGTTCGGAATCGCCAAATTATAACATTCTGTCCAAACTTGATGGGACAATTGTCCTTAGTTTTTGACTGAATATCCCAAGACTGTGAATTCCAAATAGAAGTATCCCAAAAAATTCCTGTCGGTTTTTGACAAGATACCCCAGTTCAGTAATTCTGGACCTAATCAGATAGGAAGTTCCCCAGTTTTTGCCTTGATTAGTTGGGAAAGAGCCCGTTCAAAGCCTGACAACCATTATCTGTCCGGTTTTGCCAGGGCCGTAGCTTGGAATTTTTGCGCCCGATGCGGGGATCTGATTTTTCCACCCCTATATATATCACAGTACCCAGACAGCAACGCCCTCGCCTAAGGATTCTCCAAAAACTATCTGAATATTAAAAGAAGAAGAAGAATTTAGATTTCTGATTTTGCGCCCCTGGCACCGGGTTCTGCTTGGCATTTTTTCCAAGTGTTGACACGAGGAAAACACACTTCCCACAACTTTTACAGTGTTTCACAATCTATGGCTCAAACTTGTTATTCTGCCTATACTTTTTTTTTTCTTTCAAAATTTTCAGAAAATTTCTGATTATTTCATGAATTTGATTACCATCGCACGGAAAAGAAGATGATGTTTTACATTAAACATTAGGGGTTTCTATGGTGATCGAACAAAATGTAAATCCAACATCATCTTTTTTCCGTGCGATTCGTGATACAGGCCCGGAATAAAGGTGAGGCCAATCAGACCACTGGTACCAGGGCTTCCAGGGACTCAGACTGTCCTGTATTTTGTTTTTTCTTGGAAAATTTTCCACAAAACGTCCAGCAGATATGGTGGATATAAAAAGTGAATGGATCTGTTTTTTTAGAGAAGGGATGTCGATTTGATTTTCAAGGGAGCCCCCGCCAATTTCAATCCGGTTCTGTTGGTACATAAAAAAGAAATGCCATGAAATGGAAGCAGTCACCTATTAGGTCTAGCCTTGATTTCAACTTTTGGAATATGAAACACAGTTTCTATTCAACAAACGTTGTTGGAGACCAAGAATTTACCATTAATTTACAAATCTTCATTGCTGACTTCGATGAATATGTTACAGAATGCTTCCATTCATGAGTTCAAGTTCAAATCTACGAATACAATAATTTTTTTTTCTTGTCACTGAAAATACAGTTCACTACAAAAATCCAAACATAGCAACTTTCTAATAAAAGTCATTACGAAATATGTACTAAAAACGAATATTTCTCCTTTCTTATTCAATAGAAAACTTGAGTCTTTCAACTCGACCGTGTAGACTCTGTGTGAAATTTATTTGGTTCAAGTAGTCAACACTGTGGGTGTGGGATGTGAATGCTTCGAAGATTATGAACGTGATCTGGATATCCCGTGAATATTGTTTGCTCTTTGGACGCGTATATGTGTGCATATACACACACGGCATCGATGTCCCTATACTCACATATACGTGGACGTATAAACTACATTAACAGACTTGCAGGTCCCCGAGAGCGTGGACCCGAGAAGTAGGGCCCCCTTTTCTTTTCTTCTCTCTGTTTTGTTTTATTTGATTTTTTTCTTCCTTTCTTTCTTTCTTCAACTCCATCCTTCTTCGTCTTATCTGCATCCTTATTTCTCAACCAGAATCTCTTTCTCTCTTCGGCGAATAACCGGCGTGTGCCCTTTCTTTCCTCAACTCCCACTCGTTTTGTCCGGATGACGGCGTTTCCAGCGTTGTTAGACCTTACTACATGCTTGGCATACCTGGAAACAAGCGCGTGGAGTTGGCCGACGATGCAACGTGAGGAAAGAGAGAGAGAGAGAGAGAGGGGGGGGGGGGAGATAGTCGAAACAACACCAATACAGTGTGTCCACCTACAATCGTACGTAGGCACGGGGGTATTATTATTCTTTCTCGCGACTCAAGAATGAGTTTTTCTAATTTCCGATTGTTACTCGTTCGTGATTCCCTTCCCGTCATACTACAAACTTTTCTGAACTGTTGTAGAGGATATAATAATGGAAAACTACCGATATTGTGAAATGTTTATGCGTTGGGAATGTATAAAGAATTCATGATGCAAGGATCATGTTGGAAGTAATGTTCGCAAGTCCCCAATCGTCGTAGTCGTCGTCATAGCCGACAAATGCGATACACGCTCACCGCTGCTATCTACTCCTCTCTTCTGCATAATATATGTGAACGGCGTTTATGTGCAACATTCGAAGTCGTATAAATCTATAACAATATTATACCTGTTACCCAGGTTACCAGGATTCTCCAACAAATCGGCTAGAATATATACCGTGTGCATGCGTGACAACGAAGCAACGTACAAAAAGGATGTTACCGTTGCAGAATAGGTGCACATACATGCGCGCGCGACCATACACCGAGTATCGTATCAATCTTTAAAGTTACCATCGGTGTGCTTCGAAGGCGAACAACGAGGGCGTGAGAACGAGGTCTATTCCGAACACGTTAGATAGCGAACGAGATAAGATTTTTGAGAAGATGTATCGATGTATGAAATCGATAAGAAATGTATTAGAGCTTTTCTTCGATTAGCGAATATGATATTCGCTAGATTCACCGTTTGCACCCTCGCAGCACTTTGTTGTATGGCTTGTTGTATGGTCGTCGCAGGTCGTCCCATCCCAGCTCATTCCATTCCATCCGGTGGTGGCGTCAGGCTGGAACGTGAACGACCCCACTTCTTTCAGTCCAGGCCATCCAGTCAGCCAGTAAGCAGAGAGCCACCCACACGCGTATCCAACACCAACGCGTAAACAACACTTGTATGCGTGTACCCCACGTATACACAAAAATCTTCCTATGCTTGGAAGAATTGCAGTAAGAAAGAGAGGAAGAAAAGGCCCCTACTTAACGGGCCAAGTAACCAAGTCGCCGCGCACACACGTGCGCACAAATTGCACGCACACGAATACCAATGCATTAATAAAAAAGGCACGCGAGCGAGGCATATACGATATACTTGATATACGATCATCCACACCAGTCCTCGACACCACTACAATCATCATCTAATACACAACACCGCTTTACCATCGTCATTATCGATTCATCACCGTCGGGAAACGCATCATTTGAATCCATATAAATATCTTTAAGATACCTCACGATATCTTTCACATAAATATTTATATTACGATATATCCTTGACTGAACGAGAAAAGGAACCTTGTCGCTGGACAAAAAGGATCCAGTTGAGGATTTTATTGTTGTTTTTTCAACATCCTCAAATTCTGTCATCCGAATATCCCTTGTCATCCAATTTACTCCAACTGTGATATCGATTCTTCAGAGAAGAAGTCATTTATTCGAATTCAGCATCGACAAGAAAGATACGAGAAATATGGTGAAATAACGAATAAGATTTCAAGAAATACATTCGTTATAAGACGGTATGAGAGTGCATCTCTCTTTCCTTTATCTCCACTATTCCCAAGTTGGTTCCAAGGAACGAGTATATAACGCATTCCTCCATTGCACTGCATCGAACGAGTGGCGGCCTCCGTTCGTTCTTTCATTCGTTCGTTCGTTCCTTCTTTCCCTCGTTCGACGACCAAGACCAAGAGATCTGCATTCGCAGAAAAGGACGAAGAAACCAAGAAAGCAAGCAAAAGAAATTAACATCATGGTCGTCCGAAGGAGGGAACCTTCTTCCTCTCTTCGTTCTCTTTTTCTCAGGTATCCTCTGTGTAACCTCCACCTCCTTCTCTCAGTCTTCTTCTTCTACTTCTTCGTCTTTCTTACTGATCTCTTCACGCTAACACAACTAAAGGCAGTGCCCTCAGAAATATATATAACAGACCATTCGAAGTATATAAAATAACGATATCCACCTTGGAGTTTTGCAAAATATTCTATTTCGATGAATATTTCTGGTTCGCACTTTTGAGACAATCACGCAATGAGTGATTGACAATCCTCCTTGACAAGATCATCGAAGAAACGTTGAATCCAGTTCAAGGACTGGAAATTTCCTATTGTTTGTTACCTGGATGAAAAGAAGATTGATTTTTGTGGTTCAATCTTCGTACAAACCTTGGTTCCGGGTCAACTACCTGATACCGTAAATATCATTAATTCTCAATGAAAATTCACTGATCCGCGGTTAAAGATCAACCATAATACATTAGCGAAAATTGAACTGTGAAGCAAAAACAAACTAAATTAATTTTTCATTTGTTTTAATTTATGATGATACTTGACGATTGAAGTACGTTGTGATCCTTTATCAGTTTTGATTTGAAAACTATCCCCACTCGGATCAGTACAACATTGAAATAATATTTTTTCAATACCAAATGAAAAGAGTAGAGCTGTTCCATTTTGTCCCCATGATAAACATATACGTTAACGGAAGAAAATTCTTTTGAAGAAAAATATAAATGGAGTGACAATGGTGAGTGAGGATTTAACAAGCGTTCTCTACCTTGAATCGTGTGTGTATGAATGTATATGTATATATATATATATATATATATATGTCTCCTTCTCTTACTCTATCCGTTCAAAGATATGGGATGAGAGACGAAAACACAACTGAGACGATAACTGATTGAGCTGACTCTGACTTGGTTCTTTTATCCAGGGCGCAATTGAGTCAACGGCCTTTCGAAAAGAAGTAACGGTACAATTATTATTATTACCTACTCATACCGAGTCTATATTACCCACGAAACTGCACAACATTTTAGTGTCACGTACAGATTAAAGACAATGGTCTCTTTTCCCGTGTATGCATACATGTGTGTACCTTAATGCTACCCGTAGAGCAACAAAACAATTTTTCTGGAATGCGACTTTACTTATTATACACTCTTGTAACTGGATTTGTTTTGGTTCCGCTTATTCTTCTCTTTTTCTTTTTTATTCGTCTTTTTTTCGACGATCAAGTTATAGCTACACGTTACATGTCTTTCGTGCTTGATTTCATCGATTTCGTGTGGAACTGTCGTTGAACTGCATCCAAATCTGATGTTCCAACAAATATCGCCTGCAGCCGATTGAATATTTCATTGTCTTGAAATAGTGATTTACTTGACGCGGGGTGATTGTCGCTTAGATTTGACATACGTAGGAGAATGTGATTCCATTCTTGTATCGCTTAATGGTAAAAGATACACTAGATTTAATCAAAATTGCTCACGAGTGATGAAAAATCCCGGTAGGTTTGATAAAATAACTCCCTCGACGTGAAGAACGTCTACAAATCTTTGCTGTATTGAATATGGGCCCTGTATGTGCGTGTACTAGGTATCCAAACTTAGAATTGCCTGGCCTTAGCTTCCAAAGGGCCTAATTGGGTTGCTAATACTCGCCTTGATTTTTCTATTTCAAGCTCACTCATATACGACCCATGTGCACGAAGAGAAAAATGGCGAACTAATCCCCCGCGAAATTTCAGTGAGATGAAAGCATGCGATGTTGAAGGTTATTTTCTAATTCAGCGATGGATAAAACGCCACCTCCACACAACAATTCCAACCAACGCATGGAGAACTCCCATGCGTTTCTTGCAATCGATCCATGGGTACTAATTAGAATAATTAGTCCACCATTTTTATCTCCGTGTGGCGCCAAGCTGGACTACCAATGTTAGCCCCTGTTATGGAAATCTGAGTGCACCCAACTACAGCCTACAACTAGTTGAATCACCAATGCGTTTAATTGTGATGTGTCTAACTTGAATCCATGTGGGACCTCGCCATGCTCCCCCTCCCAAGTTCTCCTAAGAATTTCTGAAACTACCAATATTTTCCTCCGACACTTGACCCTATAAATGCCCAAACACTGCACTAACCGAAAATAGTCACTCATCATGGTGAGTGAAAATCTTTCATAGCTAAATTTTTCTTGTTTAGACCGAAGAATTGAATTCAATAAATTTTCCATTTCATATCAGACCTTAGTTAAAAAAAACTTTCACCGAAAAACTATGAAAATTACTTCCAACTCTGGAAAATTCATAGAACTTGTGTTACTTGGGTCACGGAACATGTTTTTTTACTGAAAGTTCCTGAATACTTATGGATATTCCTGAAAATCACTGAAACTCTCTGAAAAACTATGAAAGAAATTTCCAGTGGATTTTTCTGTTTTTGATACAGTCCGATAATGTGTGAACAAATATAATGTTGGGTGTAATATGTTCTCCATGCCAGAATTTGTTATACTTTCGAAGGTCCTAGTTTTAGAGCCTGCATTGGTCCCATCGAGGGTGTCCTACATAGACACAAGCTAGAAATCCAGTATCTATAAGGGCAACTAAAACAAAGTCTTAAATAAAAGAAGGACGCCTAGTTTGACCCTATAACTATTGATATGCAAGAATTAATTTTCACACCGATTGTCTTCATTCTCATTTCGAAAGCTACCCTAGCAGAAATGACTTTAGCCACCTCTAAGAGCTAGACTAACTTCACTGCTAGTGCCTTGAAAGGTCCCAGATAACCGCTATAATCATTTTTACTGGGGTAACGGCAACTGTGAATGGATCACGGAATTTTCCGTTCGTATTGAAGTTTCAATTCGATGTGTCGTTTTTACGTGACCTCATCGTTGACACATCGGAGATTTTATATGAAAAAATGCATGTTCTACCATAGGATATTTGTGAGCTTCTCTAAAGAGAAAGATCATTTACATGGGACGAAAATGGCGAGTAAATGATCAATTAATCATCTTTGCCGCAGATGAGATGTATGAATAATTAACGCACTTGACTTTAACTGCAACGGCCTCGTTAGAAATTTATCCTCCGTGGTTAGAATATCGTATTCGTAATCAACATTTCTAAAACGCTCTATAAACTAAATTCAATGTTCTAAATTTAAATCTGCGAATATTTAATGATCGTGAATAAAATGTTGGTTTTTGAATTTTCAATTTCGCGAGTTTTATTATCAAATTCCCGCACATACGATATTTCTACCGATCTTCGAAGAAATAACATTTTATTAAATTTTAATTATAAATGCGGTAGTTATCCACTTTTGATTACCACGCGGTATAAAGTTGGTTGGTTGTCCGCTGGTGTGCATGATAATTACCTCTCAGCCAGTTTAGAATAGAAAAATTAAACAGCATTTTGCTTCATGCATATGCAGCTTCAGTTTAACGAACCAGAATGGAAAAAATGTATAGAGGAAGTGGTAAACTCTCAAATGCGAATTTCAACTTTTGTTATTGTAATTCGTAAACATTATTTATATTTTGTTTTTTTTTCCGAAAAATGCATACTATAACTCTTCGGTTCTGTGGTTCGTCAAACCATAATGCCATTTTTGCTGAACATAAAGCTCAACTTGAACGATAACCGGTTCAGTGGTTGCAGAAATGTCGTATGAACCAGCCGCAAAAGAATCGTTTCGAGAATAAAACGTTTAAAGTATTATGTTCAGTTTATATGTGCATATTAAACACTTACAGTTTTTTTCCCTGGTGATCGACCATTCTAGAAATTTTGTAGGAATATTCTTGAGACTCGATATTCGAAGATTCCTGGAAATGGTTCTTATCAACACTATCTGTAGATTTGATACGAAAATTGTTCGTCGGGAATTGATGTTTTCAAATCATCGATTTTATGTCCAATAATATGTAATTTCTTGGAAAATGATAACGGAGCAAGAAATCGTTTCAACAAATGGAAAAAAAAGATTCGTTAGAATAATTATTTAACTTGTAAGCGCATATGGTCACTCATTTTTTTTTAGTTGGAACAACCAATTTTTCCATCAACCTATTTTATATAAATTTCTGTACAAATTAGTTCAATCAATGAAAAAAAATGGCTCTATATCTGCCCTGCAAGGCAAAAAAGTGGTCAACTCAATGTTTTGTCCAAAATGAGATTCTTGTACCATTCGATTCAGAAAATTTTCCTCAATTGGATGATAGGAAAAAATAATTTTCAAAAAAAATTGAGTGAACCACTTTTTTGTCTAGTACGGCAGATATGCGCTTACAAGTCCATTAATAATTTCTACAAATTTTTTTGTTTCGTGCATGGAGAAGAAAAGAAATGCATTGTAACAGCCAAATCTAATTGTGCTGAGTCCCTTTCGCTGAAGCAGCAAATTCTTTGCAAAGACAGCAAATTATTTGTTATCATAGCAATCTTGTTAGCGACGACAGTGATTTTTCAGCTGGGGCAGCAAAACATATTTACTCCTCCAGCAGAATTTGTTTGTTATTCTGTATCTAATACTGGAAATTTTGCTAATCCAGCGAAAAATTTACTGTCTCAGTCAATTATGTTCATCTCTCAGTAATTCAATCAGCTGTGGCAGCGAATTTTTAGCTAAGTGAGCAAAAAGAGTTGCTATTCTGTATATAATACCTCGATTTGCTGCCTCGGCAAATTGAATATAAAGATTTAAACTCTGCAAAAAATCCTAAATTCAAAACTACTGTATTATGCATTTCTAAAGACTTTTAAAGTTTAAAAAAATAACATTGTGGAATGGAATAGGAATTTAATTGCAAGTTTCAATCTGGGAGTACCTGATTTCATTCGGAAATATCTGTCACAGGAATTTTCAATGCAGGAAGCCTTCTATACATTTTAGTGCAGTCGAACTTCAATTAATAATGCTATACCGAATTCAATAAATAATCATCCGTTTGGAATAAATATATCTACCACTGTATCAAACTGTAGCTCGTGACGACGACGACGACGACGACGACGACGACGACGAGGACTATTACTACTACGACGTTGGAAGTAAAAAGGACATTAGATTTAATCTAAAGAAATAGTACATAAAAATGGCAATCGAATGTGAGATCGGCCATATTCACAATGCGAGCGCTCAGTGTCTTGAAGCAATTCATATCATCCAATCAAAATCAAACTTTCGAAATTTATATGACACATTGCATTTGCCGTCAAAGAGCAAAACGTGCTGGAAACCTAACCTTTGGATTTCTCACATTCCGTGTTTCCTTTGTTCGAAGAGTTTCAGTGTTTCATTGAAACATCTCAACTAGTAATTGTCATCAGTTTGACCCGATATTCTGTAAGGACTAGACGAGGTTATCTGAATTCAAGGAAACTTCTCAAGGCACAAAGAAAAATTGGACGTGGGTAAGCTTTGTTAACAATAATGACAATGAATTAATTCAATCAGCATCAGTATTCTTCCCATGCATTTGTTTGATAAATTCAAATGTTTTCTTCATCGCCATTCAAGTGGTGCATTGAGAAAAAATATAGTGGAATTAAATATACATGCGTGATTGAATATAGCAAATTCGAATATATTGACGCTTCTTACAAAGAGTAGCACAACTCAAGTTCTTCGAATGCTCGCATTTCGAACAGCAGATGGTTATTAAAATACGAGCACATCATATTTGAAATATCAAAGACTATCTCTCAGCTCCACTGGTTAAAACGTCTCTTCGAATCTCTCTGAAAATTTCATGTTTTAAAAAAATTCACTGACATCCCTAGTAGATATCATTCTAGTCAGTCTCCGGGCTATTACAAGGCTTCACCAGGCACTTGTTAAGGACTTGCAAGGCCTGGTAATGGCCTGGAAAATAAGTAAAGTGATTTCTACTACACGCAGAGAAAAGTTACCTAAAAAATTACTACACTTTATAGTAAAATAGGGATAAAATCACATTTTGGGATTATGTATCATGTGTTGTCATTAAAATTACTATACTTTCTATCAATAAATAACAGAATTCCATCACTCTTTACTAGAAAGTATAGTAATTTGAATGACAACATATGATACATAACCCCAAAATGTGATTTTGTCCCTAGTTTACTATAAAGTGTAGTAATTTTTTAGGTGACTTTTCTCTGCGTGTAGGGTCGATGCGTTGCAGAAAATTGTGCGCTGAACTTGTCAGAGAAATTCAGAATAATGTAGAGAGAAGTAAATTGAGACAAATTTCAGATATCAAGATTTCAGGGGTTTTCAGAGAGATTCAGAACAGTCCAAAGACAGGCGAATTAGAAAAAAATGTGTAGAGGAAAGGGTCCGAATATGGGCAATCGAAGTTGTAGGCTTGTATGGCGTTGCCGCTTGGTGGTGACCGATTCAACATGTTCCTTATCATCGACCAATTACATGCACAGCAGTTGGCGATTACAGTACAACGTGTTTTTTCTACAAGTGAATTTATATTTTTCGGTGTCTCTCAAAACTTTTTCAGATATGCGATGTTTTCAATATTATTACTAGTCATCCGTTCCACTGGATCTGACACGATATGTAGCTTAATTCGGGAAGTATAGAAACGTAAATTAACCGGAGAATGAATTAATATCATAACACTTTCCCCAAAAATCCCCAGCTGCCAACAGTTTCAACAAAATTTTACGGGTAGCCCATACTCGGACCCCACTTTCAAAAATCACAGTTTTTACGTGTTGCAGAAAAAATTTTATCACCCCTTCAATCATTGAAAATAAAATATATTGCACAAACACACACCTCTGGTAATAGTTGCAGGTTCTTGCTGTGATTCTTATTTGGATTTTTTGCGTGAGGACTGGCCAGTATGAGATGAAATCAAAGTGGTAGCCCATTTTCGGACCCTTTCCTCTATCGAATTTTTCAGTGGGAAAATTCTGAGAGGAATAAATTGAGAAAAGTTTTTAATCGAAGACTTCAGGGGCATCTGAAAAGTTTTAAATTGGAAAAAATTATGGATTGAATTCCAAAGTGGGATCTGGAAAGATTCAGTGACATTTAGAAAAATTCAGAGCGAACCCTGGTTAAAAAATCCTATTGGATTCCGATTGATTCTGATGTAGAAACACAATTCAAAACGATGAAAAAATCAAATGAATGGGTATGGATTGTGTTTCTGCATCGGAATCAATAAGAATCAAGCGGTTCAATGGGATTTCTCAACCAGGGAAGTAAGTGGAGAAAAATTTCTGGTTCAAAATTCCAGAGGAATTCAGAGGGTTTTGAAGTTATTCGGAAAAATTCAAAGACAGATGATGTGGGAAAGATTGTCAGTTGGAGGAGGGAATTCTTCTGAGAGATTCAGGAAAATTCAGAGAATTCAAACCGATAAAAAAACAAAATAAATGGGTTTGAATTCAGTTTCTGCATCGGAATCACACGAAAAAAAATAATTCACTAGAGAGGGAGATAGGAATTAGCTGTGATAGCTATTTCATATAATTGATATTTGGATAGCGAAAGAGATCGCTGCAAAGAATAGATTTTAGCTCGTATAGCAATAACTTTTCTTGCCATAGCTAAAAAGTAACTACCACAGCTAATTTTTAGCTATCCAAATATCAACCACATCATTTTTCTCCGTGCAATAGAAATCAATCACTTCAATGGGATTTTTTAACCAGGGAAGTAAGCTAAGAAAAATTTCTAGTCTAAAATTTCAAAGGAGTTCAGAGGATTTTAGAGATATATGGAAAAATTCTGAGACAGGTGATGTGGCAAAAATTATAAGTTGTGAGAGGGAATTCTTCTGAGGGTTTCAGGGAAATTCAGAGAGAAGTTAGATTGCGTCAATGTGTGAACTGAGGAAAATTATAAGTTGATCTCTGGAGAGAGATTCAGAAAGATTGAGAAAAATTCCAGAAGATTAAGAAACTCATAGGATGTTTCTGATATGGTCCGAATGATTAATCAGTCTTTTGTAAACTATACAATGATTGGCAAATAAATTCTTTCCGGCCAATAGCAACAATGATTACAAAAGACTGATTAATCATTTGGACAATTTCGAGAAACACCCAGAATACACCACTTACATTATAAAGTGGAAATCAAAAGACGACCAAGTAAGCTTCGCTTATGAATGTTCATAACACCTTGTAAATATGATTCCCCGAAATCGAATTCGGTTAGTTTTCTTCCCTTTTTGAAATTCAGTGATAAATTTGACGTAGAAAAGTATTTGAATAAATGAATATCGAACGAGTAACCACGTGACAATAACAACTTTTTCTTTCGACAATGAGTTTCAATCACACTTCAACCATGTAAGGTATTTCACTTATCATGCTATTGATAGTACCCACTTTTGCGCTCGATTTACTTTGGTTGATCAACTCTTACATGTCACTGGCTATAATAAATTGTCCTACCCCCTTCACGGACATCTATAAGAAGATAAACTGCAAATTTATGCTTGACGACAAGTTCTGTAATACCACGACAAGATTGGATCTACAATATCGGCGAAAGGGGAAATACTCTCTAGTTGAAAAAGACAAAGAGAAAGAGGAAAAAAAGAGAAATCGAGTATGAAAACAGAGAAAGATACTTGAGAGAGATCGATGGCCTACAAAGAAAAATGTCTTCATTTTTCGCTCATTATTATTCTTCTCTTCCATCTCTTTGCGTAATTTTGCCGTAGAAAAACTAAACTCCAACCAAGACCTAACCAAGCTTGGGAAATATTTACTTTTTTTTCACTCATCTTTGCGAAATTACGTCAAAAATTTTATCGAAAATGGATGGGATGGTTTGTTTATTCGGCACGTTTATATCTCTTCCTATAGTAGTCGACGAAAGGCATTCGTTATCTCGCGTACTAATTCAATTAATAAACCCTTTATCTTGCGTTAAGGACATCAAGTAAAATCCTTTCAAGTACATCGAAACGAGCAAAATAAATTAATTGTTTCCCCCGATCTTGTTCTTTTGATCATTAAAGCATGATCTAAGAAAACGAAGAAGAAGACAAAAGGAGAGAACAATCAGATGCAGATTCCATGGTACGGTCTTTTTCACTTTATTCCCTGTGGGTGGGTTGATAAAGTGTCCATTCGAGCAGAGAAAAGCGATCACCCTGCGGGTGTATTAAGAGAAAAATTATCTCAGTTGGTGGATTTGAAATGTTTTGAAGTATTTAGTTGTATATTTTATCTAGGTGATGCTCAAGTCCTTGGGTCAAGAATTTTCATTTATAAGTTTGTGCGTGGACCCTGAACAGAAGGGAAAATTTTTATTCGTTATCTTTGTTTTCTATTCAAGGTCGCTTAGCCAAAGACCTGATACTTGTCTGCTTCAGTCCTGATGAAAACTCTACAAAAATATTAATCCTTACATGATTCTCTTGTTTATATTCCCCTCTCTAAAATTCGGATGGTATTTTCAATTCCAGACGATTGATTCAAAGAATTTTTGTATCTAGAATCCCATATTATTCTATCTCTCTATCATATTTGATCTAGAATCAATTCTTCGCAACAGTTGACTCTGTACCAGTTCATACTCCGTTTACATTCACAATACTTCAGTTTTAATAATGTATTATCATCTGAAAATTTCAATGGATTCAACAGAATTAACGACTGTTTGTAGGAGAACTCATCAAAATCAATTAATTTCCGAATAGAATTTTTCAAGATTATGCATAATTTATATACAATTATATATAAATTCTATATTAATCTGAAAACTCTTCCACTTGGGTTTATGCAGAAAATAAACAATTCGACAACTGCCTTATTCTATTTTTTCTTAAAATATTTACCATATACCAATTATCCAAGTTTTATTAGTTCGCTATGTCAGGTCTCAGTACTTTCACAGTTAGATCTTCCTGTAGAAAATTCTAGTACAAATCGTGGTGAAGCTAGTCCCTAGAAACGTCCTTGACGTGAACTAGAGGATGGCTGGCATAATTTCTGCGAAGGACTATGGACTTCCACAATAATACTTGAAGTCGAATAACTTGATTAAAAAATCCAGATTTCATAAGTTCTTTTCAACATGTGTGACAATTTTTTGCAATTGCATTGTCTCTTATATTTTTTATACCAAACTTGAACGAAATAAAGAAAACATATAAGAAGGATACCTTTCCATTTCTCATTCCGCTCACAGGAATCACCCTTCGAGCAGGTATTCGTTTCAGTTGGCGAGTCAGAAACAACTATAAAAATACCCTATGAACTAATTTCTCGAATCGTCGCATCTATCAAAACCCCATACGAGACACGAGTGTGGAGGAATGTTTTCTCTCGTCTCTCAATGACTTAGCTATTAGGAATTCAGAGTCCAAATTCATGTATGATATGTCCTCGTGTGCTCCCAGGTATATATGTATATATATATTCTGCTTTTCTCGATTCTCTCCTTCGCATTACTTCCATGACAAAGGCCGGTCAAACCTGCCTGACAACCTGTAAAATTCCTATGAATGAGCGCAACCTCCTCTCTTTCTCTTCCTCTGTAGTCACCTCGCCACCAATATCGTGTACCGAACGAAGTGCGCGAGCACCGACGCGACCGGGCAAGCACAAGCACAAGGAACAGCAACGGCAAC
The DNA here is from genome assembly GCA_018340375.1 of Gonatopus flavifemur. Taxonomy (NCBI): domain Eukaryota; kingdom Metazoa; phylum Arthropoda; class Insecta; order Hymenoptera; family Dryinidae; genus Gonatopus; species Gonatopus flavifemur. Next base: position 24,877,053 of record JAFFJZ010000005.1, read on the forward strand.
AGCAGCAGGAGCAGGAGCAAAAGAGGAGAGCGGCCCCGGAGTGGCGACTCCGACCTCGTCCATTATTAAATTCCTCGAGTCCTCGACCTCAAGAAGTCTTCGTCTTCGTCGTCGTCTTCGTCTTCGTCGTCGTCGTCGTCGTCGTCGTCGTCGTCGTCGTGATCATCGTCGCCGCCGCCGCCGTTGTTGTCGTCGTTGTTGTAGTCATTCGTCGCGCCGGGCTTCTCTCAAAGATAAAAGAAGATTATCCGAGTTATTTTAAATTCGTACAATTGTAAGAGTCTACCGATGCTGTCTCTTTTTTCATGTTCAATGGAAGAATCGAGTCAAGCTTGCACCTTGTATTGTTACAAACTTCTGGTGTCATTGTCGTTGAATTATAGGGACGTTTGATTGGATTATAAAATGAATAAAGTCAGTGTTGTTGTTTTTCCGAGATTGTAGTCATTGTTTACCTGCACTCACGCAGGAATGAAATTCACATATTCGAAAATTTTAAGTATTCATTTTGAAATAAGGAATAGGTGATGAATGTGGTTCGAATTTTTTATCGAAAAGATCTCAATGTCGAGTTCTGGTAATAATTCGATGAACCAGTTTCATTTCATTAACAGGATCACGCCAATATTATCAAATGTTGCTTAAATTAATTACGTAATAGGTGTACAATACAAGACAACAACAAACATTGTTTTTTCATTATTTTTTTCGAAGCGTTCAAGGCAATTTGTCAAATTCTCTGGATTTGCTGAATTGTTATAATTTCTATCTACGATCAATATAATCCTTAATTTTAAACTATGGAAAGTTATAAAAATAGACAAAATCCAATAAATTTCACATGTTCTTCGTTTTCTGCACCCCAAAATTGAGGAAACAGAATGGCTGCTGGACAGGATCATATGTGAATGTGCACTTTTTACGTTGTAAGGCTGCTCATGTAACAGTCACATCATTACCATTTATATAATGGTCGTGTACACGGTAAAATTGTAGTGGATGTAAGCGGCAGTGTTGTCCATCTGTGAGAAATCTCTCGGATTACGTAGAATTTCAGTCCATTCGGGCAATGTTGCGGTAAATGATTCATTGCGGGAATTTTATAGAATTTTTACTGACTAACTGCCGAAGGATACTGCTTTTGTTTCGTGGAACCTCAATGCCTCAAATTTCGAAGCCCTGAATGCATACGCTGTGAAAAAATCAATTCAATGGTGGATTCCATTCCCAGATTCTGAGTCGAGTCTCCATCCAGGATCTGTATTTACCTTTCAGGATGCCGTCCAGAATTCCTCCAGTCCCCACCCGACACCACTCGAATTCCCGTTTGAAACTTCTTGGGTCTCTGCCTACTTGGAACTCGAGTGATCCCACACAGTAGAAAAATAAAACCTACTCTCATCCTAAATGTTAGCTCATTTTAAGATACAGCCCAAATTAGCAGTTCCAACTGAAAGTAAGCACCGAAAACAAATACAGTCACATTCAGTCAGATTTTTTACAGTGCAGCGGAAGTTTGTGAGACTGTTTCCATAATTCCTCCAATGACCCAAGTCGAACACATTAGTCAAATAAACAGTCACCGGGAAAAATTTGTATCAAAAATGACTAAATTTTGACGTAAAATTTTATGGTCCAAAAAATACATGCATTTCAACGACAAATAACATTCCATAAAACCATGCGAGGAAATGTTTACTTTCATCGCATATTCAGAAATAAATAAACGCTCCATCAGAATTATGTTTTTTGGGCATCATTTCCAGATTTTTTATAAGTTTCGAGGTTCTGGAGTGGAGCCGCGTTTTATATCGGTTGGTTCCCGACGTTTCGCCGTCATTGCGACTGGCTTCTTCAGGGCGATAATTTAATTTATTTAATTTTGCAAGCCGCGGAAGACCGCACAGCGAATCTTCGGTGAAGCAACTAATCCATATTTTTATGTCTCACAAGTAAGACTAATTATTTAATAATTATTATATTCTCAGATCGAAATGAAGTTCGAATGAATTCACATGAAATGAAAGCACAATTTTGTGCTTGCAGGTGTACCATGTTGACGTTTTAATATATTATATTGATACATAAATGGAAAAATCTTTTCATAGAGTTCTCAGAGCTGACCAATGTCCAACCAATAGATATCCTCAAACTCACTTTTATCTTGAAGCGCTCTTTCAGATGCAAATGAACTTGAAGATGTTTTCTAGTTCGAGATTCATTAGCTCTGAGAATTCCAAAAAAAGGCGTTTTCATTTGTGTTTGGTAAATGAATTTTCATTTCAACCGGATAAGTTGAGGTGATTAGAAAGTCAACTTTGGAGGAAAAAAGGGACGTCGATTGTGATCGATTAATAACAACCTACATAAAAATTCATATAATTTGAATTGAAGATATCTCAAGATAAGTTCAAGATGTCTCATGCAGCACCAAAGGATATCCTTCAGATGTCTTAAACAGTCCTTACTTCTAAAAGACATCTAAGAAGTATTTTTTAGAAGATTTGAATCTTGTCTTTCGGGAAGATAAGTTTCAGGTACCTTTTGGAAAACTTTTGGACCTTTTGGTGTTGCATGAGACATCTTGAACTTGTTTTTAGGTATCTGCAAGACATGAATTGTTGTATCGAAAGGACTCAAATGCTGTGAGAAGCTTCTTCTACGGTTGTAGGGAATTTCAGGAAATTTGAAGCGTAGATGAAAGAAAAATGTTAGAATAGTGTTGACATCACTGATGAACGGCATTTTGGACAGGTTTTAGATGTCTTTTACAACATTTTTAGACCAATTATTATTTACAACTCGTCCAAAAGATATCTTCGATATGTCTTGCATCTGGAACTTGTCTTCACGAAATTTTTTTGATGCAAGATATGTTCAACATATCTTTTAGACGATTTTTAGACAAAGATTGATCTAAAAGTGTTGTACATGGCATCCAAAAACTGTCTGAAAGATATGACGAAGCACAAAATTTTTGCTGGGAATTTACTTGTTACAGGAAAAATATACAAAGTCATAGAATCTTCCGAAAAGTGTAACATAAATGATATAACAAGAAAGTGTTGTTATGTTTCCTGCAAGTAATGCTGCTGTCTCGTCAAAACATATTACACCCATAGATTACAAAGACTTTTTAGCAAGTTTTTAAACACAGGGTTTTTCTTGGCTAAGTTAATCGGGAAATCCTGTGATATCGCACTGGTCCTTAGTATTTTCTACTAAATTTCGATTAACATCACCCGTTCCTGAACTGCATAGGAGAGAATGAGTAGTAAATAGTGAGCCTAAGCAAATTAAACGTGGAACTTTTTCGGGCCAATCAAGTAAAATCTAAGGCTTTCACAAAGAGGACACCAACCACTGTGCCTATTTGTTGAACCTTTCTAGAGAATCTCTAAATAAACACACTATCTAAAATTTCTCGATAAATGTTCCGTAAGACGTATTTCAGATATCCATTGGATATCTTCCAGACAATGTTCTAAAAAGTATCTATTAGATATCAAAAAAGCGTCTTTTGCAACATTTTGCAACAAATTTTAGACATTATGTCCGTTGGAATGTCCTCTTGAGGATTAAACCAGTCTAGTTTTCTACTTGATGGGATAACGCTGTGGGCTCAAAATTCATGAATATGGTATGCTTGCCTGAGAATTGCCCATGAGGCGGAATATCAAGCTCAATTCTTCAATAACGAAACAATGTACGAAGGAATTAATTAGCTATGAAAAGGACGATCAATTTTTCAGTTGCTGTACCTACATTTTCGCTGCTGCAGCAGAATTCTTAGCTTTATCAGCGAAAACATCAGCTGTCCTGTCGATGCTAAGATTTTCAGTTATAATAGCTACAATTTAGCTAATACAGTTAAAAATTTCTTCCCTTATATATTCGTCACTACATCTTGGGAAGAGTAAAGTCAGTTACGTTACGTAATGAAGAAATTTCCGAATATCTTTTTTCAGTACAAAATGGCACTGAGTTTGCTGATTGTAAAATGTGATTGTATGTAAATATGTACATGACGCAAGAGTGCCTTACTTTGCCGTTTAAGGTGGAGGTATTATACACTGGTGAGTCGAGCCATCTTCTTCTATCCATATTGTCATCATGTTTGTTGAAGTGAATCTCGGTGTTATTTTCACATTTGTCCATGTCCCCCATTAGCAGGTTCCTCTGAACCACAGTTGCATATAGATTATAACAACAAAGGGGACGCTTTTGTGTAAAGTCTATACTTCCATGCAGCCCCCATTTCAGATTTGACAGTTTCGCAAGGTTCAATAAATATCTTCCCTTGATTATTTCAGTGTTTCTAGCAGACGCTTTAGTAGTCCTGATAGGATCTGGTTGAGTCCAAATTTGCTTTTCAATCACCAATATCAAACCTTTTTCACAAGTTCATTTAAAATCCTATTGAACGTAGCTATCATTCTTAATTTAGTATTAATGTCCAAACAAAAAATATCCTGGTTCAAAAAATCCACTGAATCTGACAATGAAATTTCATGAGATTTAGTCAGAACATTGTTCGAGATTCAATCAGATTCACATTGAAGGAATTTATTGTTCTGACCAAATCTCATTGAAAAATCGCCGGCTAAAATTCAATCAGAACATTGTCCGAGATTCAATCAGATTTGGCGAGAATCAATGAATTCTTTCAACCAGGGTATTCATAAGTGAAATGAAATAACAGAATCTTCATCCTCTGAAGATCATTCTCTGATCACCTCGTCTCATCAACTCTCCCCAACGTAAGTAAACCAATCGGTGTATAATTTTCTCTTCGCGCAGAGCAACGAATGAAACATTAATATGCCAGGTTCGAATCTCGGTACACCGTTTCCCCTTTCTCCATCCTCCTTGTGGAACTTATGGAAGAAAATTGTGTACAAACATTTTTTTACCCCGAGAAATCATCGTGGAGAAAATAAAATTTTCTCTTCCTTATTTAGAACGATATCACAAAAATCAACCACACCCGTGGATACGTACAATTATGTTCAAGATAATTCTGCATTTATATACAAAGTATTTCTCAGGCATAGCAGTGTAATGTGTATGCCCTTAAGTGGCCGTGTGTACGCGCGCGCGCGCTTCTTCTCCCTCAATTTAAAGAGACCGAAGCATGAGCTCTCACACGCACCTCTCGAGGCTTCTTCTTCTACCTCCTCCTTCTTCTTCTTCTTCCTTGCATCAAGATTCTTCCTGGTACGTGCATTGGTCGTTCAGCTCGGTCAGTGCTCACGTATGCTCCATTCGCTCGTAAAGTATACATACTACACTCACTAACACATACAGGGCACATTATGAGTGTACATGTTTGCTCGAAGTACGCCGTAATTCACTTCTTTTGTTTCTACTTGCTGAAAATTTTCCTCGGCACCGCAAAAATTTTATTGGAAGTTCGGATATCGATGTGAGTTATAAACGCTGAAATTCCATTAAAATTTATGTATCGGACGTGGAGAGATTCCTCCTAGCTCAAGTGTTTTCGGAACGTCTTGTATAGATCCTAGAGTTACCGATCATTCTTTTTTGCTCTTTATCGAATAATCTTTGGGGAATATTTCAGGTGAAGTGACCTAGTAGAGCTATCAACAAAATTACGATTATGAATTCTGAAGAAAAATTAGCTACGATTCAGCGTATCGATTTATGCGATTCTGGATAGCTAAAAATGAACTGCAGGAACTATTTTTTAGCTATCATAGCTACTCGCTCAGCGGTAATAGCAGAGCACAGCTAAATTATTCGCCTATCCGAATATTAACCACAAAGCTTGTGCAGTCACAGCTACGATTTTCTAACCAGTAAATAGCTATGACTGCAATTATTGTAGCTACCTTGATAGAAATTTGTCTGGGCGTCCCATTTACCATCCACGTACTGGATGGGACCCACGTGGGGACAACCGGATAACACATTTCAGCCAATTTGACTTTGATGCCCAAACATTTGGTTGGTTTCAATAAATTTTTCATGCGTCAACTGATCATTGATAGTTCATCAACACGGTCACAGGAATAAAAGGAAGCCCCAACGTTTCAATTTGTCACTCGGGATTATTTTATGAAAAAAAATTCAAAAGCAACGTTCTTGACTGGAGATTACATGTCAAAATACATTGTTACCTTATTCATAGGTGTGATTTTACAAAAAAAACACGATTCCACATTTCTAATTATCAATTTGAACACCATTCTAGCAATTCCCTGGGACATCTGGATGGGCACAGGCTAGAAAGTGCGTTAGAAAACAAGCTAGAAACTAACCTAACATCTGAGAAAACTAGCTAGGGCCCATCTAATTCCCAATCATAATTTCTACTAGGGTATATAGCAGTGAGAAAGCGGACCTAAAAAAAATGAGTAGCTGCCACAGCTATTCAAGTTTTTTTTGCGTGAATAACCTATCGCGAGACGAATAATTTCCAATAGTCTACCCAATGAAGTCCCTAAGTGTTAATAAAGCTTTAGTAAAGTTCCAACAGTTCTAACCAGAACAATAAATCCCTCTATAATTACGACGATGTTTTATTCAACGGTTCGATGATCATCTACTCGGTATAAAACCCAATACTGTTTCCTATTGTCAATGCCTACTTAGCGAAGTAAGAAGTGTAAAGCGGCCTTACAAATAGATAGGAAAGGAACGCATCGCCACGGCGTTGCTCTCTCCTTTCGAGGTCGCTGTCCACCGCGAGGTTACCTTACAGTACTAACACTACCACTAAATACGAATACCAATCCTCTTGCTCACAGTACGTATAGCAGAAGAAACAATATATTTCCATCGGGAATCCCTTGGTTGCTGCCGCATGCGCGTGTAAGCATCGACGTGTGTGAGAGAAAGAATGGAAAGAAGGAGAATAAGAAGAAGAAGAGGGCGAAGAAGAAGAAGAAGAAGAAGAAAAGTACGCGAGCCTAGCTGTTCACATTATATTACTTACTATACGGGGTCAATGCCACCGCGTCCGTTCCGCGGCCCCGCTCTTTCCTCTTCTTCTTTTTCGTTTCTCCCTTTGCACTTTTCTCATCGCCTCTTTCACCTTTCCCTTCCTCTCATCTTATCCTTTGAACCCTATCTCATTCCTCCCCTTCCTTCTCCTTCACCTCTTCCTCTTCTTCAACCCTTCCCAGCTACCGTCTCTCCTTTCGCCTTTCGACGCCGTTGTCATCGTCGCCTATCTTCTCCCCCGTGTTGCTCCCCTCTTATTCTTGACAAGAACCGAGCGTTCATCGAACGTACATATGCGCATCGTATTCTCTCCTTTACGCTAAAGCAAATCGAAGATCCCTATTATCGTGATATCGTGAAATTTGAGATGCCGTATCATTCTGGTGTTTTTACTGCACTGCCGCTATATAGTAGCCACTGGCGGTTGGCATTATCGATTTCGTGCCTCCATTCTCCTCGCTCTATGACGAAACTTCTCTTCTCCCTAATAGAAATCAATCATCGACAATGATTCATTTCCATAAAGACTCCATTGTGTACCGTGCGTTTCACACGTTATCGTTCCATCGAAAATATATACGGAATATCGATTCTTAAATCCTTATATCTGAAATAATTATTGTTTTTCCGTCTTCTACATTGCAGAGTGAGGATATAATGGTATCTCTCTTCTTATCAACCCTTTTCATCGTTGTTGTCAACCGTCGTCGTATCCTCCTCCATTTCCCTCACAGTAGCTTTTCTCGTTCGTTCCTCCCATCCTCTTCGTCGTCCACTTCCGTCGAGAGTTCTCATCGACCGACCTCCGATGGAATACACGTCTACTATCTGTGCGTGTGTGTGTATGTGTGTGGGTAGGTTCCCGAGTTCAATGTATATGTAAAAAGCTTACATATACAAATACAAGCATCTCACTCTCTTATTTCTCTCTCTGTATTCCCTTTCCTCCCACTTCCTCATCTTCATCCTCGTCCTTCTCTTCTTCCTCATCATCTTTTTTTCCTTCCCATTCCGTTTCGTTCTGACCTCCAGCATCCACTGTTCTCACTAATAAAATCTCCTCTCCTGTTGTTGTTGATGTTGCCACTGCTGCTCCTGCGATGTCGTATACAGGGTGATTCGTAACGACTGTGAGAGACTTGTATTTCCGTTGGGGTCAAGTTTCAGGATAATTTTTCATGTTTATTGTTGTTTTGTTGTAATAAATGTATGGTGCTATTAAGAAACCAAAGAACTTCACTTGTATTTGAACTTCGAGAATTTTCTTCTATCGAGGTGGGAGGAATATCAAAATTACGATGATGGTTCAGATTGGGTTGAATAATGAACGACTTGGAGTGTTGAAGTTAGTCGACTGTTTGAGTTTTGATTAGAAGACACGGAGGATGAGTATGTTGAAAATTAACCCTCACAATTAACACTGAATGTGTTGTAATTGTCACAAACGGTATCGATTTTGAATGAATTACATGACAAATCTGAAGAGATCGAAGTTGCATTGATGGAAGTGTATTTCATAAATCTTAAACAGTCCTTGTGTGAACTTCGTGGTTCCAAAATCAGGCATGGACTCCAATAATTGAGGGTAAGGCTATTTCACGCAATATGAAATAAATTGATGAATTCACATTAATTGTTCTTGTTTTCCTGGTGGTAGGGAGTGAAAGTCGAACTACAAATAGAACATGAAGAATTTTCTCCACTTCTTTTCACAGCTCAAACAAAAATAAACTCAACCTACAAAAACTAGTATTTTAACTTTTCCTGATACTGTCTTCTCTTCACACATAGCACAGTCAGGCCTGGATCAAGGGGGATCTAGGGGGGATATAGCCCCGGGCCCCGTTCACCGGGGGGCCCTATTTGAGGAAGACAATTATTCCAAAAGCTCTGAAGGACATTCCTTTCTTCCGCTTCTCACCTTGAGGGGGGCCTCGAATTGTTTCATAGCCCCAGGTCTCAACACCTCTTAATTTGGCCCTGTGCGCAATACTTCGAAATATGTTTAGAATATTATAACAATATTGTGACACTATCTCACGTTACCTTCTTTTGTTAGTAATATTGCCAGAATGACTCCATAACATCTTAAGTTATGTAGGTGGCAAAAGACAGGTAATGATATTCTGCTCTGAGGCATTCAGAAAAACATATGTACTATAAATTATACTGCATTATGCTGGAGTTGTTCCATTGACGTCAAGATTTGGCTCTCAGGAGTACCGTACGAATACAGTTAGAACTCTTTTCGATGAAACTTACTGATATCTGACCCAAAAGAATGTGCTTTTTTGAAATCTTGCAAATTGGGCTATCTTGGACTGATTCCATATCTTAACATGGAAAAAAAATTAAGCGATTTTGAATGATCCGTTTCACGAATTTTGACGATGTACAGAGCTCCTTCCAAGAGAAATATTGCATGCGATTGGTTGATTCTCATGGTACTAAAACGAATTTTGAGAGACTGGTCTAACGACTAAAACACACCTGTCACCGTGAAGGCAAATTTGAAGTAACCAGAGTCTACTCTATTTGTTCCGTTTCACTGAGCACAAATATTCATACATCTTGCTATAGACCTCTCTGGTGAGTATGATCCTTGGCCTGAGAAATTAATCTACTGGAGACCATGGAAAATGTTGAATTTATTTTGATATGCAATAAGCACAAACTTGTCCATATAACATTCACTGGAAGTTGGGAATGAAATTGTGGTAAATTTTCAACATACACAATTTGGTATACGTGGTATGTTTCAACATGAATTGGGCGAGGCTTATGAAAAGTAGTGCATGACATAATTGTTACTTATAGGGGGATGTCGATTTCTCCCCACTGTCTTCCCCTACAGCTCCTAAGCGAGGCTTATGACCACATTGGACTGTATCTAATTTGAAATCGAATGTTTATTTTATAATAAAACTCATCGTTCAATCATTTTGTGTTTGAATTCCATTGTGGACGACTTCTGGGTTCCTACAAAAATTTATCGGCTACTTTGGACTACAGTTGGTAATGAAAAAGTGGCCATATAACAAAATCAACCTCAATTGATTTAATGAGGACTCAGATTGAAATATTACAATCAGTGTTGAAGGTTGTCTGCCTCTAACAACTGGCTGTTGAAGTGGAAAAGGCCTGATGTTGTTGGTGTACCTCTTGAGTAACCCATAGCCAGAGTTCCTTGAGTGTCCGGTGTTACAGAAAACTTTGTAACACGTTGTTTCTCTGCCATGCACCTATTTTCACTTCCTTGCAGTGAGAGCTGGGCAATATCCACAGCTGATCATGAATTGTGAGGCAATGGTTAACAGGAAAAGCTGTGAGCCATCTGCTCTCATGTGAACCTAATTGGAATGATAGTCTATTTGAAAACTTGCATGATTTTCCTTGGAAGAGGACGAGTGAAAGTTGGAAATTCTACCTTCTCGTAGACCCCACTGGCCAACATCTGCCTTGTTTACGTTTTTCCACGTCCTTCGGCAGTCAGATGACCAATTAAGTTGCTTAGACGTCCTACTCTATGTGATAATGCGAATGATATCTCAGGAATAAAAAAGCTAAAGACAGAGGTTTTTTCATGCTTCACCCGAACATAATTTTCATATGCTATCATAGAGTTCATCTCCCAGGTGTAGCACCTGTATCTGAAAAACACTAATGCAGTACCAAACATGTATGATTCATTGTTTCTGGCAGCCTATTTCGAAAATACTGAATACACTTCATTGCCTCTAACTTATGCTGCGATTCCGTCCATGTTTGCCACGGCACACTAAGTAGCCAAAGAGGATGAAACTTCTCCACTAAACTTGGAATACTGGAGCTTTGTCTAGAAGCTTCAAGCTGATAAACTTTGTGTCAAGCAGGTGCTCAGTGCATTCTGGTGAGTCGAAGGCACGACAATAAATATGGAGGACTGAGCTAGATACCTTCTGGATACACACATTCCCGATGATTGGGAATCTTATAACCATGAGATTGAAATAGGTGCACAAACCCTTACTTTCAGATCTTGTTGAGGTTGTGTTGTTAGAGCGAGTTGGCGAAACAATCTCCGGTCAGGTAACTTATCTTTTCAATAAGTGTCTATAGTTCCTGTTTTTCCATCCATTTGGAACAAGAACTCCCTCTAGATCTTTCTTTTTTCTTTAGGATAGGTGAGGTTTTTAAAGAACTGGTTATGAAGCACTTCGCGATCACGTGTCCTTGACCTGCGGTCGAGAAGCTTCATAGATTGCTCCCTAAGTGGAAACTGCAACGCTTTGCTAACTGGTGACCATCTTTTAGTTCGTGAGGTACCACTTGGTGACTAGCCAGATTCAGTAGCATTAGATGAGTTCCTTTGTTCTTCAACAACTTATAAGGCATCAAATGGTCGTAATTGCCCAAAGAATAGTGTTTACTATGGTGTTATATGCTGCGACACGTTGAAGTTGATCTACCGTTAATCTCGGTGAGCCATGTACACCATACGACATCGATTGATATATTCCACACTCAAAACAGCAGGACCACAAAACATAGGGAGGCTTGAGAATTCAGAAATTGCTAGCGGTTTGCGGGGCCTTCAGTCCAATTGAAGACGAAGTGATCTTCACGTAGCAAGAACATTGAAGATACTCAACAAAAGAGTGCATCATGTTCATCTTTTCTAGAGCATGAGGTTTGATATACAGGTTGGTTGAAAAGTTCCTGCGCTCACCAAGAGACAGCACTGCTAGCTCAAAATTTTTTTTCTCAAGTTGGTATATCTGTCCTGAGAACACATGCAAAATTACAAGTCATTCTGTCAATTCATTCTTCGTTTACAAGTCATTTGAAGTTGACGTGCCATTGATTTTTCTTAATATGGAAAAAATTGAATATCGTGCAGTCATTAGAATCTTTGTTTTGAAGGGTTTAAAAGCAAAGGAAATTTATGAACAATTGTTAGAAGTGTATAAGGAGTCCTCACCTTCAAAACGCACCGTTGAATTTTGGGCTGGTGAATTTAAACGTGGTCGTACTAGCCTTGAAGACGGTCCACGCGAAGAACGACCAAAAACTGCAACCACAGCAGAAATCATTGAGCATGTACATAATATGGTTAGTGAAGATCCAAGTTTGACTGAGCGTGAAATTGCTAATGCCATAGGCATCTCAGACGAACGAGTACTCCATATTTTACTTGAAGAATTACGTACGAAAAAACTGTTTGGAAAGTTAGTGCCGCACACGTTAACAATTCAACAAAAACTGGATCGAAAACAAATTTCTCAGCGTAATTTGAAGCTTTTTAAGCAGAATAAAACCGACTTCTTGCGTCGTTTTATAACTATGGATGAGACTTGGATCTACCACCATGATCCTAAATTGAAACAAGAACGTTTACAGTGGACTGGAGCTGGTTGTTCAGCTCCAAAGCAGGTGAAGTCACAACGATCAGCAAAGAAGGTTATGGCATCAGTTTTTTGGGATGCAAAAGGAATTTTGTTCATTGATTATCTTCAGAAAGGTGAAACAATCAACTCCGAATATTACTGCAGCCTTTTGGATCAGCTGGATGAAAAAATTCGTGAGAAAAGACCTGGTTTAAAGAAGAAAAAAATCATTTTTCATCAAGATATTGCACCTGCTCACAAAAGTGTTTTGACGATGGCTAAATTCAAAGAACTCAAGTACGAATTGCTTGAACATCCACCGTATTCGCCAGATTTGGCTCCTAGCGACTACTATCTCTTCAGAAATCTCAAACAATTCCTTCGTGGAAAGCATTTTTCGTTGAATGAAGAGGCCATAGCAGCCGTAGACGGTTATTTTGCAGAGCTTCCGGAAAACCATTATGAGGATGGGATAAAATTATTGGAAGATCATTGGAACAAGTGTATTGAGCTTCTAGGAGATTATATTGAATAAAAAAATACATTTCGTAACAAAAACAGTATTCTTTCATTTCGAGCGCAGAAACTTTTCAACCAACCTGTATCAGGGGTTTATTTTTTGTGTTGATCTTCACGCACAAATACTTTCTGAGCAAGCGTTATATCAGCACTCGCTAAGCCCTTACAAGCTTTCCGCTAGCCACTAGACTCTTGCTAACCCTTGGCTAGATTCTTGTGAAGGCCTAGAAAGTTCCATTACTGACCACAGTAATTTCGTGGCACACCCAGCGTTCTTCAGACTTGCTGGAGAAAATACAGGTTTACTTAATACACTTCCTTGTTCTGAATGAATTCGTTCTTTCAGCGAGCTGGGAAAGCCTAGACGCAGGATCAGTGGATTGTTTTTTTTTTTTTTTTGCGGAATAGTTTGAATCCTCGTTAATTGTGTTAAGGATCCTTTTTTATTAGATGAAAATGAGATTCAGGAATCACAGGTCGAGTAACTCTCAAAGCTCTCCATTATTGTGTCTTTTGGGTAAAAACTGTTTGAGGCTTTAGGCGCTTTCATGCAGATTGGATATATTTGATCAGGGTATTTCTCTCACTTGGTGTCCTTCCTCAGTCTCGACTCCAGGTACTCATCCAAGACTCAGATATTTTCTCTCCTAGCCAATATCTAAATTATCCTTCAGAGCCCTTCGAGTGTTGATTAGTTTTATTGAAGATTGAAAAAGGTACTACAGATTGCCTCAAAACTCGACTGGATCCTTAAGAGGATACCAAAGTTATCATCGGAGCACGTTTTCTTGCACTAAAATACTCGAAACTGAATTCATAAAAAAATCTGAAATTTTCTGAAATGATCCTTTTAGTATTCTCTTAAGATCTCTTTTATTACCATGAAAAAAAATCAATCCGCTGAGACAGCTATTCACTTTGTTCACTATCAAAGTTGAAAAAAAATTGCGGCCATAGCTATTTCTTAGCTACCATAGCAAAAATTCGTAGCTCTGGTAGCACAAGTTTTGAGATTGACAATTGGATAGCGGGATAGTTTGACTGTAATATTTTATCTGTGGCACCAACATTTCTCATAGTTGTAGATAAAGTGAGTAACTGTGACAGCTAAAAAATAGCTTCTGTAGCAAATTTATATTTGGATTCAGATCGGAATTCATATCAAGACCAGATTGAACCATGTTGAATATTTGAATCCAGCTATCGGTCTGTGCAGCCACATTTTGAGTCAATGTTTATTCCAAGGAAAACTCTTCATATCTAATAGAATTAAATCTTTAGCAGTGCAATTTTACAAATCTCAGCAATACTAGTCTACTATGATTTTTAAACCAGAAACTTGGTTGAAGCTGCGATAAGTCCTGGTTGAAACGAATTCGATCATACGACCGATTGAATTTTTTTCCGCTCATCGTCTTGAATAGAAAATAAACTTTCTAGCCAAAATTCAAGGTGCGTGACCCGATAAATGACATAAAAAAATAACACATGAATCCGAATCAGATTAACAGAAGCGTTCGGCAGAAAGAAGAGCATAAAACTCCGAATTAATCACAATCAATGATCGAACTCAATTCGATTCAATTAAAGAACATCTTAATTGAAAATATGACGAATTCAATTTTGACCATAATGATAAAGAGAAGATCCTTCGCGAAGATGTTTTTATCACGACAGAATTCTCAATCTTGGCTAATTTTGCAAGTAATTCCACGATACCATTTTTTTTACATTCTCGAATAATTCTTTTTCACACTGTAACCTCTTCTCTTCGTGAATTTTAAAGAGCGTTCGTCTTATATACGTCTACGCCACGATAATTGGACTACAGCCGAGGAGACTAATCATTACGAGCTCGATGACGTTGCCTTCCGCGTGCGAAACGTGTCAACAACTACGCACGTGTATTCTATAAGAGGTAACTTTGTATTTCTTTCTTTGCTCTCTTTTTTTCTTTCTTCTCGTATGTACGGTCTCTCTCCTCTCGCTCGAAGAAGAATTTCGATGTAATCAAAACGATTACGTCATTAAGAAATTCCATGTAAAAGAGAGGAGAAAAAAACATTACTTTGAAACGTGTATAAATATTTAACGATTATAATCTTCGGCCAGATTGTACCTGTTGTTTGGTATTCAATGCCACCTTGGGTCGAGTCAAAATGAAGAAACGATGAAACGAATGTTTACATAAACTCCATCACCAGTTAAAATAACTGTACACAAATTTTTATTACTCTGCAAGACGAAATTTTTATTCCACTTTGGATTCCTGATAGTGACGATCAAACATTTTGTGGACCCAAAATGTACTCGAATTTAACTTTGAGGGATGATTTTTCGCGATTTTTTTTCATCTCGGATGTAAAAACATAAGAACAGTTGGATTGAAGATTTTGCGAAAAGATACGCGAGGTTGCACAAAAGTCAGAAAAAAAATATATTCGAAAATAAGCGAAATATCAGAAACATCGCTTTCGAGATGCATGAAATCGACTTCATTTATTTTGTTTTTCTTTCCGTGGAAGAAAATAGACTTTCTGTTGCATTCACAGCAGTCAGTTTTGAGATAATTTGGGTATCCGTTTTCAACTTTCTTGTGTACTTGTTGAAGCTACTGAGCTGAGTTCCGAGATATTATTTTAATTCTGCATCAAAAGATTTCCAGGAAATGTTGCTATTAATCCTGTGCGTTCCTGTTTTCCGTTCCACGGTTTTGAACATCTCACTGCTGTGGAAATGATTCATATATGTGAATCACGTCAATTCAAAGTATCAAATGATTCATATAGGTTTAACATGGAAGTAAACTCAGATTATTCCCAACTCAAACAGTCCACATCTAACTGAAAATTATCATTAGGGTTAACCGATGTTTGATGATAATCTGACAATGTGTACAGAACAACCATCGATCCTCCATCTTAGGGTTCGGTGGATAATAAGTGGAAAGTAGGTGGATGGAGCGAGAGTCGGCATTGAAGCAATTACAGCTACGACGGAGAAATACGCAGGTCTTCGATGTAACGAGTTTGACAATTTCATGAATTTTATGAAGAATGATGTTTCCGCATATTTCCCTGTTGGTCCAACATCGAATCTCCTTTCATACACCTTTACACCAGTAAATCAGCAAACGTTTCGTCTTGCGATGTCTTTTAGACAGATTTTAGATGTCTTGCACAACACTTCTAGGTAAGTTTTAGACAAGAATTGGTCTGAAACTTATTTCAAAATATTATGCACAATGTTTTCCGAGTATCGACAATTCCGATTCCTGCACTTACTTCCCACTTCCAGTTCCTCAAAGTCCGAATTGAAGGATCCAGTGATTGTCATGGCAGCATGGAAACCAGGGCGGCATCTGACCGGGTAGCAAAGGAAACTAAGGCAGGACTGGGCCTTCACGGATGACATGGAATCCTTAGCAGAACCTCATCGAGCAATATACAAAGCCTGAACTTGACTGGTTAGCAGAGGAACTTGAGTGGGAAGATAGGATTCCAGAAAACACAAACTTTTCCTCCAGGGTTCTGTCTCCTACCCAAGTTCTTCAGCAGCGCAATTCGCAGCTACCTGAGCTCTCGCAAGAACCTCGTTGAGAGTCACTACCTGGCGAATGCGAATGTAACGCTTACTCGGATTCCCACCTAGGTAACTAAACATTTTCAACTGGACATCTAATAAGTACGTGATTGATGGATAATTTATCTCGTAAAATTTGTTTCATCATAGCCTAAAAGTATTTAATTCACGCATGATTTTTTTCATAAAATCATAAATGTAATCTGCATATCGTGCATATGGAAGGTAATAGCTATTAGCGCAGCGAGTGAACAAATTTAAATCCTATTTCCTCCTTTGAAATTCCCACTCTTCAGAGATATATAACTGCACACGAGGCATAGAGAGGTAGCATCACGAGAAGATACATATGTTTTATGCACATTAAGCCTGAATCGAGTCTTTGACCCCATCTCATTACCAAAATCTCTCATTGATGGCTGAAACTTTTTCCCTATTTCTTGTCTCCAGCATCATTTCAATAACATTCCAGTTGGTTGGGCCTTCAAAGGATTCGCAATCCAAGCGGTGTGCAAAAGATTCGAACATCAACACTTGAAATCACATTAGAATCCATTGAATGGAGACGAATATCAAAATTCATCAATTTTCAACAAAATTAATACTCGATTCATTATAAACTTTCACTTGAAAGATATGATTTCCATGAACTGGTGTACATTATTAAAAAGTTCAAATTGATTAAATCCTCCGTCGACAAATATATTTTCAGTTCTAAAAGTTCAAAGTCTTAAATTATGGAGACAACGAATAATTTACTGCTGAGTTTATAAAGCTGTCGTGAATTCAACATTAATTGCATTCATGGTGGGGAAAGATAGACAATGTAGCAAAATATCCTTTTTTCCTTTTGGGAGGTAATTTTTCTTGACAAAACCGGGCATCGCGGATGCCAAAATGAGCTACCGTTGCTGGTGCTGTTGCTGTCGTTGCTACTTCTTCGCGTTGGGCGCGCAAGCGTGTAGATGAAAATCACAAGAGGTCGAGAGCCAGAAGTTACGAAGGAGGAACGAACGAATGAACAGTGGACCGAATTGAGACTAGACTCTCGGCCAAATTATTCCTGGCCGCGTAGACACATATATAGGATGAGTTCAGGGAGCCGTATAGAAATACTCATTCTAATCATAGGAAATTCCTTTAACGGAGGAGACGATCGAGTGGGAGAGAAGAGGGAGGAGACAAAAATCGAGAACACAGAAAGGTGGTGGTGCATCACTCTCTGAATTTTCACTAAGATTCAAGAGACTGTCGACGACAACGACGACGACGGGACCAGACTATAAATAACAACCCCTTTAAGAAAAGTAGTAATAGCGATGGTATTAGTATTAGCATTTACTCCTCGTACGCTCTCTTACACATTTCATTTTCTCTTCTCCTGCTTCTTCCTTCCTTCGAAAAGGAAATCTCTGCAGCAGCAGTAGCAGCAGCAGCAGCAGATCTTTCTGCTCCCCCCTGTTTTTCCCCAATTCTTTTTCTCCTCCTCTTCCTCCTCCACAATTTGCCGTCTCATCTATATCATCCAATACACTTATACCATACGTATATTTTAAAATAGCTGCATGCTGCAAAATAACTGAAATAGCCGTCTAAGGGTCGATGATCCCATGCCATGCTTTGCCTTGCTTCTTACTTCCTGGAAGAATATCGTCGACGAATTTTCGACGTTGACGTCGGCGATCCTCGACGACAACGACGAAAGAGTGCGTCGACAAAACTATTTGTTTGCCGCTGACACGTCTCCCTAAACTCTCTCAAGATAGGGCCATTCTCGAACTGCTGCTCTGTTACTACTACTTTGTTTCTCGGAATACCCTGGGAGAGAAGAAAAAAAGAGACAGAAATCAAAGAAGGAAGTTTATGGGTTCCAGTTTTGTGAATTTTCTACGTCTTCTTTTTCTTCTACTTCTACTTCTACTTCTACTTCTACTTCTCTTTCTGTTTCTCGTTCTTCGTGGAAGGAGGTAAAACGATGTATCATAATTTGTATGTCGTGAGTGTGCAACATTTTCTAACCGCGCTAGTGAATCCGTTAAATTCTCAGCCAACCGTGGCACTCACGGGCTCAGACATAGGTCAAGTTTACGCTTATTTAGCAAATAAAACTGTATCCTATCGTTACGTATCACATAAAAATCACATGAAAATGTAATATTTCTTGTTTCTCAATTTTACACCGTATAAAATGCCTTTAACATTTTCTTTCATCGAATATACGTTCAATTAATTATATTTTTGAAAACTGAAGAGGAAGCAGTATTCTTGATGGAAAAGAATAGCATCGGAGATTGTACAAAATACAAGAGAAAAATATAGAATTTTTTTAAAATTAATATTTAATCTCGAGAGTGAATGTATTCAGCTGATATACAGCAATTCTTTGCGGAGTTGGCACAAATGCTAACATAAATGATACATATATACTTGTTTTTTTCATTTTAGTCTGGAATTTGAAGCGACTGTTCTTCTTGCACTCTGACTTTTATGTTACAAATTTCACGAACATCGGCCATTCGTTTCATCAGCTTGAAACAAGGAGCTTCAAGTTTCACTCTTGGAAGATGAAAAAGGGGTGTGGAATTAGGGAATTTTTCACATAAATTCGAATTGGATGGAAAATACATTGTGCGATCCAAGAATTTTTCCTTTACATTATATTCAGTTGGTTCAGCTACGCATTTGCATTGCTTGAATGCAATCACGTGTTTGAATGTACTCAAGCAATGTCTATTTTCTCTGTACGTATGTTGTGGAATTCGATTATTTCGCTATTCGAACAATTTAACGACTATATCGAAGAGCTGTGGGGGGTTTTTAGATCGTTGATCAAGTAGGTCATTGCGGTAAGTATCCTCTTTGATTAATTTCATTTAGAAAGAAAGAAAAGATGTTACAATGTTTGGTACAATAGTGACGATCTTGATATTAAAATGATAATATCATTTCGCCTCCCGTCAACCCTGGTGAGAGGGAAGTGTGTATTATGAAGTGTCAGGGACGCAGTTGGAAAGTATTTGGAACGTGGATTTGAGCGTAAACCGAGCGTCAAGTGGCACATTAAGAGTAGCTCGAACGTATATTTGAAATGTGTATCGGAAGAAACACCAGTTCCATAGAAACCGGGCTTTACGCATGGAAGCGTAATTGAGGGGATGAATAAAAAGGGTGTGAGAAGTATTCAAAAATTCATCTGAAACATCCTTACGCTTCCCTTTCACCAGGGAATCCCTGTTCCCAACATAGGACCAACACCTACAGGGAAACGATGCACAAAGTCTCGGCCAAGACTGACTATCACAATCAATTTTCCCTAGTAGAAATTTTAGTTATTCTTCAGGCCATTACTAGGTTTTGCGAATCCCTCGCCAGTATCAAGTGAGACTATGTAATGGCCTGGATATTCGGTCTGGCTATTGTCAATGCTTGGCAAAATGTTTATCTATCTTGTCCAATTCATTGGGCCCCGAAGATTGGTGATTGCTCTTCCCATGCTGGAAACTATAGAAACACTGCCGTGGTTTGCCCCCAACATTTAGCCCTCAGCTGCCACACTGGAATCAGACTGACCCCAACATGATTCAATCTTGAATTACCATCAAGAAACTCGATAATTTGAACTCTCTGCGCAATCTGGTGCCACTTTAGAGTTTCTTCGCCTCACTCCACCCTACCGTGACATGATTGTTCATGTTTTATATAATTCTTTTTCATGAAACAGTGATAATGTCATTTAGAAGCGAAAAAATACCCATCGATCGATGAAAATAAGCGATGCATGTGTGCTGCCCACATAATTGTTTCACTGATTCAAAATGAATTCTTCTTGACGGAAATTATTTGATTGACATTGGGAATAGTTTTAGTAATCTCTGAAATTTTTTCAAGACATGTACGCATAGCTTGGCTTTAGTGTACGTTCACAGTTGGGGCCATAATCGACCCCAGTGTGGCAGTTGAGGGTTAGTGGCAGTAAAGTTCAATCGTGAATAGGGAACTTTTCACCCTGATTTGATGGAGTTTGTCCTCATTTTTTGGAGGTTTCAACACCTAGAAAACGGAATAGTCCCTCAAAAATGGGAAGAAATCCCCTCTTTTTGATGATCCCCTCACAATCAAGGAATGGAATCAACCACTAAAGTGAGGAAAAACTCTACAAATTTTTACAGTGAAATTAATGACTGAAACAATTGTACAAGGAAAAAAGAATTCAACTGCAGCAGCCATTAAATTAGCTCCTGTAGCTAAATTTCAACTATTCCAACGAATAGATTGGCTATAAATGAAAATTTGTTTGCTCTCATAACTAAAATTTAGCTGCAGGAGCTCATTCAACGGCAGTCCGCGTTCGCGCTCGCCACTTTGCCGCTGCAGCTGAATTATCTTTTCAGTGTAGATTTACACTAATGATGGCGGAAGCAAAAAGTTTGTTTGTGGATAATGGAACAGTTAAGCGATTCATTCTTTCTTCTATTTCTGATTATTCAGAATTTTTTTTCCCCGATACCCTCTTCGAGTTGAAACTAAGGATACCACACTATTTTTCAAGTTCATGGTTCACCAAAAATAAAACCCCCATTCGTTGTTCTAAAAATTTGAATGAAATATCTTCCTCGTAAGAGTTAGCGAAACAAATATTTCATGCTACTTCAAATTAGTGTAGAACATTTATCTGTTTTCAATTATTGTCATCGTTATGGAGACGGATTGCTTTCAACCACTTCCGACTACTAACCAACCTCCGCTGCGTTCATATAATGACGTAACAACCACACCATCAGGGCGGAGTCTATATATAGAAGGCTTATTCAAAGGGAATACCATCATGGAACTGTAGTTATAGAACAGATTATAATTCCGAAAATATTATCTTTATTGTTTGAGAAACTCAGGATAAAATGCTTTGCAAGTTTTTCACGATGTAAAAAGGAATATTGAGGACGAAGTTACACATTTTGAAACACCCTTTGTGTTCGACCCAACGTTCTGTGATGTTGAACTTCAGGAGTTTCGAAACCGTTGAGTGAACCAGTGTAAAGGATTCAAAGCTGCTTGAGAGAGGTTACAGGACAACAGAGGGGTTGAAAGAGGGTATTGAAGATTGAATGAATGCGCATGCTTGTGGTGGGCATGGTATACGTGTAGGTGGGAAAAAAGAGGAACACGAATGAAACCTAAATAGTTTCTACTTCAAAGATATATTGTTGTACGATGTACACGCACCATTGCTCTCCCGATGCATTGCCGATCATTTTTTTCTAGACAAAATTTGTGAACTCCT
This sequence comes from Gonatopus flavifemur, assembly GCA_018340375.1. Lineage (NCBI taxonomy): Eukaryota > Metazoa > Arthropoda > Insecta > Hymenoptera > Dryinidae > Gonatopus > Gonatopus flavifemur. The sequence goes on from JAFFJZ010000005.1 coordinate 24,898,767, forward strand.
ACGATGATAACAGCATCGAATAACGAACCAAGAGGATTGATTATTGGAATTCATTTTCCAGTATAATGTCGTGTAATTTTCTTCAATGCTTTATTTTCAAACAATTTTCTAAATTACTTTGATAGCATTTCAAAAGATGAGATATCGTCGAATGCATTGATTATACAAAAAATAAAAATCAGTTCCTACAAAGATGTGAGTAGGAATTCATATTCAAATGCATTCAAACAATTAATTGAAGAAAAAAAATCAATGATGGATTATACGAGAACAATCTTTTCTTTGATTTATTCCGATCATTTTAATTGAATTGAATTCAAATCAGGGCAATCCTTGTTACAAAAAAAGCACTTCAACAATCGGAATGAAGAGAGAGAGAGAGAGAGAAAAAATGATCCTCTCCCGCATTATAACATTTCAATGCGAAAAAAGTAATGTTTTTTTAAACGATTCATTCACACTTCATTCATGAGATATTGAATTACCATAAGATAATTGATGAACCAAATCTGTTTTTACTTTTTTAGTATTTCTTGTACGTTGAAAAAGGCAGCCTGCGCGAGGTTGAAACATCAATTAAACAGCGTAATTCTTTGAACGAGGACCATAATTCAATGACTTAAAGTCATAAATATTTCAATAATATGGCGATGTAATGGAATGATAAATATCTCCGCTAATCGAATCGATCCAATGAATCATTTTGAGAATAAGTAATAATAATACAATGATAGAAATCGACAATTTTACCGAGAAATAAATGAAAAATTCATGAAACCAGTCGCGGTGGTTCAGTGATTGAAATTCGAAATTCATTATTTCACGGAATGAACAAATTCGTTTGGAGGGATTCAAATCGATTGTACTTGGTTTACATCCTCGAGAGTCACAACGTATGAAGTTATTACGATTTCTTCCGATTAAACCGAACAAAATCTTTGGGTATCAAATCTATCGAAAATCGTTACCTCGTTGCAAACTTCCCTTGAAAATCTACTACTTTCGAACTAAATTAACAATTCTGTGAATCTCATGAATATTCACTCGGGGGTGCGAGTAACTTTCTTAAATTTCAAACCCGTAAATCCATATAAAGATTTGATTGTCGAATAAAACAGATGAAAAAGTAAATTTCGAAGCTCTTCATTAAAAGGATCACAAAGAAAAGAAAAAGTGTGTTTTTTTTCTAACACGTGAAAAGTAAGGAAAAAAAAAACAACTATAGTTGAATGCGTTCCCTCGTCAACGATCTTTTGGTAGAGATCTCTTCATTCAGTAGTTTTTATTCTCCAAAGAAGCTTTTGTCATTGAAATCTATTGATCCAACGAAAAATAAAACTCTCCAAGGTTTTCATACAGACAATATAAAATTGAAGACCCACTCGCTCACACGCACGCACCCTCACACAGATAAAGTGAAGAAAAAAAGAAATAATAATTCAGAAGGAAAAAGTGCTTCTCTTCGTCGCGGATAATCCACACGATATTATCATTGTTTGAAATTATTGAAAAATAGTTCAATCATGATCTCATTTTCCGAAGAAAAAGTATTTAGGTTTTCCTCGTGTTCTTTCCTTTTTTGATACCTCTGTACAGAAGCTTGCGCACTCCCTCAATCTTCCATTCCTTCCCAACCCTCGTCCTTTACCCTTCCACTTCCCCTTTTGCCGAGCAACTTGAAGTCTTCTCACTCAGACGCTCAACGATTTTAGTCCCGAACCAAATCCCACACCCCCGTTATACTCTACTCAGGCAGCAACAGAGGCAGCACCATCACCGCCACCACTACTACTACTTCTACCGCTTCTACCATCAAACCACCCTCTTCGTCCTTTACGTGCTCGCCGTCTGTCTTTTTCCTCGTCTACCGCTGCTACTACCCGCCCTGCTTCTGCCGTTGCTGCTCCTTTTTCTCCTCTGAAAAATCTGTCCTGTTCTTTTCTCTCCACTTGGACTGAATCTTGTATTCCTTCTTCTCTTCCCCCGAAGCCATTTTCTTCATTCTCTTTCTCGCTTCCCCTAACCGCAGGATCTCTCTTTAACTTCTGGTTCAACCGTAGTACTACCTCTTCTTGTTCCCTCGTTTCTTGGAAAAGTTCTATGTTTTCTGGTCGACGCTCCTTCTTTCTTGCCTGTACTTTTCCACGATATATCGTATATATATACTCAATTCCTTTTTCCTCTCTAACGTATATATCTTTGTATGTATGTGCGTATGTGTGTGTGTGTTTTTTTCTTTTCGGATCTCGCCGTGATCTGATTTCCTTTCTCTCCTTTCTACGTTCTCCTTCTTCTCCAAGGAGAATGATTTTTTTTTCTTCTTTTCTCAGTAAGTAGAACCCTAAATTTCATCCATCTCGTAAATTACTATCGGAATAAGATGAAAAAAATTATATAAAAATCTTATACCTTCTATTCTATCGAGTAGAATATTGTTTTCTTTTGTAATCTCCTTAATAACAATCTCGTGTCGCTGTTTAAAAATAGAATATTCGAGATTTTCCTTCGCTTTTATACATTCACGAGGACGTCATTAGCGTCACGAGGAATCCGACCTATAGCATTGATTCCTCTCAAAACGCCCTCATCCTTCCAATGACGACAACGACGAACTACGAACTACCAGAAACTACGTGGGTTCCAAACATCATACTTTGACATTCATTTCATTGGAACGGATACACTTATCCATTTCCTGAATTTAAAAAAAATGAAAAAGGAATTGAAAAAAGTTATATCCATTCGAATGTGTCTCAGAGATGTGAGTAAAATAATGAAAATTCAACTCTGTAGTTCCATTAGCTTAATTGCATCCTGATGAAATAATCTCTCTTTGTCCTACGCAATTCTTCCTTATGTATGTTTCTGGCTGCAGGTTATTTCGTGGGGGTTATATATATATATTTCGACAAGTAGAACTAAAACCTAAACCAACTCGCTTTCCGAGAGGAGACTACAACGACGACGACGACAACTACTACCACTACTATTGCTACTACTACTACGACTACGATGGCGACTCACTAATAGCACCGATTCAATGGACAGATCTCGGGGCTTAGAAAAGGGGGAAGAGGCCAAGGCAAGCAAGGGCGACAGCATGCTTGTTGAATCATTCTTTGCCGTTAAACATCATCCCCCTTTTCTATATAACCCGGGGGTTGCAGGCCGCGTGTTTATCCCTCTACAACACTGTACAGCCGAGACAGACCTTATGTATGGATTTATCTTCACGGATGAAACTTTGATCTCTTTGTGAGCATCCTCGAGAATTTATTAACTTATTATTCTCTTATTGAAATGGATCGAGTTTTATGGTATTATTATTTATTATCATAATTGACGATTACGTTTGGATTTATTTACATATTGAGCATTCTTTCGATTGAGCTTTCGATAGTTACAAATGAGCGGGGATGAACAATTTTTCCTCAAATTTAGAGATCATTGCACTAGACTGCATTGCGAAAACATCAATCATCATCGGAAAATAATATTTATTCATCGGAAAAGAATACACTGCGAGATCTTGGTTTAAAAAAACCATTGATTCTCGCCAAATCTCACTAAATTACAGTTGAACTTGGACAATGTTCTGGCCGAATCTCATCCAGCAAATGTCAATGAGATTTGGTCAGGAAGAACAGTCGATTCTCGCCAAATCTCACTGAATCTGGCCAAATCTCATTGATTCTCGGACAATGTTCTGGCCAAATCTCATTTAATTTCATTTGTCAGAAGTAATGGATTCTTTTAACCAGGGGATACAATCCCATATAGCACAAATGTCTCAGTAATATCTCCAGAATATTCTGGAGACTATGTAATATTGTCAGAATATTCTGGAGATATTACTGAAACATTTGTGCTATATGGGAATCTAGTTTCAAATGTTTTTTTCCATTGATAGTTGGTCAGGATTCTGAATTGACAGAATGCGAGCATTGAAAGCATCATTTTGAATCAATAAATACTTCCTTGGCATAGATAGGAGAGTTGATTAAAATTAATTTTTTAATGTATCTCCCGAATTTAGTCTATCACAAACTATGATTGGAATCTTTCGTGTTTTATAAACTCGATTAATATTCGGGAAATACATGATTCATATCTAACTAGAAATTATCGTCAGGTTGATCTAATAGTTGATCAGGATCTGACAAAGTTATCCGAAATCAAACTCACCTCACAAGAACTTGGCTGAGATTAGACGCGGATTACCTTGGTGAGGGTGAAGTTATTGCCACACTAGAGAAGGACACCGTAGTCATGAAAATTATATTCGCATGGCTATAAAGATTCTTAGTTGCAGTGATTTGAAATCTGGTCATGATCAACGGAATAACTATTATTGTAGTTGTTAAGACCTGAAAACAAAAACTAACCACATCACGGTTCCAGTTAGGACCAGACGAGATATCTACCCCAGAACCCCTATCGAGTTTGATGTTCTCTCTTGTAACTATAGTAAATTTAAAACCATCTACTTGAGAAGTAGTAATGGACAATATCTAAAAATATCAATATTTTTTTTTTATAAACATTTTGTTGAGTTCATATTGCATTTTATAAAATATCGATAAAACTTTATACAAATTTTATAAATAATATTCATATCCCCCCAAATCTGGCACTACCCTGCACTACTCACGCGATACAATTAGGAGGTGATGCATTCCCAAAAAATTTCTAAGAGATATCTTAGAAATTTCATATGCAATATTAAAAGAACACAAGCGAGGAAGAATCAATTCTTAAGATCGAATATTTCTTGAATCATTGTTTTGATGTTAAACAAGACACCCTGAGTGGAGAAGTTTTTAAAATTATATATAATTTTGCTAATTTTGCCATTTGAAACTTGGAACTTTGAAGATACACTTTACACAGAGAGAAATAATTACTATCATCAACAATATATTTTCTTGTTCCAAGAAATTCATTCCTCCAAAAATATTTTCTCTTGATTCAAGAAAATTTCTTTTGGCTACACACCACATTAACTGCATTCAAGAATATATTTTGACACTTCAAATCTGTGTGAGATATTTTGTCCATCCTTGAAAAGATGGTTACATCTGATCGGATCTGAACAGATCTGTCTAGATCAGATTACATTCAATTAAATCTCAGTAGGAATTGGATGAAACTTGATGAGCTCATTCACATCTCTGCAGATCTGATTGGACACAGATTGAATGCAACACGAGAAAATCGAATGTTTTCAATATTTAGCGGAGTGATTATCAATTTGAGGAAAAAATGGTTCCAGTAATGAACACTTGAAATTGGTCATTTCTCCACCACCTTGTATAGCTGAATTATCAATTTTCCATATGATGCTACTATTAGGACAGGGTTTTCTTGATTGGACCATCGACTTATATTAAAAGACAAACTAATTCAGATTTGCTCAAATAACATAATCATTGTATTATTTGAAACTATCCAAAATTTCCTTCTCTTTCGATATTAGTTGGATGGTTGTCTGAACAAGAACTAACTAGCTGGATCAAATCATAAATTCAGGTTTGAACCATTCGATTCAGTCATTGCAACTAATATACTTAATTTTTATTGCTCTCATAACAATCCTGTTGAGCTGTTTTAGCTATCTACCCGAATAGAAATTCATATTGGGTGTTGGATCAGGACCAGATCTGGAGAGCCATATCTCAAATCAGGCTCTGATATGGAATGTAAAGCACCGTTGTATCAGAGCCCAATGTGATGAACTATCATAGGGCATGCCAAATGACAAACCTAGCAGAGCTAAATCTGGTTCACCCTAATAAAGCGTGCCAAAATAAAATGAGTTCTATCACTGCTCGATCGGGCCCATAATGAACACGAGGCTGGTCGTACCATTTTTCTGCTCGGGTAGAGTATAAGGAAATCGATGTTGGTGCCACAAGTAAACAGACCAGAGTATCGCCACTGCAGCTGTCTGCTCTGACCATATGGTAATATACCTAGTCAAAACTTAGGCAGGTCTCTTGAGCCCCTGATAAGAACTAGAGATCATCACAAATTTCCAATAAGTATAGATTTTTTTCAGAGTAAATAAATAACAAAATGGAGGATTCATCCTGACTAAATCTCAGTAGATGAACGAGAATTAGGTCAGATTTTACGAAAATCAATGTGAAAATGTAGCAAAACGTTTCTGGAACGTCTCAAATACTTTTGATGTCCTACTGTTGCAACGTTTCGGATGAGATTTTCCAATTGCAACATTCTGTCCAATGGGTGGTTATTGCCACGACCTGAAATGTGTCTAGAACAGACAACTATAGTGACGATACATATTGCTACATCTCCACGATACTCTGTATCGTTTCTAGAACCATCCATTTACTTATTGCAAAAATCCTGATATCCTTATACTTTAGATGCTTGTAACAGAAGCAACAACAAGAAGATTCTCATTTCGGTGAAATTGTTTAAGATGAATAATACCTTTAATTTACCTAAATACTTAACGGGTACAGAAACATGCCGTTCAAAGTGAGGAGGAAGAAATGGGATGTCATACCTCGACAAATCGATTTCAACACATTATTTTTTCAAAATATAAACGCATCAATTTGTCCTGAGATGAAGGCTCGATTCAGACATCAATCTTTCCCATACACCTTCTCTGAAAATTACAATTTCTCTTACGAACATTCTTCCTTCTTTTTTTTCCCTTCCAACCTGTCTCTCCGTGAGATAATTATTCACGTTTTTCCTTTCTTCCCCGAAACCTGTTTGTTCTTCTGCAACAAAGTCGTTACACATGTCGCGCATAATGCTCCTTATTTTGCTTTCTACCTGTTTCCTTTCTCTCTTTACCTGTTTATTATCTATCTTTCTTTTTCGATTTTTATCTTCTCTTGCTGTTCTAAGTATATGCCCTAGATTTTATACTTTGTCCTCTTTTCTTCCCCCATCTTCATCGTCTCATCGTGAAGTTTTCAAGGGAATACGATACGGATTGGAGTTGAGTCAACGTTTGATGTAATTTAACTTAGGAATCTTTGCGAGGTATCGACTTCTTTTTCACAAACTTTGTGTACCGACGTTAAAATCATGTCGCGGTATCGTTATTTGCTATTCTCGATTCTGGAGGGATTCGACATTTTTCAATTTCCAGTCTACTAGGACTAGGAATTTTTTAATCATCATGACTCCACAAGCAAAAATACTAAAATCATTCAATCGTTTCTTTCGAAAATCCAAATTTTTCCAACTTACACCGGAAGAAATTTGGAGTTGAATTTACTATGGAATGTTAGTAATGAAGGAACAATTTGACTTCCAAAGGAATTCACTGTAAAAAATTGTGTATTTGATCAGGTTTCTATTGTTATATCATAGTAAATTTCATCGGAGAGTCAGTATTTTCCTCCATTCCTAAGATCTCATTGTAAATTTAACTCTACATTTTTCTCTTCGAATTGCACCGTTTTTTGAATATTTGAATTTTTCAAAAAATTAACAAATTTCCATATCTTAAAAACTAAGTCTCAAAGGAAATCCTCTTACAAGAAAAAGTAATTCCTGTTTTTCTGTGAAATAAACCCATAAAATCCGGTACGTGAATTGGGATGCACCCTATACAGAGCAATCAATAGGGTATTCACACAATTCGTTTGATTTTTGAATAGTACACTGAGAGAAGACTTCATTTGTATGTAATAAATCTTGTTTTGGATACGGCAAAATAAATATTCACTATACAAAAACATGGCTCATTACCCACAAATAAGGTGTATTAACGGTTGAGGAACGTCATATGAGGTTTTTTAACGGGTAATAAACTTTATTTATAGGACATGAGCCAAGTTTATGTGGAAAAAATATTTATTTCCCCGCATCCAAAATAAGCTTTATTAAATGCAACTAAACTCTTCTGTCACTGTGAACATGAAAAATTTCCAAAAATCTTTCTACACTTGTTAAAAAACCGTTCTTCTACTCCCTAAAAGGTGAAAAAATCCTCCCCATAAAACAATACTGCGCACAGAATATTGAATGTTAGATTCAATTTTAGACAGTAACGTACGATACTTCGGTCAGTGACTGAAAATCAATTCTTGGCCATCGATCATTAGTTCTGTAAACATTATACTGGACTCTCTGCACGGTACGTTCGGGCCTTTGCTCGCTTAACTCCATTCTGATAACTAGAATTATTTATGTCCAATGAGTGTTGAGTCGAATATAAAATAGTAACACCATCAATTGCATAATTCAACTGACACCTTCTTCTGCCCATACACGCAGCAATGTCTCGATGATATCACAGCAATATTTTGGGATATTCCGGAGACCTTAGTTCTGCGTGGGTGAAATCGACAAAAAATATCTCGGGAACGATAGATGATAGAACATATGAGAATAATATGCGATGAAAAATCAATGTTATAGCCTCTCCCTCCTTTCACATAATGCAATTTGTTATCGATACTCAGGCACACGGAACACAATTATACTTCCGCATTATGTTTTGACTGTAAATCAATTGTGATAAGTGAATTGCTGATGATGTAGAATTCTGAGTAATATATCAAGAATTCTTCCGCATGTCAGCGAAGTTCTCATTGATACAATAATTTGTGTTCCAATTACTTACACTGATTCTCATTCATTAATTGAATCACAATTAAATTTGTAGTTCAAACTTGTTAGAATTTCATTTATCTTTTATAGTCGTGGAAATTTTTAGCCTATTCTTTTCTGTTCCCTGGTGAAGAAAATCTCTCTGAATCTCTGAAACTTCACATTTCAGACTAATTCAGATAGCTTCGAGAAGAATCAGAGGAATCTAGCGTGATTCAGGAAGATTCAGATGAATTCAAAGAATGGTAAATTGAGAAAAATTGTACGTTACACTTTTCAGGGGAATTCAAAGAAATTCAGAGGGAGATAGATTGTGTAAAATTTTGAGTCCATGATTTCTGCGATATTCAGAGAGATTCAGAGTTGAAAGTAAATTGTGACAGATTGTGCAGTTCACTTTCCAGAGAGAAATAGCTCGAGTGTAATTTTTTATCCACGATTTCAGAGGTATTTCGAGGGTTTCAGAGAGATTAAGAAGAATTTCATTTCATTTCATGCTGTCCCAGGTAAAAATTGACCATGGGCGCTAGGTTGCCGCAAGGCTCACCAAGATGGGCCGAGCCCAGGCTACCAGGCATGGCGCAACTCTGAAATGATAACATCATTTCAGCCTCAGCCCATTTGTTTCCACAATCAAGACCCAACACTGGAAACAGGGTTGTGATAATATATGCCGTCAATGGCAGACCATACAAAAATTTGTTCGCCAAGGATGAGCCAACGCTGTAGCAATCTTGCGGCAGGGTTGCGCCCATCTCATGCCAATGGTCACTTTTATTTTTTATTGTAATTGAAAATAAAATAAAAAATCCATTCTATCATTTCGATTGAACGAAATGAATGTCGGAGAATTTCAACATGCAATTATTCTGATTAGTTTAAACTGATGAATGACGTAAATCCGGTGGTCCTGGCGTAGAAGTAGGCGGGTCTGGAAACAGATGAAGAATTATTTCTGTCATGGAATCTTCAAAGGAGACTTATATATTGATTGAATGCTTGGTTCGCCACTCGCAGGAAACAAGCATCTCTCTGGTGAGAGTTATTGTAATTTGCTGTTTGAGAAGGAAGTTTCACTCTTAGCCAAGCTATTACTCAAGCCGAGTCAAGCTAACGCCTAAACTGAGCGAGGCCATCGCCCAAGCTGAGCCAAGCTATTGCCTAAGCTGGACCAAGCTACGATCCATGCTTGGTGCAACATGAGAATCCATTGTCATTCAGAGTTGCCTAATGCTTGGAGCAGTGTCCCGCCAAGCCCTAGAGAGCCTCTGTTGAAAGCATGCGTTTTCCTTCAAGCAATATTGGTTGAAGGATGGGCCAAGCGTGGCGCAGCCAATGATCAATGATGGATCAACAAAGTCGATTTATGACTTCCCATATTGGTACAATGTTTAGACCATTGTCAACCATCCTTGTCCCTACATAGATTGCCCAGCTTTGGCTGGCAGCCTTGCGTCTAGCTATATTCCGTCGTCAGCATTGGCGGAGCCTGAAGATTTTTATATGGGGTATTATGTCCTGGGGCTGAGCCCTCTGAGCACAATGTATGAATTGAAAGTACAAATTAATATACAAGTGAGACAATAATAAGTCTAAGAAGAGATTACTCCCACGGAGAAGAAATGGTTTGCTACTATAGCGCCTACAAAGAAATTTGTTGTCCTTGCAAAAATATCAACTCCAGCAGCTAACAAGGAGACTTACGGAAGTGTCACTCACCGATTCTAATGGAACTTTGTATATTTGTAAAAAATCGGAAAATAATCGACACGTGTTTTTTTATATTGGCAATGGTGGGGGTTTAAGGGTAGTAGAAACCACCCTTCGAATCTCACAGTGGGACTAATTGAGAATTTTTCTGTCAAAATCGTAGAAATCTTGATAGAAGAATGTTAGGGACATGATTTCTTACTAAATGAAGGGTAGACATTCCAGATTTGAGAAATGATATCCAGAAAGTTCGAAAAGCCCGTTTAGACCTTGAGAAGATTCATGGAAAATGAAGTTTTTCAGCAAAAATACAACTTTTTCGTGATTCAAGAGAGTGAAAAATTTTTAGTCAATGTGTTATGCATCATTTCTTATGTCTTTTGATGTGCTGAATCCACATCCGAAAACACAATTAAAGTATAAAGATGCGGGTTTCACGATTATTTACATGAATCAAAGGGGAGGAAATCATTTGATCGATACATCATTCCCCAAGGAGTTCGGTACGCTTAATCTGAATCTGAGAACAGAATATGTTTGTTTTTCCAGGTCCTTCCGGAAAATGCAGCCAAGGTGGAAAGAATTCGAAGTCTATGAAAAATGATGTATATACATCGAGTAAAACATTGTCTCCCCTACAAATTCTATAAATAATAGTAAAATGAACATTCCTTCACTTTAACCAATTTTTCCGGCAGAACCTGGGAAGATAGACGAATTCTATTTCCAGATTTGAATTCAGCACATCAAAATACATAAGAAATGATGCATAACACATTGACCAAAAATTTCTCACCCTCTTGAATCATGAAACAATTCGTATTTTTGCTCAAAAATCTCATTTTCCATGAATTTTCCCAAGGTCTAAACGGGCTCATCGGGCTTTCTGGATATTTTTTCTCAAATCTGGAATGTCTGCCCTTCATGAAAAAAAATCAAGCTCTCATCATTCTTCTATTAAGAGTTCTACGATTTTGACACAAAAATTCTCGATTAGTTCCACTGTGACGTTCGGAGGGTGGTCCCTACCCTTGAACCCCCACCATTACCAATATAAAAAAATACGTGTCAATTATTTTTCGATGTTTCACAAGTATGCAAAGTTTCATTAGAATCGGTGAGTGACACTTGCGTAAGTCTCCTTGTAAGACGTTAGTTCTGTTAACAAATTTGTTTATGTCAGCAAAAAAATGTAGTCGTGTCAATCATTCTTCTCGCTCTTTCAGCCAGTTTTTTTTTGGTAGGTGCCACACGGTAAAAATAATCGGCATTTTCCTGTGTACATCAACTGGAAAATTCCAATCACTGATTAGGAAATCAATTTCCGGTACATTTATATAAAATTACTCATACATTTATCTGAAAATTCCAAATTTTATGGGATTTTTCCCAACATTTCACAGTAAATTTCCGGACAAGTTGGGAAAATTCCTAACGCATGTATGTGTGTTAATTACTTCACATAAATATATAGAAATTTTCCGATAAAATTTTTTACAGTGTATAGTAACAGACCTGCTTAATTGTTATGCCAGCAATACTTTTTTCAAAATGTATTATTTTTTACAAGATACAAAAATAATACAGGAACTTCTACATGCTATAGAAAGTAGAAAACCAGAAATAAGAAAATAAGCAGTGGAAGAATAATACTCGCAGTTCAAATATCATCACACAGAAGATGCTCTTTCTACACTATCAATTTAAGAAAAGAAAATAACGACTGGGAGTCCTACAGAGTATAATGATAGCATAGAGGAAAAAGTAATAGTGATTTCCAGCAGAAGATAAGACAAAAAGCGTGAATAGACGTAGGTAACAAGGTCAACAATATAACAGAAAAAAGAATTGTTATAGGTAGTGGGACCAGTATTACTCGCCAATACAGTGCGTAATAAAAATAAAATAATAGTTGTCATTCGATACTTCAATAACTAATAACTAAATTAATCGCAAAACCAAAGTAGAACTAAGCGCACACTGGTTTGTAGTACCACAAAGCGATAAGTTTAAGCCAAGCATTTAAGTTTAAAACAAAACAAAAAGCTCATCCACGGAGAAAAAAGAACAGTGAATGATTGCTAGAAATACGAGGGATCATTGCTAAAAAAGGTTAGCAAATTGGTGACAACTGAACTTTTCTATCAACAGTTCTTTATGCGGGGAGTAGTAATAGCTCCTATCTTCAGATGAAGATCACTGCTAATTCATTTAGTTTCTATTACCATATGAACTAAACGAGCATACTTCCTATTCCTCACAAAACTTAGTGATCAATAATACCATCATCCAAAAGAAAGATGCCGTGAATTATCCTCAAATATTACGCAAAAGAAATTAATTCTTTTAGAATTCCTACTTCCACGACGGTTTCTCGTCCGATTGATCCGGGATGCAAGGCTGTGATAGAAAGAAATTGTTTTCTCAGTAATGGGGATTCGATCCTACCTACCTAATCAACCTAACTTAACCGAAGTAACGCTTATACCGACTTAGCTCTACCGCACGATTGAGATTTTCAACTCACTGAAAGTTTATGAATCGTTCGTAGATTCGTGCTTACACCTCAGCAACTTACTTTATGAATAATCTTAGTGATGTACGGCAGACAATGCTTGAGAATCATTACCTCGAAATGTTATGAATGATTCCACCCCGTGTAATGGTTCTATTCTTTTTTTCTGGGTTACAATCTACTCTATACATTGCTTGGCAATCATTGCCTGAAAATATTAGGGATCACTCTCCACGCTGGGCAATACAACGTTTCATATTCAATTTCATGACGTTTTTTTAATGACTGAGGGAACCATCGCTAACTCCGTTTGTCGCTGAATGCTCTACAGCATAGGCATGATTGATACAATTTTTCATTACTATATATACACGTTAGTACCCTTTGCTATTTTTCTATTACAGAGGTGTGAAAATTATTAGAATAATTGTTATTTCCAAAAGAACTCCAACTTTTGCCGCAGATTATGCATTTATCTGTGGGGAAGTACTATTTTGTCTGATTGTTGATATAATAGTTTCTCATCCTTCCATTTCTTAGTTGATAGAAATTATAACAATTTTTCTTTCCAATCTTCTTTTTTAATTCCAATGATCTCAACACCTCGATCTGAAACTAAACAGTATGTGACGATAGATACCCGCTGGGAATTTAGAATAGTTAACAACAAATTCCGACCGGGATTTTTATTGGTTTCATCGTAACTCAACTATCATTCCTTATCGTGTACATAAATTTTATACAATGAAACATCAGTTCTTAATATGAAAATATTGCACATTGTTAGTTATTTGAAGACTCATAACGAAAAAGAACTTTGTAAAAATGAGATTGTTATATAGTAATCATGGAATATTCCTTCGTTCAAAAATGGGGAGCTTAAGAACTATTTATATCAAGAAATAAAACCAGTACTGCATAAATGATTGCATTCCCTTAGAGGAAAGTTGGAACAGTTTTGGAAATCACAATTATTCTAATAATTCTCACACCTCTGTATATTCATTCCTATCATCACAAGCAATCATTGCTTATTTTTCAAAAATTGGCTTCAATCCTAGGTAAGATAGTGATCATCACTACGAATTTCAAAATCATTTCTCTCCGTGTCCAGGGTACCAAAGTTTAATGTGCTGGTTAATTTTACGTTACAGAGAAGTAAGAGATAAGTAAAAGCAGACCAAGCCCAAAAATCATTCAGAGAGAAATGAATTGTGGAAAATTTTTGAGTCAAGATTTCAGAAGCTTTCGAATTTAATGAATGTAATGCTGAGAGCTTCAGAAGAATCCAGAGGGGTTTGAACAAATATACAGGAATTATTCAGAGAAATTTTGACAAATTCAGGAGAAGCTTTTGAGTTGAATCCAGAGAAATTCAGAGAGGTTCGGACAAATACACAGGAATTCAGAGAGATCTAGACAGATTGAGAGGGAGCTTTTGAATTGAATAAATAAAATTCTGAGGAATTCAGAAAGATGCTTGAAAATTTCTAAATCTCGAGCAGAAAAATGCAGAAAGACTCGAAGAAAGTTGAAGAAATTCAGGATGTATCATTAAGGGCATTCATCAGAGGCAAAGTTACTAGATCTCTCCCCCCAGTTTTCTCAACGATTAATGAATATAATCGATTTTAATGAGCAGGTGCATCTTCTTAGCATATCAAAGAAAGTGCAGCTACTCTTTATTTTTCATTTTATTTGTTTCTTTCTGAGAAAACTGGGGGGGGGGCGATTTTGGAATCTAGTAACTTTTTGGGAAGGTGGTGAATGCCGTTAAGGCTCTAACTTCTTCTGAATTACTCTGAAATTGCTGTGGATCTTTCTGAAAAATATCCCAAAATATAAAGAGATTCAGAGAGATTTTTTCCACCTGGGTCACTCATGAGAATTGTGTGGGAGTTGGAAAAATATTCCGCCACACTCATATCCGTGGATTCAATGAAAAATTATATACATGTAATGAAAAATGATTGATTTTACACCATTTCCTTGTCGTCGTAACGATTTTATCGAATTTGCCCTCAATTCTTTGAGAAATACAAGTTGTCGAGATATCGATAAACAGTTTTCAACATACGTGAAAAGCGTATATATACATAGAGGTACACACGTATTTAATTTCAAAAAGAATCGCATCGAAGAAACTTGTATTGTTATCTCACTTTAAAGCCGGGACTCCGCAAATGTCACGTGATTCGCGGAAAATCAGCAAATTGAGGCAATAAAGCAACGATAACATTGCATGTAAATTAAGTATGCAACGGGCATGTTTTTGCAGCGATTGGCTCGCCAAGCAACTGCTACTCGCTTATCAGAATACGCTGTAGTAAAAGCGCACGCGCGTTTTTTATCCGTAAGTATACAACACATACGTTAAGGCTCTGACTTGACCAACTGCACGTCCCGTTTGCTTGAAAACTTGTATATTGTTTTACACTATCGGGAATCGTATTATTAATGAAATACTTCTTACTCCGTTCCGAGATAACCACTTCGTACTGCAGATCTATTATTTTCTTCTTTTGCAAATATTCCATCATCCTAAATGATGATGAAACGCGTACACGCGTAAGTACGCACGTACGTAAGTTATGCGTTCGAATACTTAGATCTCGGAGTGAATGAAATCTGAGTATATGGATTTATAGGGATTAACATCGGATTTCAAGTCGAACATTTAGTATGACATCGAAATGAACAAGTCGCGCTCGATTTGTCGACATATTGCATTTAGATCGTTACAAGACAGTGACGACAGACAAGAAGATAAGTCGTTGAGAACGATAGACTTATACGGTAGGAAGTTATTCTTGACCTGTAAATTTCATAATACGTAATACGAGTAATACATCAGGAGTCCTTGTCTTTTCTTCCTTCAATTGTGGAGGTTGTACACATTTGAAATATTACTCTCAAGGTATTATTATTTACATTAGAGTGCTTTATTACGTTAGCACGAGGCGGTGAAATTGCTATACAATATTGTGACATGTTGGAATAAAAATTCATACATCTCATCCATCCGTATAAAGTGTGTGTGTGTGTGAGTTTTTTTTATAATTGTACGAAATGCGAATGGATATTCCGATGTACAGGGATTTTATTCAAAATGTGAATACTCTGTGTGATCATTTGAAGGTGGTGTCAACAAGTCTGAGTGGATTGCGTGTAATTCATGTATTTTTAAATAGACCTACAACCTTTCGCGAGTTATTATGTCACATAACGTAAACGTCGGGTATAAACGAGTGACCGTTTCCTCGCTTAACGCTGGATCGTTTATGACTCCCTACTATTCCCTATTATCCACTGTACTATCCACTTGCGCTATACCGTCGTCGAGGAACATAGTCGATTCTCGTGCGAATCAAACAAGTATTTTTTTTCACTCTGATGCATGATTCTCTTGCCCCTCCACGCCCTCTTGAGATCCCACTAACTGCATAAGAACCAACCGATAGATCATATTTTTTTCCATACAAAATATAAAAAAACTGAAGAAAAGAAATTAACTCGATCCACCTATTTATACAAACTTGGAATATTTGCAACAACTGCTGTATAAATTTCCAATTTCTTTTCATATCGTGCAATCTTCGTATAACTTCTCATCGACTCGTTTTTTATACGTCTCTTTTTTTTCCCCTCCATCCTTTTTTCTCTCATCGACTTTATCCTCCAGACTGTTTAATACGCGACTGTTTTCTCTTCGGCATTTCATTTTTTTTTGTTCGTCTTCTCTTATTCCCCAAAGCGAACATACTGGCAACTGGTACTCGGTACAAATATGAAAATTTTATTTTCAAATGAGGCAATTAGTTTTCGTCGACGTTGTCGTCGGCGTCGTGTTTGTTCGGGCATGGATCTGATATTGCACTGTCAAAACAAAATCCATTGTAAACATCGGTTCTTCTAGACACGTGGAACCTATGGTTGAGAAATCTATAGTTTGGATAATAATTGCAGAAAGATCAGGTTGACTCTTGTGCAGAAATAGGAGAAATTTTTAGGTTTAGGTTGCTCATTTTTTCAGGAATTATTGTTGGATTCAAAAAATCACACGTGGAGAAAATATGGACACGATCTGATTCTCCTCAAGTTCTCGAGAGCTGCGCCTGATTTTAAATAATTTTATGAGGCTTTTATGGACGTCTATGGAAAAAATTCTAAAAAACTCTGAAATTTTCAGAGAAATTTTTCCACCTGCCCTAACAAAAATAACTCTTTGCATTTCTCCGAATTTTTTTAATCCTCTGAAATTGGACAAAAATGAAAAGATATGAAAAGATTCCTGTCTGATTTCCAACGTTTTCACAGAAATATAGGAAAATGCAGCCCAAGTAGAAATTGACAACTGGCCCACGCTTGGCCCAATGTTGACTTATATAGGGCCAACACCCATCACAAAAAATGGTCCAAGCCCGTGTGAAAATCAATCCTGGGCATCCTAAGGTAGACCCTGGACCCGTAGGGGTATATCTTAAGCATCCAATACAAGTTTGCCTACCCACGGCGGCCCATGTGGGCCTCAGTTGGGGTTGCCAGCATATTCGAGGAATATTTCAATCCAGGAATGCCCACCCACGGTCCTTATAGGCCTTGAGTCGACTACTATTGTTTTGCCTGGATATTCGATACCATTATGGGACCTAGATTGAAAAGCGTAACATTCCAAGTTAGGGCCACTTTTCAAGTAGGAATTATAAACCTGGGCCAGGTTTGAGCCTGGGAGAAATTTCCACATGGGAGCTTGATAAAAGCTTGGGATGATAACCTCGTGCCAGGCTTGGTACCCAATATTGAGCCAAAAAACAATACTAAGCATGGCCCAAGGTAGCATGACACATGTATTAAGGGTTTTTTGGAGCTTGGCTTATACGATCGAACTGGACCTGGCCCAAGTTGTGTATATCAACTTTTGACAGGCTTCAACCTGGTTCTTCATACTTCTTAGAGAAAAAAATACATCTTTCTCCATGACATTCCTTTTTCCGACATGAAGAATCATTATTCATCATAACTATGATTAATATTGGTACAATTCTGAGATAATTGGAAGCGTTATAGGTTCTCAATTGGCCCAATATTGGTTCACCATGTTTGGCAATTGAATGTTTTGTCGAGCCTCAACTACTTGCGATGCACTTCCTATGAGACGTGGTACGGATTCTCAAATAACAAATGGTTTCATATTGGGCCGATATTGGTTCGCCATGCTTGGCAGCTCCACATTTTGCCAAGCTCACACCAGTTGTCATATTGGCATTCCCTATGAAATCCGGTGTTCGTTCTGAAATCACCAACGCTTGTATATTGAGCCAATATTGGTTCGCAATGCTTGGCAGCCCAATATTTCACCGAGCTTGGGCCACTTGTCGGTATTGGCATTTCTTACCTGAGAGAGATCATTTTTATTGGGAAAGAATTTCAGCCCCCCCCCCCCCTCTTCTCGTGAGTTCACTCTACTGTTACGAGAATGAACTTCACTGAGAGAAAGGTACCAGGCTGCGCCAACTGAACTTTAGTTGTTCCAGCTAAATTCTAGCTAGATAAAATAATTTATTCGAAAAGAATAGAAAAATCAGCTGTGACAAATGAAATTCATTTGGCTTGACTCAGAGCCGTCGTTGAGGGAGGGCACACCGGGCCAGAGCCCAGGGCCTCCTGCAAAAGGGGGGTCTCTTCGTAGAGAATCATTAAGATTTTTATATATTTTTTTAAAAAGGTTACCTAAAAAAAATGGAATCAAGTTATTTTAAAAATGAAACTAATTCTAGATATATAAAAGAGTGAAAATTCAGCTAATACTTATTTGAGAGAGAAATCATAATGATCAATGTTAGGGTGATTTTTTGTAAATTTCAAGATTTTACGTCTCCTTACATGGGCCTCCACTCTAAGTAGGCCCAGATCCTTCGAGCAATGAAAGACGGCCCTGGCTTAACTAAATCTTCACTTAAAATAATCATCAAATTTCCTACACGGAGAAAAATGCAGCTCGAAGGGATAGTAATCTTTGATAGAAAATTGGAGAATATTTCTTAAGATCCAAGAATTTTTCTCAAGTTCGTAATAAACATAAAACCGTATAGATTTCTCTTGAATATTGCTCGAAAAACAATTTAAAAATTATCAATACTTAACAAATCATGAAAATAAATATAAAGTTTCCAAAAGTCGCGCATGAAATTTTACAAAGTGAATAACAAAATTGTGTAATATGAAAATAAGATTTCAAAATTTTGTTATGTACTTTGTAAAATTTCATGCGCGGCTTTTGGAAACTTCATATTTGTTTCTATGAATTTTTAAGGTTGAGTATTGGGAATTCTTCATTGTTCTTCAAGTAATATTCAAGAGACATGTGGAGCGTTTTATGTTTATTACGAACTTAAGGGGGGATCCTGCTTTAGGAGGCCTGAGAAGAGTGTTTTTTTGACAATTTTTTTAAGTGGGAAAAAAATAATTGAATGAAACAAACTTTCCGGGATATTTTTATGTATGTTTCAAGTCTACAAAAAAATTTTTTCCGGCGTGAAATAATCAGATATACAAGAGTTTCATCTACATTAGTAGAACGATTCGCAACTGAAGTCCTCTATCGGTGGGAAGGATACAGGTCGTATTTCTTATCTAAAACAGGAAAACCAGGATGGATTTTAATTTTCACACATTATTCCTCTATGTGAACTAAGAAAACCCTAGAGAAATCGTGAAATTTCAAATTTGTTCAGTGTTTGAAAAAAAACGTTCTTTTTGGAGGGAAAATAATCAGTTAAATTCGCTATACACTGAGAGAAATAATTACTAATACCAAGAAAACATATTCTTGAATATTTTTAAGAATACATATTCTTGATTACAGCTGATATATTGCAAGCTCAAGTGAAATTCCCTTGGATCAAGAAAATATTTTCTGAATTCAAGAAATACATCCTTAGTTCTAAGAAAATTTCCTTGTATCAAGAGTACAGATTTTTTAAGAAATGGATTTCTTGAAACATCACAATATGTTATTGGTGATAGTAATTATTTCTCTCAGTGTAAGATTTGTTGAGAAATATTTTTTCATAAATATTTTTAGTTCACATAGAAGAGGATACAAAATTGAAGATAAAAAGCTTTGGTTCAGTTCAATTGGACGTTTAGTTTTTTTGCAACCACTCCCACCAATTTAAAATCACTGTGGAAATGGAAACTGGAGAAAACGCGCCCCATTCCATTATTCCACGTCCGAAAATTTTTTTTGTAAACCTCAAATATACATGAAAATACCCTAAAAAGTTCGCTTCTGTCCAATATTTTTTTCATACCTGGAAAAAATTCTCAAACAAATGGTTTTTGTTTGGCTTCATAAAGCAAGATCCCCCCTTAAGAAAAATTCTTAGATTTTAAGAAATATTCTCCAATTTTCTATTAAAGATTACTATCCTTTCGAGCTGCATTTTTCTCCGTGTAGCTGTCTGATATTCAACTGAACCGTTTCACTCATTGGACATGGGATGGATCATGCACATAAGAATTGTGCACTTATTTATTATGCACATAGAAAAATTGAATTAAATTTGTTCACATATTAATTTTAATTTATCCTAAAACGTTTGATAAATGTGCACTGATAGTCGTGCACAGTGAATTGTACACATGAAAAAAAATGAGAAATATAAAATGTAAGATTGTGCCCCTTACATTTTGCACCTTTGGGAATATTCAATATTGTTTTTTATGCGCAAGTTTTTGTGAATAAAAATTTTGTGCATGATTACTTGCGCATAAAAAACAATATTGAATATTCCCAAAGGTGCAAAATGTAAGGTGCACAATCTTACATTTTATATTTTTCATTTTTTTCCATGTGTACAATTCACTGTGCACGACTATCAGTGCACATTTATCAAACGTATTAGGAACAACTAAAATTAATATGTGAACCAATTTAATTCAATCTTTTTATGTGCATAATAAATAAGTGCACAATTCTTATGTGCATGATCCATCCCATGTCACTCATTGTTGTATCCTTTATTGAGATTTTTCACCCTATTCGCCACCTCGTGTAAAAAAATCATCAGCGTCAGGGATTGGCAGCCTCAATTACTTTTGGTACTTGAAGGAATTCCAAAGTCCCATGAAATCTCAAATCTCTCCCCCAAATTTTCTCAGAAACGATTGAATAGATCAAAAAATAATTACGTGATGCATTTTCTACGAATCATGGAGAAGATGCATCAATTCATTATTTTTCGATTTATTGAGTCGTTTTCGAGAAAAGTGGGGGGGGGGGGGGTTGGGATTTCTTGGGACTTCGGATTCCCCTTCAAGTATTTCCACAAGATAAAGATTTTGAATGTCAAATTAGAAAGTACTTGGCAAGAAAAAGTACTTTGAGTACAAAAAGTAATTGAAGCTGCCCATCCCTGATTGGCGTTTGAGGAAGTAATCCAAGCTCCAAAACAGAGCAAATTTTGTAGACTGAATATCTCATCCTGGTTAAAAAAGATCCATAGAATCTGATGAAATGAACTTCAATGGGATTTGGTCAGAACAATGTACAAGATTCAATCAGAATCACATTGAAAAAATACATTGATCTGATTGAATTTCATCGAAAATGGTTGAATAGGATTTGTTCGTAATATTGTACAAGATTCAATGAGATTTGGCAAGAATCGATGATTTCTTTCAACCAGGGTCAACTTCTGGTGATTCAGTTAAATGTCTTAAGAATTGAAGAAATCAATCCACACAGTTTATGTGTTTTTGCGACAAAAACATCAACTTTTTGTGAGAGTTTTCTTCAAAACCTCTTTTCTGAATCTCTTGGAGTTCAGTTTTCACTTCTCTAAATCTTTTAATGAGAATTTTATTTTGGAAAATGAAAAAATATATTTCTCTCAGTACATTAACCAAGAAAAATCAACAACCTACTTTTGTTCCTTGCTATTTATATATACAGTATCAAAAACGGAGAGGTCTTTGTATAAAATTACACCATGAGTGAGAATACGATTTCACTCATTTCTATACACACGTACATGCATACAAACACCCTCCCTCCCAAGTCCCTCCTAACAAACGAGAGACGTTATATCCTATGATGCAACGTTACAGATCCTCGCGTTATACTACAAAGTGCACAACAATGATTTATCGCAACTGCGCATGATTCTTGATTGTGCATAACATTCGAAGGACACGTGCGCACGCGCATCCAATGCACAGGTTACAATTTCATGCGGCAAAGTTAATTTTCTTAATGATGTGTACAGCAGAAAGGGAGGTACGTGTGTACGTGTCGTTGTACACGTAAAATGTCATTTCACGTGGCATTCGTGATTGTGCAACACATACAACAAATATTATGATCAAAACTCACACCGCTCGTCGTTTCCCAATCAAACAAAAAGACATCTTTTAGATATCTCAAAGATATCTCGCAATTTTGAAAGATGTATTGCAAAGAGGTCTCGAAGATGTCTTACGTGACTGATTTCGACAAGTTTAAGATATCTCCAAAAGGTCTTACGAGAGATATGTTTTAGACGTATTCGATCAAGTCTTAAAAATGTCTTGAAGAATTCATAAAAATATCTTAGAAAAATCTTCAATCGTGCATACAAAAAATTCTCCCCTCTTTTTCTTCTTCTTCCTCCTTTCTTTTCTTTTGATCCCCGTCTCTCAGTCCTACATATTTCACTTCATTTCGGATTCTTGGGGTTGCGAGATTCGAACCCGGACAATTTATGACGTCCCTACGCTTCAATGACCTGAGCCATACGGACAATTTGATGACGGTGCTCATAATTGTCAATATGACATAGCGAGATAAAATGTCAGCGGTGTATATTTTCAGAGTAAAAGTGATCCTTTGAACGAGGTGTTTATTACATACTATACAAATATAAGATAAGTTGATTGTGCTTAAAACTTGAACAGTTGAATCAATTTGGTGAAATAGTATATTGAAGTACATGATCCAGTGATCGTTACCCAAACAGACACAAAGATATCTTTGAGAATTCGTATTCGAAAAGATGTCTTACGCAACATGAATAGATTTCTCAAAGATCTCTCGGAGACTTCTCAAAAATATCTTCAAGAAGGAATTAAGAAATCTAAAAGAGTTGTTCAAGATTTCTTAGAGATGTCTTGAAAAATCCATAAAAATGTCTTGGAAGTAGCTTGAATTTATTCACAAAAAAATTGTAACGTCTTTTTTTCCTCCTTCCCCTTGTAAGGCTTCATCGCTCTCGCACTCCTATGAAGTTTACTTTTTCTCAAATCTCGAGGTTGCGGGAATCGAACCCGCGCATTTTACGATGTATTCACGCTTCAGTGACCAAAGCTATACGACAGTTTGATTTTGATGCTCATAAAAGTCAATATGACAAAGTGAAATAGTGTCAGTGGTGCACATTTCCAGAGTAAAAGTGATCGTTTGAAGGAACTATTATTATATAAACAAATGTCAGATAAGTTGGCCGTGGATACCACAGATTCTTTCTAAATTATTTTTATCTCATCGTTGTTGAAGAACAATTTATTGATGAGCATGGATGAGTAATTTGTAAAATATTTGTGTCTTGGAGATTCGTTAATTCCAACGCGGGTATTAAAAGGTTGCAGAATCTTACTTTTTGCAGAATTTGAAATCTCTTGGCATGTACATAGATTTTTCAAGTTTCGATTTGTGAACGAAAATATCACATCTGTAATTTGATTATTCTAAAACGCGGATTTCAAGTGTTATTCATGTCAATTGATATGATCAGGTATTCCCAGTGAACACTTATGAGAGGAACAGCTCTTCAAGAGGTCCTTTGAAAGAGCTCTGTCAATGTTATCATATTGATATTATCTGAATGGTATCATTTTTCTGAGATCTCAGAAAAAAATCCTCTCAAAGAGTTGGTTTGGATAACATTCTGGCAATCTCTGATTTTCCTCAGAAACCGACGCACCTGATGGCATTCTTATATCTTCATGTTAACCTTCTGAAAGGTCTATCTGACCTCTTACACATATTTAGGAGATCTTTAAGAGCTCCGGATGATAACATATTGTTCACTGGGTTCATAACCTAAACCTGCTGACAATCTATCTTCTTAAACATATCTTGTTAAATTCTTCCAAGGAGATATCTCTCAAACGCTTCTGAAAGATATCTTTAAGATATCTTGCATGGTCGTCTTGAAGATGTCTTGAATCAAGACATCTTTTAAAAATCTTTTACAAGATGTCTTTCCAATATTTCTGAAAGATATCTTTAAGAACTTTTCAAGGACCTTCTCGAACATCTCTTAATTGAGTATTCTTTTAGATATCTTCAAGAACTACGTGCTGTGTGGGTAGTGTCTGATGAATATCATAGATACCTTTAAATTATCTTTTTCTCGCCGTTATTGAAAAACAACTTATTAGTAAATGTGAATGAGAATTTGATAAAATCACCGTACACGAAGGCCGTACATAAAATTCAACGTACGAAGTTCAATAATTCGCAAAATGTGACTTGGGGATTCGTTACTTTTAGCACTGCAAGGTTACAAAATCGTGCTTTTCACAGAATTTGTTAGTATTTGCATAGATTATTCAAGCTTTTAATTCATGAACGAATTCACCTTCCTTGCAATTTGATTGTGAACAAAGACATTTGAAGTATTATCCATATGCACTCAAAACCTGGAAACTGCTGATCTTAGAGATACATTTGGCAAAACATCTTGAAGATATCTCGAAGATATTCATGTTTATTGGCTAATCGAATTTATTTTTCTATCTTCAAGCAAATGTTTACCATCCTCGCCGTTTTTACTCCCAGTTGTTTTCAGGATCGATCAAATCCTCCTTTCGTTCCGATCCTCCTGATGTCGGTATAAAAATATATAACAACCATCTACGCGAATCTATAATAAATTCTTCAAAGAGGGAAAAAGAGAACCGTTAAAGTTATTTAAAGATCCTCGATTCTCCATATAGAAACCAGAAGAAGTAAAATTATCCATAGTGAAGTCTAATATCAAGTATGTTGTTAGTAGTTGAGTTGAAGTCGATGAAGAGTTGTGCGATCACTCGTTTATTGACCTACGTTTCTCTCGCTGCACGTACGGTACACCCTCCCATTACACAAGTCAATACACCAATACTCACACTCTAACTTGCACGAGTCAATATACAACACGAATACCTATACCATTCTCCAACTTAATATACACGAATCGACTACCACACACCACCACCACTACTCACTCAAGTTGCAGAGTTCTTCATGTAAAATTCATTAAAGCTTGGCTGCACGTTATTTCAACTGTAATGCAACTTCTTTTTTCCTCTATATACCTCTGTGTGTCTCTCCTCTTCCCTTTCTTTTGTACCCATCGTTAAAACGCTCATTGGAAAATGTTCATTCAAGTTTTTCTCTGTATACACGATACAAAAGGGGAGACAGAATTCATTGGATACTAAATGTTACAGAAAATACTTTACACGCCATATAATAATAATAACCGGAGATCAATTTGCGATGATAAATAATATATTTCAATGTAGGCAAGGGAGTGAGAGATAATTAATACTCGGAGATGATTATAAGGTATAATTTCCAAGTGGAATCATTTTAAAGAGGGAGGGGAAGAGATAAGATTCATAAACCTTATGATTTTAGTGAGAGTTGAACTCACGGAGTTCAACGATCGAGCGTTTCGAATGTGGTATTCGATAAACTACTTTGAATGTTTTGCGATTATTTTTCTCGTCGCGCGATTCTCGTTGAACCCTCGTTACGTTTATAAAAATAATATAAATATGGATGCAAACTTTATACTCTTTCCGTACCTTTGTCCTGCCAATGGCATTGAATTAAATTGAATCTTCGGGTGATTCATGAGGACAGGAACTTCAAACCTACACTTCTCACTTTCGAATAGAAGATAACTCTATTAGATACCTAGAAGAAATTCGCAGAAAATCAACCTGTAACAAAATAGATTTCAATGAGAGGAAAAAAAAGTGAAAATAACCGGGTTCGTCCCAACGCTCTCCCCCTCTCATATATGAAATGTTTCCAAAGAGTAATTTAGTGCATTAAAGCGTGAACGCGCCGTAAATCAAAGCGAGAATGGAGTCTTTTCGTACATCCCCCCTGGAAGTAGAACGTGCAATAAGCGTAAAAAAGGTATGCATCATTTCCTCTGTCCGTTTTACGGGCATTATTTTTTCAACGATACAGGTAAATGCAGGAGAATGAACGAGGTATCGATAGGCTCAAATTATTTTGTCAATTCCTCAAATATTTATCTTCTCGTTGAACGTGAATTCAAGAAGAGTACAAACATTCATTTTGGTTGTTGGTGGATCGTATGATGCGAAAATAAAACTGATCAACAAGTGTCATTGACGCTCCATGGTGCAGCGGGAAAAGTATTTAATTATTATTTTTGTAGTTTTTACGGAATTTCCCCTGTTCGAATTTGTGTGTTCAAACGATTCATTCGAGGGGAACGTAATTCCCTCGTATTTATATCACTCAACGTATCATTTTTATCCCGCCAACAATTGGGAATTTCAAAATACTATTACATTTATCTTTACCGAATGAGAATTTTTTCATTGTGATTGGGATGGAAGGATTTTATACAAATTATATAGAAAATTTGATTTTATCATTCTCTCAAGCCCAGACCAAGCTTGATGAAATTGTTCAAGTACAATATCGATGGATCGTGATCTAAGATTGGCCCGATCATCCATACCATGGAAATTACCATTAGAAATTGATTCTCAATGGGTTTGAATCAGTTTTCTGCATCGGAATCGATGAGATTCTTCAAACAGGGCACTGTTTTAAACTTTCCACGCATTTCTATAAGATTTGGGATATAAAATTAATTGTTATGTTGAACACAATATTCTCTCATTTTCAAAATATTCAAAATATACCCCACTATAGTCCATTATTTTGAATCAGAGAGAAACTTTGTTAAAATTCAAGCCAGGAAATTCCTATGGTTTTTGTTTGCAAACAAAAAAAAGAATGTCTTACAAAGTATATGCATTTTAAATGTGATTTAAAAAGCGGGAACCCCGAGGAGCTTCCAACGAGACGTTGAAAGGACCCAGGTAGTTTCCGCGTGGGAACGGATTACCGAAAAATACAAAAGTCTCGGTACATTGGTAATTGGCTTCACATGGCAAGTCATATAATTCTCTTTTACAGTACTGGAATTTCCCCTGGAAATTCAATCGTCGACACACGAGAATCCAAATAAATTTGCAAAAATAAACTTTTTAATGAACGTTCGCGTAACTCGTTTCCTGTGATTCCTGATCAAAGTAATAATGGAAGGTACACACGATCGAGGAAGGAAGGAAAAGCAAAGGTTAGTTTCTTGCGCAGGGACGAGAAGGTACATAACGGTACGTTCCTTTTTGTTTTTAGTTCTTTTTCTTTTCTACCTGTCGCGTGACCCTCAAAGTGCAAACGCTGCAACCATCGAAAAGGCAACGTGGTTGGTGGTGTGTAGGTTCATCCACCGACAGACCGATGCTTCTTATTTGTTTCCTAAAATCCTAGTATTTTCATGGAATTCAACATTGTTCGTGACAGCACTGTGGACATAATTGTCAAACAGGCGGGACACCGAGAAATTCGTTTATTACCGTGAACAACGAGGGCTCAGGGTGAGGTAAAGTGACAATATAACGGATCGTTTATTAGGCGCATTTGCTTCTTGGTCTCCAAAAGACGGACAATTACACTCCACGATGAATCGACAATGCCGCGATGATAATCGTCATCATGAACGTTGTGTATCACGTAAAACTATCCAAGTGTATTTATGATGATCAAAATGTCGAGTGTAGACCTTTACCTGCACACATCAACCATTGTGGTTTCTCGTTGTATTTAATCGATAGATCCGTTCTATCATTTGAAACTCGTCGTAATTATTATGAACTCCTGCACGAATGCATTTATGGAGACAATAAAATTCACCTGAGTAGCATAATAATGTGAGAAATGATATTATTTGGTATTATCTTCCCCGTCGAAACTCTTACAACTCTTAGAACATTCTTTTCAGAATTCACAGAATCTTCATGAAGAAGTTTCTTGGAATTCCCAACAATCAATCACTCTTTCCTTCGACAGAACTTCGAAGCATCCTTCGTTCTCCTGAGCCAAAAGAACAAATTTTCATACAATTTAATAGAATAGAAATACAATTATAAGCGTTATTATGATTCTGAAGCCACGCAAAGACGAAATTTTCATGAAAACTGGAAGATTCCGATAAAATACCTAGAATAGAAAATGTTTTCAACGCGGTGACCAATGTTCCTTCTCCCATGTCAATCACATAATACTAGAAAGATTTCTACAACGTCCGTACCGGAATTATTCATTCTTCCTTCACATTGTATATACGTATTAAAGAGAAATTGAGTTTGGTGTGATACAAGATCACGAGTCGACTTGTGTGATTTCTTGAAAATTTAATTTTCACTTGTTACACTTGAGACTTTTCTAATGATGATGGTCAACCACGCGAAACTTGCCTACACGATAATTTATAAATTTCTCCATTCACTTTTATAATGATTCAGATATACGGGTAATACAATAACACAGAAAGAAGACAATCGTATCTCGCGCGAGAGATTACACGGTATAGAGAGAAAAAAGAAGAGCCCGGTTTAGCGATATACAATTGATGAATCGGTTTATAGGGGATTCGTACATCGATGCCGTTCATCATTGTTATGAATTATCACGAAAGGTCAAGATACTTGTGATTTGTCGCTACGTGCGTTAAATAATTGCATCAAACGATAATAAGGCACGAAGATACTTGGCCTGGATGTCGAGAGTGAAAGGGGGCCCCTCTCTCCATCTCTCTTTCTCTCTCTCTCTCTCATCCTCGCGCACTCCTACGTCCTACGTTCCACGCCTAAATCCGTGCCTGAGAGTCTCGTTATTTTCCATCTTGGTTGCTCCTGTAACGAGATTCCTTCTCTTTTTCCATACCGGGGCGTCTTATCTCTTTACCTTCTTTGCCTCCCACTTCTTTTACTCTCCGTCTCTTCTTTCTTTCTTCCCTTTTCTTTGTTTTTTTTTTTTATTATTTATTTTCTCCATCCTTCTCTCTCTTTCCTCACCTCTATTTATCTCGCTCGCTCTTTATATATCACAAACACACTTTGAAAGAACGCGCCCGCGCACGTTTCCTCCAATGGCGTAACTTGCATCAATACCATTGTGGTATGTTTGTTAACTTCCTGCGACCAAGACTTTTATAATCCAGACAAATTGACCAATCTCTTGAGCTAGTTGGGTTTCCTCGATTGTTGATAATTTTGATTGCTTTAAACGTTCGGTTCGAACGAATGAAAAAAAAACCAAAGAGAGTCGGGGAAGTACTGCTCTTCCTTTCCGCTCTTTGTTTCTGTGGTTTTTGAATGGAAAATATACGAACTGATTTTCATGTTCCGAGAGATAGGATAGGATTACAAGTATTCATCGAAAAACGTCAAAGTCTGAAGTTTAATACCTGTGTTGGGAATTTTTCAGACAAATTTCTTCATTATTGATATATCGAGAAAATATTACGATATTTTACGCGCAAGGGATTTATTTTTCATTCATGCAGGTTACTAGATACCCACAGATTTCAGTAAATAGCTGGATACTTGAGCTTTGGAAATGCTATACGTCAATATCCTTACAGAATTCTTATGGTGCAACTCTATAGGCCTGCAGGCCTTTGTAGCAATACAGCATAAACAAACCTCATTATATGTATGTCATGATATACGTATGCCGGTGTCAAGAACCAACGAGTTCATTCTGGTTACTCCATAACTCATGAAAAATTGCCTACGAAATCAAGACACATTCACAGTAGTGATTCCAATCAGAAATTGAAAACTTGTATATGACAAGAAAATTATGGAAAAAACAGTAATGAAAAATTATATTTCTCATAAACTTTCTTACTAAAATATTAATCGCAATCAATAAGAGCAACACAATATTCATTAACACACTGAGAAAAAGGTTTTCTTCTGACCAATCAACGCATTTGGTTGAACATTTTTTAGAGATATCGTTTTATACAAATAAGACTTATTCATTATCATCAAACATTGTGTTGAGTCTAGAAATTCATATTTATCAATTATAACCATATCATTTATTTGACTCAAACTGATCGAAATTCATTTGAATGAATATGACTTCTTCTCAAATTTAGATTTATCGAATCATCATCCGTATAAAGTTGACTCGAAGAAATATGTGCTGTATTTATCAACTATACGATTCATTTACTATAAACAAATCTTTTTTCTCGGTACATGATTTTAAACTTGGGACGATTGTCTTCATTCTGCCTATCTTGGGCCGAGACTGGATTAGACTAAATGCAATACTTATACACGCTGAGGTAGTGCATGTCCATGAAACATGTGAGGGACAGTGAATAGATCAATTATGGTATTCACTTGTCCTTCTATATGTTCTGCTGTACAATGAATACGTATCTGTGCCATGATTCGATACAAACTTTGCAACGGTATATAACCATTCGCCCTCATTCAAACCCGTTGGAACCCATTGAAACCGATTGAATTACTGAGATTCAATGGGAATCCAATAGTTTGGAATAGTCATTTACCATCAAATCTCATTAATCAATAAGATTGGATAGACGGTTTTTGCCAAGGCGATGTTCAACAGAAATATGAGAAAGATTATTTAAGTATGAAGAATTTATTTCCACACGTATTACCCCGAATGCACATATTTTCGAAGTTATGTGAAATTCGTGTATAATTCCATACAGTCTGTATTCAAGTTATATATAAATTATACATAATTTAGAAAATGCTTTCCAATCGGGACAAACCGATCAGTGCTCACCTTAATTTTTATGAAAAAACCATAGAAAAATCATGGAAAAATTTTTAAACACCCTATAAAAAATGTATAAAAGTTCTATATGAAATTAAAATTACATATTAACCAATATTATACCAAGCAATGATTAAACGATGAATTACTGATAAACGTGATTATAACGCAACTATACGAATGCTAAAAAAAACACACATGAACGAAATAAGCAATATCTACGTTACTGTCATCTTCATTATCAAGAGTAATCATTAGTCCGTAGACTGGTTTAATGCAACCCTCTATCCCCATTCATTTCCCGCTAACCTTCTCTTCATTCTGACGTACAATACCACTTATGTTTTCCTATACCATTGTTTTTAATATACTGTTTTGTCTCACAATGTGACTTACTATCTCTTGACGTATCGTGTAAATTGATTTCTTCCTCGTCAGTCATTCCATTAATCTTGAAGAAGGGAAAAATTGTATCGAATATAGAATTTTATATAATAAAATAACGAGAATATTGTATTTACCAATTCAGTTGATCAATCATTTTTATATGCTATCCATTCCGCCTAGAAATTCATCTCCTAGACCTAGTTGGTCCTGCTGGAGTCCTTACAAGGATTGTAACACTTCTCAGTGAATATTCTTTCCCTAAATATTTCAAACATGAATTACATAATACGCTAACAGACATAAAAAAAGTTCCCCTAAACCGACAATGTACAGAACTTTTTGTTATATTTTAGAGAAGATCGTGAACGTTTGGACTGACTACAGTGAGAAACTCGTCAGGCAGAGTTTGGCTGTATCAAGACTCGATAAGAGAATTCGAATTACAATTCTGAGAAATAAAATTGATTACATGAGAATGACATGAAGGGATTTAAATCGCACGGTTTAAATTGTACTTTGCTACAAAATTTAATATGAGATGCAAGGTTCACAGCCCGAGTCAAAAAGTGAAACCTGATTTAGCTCTGATACGTTACGTATGACGGAGTGAATCAGGTTTGATTTCATTTTTAACTCTGATCTCACCATGTTCTCAACCTAATCTTGATTTCAAACTTCTCATTCGACCTGGTGTTAACCTTCTCTCGACCTGATTAAACTTTGGATCACTGCGTATTACGGAGTTAATCAGGCTCTCAAAAGTATTACAATTTTTCAACTCGGGAGTCCTGGAATTTCTTTCTTTTTCTCATTGGTTATGTTGTTCAACAGAAACATGTGATTGGCCAATTCTGTTAGACTTCCCTGACCGCAGTGAACCTGAAGGTGTTGGAAAAATTGTTGACAATCAAGGACTCTAGACTTTTTCTACAACAAACAAAGCTGAGGTAACATGTCAGCTTGTCAGACTCGTAATTTGATTGCTTTTGGCTTGTTATTGACGTCCTTATCAATGTAATATTGCTACAACTCTATTACAAGGGTTTTGTAAGATTGTACTCTTATCGTGTGCCAACAAGGAAATCTTCATCAACCTTGCAGCAAGGTTGAATTCTTATCTAGGAGTTCACTTTGTTCGGATTTTGATATTTTAAACGGCTCTCTGTGCTTCCGTATTGATAATCTGAATGGTGCTCGCTGCACTTGCATATGATGATAAATCTCTAGTTAAATTTATAAAATTGATGAAAAAACGTGAACATCTTCTGACGTGTAAAGCAAATATCTCGCGATATAATGTATATATATTGATGTTTATGAATGTTTATTTTGGAGAACTGAACCGAAGTTTTCGGACAAATAGATCAATTGATCTCAGAACATCCACATTTAATCCTAGTCAGATTCTTAAGAAGTACGCCTGATTTTGAATAATCTTGTTTGGTCCTCATGAAATTTCAAGTTGAAATATCAGATGATGAATTCCAATTGAGATGTGATATAGTGAAACTTGTTCACCATTTCAATAGGAACAAATTGAGTAGTGAATATATGTTCAGTGTAAAAAGATTGCTTCTGAAAATTCAGAAAATGTGACTATAATTCTTAACACTCACTTTCTTATAAATTTTTCTAAAGGTTTTGCTAAATTTTAAGAAACATGACTGGGTTCTCAGAATATGCTCCGAAATTCAGTTGAAGTTTCTTCAAATTCAGTAAAATTTACCTAGAAATTCAGAAAAGTGGGTGTGAAAAATTGCCGTCACATCATCTAAATTTTCAGAGGGAATTCTTGTACAGTGTTGTTGAAATCATACAAATTGCAACATTTTGAGAAACTTAAAGTCACAAGGAAATCCTGGTTCAGAAAATCTGTTGAATCCGACAAAATGAAATTTCATGAAATGAAAGAAAGAATATCGGATAAGAGTTCAAAATCTATTCTTCAATAATTCATCGCTTACTGGGTTTACATATCTTCATTTGAAACATTCCAAAGTGTTGTGTGAAATATCTTGAATTAGTTCAGAAGATATTGCAAGACGAGAAATATTCAGTAGATACTCTCTAAATCTGGAAAAGTGAAGAATCACTCGTTTCACTCCACTAAGTCTCAGGAGTAGTGTTGCCGCGATCTACAAAACGAGCTATCACGATCTTTAGATTCCAGTCTCGTTCAACTGAAAGTACATTCTTCCATAGTAACAACATTAGGGTGAAAATACAAACTTGAGAACAGTCAACTTCTTTTGGGAATCCAAATTGAAATATGAGTCTATGAAATCAAGTTTTGAATTGATCTGTATTCGATCTGGACACGATCTAAATTTCGATCTGGCTCGAACCGCTTGGAGTGTTAATTCAATAAAAATTACACGGAAAAGGTAATTTAGCTGCAGCAGCTGAGCAGCTAGCACGGACACGGACAGCCATTAAATTGGCTCCTGCAGCTAAGTTTCAGCTGTTACAACAAAAAAATTTGCATTTGTAGTTGATTTATTTGCGGTAACAGCTAAAATTTAGCTGCAGGAGCTAACTTAATGCCTGTCCGTGTCCGTGCTAGCTACTTAGCTGCTGCAGCTAAATTATTCTTTCCATGTAAGATTAACGGGATTGCAGCTCGATGTAAACCGACTCATAATCAAATTTCAGTTCTAATCTACATTTTAACCAATTTTTACTTCCAATAATTTTAATTGAAGAACATTGGAATGTAAAGATCGTGATAGCTCGTTTTCTGCACCGCGGCAACACTACTCAGAAGTGGGCCTGTCGGTTCCGAGTGGGATTTTCACTCGTCTCGAGTGAACTCCAACTCTTTTAGACTGAAAAATTCACTTTAGAATTGGAGTGGCTGTGGGTTTATAATCTCAAACCTTAGATCATCACTCTGAAAGAGTGGAAAATCCACTCGAAATTTCGACAGGCTCACTTTTGGCTGGCTAAAGAGTGAAATACCACTCTAATAATTTTAGAAAGTAGGGTTATGCATGAGTAGATGTGATGTACATGATTCTGAATTAAAAGATCATTTTGAACAAATTGATTCTCAATAATTGCGATGCAAAAACACCATTCAAACCCATCAAAAAACAAAATGAATGAATTCCAATTGTATTTCTGCATCGGAATCAATAGGAATCGATGAGTTCAAGAAGATGTTTCAACCAGGACCAGTACTGAATCTGGAAAAACTACCAAGCAGGACAAAACAGTACTAAAGATAAATAACTTTATTGAACATAATAAATGCCCGTAAACCGACAGAAGGAGGATGTAACAATCCAATTAGCGTTTCCAGGCTCCCCCTTGGGCTCGCGTGCAATTTGCATGCAGAAGCTGAGCCATGTGCGTCGCGTTTTGAGCGTGCCAGCAAATTGCGCGCAACACCTCATCCAGATGTGTCGTTTTATGATCGCATGTTATGTGGAAATTATCATGTAAACGTGATAGTTGAATGACAGAACCGCTAAGTTGATGATGACCACCATGTTATTTGGTATCCATGTTCATATGAATGGTAACCATCCCCATATGCATGGAGATTATTGCGATCCTCCGTAGTACGTGCAACCGAAATCACGAAACTGTTCCTCAATCATCATTTGCAGATGATAATCATTACATTACGTTTCTCTCAGTCTACTTTTGTGAAAGACCATATTTATTTCGTTGATTACCCTAGTCAACTGCCGTTTTGGTTCTCAAGATTTCGATACTAATTCGAAGTGACTATATGTCTCGCTAGATACGATGCAGTCAGATTTCTTGGATCACCTCTTTTTTTTGTAATTTTGTATGGAAAAATGTTTCAAAAATCTGAGATTTCATTTGTATTCAGTACGCCAAAACTACTCCGAATCAATTCCCAAACCTCATGAAACAGGGACAAAAACTTCTTCTTCTTTTCCTATGTCATTACCAGATAACGTAACACGTTCCCACACAGCACCAGTGTTCTCGCAAAATAAGCATTCTCAAAGATATCTTATAGTATTCTAAAAGATGTCTTATTCTTCAAGATTCTGATTGTGTTGCATGAGATACCTTTTAGAATACTATAAGATATCTTTTAGTATGCTTATTTGCAAGATGTCCTGAGATATCTTTTAGAAGCCTTTGTCTAAAATATATCTTCAGAAATAGTTAAGAACAATGCAAGAAGTCTCATGCAACATGCATAGACAATCTTTTAGAAGTCTTAAACTGTTCTGACTTCTAAAACATATCTTCCAGAACGTTTTCAAAAGTAAGAACAGTTGAAGACTTCTGAAAAATGTTTATCCGTGTTGCATAAGATTTCTTGCATTGTTCTTAATTATTTCTGGAGATATGTTTTAGACAACGAGGACTGTGTGGGTAGTTTCCAAAAACGATGTATCCACTTATTTTCAATTCAGATTCTGTTTCGGTACACGAATTCCATGGAATTAAATTTCTTTATCGCTTTCTTTCGAGATGCGTGAACCGGTCACCATTCGAATGCTTCAGATCTTGAACAATCAATCATTTATGATTCACTTCGTTATACCATTGAAGTTCGAATCATTATGACGGAGGAAAAAAATTCGCTGTGACAGCGAAATCTGATATCGTTGAGTCCCTTTCGCTGGAGTAGCAAATTTTTCGCTGTGACAGCAAAAGATTTCGACTCTTCCAGTAGAATTTGTTTGCTATTCTATGTATAATATCAAAATTTGCTGGAGGAGTGAACATTTTTTGCTGCCACAGTTGCAAAATCGCTGTCGTAGCTAACAAGATTGCTGTAATAACATGATGCCACAGCAAAAAGAATAGATTTGGCAGTCACAGCAAATTTCTTTCCTCTCCGTATATCCAAAACAAAATCACGCTGATATTCTTGAATATGCACATCTTGAGAAAGCAATTGGCAATATTGCAATCCAAATCATTCCAATTTCTTAGTGTCAAATTTTGGATTTTTCCCGATAAATTGTACATCGTGATTGTTATATCGCAAAATGTCGATACAGTGCAATACAACTTCCTGATATAGGGAACTTTCAACCACAAATTCTCTTCATTTCGTACGATTGAAAGAGACGTTTTTGTTTATTCCAACTAGTAAATTATGGATCTGTGATATTGAATTTGTTTCTCGTAATCCAAGACATTTTCAATATCGAGCATAATCGTCATGGATTATTTAATGAACCAACGCTGCTTCGATATTTGAATGCGTTACGCAAATGTAGTTATGCCGAAAGACTAACCAAACGGCACATAACGTCACAATAGAGGTTTCAAATGGTTCGGTTCATTTGTTGGGATTTCATTGGACTTCCAGTTCAAAATAACTGCGCTTGATACACATTTCATTCGAATGTTCGAATATTGTTTACATTTAATACTCACATTTCAATATGTTGAATGTGTATCTACTACTTACTGAGTATATTTTATATTGAATGGGTTTTCAAAAATATAAAACTTTAGATTTTTTGAATCAATTGTAATTAATTGATTGCTCCTCCTGACTTTTTTTTTGCATTTTGCTCCCTGGTTGCAACGTAAAGCAAAGCTTCTCAATTTTTTTTTAAGGTTGAAAAATTATTGATGTACAAAACGACCAATGATCTTCCTACGCGAAAATATTTTTTTTCCCCAAGAGAACAGAAATGTTCAACAAAACATTCGTTGAATCTCCACTGAGAAAAAGTATTAATTACTCTATAAGTAAATTAAATACAAAACTAGTAGAAGAGGACCCAACCATGTTTTTAGTAAATTCAACTATTTTTTTCAGTTACCACGACTATAAAAATGTAGTTCCTTTGGTAGTATCAGCCAATTTTATTTCTCTCAGTGTAAAATCAAGCTCTGCACATTTCAAGATTCATTGAATATTTGATAAACGTGAATTCATCTGAAATCAACTCAAACTTGATCTATTCGATCCATATTCTTTTGAAGTTTGAACTCGGGGAACAATATCCGTGTGTTTTTTGGTATAGGAAGATACCTTTGGTCCACTTTTAGAAACTAAACATCTTGATATCGAAGTGAGAATTCCTGACCCACTGTGAGAAAAAATTTCCTATCCAAGGAAAAATGTTTGACATTCGAAATATACTATCAAAGATGACAGCCGATAGAACACATGACAAAGCTCCACCACAATTCACTATGAGTTATCAATACTTCATGAGATAATTCGAGAATCTCTTTCAAGTAGAAATCTCACTTAGGGGATGCTTCGGATATTGTCCAGATGGTTATAAAAGACTCACTAACCATTGGGACAATATCGAGAGCACCCAGTAATTGCATAGGCCTCAGCTAGTCCCCCTACATACTCGTCTATTTTTTAATTAATTGTTACTTTTTAACATGTTGCTGAAGTTTGAATTGTTTCTTGGAAGAAATTATTAATCAAATAACAAAAAATATTCAGAGTAGTAGAGACATCTTACAGTACACTTTTTGGGGCTTCCTACAGTTCCAAGAAGTGAATTTGAGAAAATAAATCAAAGTGATTTATCAGATTTTTTTCTGGGTTTGAATTTTGATTTTGTCCCTTCGAACGATTCAAACTTCAAAAACATCTTTTTAATCTCTCTGGTTGATAAAAAAAACCATAGAATCTGACGAAATGAAATTTAATGGGATTTGGTCAGAACATTGTGCAAAATTCAATCAGAATCACATTGATAATAATCCACTCATCTGATTTGATCTCTTTGAAAATGGTTGGATAAGATTTGGCCAGAACATTGTGCGAGATTCAATGAGATTTGGCGAAAACCAATGGGTTTGTTCAACCAAGGCTATATTCTGTATCTGATAGGCAATTATTCCCCATGAATTATTAGAAAAACCATTATTCACAAATGAAAATTCTAATGAACTTTTTAAAAAATGTCTCTAAAAGTCCCGAGTGGAAAATTGAGCAAAATTAGATACAATTTATATATAATTCAATAAATTCTAAATATAATTGATATATAATTATATATGGATTATATACAATTTTCTAGCATTTTTCCACTTCGGGTTTCATAAAACATTCCTCAAATTCCTGTGGTACAACAATTCTTTTGAATCTCATGATTAATAAAATTCATTACCAACTAAGCCCTTCCGAATGGTAGATTTTTCCAATGTGAAATCAAGATACCGTTACCTTCTGTTTCTTTTTTTGTTTTCACTTCCAGCATAGAAGTACCAAATATATGCATTTCTCCGATGCTCACTGAACTTGAAAGAGTGAAAAATCACAGGTTTCACCGCACACAGAAAAAAAGGACAATCCGCTATGGTAGCTAAAAATGAGCTGTGGTAACTATTTCGTGTATTTGATATTTTGATACCCAATAATATTCATATAACAATCAAATTTTAGCTACTATAGTTAACTTTCAGCCATCTAAATGTCAACAACATTATTTTTTCCGTGCATCAAGTCTTAAAAGTGAGCTTGTTGGCTTCGAGTGAACTCTCATTCTTTGAGAATGAAAAATTCCCAAGTTCACTTCTTGCCGACTGAAAAGTCGAATCTCATTTTAAAAATTCTAAAGAGTGCGGATTCCCAAATAAGCAAAAATTTGTCATTGTCTTGAAGATTTCCACTGGATACACCCATAGAAAGGTTATCTTATTGTAACAAAAATTTCATTATTATAAGAAAATTTTTTCTCAACATAGGGACAATCCTAATTTTTCTTCTGATAAGAAAAAAATTCTCTCGCTTCAAGTAAAATTTGATAATCTTGGCGTTACAATGTTGAATCATGAACCAAGAAAAATAGTCTTGAGATCACCATAAGCATTTTTCAAATGAGATTTTTTTGATGCAGTGAAGTTTTTATCAAGGGTAAAGAAATCTTTCTTTTTACCCACACTGTTGAAAATTTCTGCATTAATTTTCATGTTTTTACTGGAAGTTTGTTTCAAGTACGTACATGAATTCAGTTTCATGCACATTTTACATGAAATTTAATGTAAATTATAGCATATATGGAGCTGATTTCATGTACGTAATTGAAAAAAACTTTCAGATATTTCTGAAAGTGCAATAAACATTTTGTATCCTGCGATATATTTTAGACAGGCTTTAAATGTCCTATGTAACACTTTTAAATAGATTTCAGATCAATTCTTGTTTCGAACTCGTCTGAGAGATATCTAAAAGTGTTGTACAAAACATCTAAAACCAAGATATCGCAAGACACAAAATGTTCAATGGTTACAATAATTCATTTTTTTCAAATAAAATATTGTTGTATCGCTTGGGACGATATCTGGCACACGGTACACTGCTTTATTTGATTATTACTGTTTTCAAGTTCATAATTACTTTTCCATTTCACAATACGATACATTGGAATCAATTTTGAAAACTTTACAACTCTGCTGCCAATCAAAGGGAGGGGGAGGGAGCGTATCGCTAAGCGTCGCCTTCCAGAATATTCATGACCACAAGAAGCGATGGTTCTCACAAAAAATAGAGATTCTTACGTTAAACAAAAGTCATGGATCATAATTTTCTCTACTAAAAATCCATGATATGATTACTTTGGAACAAAACCGCTTTTTGGTCCAACACTATTTGTTTTCGGAGAAGAAAATCGATATCAATAATAAAATGATGGTAACAACAAGAAATCATTTCTTTAAGTGTATCTTAAAGGTGTCTTATGCAACAGTTTTTAATGTCTTTAAGATATCTTCAGTAAGTCATCCAAAAAACGTCTAAAAAAGATCCGCAGACATCTTTTAGATTTCTTGAAAACAGTGAGAATAATGGTTGCATAAGACATCTTCAAGACATCCAATGGAAATCTTTGAGACAATCAAAAATTGGGTGGTCTGGGTTGTACACGGTGTCTGGCTGATATTCACCGTTAGAAGATACTTATGGGAAGCTCGAATGGGTACTGCATTAGGACTGCAAAGTACACGGGAAAATAACAGATAAATTTTATTTTGAAGTTTGTGAACTGATTCGGAATGGTTTCGGTATGCCAAGTACGACATCAATGTGAGATTTCTTGAATTGGTTCAATTCTTGTAATTGTTCATATAAAATCTACATAATTAATGAATCTTATGAAATAAATCATTACAAAGAAAACTACTCCGATTCGTAAAATCCGACTTTAGTTTCGTATTCATCATAATCAATTTGAATCAGTGTCCAATCCCCAAAACACAACATGAGTGTTGACCAGTGCTAGCTATACCCACGTTTATTCTATCTAGCGCATCGATGAGCAAATGGGATACCCATACAAATTTCACCCTAAGATTCCTAATACGATTACCGCACAATCGACTCATCTCACACAATTCAAATTCTTCATAAATCGAAGAGAAACCATGAACGTTATGAGTACTTCAATTCTATTATTTCATTTCGATTGTTACTCATCTGTCATACTATATAAGATAATATATGTGCGCGAGATAATGTACGATTCGTGCAAGGCCACTTGCGTAACATATTTACTAAAATCCTCCACGATATCGTGCATTGTGTGTTGATAGAAATAATGATGTATACTGGTAAACGTATACTTTTCTGTTGTCACTTCTACTGCGCCAACAGCAACATGATGGAGAACGGAAGTCTGAGGACGTCAAATGAGCGGAGAATGAAGGTTGAATGCATAAAAGAATATAAGAATCCTCAGTTCAAGACTTACGTATAGAACAATGCACGCGCAATTTGTAGGTATTATTATATGTGGCGCATATAGTGCATATTATTCACAGTACCTCGAAATGAATTCGACAAATTGACATGACATGTTTTTCAATCTCCTGTTATTCGAATTCAGTTGAAATTCATGTAGAAGAATCGCTTTTGCTGGTATTGTTGTTCGGTACGGTGTTGAAGCCAATTACATTTACTTTAATTACAATTTTATAATTTTATTATACGTCGTATACGTTCGTTACGTGACATGATGGATGATAATGAATCATAATGGATTTCCCAACACTCCAAATTTTGACGTACCGCAAGAAGAAATAATCCAACTGTGATTCACAGGGAAGAATATTATAATAAACGCTTCAAAAGAATCGTAGATTAACTCTACAAGGGAATACAATTTTTTCATGTATATACGTTAGAACGATTTCAATCGAAAATACAGTATTTTAGTTCGAAATCGTAAAATGTATGACGTGACCGGTAGGTAGGTACCTTTCGTCGGGAACATATGTTCAATAATATCGCATATCACTATTACGTACACGTTACATAAGGGATAATAATTTCAACATCGATTGAAAGAAACAAATTCATTGGGAAACGTATAGTATATGACATGCGAGGTGAGCTGATTTTATTCTCAAGTTGAAAAATTAGAAATTCTGGTTCTTGAATTTACATATCAACGCTGACCTAATCAATCAATGATTTCCTAAATGCGAGGATTGAGATCAAAAATATCAGGCATTGTGAAAGTTCATTTTTGAATATAAATTTTATACAAATAGTATATAAGTTTTAGAATTTAATTAAAACAAAACTGAAAAGGGGTAGGTAAGGTAACTCATTTGAAACAGTGAGGTGCAAGTTAAATTCGCCGATATTACGTCAAGATGAAAATTTAATCAGATTGAATTACAAGAAGTGAATAAATGAGACTTGTTTGCGTCTAGATGTGATCGGGAACAAACTAGAATTAATAAATCCGATGCTCCGAAGATGTTCATAATAATGTAACTATTTATACGTTGTAAGGTCACGCGTTGTTGTGAAATATCAAATTCCCTTGAAAGTACTTCTTAACCTATTTTTTCCATAACAAATCATAGCGTATCATGTAAATAATTGCTCTAGATTGGCATAATCTTGAACCGAAGTTTCACAGATCCTGATACATCTTACGTTCGTTCTAACAATGAAGTTCTTTGTATTACGGGCTCTCAACTGTGATTCGAAATCCGGTTCTTGTAACAATTCGAGACTTGGAATTTATCGCAATGAATCTGAAATGAATTTCGAAGTCTTGAAATTTTATTTTATCATATCTCTAATGTCGAAGGTCAAACAAGCGAAATCATGACCGACTATGAAGTATGCGAAGAATCAGAATATAACCTAGATCAAATTCTAATTCCTCGAATACGTGGTCGAGGAAACCTCCCCAAAATCTCGTCCTTGTCGACTATTTATAAAGTTCAAGAACAAAGATTGAATTTTCCCCCAACTATTTTGATTTCCATTGAAAACTTGTGGCAAAATTTTCAACGTGGCGTATGAATGAAATTCTTCGGTTCAACATACTACTGCTATAATTTTGAAAAGTTTGTGCTTTTGTGTACGATGCGCGTTCCGGTCTATAAATATAAAACATAAAGTATACGTATATATATATTCACACGAATTGTGAGACCGTATGTATTTGTGCGCCGAGGCTCGAAGAAGAAGAAGAAGAAGAAGTCCTCGTTACGTGTCACGGATGTTTAGAATGATACTTGAATGTGTGTACGTTTTAGATAATCACGGTCATCTCTCGACTTGTGAGCCGAGAGCGCCTTTCCACCGCGCTTGGCTCGACAGCCTCGAAAGATCGGGCACAGTGTTGCCTTGTAACAGGTTAGGCGTATCCGCATGTTCGTTTGAGAGGATTAATTTCAACGTCGCATTTTACATACAAGAGCTGATATTGTGTAGTAGAAATATACTCGTCACGTTCATTATGCTTGCCTTAATATTTAACCAACCACGCAATATATGTGATCGTGCGACATAGATCATCCTTTACGCGTGTGTGCCGCTTAAATCCCAAAAATTTGTTTCAATGATGTCACCAGTTGACACGTTGATAAATCAAAATCGTGGCTATGTTATGCCTCGTCTGTCGAATATATCACAGTAGAGTAATCGATCTTCATTTCGGCTTATTTTGTGTTGAGAAAATCTTTGAAATTTGGCTTGCGATCTAACAAGAAATCTGTGATCATGGAATTCTAGTTATCGAAAAGCGGTAAATCTTTCCCCAGTTTTAGATTCCTCGAGATAATTCCAAGTTGATTCGTAAGTGTGAATTAATGCGGAATTGAGGATCGAACTTACCATGTATCTTACGCGAGAAGCGGTGATTCTTCTTAGTCGAGCTGAACGGGAGATAGCAAGGATGCCAATTCTTTCCGAACTTGCCGACTCGATGCTCTCCTCCTTCCGACATATTTTTTGTTATTCCAATAACAAACCAACAAGATATCTTAAAATATTCAAAATTTCTTCCTGCATTAGGAAAATTGGGAAGATTCAATGGAAAATTTTGCGCTGGGCGCAACGCAGGGTTCAGAGTAACAGGGATAAGCTGTGAAAATCGTTGAGAGTTTATGAAAGAACACTGGTACAACTGGTACAACTGAAAGTTTAGCTAAGCATGGTTTTATAAGATCATGTGGTTGATGTGACCAAATTTTGTAGTCATTTGGTTCGGCATATGTTGGTATACACAACAAGTGGATAACAAGATTTTAATTGCTCTGAAATCGAGGTCAAGTGTCTCTCCGGATGATAAACCAGGTTTTTGCCCCTTTTTCAGGTCAAATCGGAGAGTTTTCGATACTCCCTCATAATAATTTCGATCCTAATCTTCTCCATACGATAGTATCAGATTTAATCACTTGTTACAATCAATTGATTCTATAGTTATTTTGTCAGAAACTGAGGATCAACAATGCAAAGAGTCTCTGGCAAAATTGAAGTATCAACAATACAATGGAATGTCACAGAAGTTGGAAGCGAATGTGAACTGAGAGTCATTTCGCTCTTTCAGAGTGTAAAAGTGACACTTTCTTCAAAACGCCAAATACCATTGGCATTGGACAAAGTTTCAATTAAATCATCCACATTCTACGTAATAATTCTTTGATGATTCCGGTCTAGAGATCTGCGAAGAAAACTGTATCGATACGTGTTGCGTGCTACTACAGGATTTACAAAACTGTTTTGCACGGCTCTGTTTAGTGAACTCTACATCGAAGAGGAATGATCGATAAACCAAATCTGTATCTCAAAGAAATGAGATAATCTACCTTTCACTGTAATAATCTCTAATGAACAAAGTATAGCTTGGGAATAATCGATAAATACGTATGATCTGCTACACATCTTGGGTCTATTCAAATCTAGGGCGGCGAAGGTTAGTAGGCCCAAAAACCAACTTTATTGACGCTATTCTTCCCACATATTCAATAACGACTGAAATGTGATCAATACAAAGAGGTAGAGGTTTTCACCACATCGGAACGAGATCACGTGGAGTTATTATGTTCTAGATCCTTTTCTTCGATTTA
Organism: Gonatopus flavifemur; assembly: GCA_018340375.1. Taxonomy (NCBI): domain Eukaryota; kingdom Metazoa; phylum Arthropoda; class Insecta; order Hymenoptera; family Dryinidae; genus Gonatopus; species Gonatopus flavifemur. The sequence goes on from JAFFJZ010000005.1 coordinate 24,943,181, forward strand.
ATTACGGCGAGTTGGAGCGTTAAAAAATCATCAAGTATTAATTATTTTATCAACGAACAGCGGATATTGATGGATCATAATTCTACTTAGATCTCCATGTAGAATATTTATAAATTTTCTACCGAGCAGTAGAGAATGAGAATGAATGAGGGAGATGGCGTTGAAACAGAGATAATGTTACATCTTCGTCGTTCCACAGGGAAGTGAGGGAAATAAGGTTCTCCGTCTTTCTCCCGACATTACTGCAGAAGAGTCTTTTTCTTTTCTCTGTATACAATCGTATGGCTCCACCCACAAACGACTACCAATGTCGGCATCATCGTCTTCGTCCTCGTCTTGGTCGTCACCGGTGCCGCTGGCTGCTGCTGTTGCTCCTGCTGCTTTGGCTCTGTCGAGATCCGAGGAGAGTCTTGTCAGAGTCGAGGCGCACAATCTGACAACAGTGGCTCGGCGTCGAGTGGAATCGAGTCGAGTCGAAGCAACGGCAGAGCGTTCCTTGCGCGCCTATAACCGATATTGTGGCCGTGGATTGAATGGAGGGGAACTAGAGCTCTCTCTCAGGTCAAACCTCCCTACCGGCTTGACATATCCAACCCGTGGTGGTTGCTCGAACGGTCGACCCCTCGTCGTTCCGAATCTCTGTCCTGCTCTCACTCACCCCCACTATGTCGTCATCATCCCTTCCGACACCACTACACTACTGCTGTTGCTACTACTACTACTACTACTACTACTACTACTACTCTTACCAATACTACTACTACTAATACTACCACTACCATACAACTAATACTACAATAACAGCGTGTTGTCGACACCGACCTCCCTTTGGATATTCCCACCGCGACGGCACCACTCATCACTAGATCCCACCACCTCTGTTTCTCTCACCCGAGAGAGTAACAAAGACAGAGGGAAAGCGTTTATATTGATGTTAGTGAGTGGCTCTTGCTGCCAGTAGATATACTATATACGATCCTAAAACTTGTCAAGAAACTTTTCCCTCTCCACCGTACTTTTGGTCATTCCTTACCAGACGATATATAACACTCGATGGTAGAGCGGAAGGGAAATCCTTCACCAAATCCAACTATTCAATTTTTGAAGAAAAAAAAAAGGCTGAGTTAATCACGTGTATCACATTTGCAAAAGTTCATTGAACACAAAAAATCATATATTTTCTCAAGGATAAGTAGGCTTTAGCGGTATTTCAGTCGTTTACGGGACGATTATAAAATTGAATGGAGGAACATCACTCTACATATAGATTCTTTGTGTATCCATGGAGATTCTGTATTGAATGCTTTCAATGGGCGTACTTGGTTGGAATTTTAGGTCAAGAGGAGGTGTATTCTAGGGAATAAAAAGTTACTTCTTCACCCATCGTACTTATATCCTTTCGTTGACGATTCATCAATGCCATACGAACATACGCTTTATCGAAATTTTCCACATATTCGAAAACAAAATTCCACGATAACTGAAATTTCAAATCGATTTGACCTGATTCCTGACCTGATTCTCCATACCCCACCGGACACAAAATGATTATTACGGTATCGTGGTAGTATCCCGCGTAATATCACTTGTGAATGTATACTTATATCCCCATGTTGTTACTCACAATTTCATACTCTGATTAGTTACGTTTAGCATATGCTGTCTTCCAAAACTTCCATGAATCGAGGAGAAATGATTTTTAGCCTCCAGGATATCGACACCGGGAGCGTATGACGCAATAACGACGCAATAGCGTACACATCGTAAGAGCTACGTGAAGCTGGAATTACAATTGACCAGGGCATTAACTTACGACACCGAGAGGTTCGAAGCTTCAATTTCATTGATCAATCGCGATAATGAATCTCGGTATTCAATTTTTCTTGTCTTTACAACTTCTCCAACTGATCTACAAAATCTGTGCGTTAATAACTCCAACTATACCACTGATCTGATTTGAAATCTCTTAAGCTAACCGCTCAAGTACTTGATCCACTGGAATCTTACCGCAAAGCGATGAAGAGAAATAAAAAGATATCTCTGTCTTTTCAGGGTGTCTTGTGGCAACAAGTACTGAACGGAAAGATTTTTGAATTCATTCAACGATATGATAGTCACGAATTTAACACAGTTTTTTGTTCTATTCATGAAAAATGCCCTGAATTTTCATTCGATATTTCATAAATAAGGAAAGTAAAACAACGCATCTCCAAGTTCTTTGAGGATTTCTTCAAAAGTCTGTTGATTTGTGTGTATTATTACATTTGACAATGTAATATATTACCATTCAGCGAAATTCAATCCGACTTGAAGTTTGAAATTCCCGCTCAGATGAATGGATACCCAACAAACACCGAAGGTCTTAAAGACATCTACGAGATATCTTCAGGAAGACATCTTCTAGATACATCGGGAAGATGTCTTTTATGTATGTCGAATTCATATCTTTTAGATTTCTTCAAGAAATGTCAGGAACATGTCTTTGAGGTATTTCTGAAAGACATCTTTTAGATGTCGAATCAGCATAGTCTAAAAGACATCTTGAAAGAGTTTCTGAATATCTGTCACACATCTTAAGAATTGTCTAAGTAAGAAGGGCAAAAGTCACGTCATGTTCCTTTTTTAGAACTCATCAGTGATTTTTTTGTACCATCTGGAATGTCCTCACGATTTCAAGAAGACATCTCAAAGATGTCTAAGACGTGTCTTGAAAGAATCAAAAAAATATCTCGAAACATGTAAAAGATTTCTAAAACATGTCTTAAGACAATCGGAAACATATCTTGTAACCATCTCAAAGATAAATTGATATCAAGACATTTTTGAGATATCTAAAACTTGAAATTTGTTGCATAAAACATCTTTTAGATGTCGAAAAGATGTCTTCACGAAAATCTTCCAAGACATCTCCCGTGACTTTGAGACATTTTTTAGATACTAATAGATATCTTTTCGTTTGTTGGGTAATTACAAAAGAGAAAAATTCGCTGTGACAGCGAAATCTGATTTTCATAGGTATCTTTTGCTAGAGCAGCAAATTTTTTGCTATGACCATAATTCTTTCAGCTGTGGCAGCAGAAAATCTTTGCTCCTTCAGCAAATTATATAAAGAATAGTTCCAGCGACAGGGACCCAGTCAAATTAAATTTCGCTGTCATGATGAATTTCTTCTTTCTTCTTCAGCAAAACTCGTTTACTTTTCTGGATGTGATACTGAAAATATTGTTAGTTCAGTGAAAAATTTGCTGCTTCAGTTAATCATGTTGCTCTCTCAGCCATCCACCGGAGCAGAAATTCATATAAGCACCATGTCAGGACGCATCGAGTCCTGAATGCCCTCACGTGGCAGTTAGCTATGGCAGCGAATTTCCAGCAAGGTTAGCAAAAAGATTTGCTATTCTGTATATAATACCTCGATTTCTTGATGTTGCTGGAGTTTGAATCGTTCATTGAAACCAGTTGGTAATCGAATAACAAGACACTCAGTTGTTGGGGACCACAAATCTTGTAATACATCCTTTAAACGATGTTTCCATTTCCAAGGACCCAATTTGAGAAGATAAATAATGATCACCCATCAGATTTCGAGAATTTGAATTTCTGTTTCTATAAACGATTCAAATTTCAGGAATATGATAATTTTTTCTCCGTGTTTCAGGCCCCAGCCAAAAATCTTTAAGTGAATAAATAGTCTTCTATACCAATTACAAATCTAAAATTCAGTCGCTGTTTCTTAACGATGATCCATTCAGTTGAAAATTTTTGAATTCTCCTCGTTACAACTTTGTCTTTATTAAAGCGATTATTCGATGAAAACTAAGGAACAGTTGGAGAAAAATCCTGCCTTGATTGTTCTTACATAGAAAAAAATGTTTAATAGAACTTACGAACGAAGATGGTAAGATACAGAGCTACTAAACTTTCTTTTGAGCTATGTAAGCACGGACTTGGAACCAATTTCTGTCCAATTTATGTCAAATTTTTCAAGTTCAGGCCTCGATCGGATTCAAGTTGGAAAATATTGACCAGAACTCCAGTCAAACCTACTACAGCGGTAGTAATTTTAATTGTGACTATCATAAATCCTACAAATCCTCTTATAAATATTACGAGAAATTTTAATACTCCCGTATTTTGTTGAATTTGACACTAAAAATCTTACGAAATATTTGTTTTTCCAGGTAACGTTTTGTTATACATTGATATATAAATACTTATTGAAAATTTAGACTCAGACGTGTATTCTTTGATTGAAAAATAGTTTACATAATTCATTGTTTGAAAAATCATTTCTTCTATCGCATATTCAATAAAGGAAGTGACAAAGTGTAAGGTCAGAGTAGGAGCAGAGTCTTAATTCTATAATATTATACTGTATCCAAGTTGCGAATTAAGGTGTATAAAAGTTTATCGGAGTAACGAGAACTGTGCTGAAAATATCATGCACGATAGTGTATGAATACGGATCAGAATTGAAGAAAAAAATTACAACACATAGAAAATGAACTTATAAATGACCCGCCAGACGTAATTCTCTATAATTTAAACAATGTTCCACCAGGTATTCGTAAGAATGATGAATCAGTTTTATGCGTCAACCGATGTGCTTTGCTATAAACAGAGCGAAATTCTGATTCATCGAAAGATCAAAATATTCTTCGCAAAAGATTGATTACGTTGGTGAGAACAAATCTATAACGTGATTCATTGAATCCTCGATTAACTTATGAAGAATATGTCCAGACAACAAAAGAAGTTTTTTGATTAGGCTTTTGGCTACTGAAGGTTATCGAACTGAACCGACTTTCCTAGTGGAAACAGTTTCAAATTTATATATAATTTATATACATATAACTCTATATAAAGTAATTGAATTTTATATAAATTGTGCATAATTGTGAAAATTTTTCTGCTCGAGTTGAATCATTGGATGATAATGGATTTACATGATTACAATCAATGCATTGTACATTGATGTTTAAAACTTCTTACTCGTGTGCTCAAAATATTAAAATGAAATAAAAAAGTTATTTTTAATACTCGTTATGGTGAGTCAGAGGGCATCGATACAGTGGAAAGGTTTATGTGTAATTAATGTGCAATTTTTATAAATTGTATATATAGGGTGTCTCAAAAATCATTACGCCTCTCTCAAGAGGTGATTTCTGAGCCCAGAAACAAGACACTTTTTCATTCGGGGAAGTATTCGAAATGCTTGGTTTTGGAAATTTGTAAACAAAATAAGTTGACAATTCATTATATTTGCATTGTACAAAATAATCGAAATTTTCCCATACGCAGCAACCAGGAAATTCCGATCATCCAATAGGAAATTAATTTCCGATAAATGTATATGAAATTTCCCATAAATCATTTTCCAGTATATTCCAAATGAAATACGGAAAATTCCTAATGCATGTATGTGTTTATTACTTCCGAACATTTATGTGAAGTTTCCCATGGGAATTTTTTCCAGTGTGTGTATAGCATTCCACCGCTTTCTCTGAAAGGGAAAAGTGTCTTGTTTTTGTCTCAGAAATGACCCCTCGGGCGTAATTTTCACATGAAAACCAAATTTCATATAATTCTCATACAGTTGATAAATAAATTTTTCAAACTAAATTCATGTGAAGAAATATTTTGTTGCCCATTAAATTGTATTTCATTGATTCAGATATTAATTTTCCGTTTGAATTGGCAGTTTTAATGGGCTTACTTTGGCGAATTGAATACCTCATTCTTTAGATAGATAATTTTCATTGGATAAGACATCAGAGTTCCGAATGTGGAATCCTCGACTGAATTTCGTGAGATTTTAAATATCATTGTAGGATACCTGTAAGCATTTACAGTAACCTGCGGCGATAATTCGGTATAATACATGTTTGTTACAATGAAACTTTAGCACATTAGATATTCGGAATGCTAAAATTCAGAACAACGGGCCTTCAGAATGGGTCTAGCTTCATAAACTCTTGCATCTTCAAATTTTGGCACTGCTCCAAAGTACCCAGAGATAATTTACCGACTCTAAAAGTTTATCTGCTTTTTCATTGTATAATCCCGTGATAACAGCTTCGAAGTTCTTAATCGAAAACTGTAAGGATTAGCTTGTACGGCAGAATAAAAAAATATCTTGTCACATGGATTTTTATATACCCAGACAGCACAAATGATCATTTTGAAGTCACAAAAACTTCTGAAAGAACTTCTTGAACAGTCCCAGTTATGACTGTAAAAATGAATTCATACTGCATACATGTTGAATGCCTGAATAGTTCTTTATATGAATTCTTTCTGAAGATTAAGTTATTCATCAATAGTTCATTTCGAAGTCAAACTGTTCATAATGAATTAATGTTTACTGTCACAACGGGAGCTTTTTGCGGGGACTTTTGTGCTGTATGGGTATACAGAACTTGCATTGAAATTAAATATGATAGGAAGGTTAGTTAATTTGTACGTAATTATGCTTTGGAAAATGATTTTATGTAATTGATATAAGATTTTTTTGTATAATTTTCATGAAGTTCTCATGCCACACAGCACCACAGTTCCAGAAGAATTGTTGAAGAATTCATAAATAACTTAATCAGTTCAAAAAGAAATCTTTATGAATTCTTCTGGGACTCTGATGCTGTGTGGGAAATTAACATTTGGTAATCACTTTTCATGTAGGGATACTTCTTTGATCGACTGTATACAAAATATCCTTCACAGTACCACAGTCCCAGGAAAATTCTTGCAGAATTCATGACCAACACAATTAGTTCAATAGGGTTCAATTATTCTGTGACTGTGGTGCTCTGTGTGATACATGATTTAAATTCCATCTATCCTTAACCCATTTTTGATTCATAAATTATTTTCACTAAGAGTTCTAAGAGAATGTATGGGAGTTCTCTATGCACGGAGAAAAATAAACAGTAACCGTTACTGCGAGTGACAATAATCGGTTGAAAAACAAATGAAGATACAGTTGGATAGTAAAGATTATCGCGATCACCGTCGTAGGTACTGCAATGAAATTTGTCATCACTGGCCGGACAGTAACGAGCACTGAGAAACGCAATATTGTGAACTGCTTTCAATTTTTTCATAATTACCGTCATTGACATTAACGGTTACTGTTCACTTTTCTCCGTGTGCGTTGGTTAGAATGATTGCGTAAAGGTAGGGTTTCATCCATTGCTGCGTTAGAAAATAACCCTCAACGTCACATCCTTTTATCTCACCAGAAATTCACGGAGGATCAGTTCGCCATTTTTCTCTCCGTGTAGGAGTTGTGTTTTCTCGAAAATTGATGGAATGTCCACTCTTTTCAGAAACATAGAGTAAAAAAAGCTTCATAGTAACATTTTCACTTTTTTTTTCATGAAATCAACTTGATATCCTATACTCCGAGTTATGAATGTGATAAAAATTCCTGACCAGCACCATGGTTGAACGGTTAACGCGCTAAACTTCAGTCATGGATGTCCAGGCGGCTCGGGGTTCGAATCCCTGACTGGTCAACTTCCGTTTTGCCCGGCGGAATGCCTTGAATGGGAGATAGACAGTTAGCGTGTCAACCGTGCGTCTCCCTGTTAAAAGCTCGTCCATAAATTACGTAAGACAATTTCATGTTTGTTTCTCTTTCTCGTCAACTTCAGAGGAACTGAGAGTGAGGAAGAGGCAAATAGTAGAATAACACCCGTCATTTATAGATAATCCCCAAAGCTAACGCTGTAAAGAGGACGACGGTTGATGACGCAGGGAATCTTACGTCCGCTGTGTAGTTTGAGGTGATACTAGCGGTGTGGCAGCATCTAAATCGTTTATGACAAACTACAGACAAACGATTAAATTTGATCAAAATATCGCTCTGTACAGCACTTGTCTGATTCAAATGGAAGCGCTGTACAGAACAATATTTTGATCAAATTTAATCGTTTGTCTGTAGTTTGTCATGAACGATTTGGCTGCTACCATGCCGCTACTATCCCCTTAAGGCTAGGTTTTAGGTTCATTCTAGATGATAATGAAAGTTTCAAATCAGCATTTATTTCACTTTGTAAGTGATTTAATAAAAACAATTTTTTTTCATCAAAAATTCTCTAAATGTCTCTCTATTATCATGAAATTCACTTGTATTGATTCCCCAGCAGGCTTTCCTTAAGGAAATTACTTCTTCAAAAATGGAAATTCTACTTCTATGTGTGAATTATTTTTTTTCTTCTACAACAATTCAAAGGGGATAAATGACTTTTTGGTGTAGAAAAAAAGTAGCATCTTTGACTTGGTGATTTTTGAACTAACATAAAAGAAGTTTGGCACTGGAGAGGCATATGTATACTTCAACGGGTTGATTATACACCGATCCTAGCCGGATCGATCTATTTTTCCTGAGATTCAGACAAACAACCAATTATCAGCATGCACTACTTATATAGTGGACAGGCATGCTCTTGCGTCTTATTAGCAAAGGTTTTGTAACTATGCTCCCTCCCGTTATTCATAGTCGTTAATCACAAGCTTAGAATAGACTATACATACTTTATACTCTGAATCAACTTGCAGTCGATCGCATGTATATATCCACTGTACGGTTACTGTAACCGTTTACATTCTACATATCGTACTTACTATGTTAGTTCTTTCTTTAAACTATTTCTGTGTAAAGTTCTCCATCGATTCGTTAATTGGTGTTCGTATAACGGGAAAACAAATTCATATAAAAACTTTCATTTTCATACATTGAATTGAAAACGTGACTTATCTGTTCAAATTTTTATAGAATTGTAAAAATAATTAATCTTACGATTTTTATCGACGTCCAACGGAAAATTGCGTAATTCTAACATTTTCTATATATATATATATATATACACAAGAAAGCATCTACCGACCTTGATTGGGACTGAAATTTTTTATCGAGACGTGCGTCAGAGGTTGATATCGACACCTCGCCAAATCTGTATCAGTGAAATGCTCAACCAGAAAGAATGATGTGGAGTGGAATCGGAAGGGTCAACTTCAAGCTTGCCATCTGCTAGTTGAATTGACACAACTTCAATACGACCAAAAGAGAGATCAGAAAAAATGATCGATTTTTTTTTTCTATCTTATGGAAGTTATGACAACCAACTCGTTAGAGATCATTACCAATTGAGACACAATATATTCTGTATTATATATCGAGGATATTTTGATAGTAAAGCTTAAGTGCTAAAAATGATGAAATTGAGGTGCATATGTCAATCGGAAGGTCATGAAAAGAACGTCCTGGATACGTTATGGGAACCTTCCACTCGATCTGATTCTCTTTGTGCTCGACGTTTTATAACTTTTTTCCGCTGGAACAGCACGAAACAGCACCTCTTTAGTTTTCCCTAGTCCGAAAAGCCCATTGATTTTCGACAATTTTCATTCAAATTGAACGAAGATTTGATTGAACAATCAGACTTCTATCCAATTTCAATCAGATTTGGCGAGCATCAATAGGTTTCATCAACCAAGGGTTCTCCCGTATGAATAGTAAACGTTGGGGAAAATTTTCTAGCGGCAAAGGGATAAATTAATCTCATTGACTGAATTAGTGGAATTCCTCTGCTTTCAATTTTGTCCATGAAATGTATTCTCACAATTTCTTGGAGTGGAAATTTACTCTTACACTGAAGAAGATGTTCAGAAAACGTGAGCAACTGAGCAGTTTTGGTGCTATCATTAAGGGATATGAACACTGTAAACGTAAAAATTTCAGATGTTTTTTGTGCTATGAATAGGAGAAAAATCAGTTAGGTATATTAATGTGAAACTTTGTATTTATCTTGAATGACCTTGAGGGAGTATCCTAGTCTGGGAGCTCGAATTTTAGGCATTTTTAACCGACTTCATTTCAAGTGCGATGAAACAAACAAACGACATTTTTACTATTCATTTTTTCCCCAGATGTTCATTTTCTAACAATAAACATTGCAATTTTCAGGAAAAAATCAAGAATCAAAAAAGTTTATAGAGAGACAAAATGGGAGATGAGAAACAAATCATACATCCTGGTTGGCATAATGGTGATCTGGAATAAGTCAAATCTAAAGATTTTGAATCAATAAAGACGTCGTCATCGTCTGTACCTCGGAAAAGAAAAATAAATTTTTATGTAAAAAAAAAGCAGCTGTTTGAAAAAAACAATGCAATGTTTGACCTATTTTATCACTTTGCCGAATTTTTAAAAACAGTCGGGGACGAAATTTTGACATGAATCTGGTGAAAACGATGGAATGATTCACAGAGAAGGTCCATGCCAAATTTCAAGTAAATCGGTCCATTAGAACCGGAGATATCGTGTGAACCATCTTGAAAGAAGCAGTTTCGATAAAAACGCGTTTGAAGATGCAAGCACAATTTCAAACAGTCTACAGAGTAAAAACTGAAACTCCCTTTGATTCTACATATAAGTTCGATCCAAGATGCAGCCAAAGCTCACCCTGTTTCATCTGAACCTAAGCACCAAAAACAAATGCTGACACAACGCCCTTATGAAAAAATTCGATATTGCAATTTCATCGTTCAACCATCAACTGTATCAATACTATCCAAAATCTATCGTTTGATTTCATTATCAGACAAGTCCGATAAAAATACGAGATCTACGATGATTATCCAATGTAAACCCGATATTGGGAAATCATCGGCTAGCTGATCGGTTTTATATCGGATAATTCGTATTCTTATCGGACTTAACGGACTAATCGGATAGTATTGATACAGCTAATGATTTAACGATGAAATTCCTATATCGGGTTTTTTCATAAGGGTGGGAAAGACTGAATTTCAGTCAATTTTTCAAGTAAGATACAGCGATATTCAGTCGGACTTTTGACAATGGAAGTCATACAATGGTAACTTACATTTTCTCACAAAAATTCTCCTGCAAACATATTCTTCAAGGCCTAAATTGTGAAAATAAGCAAAATGAACAAAATTGATTTTTCCAGAATTTTAGACCAAAATACCCCCTTAATGGTACATGGACAAATTTTGATTTTTTTTACTACATCATGGTAGCGCACATTGATCTATAAAAAAAGGCGCCTTTTTGAGATGGTCCAATTCTGGTTGACAGTTGTCCGTCAAAACGGAACGTCTGAAAGCAAGAGACGAAAAAGATTTGATTCAGGATTGATATATGACGATTGGAATTGTTATACATCAACCCACAATAATCATAGTAAAAATATGACTGTCAACTTTGCTCAATTCACAATTTTATTGCTAATTAAACACATATGTATTGCTGTGAGAACAAAAATTATTGCAAATCCAACAATGAAATGTCAATAATTCTGTTATTGCTAGTTTCACACGGAGAGAAGGGAATGGTAATATTTACCATGCTAACATAGTATTCGGTTTTATTTTATATAAAATCCTGATTGTACTGTGTAAGAATAGAATTTATCACCATTTTTCTGGTAATAATATGTATGTAGCATGGTAATTATTATCAGAAAAATGGCAAAGAATTCTATTCTCGCACAGTAACAATCACGATTTTATATAAAATAAGACCGAATGCTATGTTAGCATGGTAAATATTGTCATCCTTTTCTCTCCGTGTACGAAACACATTTGTCTCAGTGTAGAAAAGAATAAGAGACAAGAACACGAGTATATTCAACTTGAGGGACAATCGTATGGCCCAGGCATGGCGATTAGAGGTAAGCAATAAATTTCCATAGGTTTGTAGTGCTTGCAACTTTGAACACGTTTTCCTCGAAATCATGTTTTTCAAATACACATATGCATATTTCTAGCAGCACCTTCATTTTTATTACCTTCGTAATAACATATTCAAGAGAAATTTGAATATTTTCTGGTGAATTATAGACCGGTTTTTTTATTGCGAAATTCAACTTTCCTTTCATATTGACGCCATGTTTGAAAAAATCAATATACTATAAAAACTCTCCACAATCTTCTACATATTGGGCTGTTTCTTCAAAATCTTTTTGGTGATTTCGGAATACGTCCGTGGAGGAATTTCCGTTTCTTCAGCCAACTCAGTGAACAAATTTTCAAAACTATATACAATTTATATATAATCATATATCACTTATAAATAAACTATACTGGGCTACATATAAATTATATATAATTTTGGAGCACACTGCGTCATCCTTTGTTTTCAAATAATTAAAAAAATTCTTTTCAAACTTGAAGATTTATATAGACACGAGTGAAAAGTGCATTTAAAAATATTGTCTCTTCGTTTAAAAATAAATTATCAAAAATGCCCCTTGATTTTGCACTCATAGAACGTTATTTTCCTTTATAACTTCAGTTTATGCACAATTTTTACACCTAACGTACAAAAATTATATATATATACAGGGTGTCCACGAATTCGCGGACCGGATTTCACAGGTATATTTTGCAGCCAAAATGCAATGATTTCCCGTTTGAAAAAAATTTTGTCGACACTTAGTTTTGGAGATATGAGTGCATTTTTAGATTTTTTTTCAAATCCAAATCATTCGAAAACACTGTATGCTACCTACCGGAGCTCAATACCATTCGCTAAGTTGGGAAACGGCGGATCCGTGGATAAAAAAATTAAACTATTTGATCATCGATAGTTCCGGAGCTATAGCGATTTGAAATTTTTTAGCTTTCAGCCAATCAGAATTCAGCAACTTCAAATCGCTCTAGCTCCGGAACTATCAATGATAAGATGGTTTAATTTTTTTCTCACAGATCCGCCGTTTTCCAACTTAGCAAATGGTGTTGAGCTCAAGTATGTAGCATACAGTGTTTTCGAATGATTTGGATTTAAAAAAAAAACCTAAAAATGCTCATATCTCCAAAACTAAGTGTCGACAAAATTTTTTTCAAACGGGAAATCATTGCATTTTGGCTGCAGAATATACCTGTGAAATCCGGTCCGCGAATTCTGGGACACCCTGTATATCCAATAGATTGAGTTTCATGGTAAATACAGTAGTTTTATAGACGCGTATATGTTGTTGAAGTTTGAATCGTTTATAGAAACGAAACTAAAATTCAAACTCACAAAATCTCATCGATTATCGTTATTTATCTTTGAACATCGTTCAAAGAATGTACTGCAAGATTTTGGGTCTCTAATAACTCAGTATTTCTTTATTCGATTAATCATTCGTTTCAATAAACGATTCAAACTTGAATAACATGACGCGTATCTAAACATTATCCTTGAGGAATGAATATGAAAACGTATATAAAATTTTAACAATGTTATTAGTCACTTAAATGTGAGATTATCAACTTCTCGAGCGTAACTTCCACTCCCAAAGGGAAAATGAAGCGTGCTCTAAGAGTACATATCCGTTGAATTACTCTCTAGAGGTTGTCTATCTCTTTCCACGCGACATATTCGGAAAGAGATAGCTCCGCTGGGAATGCCAGGCAAATCCGGACGGAAAATACTTGTCAGGATTTGATCGGTTGTTGTCCCAGAAAAACCGGTCGAAAACTGACAAAATTTCTACCTGGTTTCGTCCGGAATCACCAAATTGGAATATCCTGTGAAAAACTGACAGAAATTCTTTGCGACGGTTCTGTTTGGAATTCACAGACCGTGACATCCAGTCAAAAATTGACGACAATTTTTCTGCCAGGTTTTCACAGGATGTTACAATTTAGTGATTCCGGACAAAATCAGGTAGAAATTGTGTCAGTTTTTGACTGGATTTCCTGGCACAAAAACCGATCAAACCCTGACAATTATTCTTTGTCTGGATCTGCCTGGCATTTTCAGCAGACAGATAACCTCTGAAGAGAAATTTGGCGCTCAGAACACGCTTCATTTTAACCACGGGTCTTTCAGAGATCAAGTCCAAAGTAGGGGTGATAATTCGGAATCTATTTTTTTGTATAAAAATTGTCTCGAATTTTCATCTACACCTTATACAAATATATAAAAACCTCATTCTTCGCCCATAGAAAAGGAATCCATTCTATCCGAATTACTATCCCTAATTCAAAGTTGAGTGATGTGATTCTTTGAAGAAGATCGATCCTTTTTCACATACGCGGAAAGACCGGGCCTATCAATATCCAGAAAGAATTGATCAACGTTTAGAAAAATGACTGTCAATTGAGGGAAAAAGGGAATCACTGGAAAATATTCGTAGTGATTCTACCAAAGATTCGTAGTCAAAATATTAACAGTCGATACACGAAAAAAAAGGTCTGCTAAGAAGTACCATACTTTATAGTGTTCGAGCATCAGTCTTGTCCAGATCAAATGATTTACGTGAAAATACCTCTAAAAGTGCCATACTGGCTTGGACTTTCCTGAAGAAGTATAGTACTTTTGTAGATATTTTCATGTAAATAATTTCATCTGGACAAGACTGATGCTCGAACACTATAAAGTATGGTGCTTTTTAGCAGATCTTTTTTCTCCGTTTAGTTTCATTGGTATTTTTCACAGTGAAACTGTTTCAATTGTTAATACATCGACTACGAATTTTTAGTAGACTCACTACGAATATTTTTCAGCGATCCTCGTTTTCCCTGAATTCACAGTCATCTTTCTAAATCATAATAGTAAATCCGTGTAGAAAGTGTTGAATTTTTATTGAAATCTATAAAAACTATATATTTTTTGTATACTGGCTGATTCAAAATTGCCGTACACTCTTCTGAGAGCAGATTCTTGATGAAATTCTAAAAATTCCTTAGATCCGGAGATATGAGCATTTTTTAATTTTTTGAAAAATCCAAATACTTCGGGAGTACCATATTTCTGATATTTGAATCCAACACTATTCTCTGAGTGAGATCACGGGTTATCCCTAGAAAAAAAATAAATCTCATTCAGCTTCTTTCGTTGTGGAGTTATAGCGATTTAAACTTGTTGAATTCTGATTAGCTGGAATGCAGAAAATTTCAAACCACGATAGCTCCACAACGAAGGAGGCTGAATGAGATTTATTTTTTTCCAGGGATACCCCATGATCTGACTTAGTGAATGGTGTTGAATTCAACAGTCATAAATATGGTACTTCCGCACGGAGAAAAAGGAATTCGCTGTGGCAGCGAAATCTACTTTTGCTGGGTTCCTTTTGCCAGAGCAGCAAATTTTTTGCTGTGACAGCAAACTATATGCTGTTCCAGCAATCTTGTTAGCTGCGACAGCGACTTTTTAGCTGTGGCAGCAAAAAATGTTTGCTATCCCAGCAAAATTTGTTTGCTATTCTGTATTTAATACTGAAAATTTGCTGGCGGAGCAAACATTGTTTGCTGCCAGAGCTAAAAAATTGCTGTCGTAGCTAACACGATTCCTGTTATAGCAAATTTTTAGCTAGGTCAGCAAAAAAATTCGCTATTCTATATATAATACCTCGATTTGCTGTGTCAGCAAATTTTTTCTCCCCGTGCGAGGTATTTGGATTTTTCAAAAAATCGAAAAATGCTCATATCTCCAGATCTAAGGATCAGATCTGAATATTTCGGACCAAAATCTTTTCAGAATTTCATCAAGAATCTGCTCTCAGAAAAGTGTACGGCAATTTTGAATCACCCAGTATAACCCTATAACGGGCATGTGGGGTCTTTTAGGACTCCAGGACATTTTTTTCTACCCCAGCATCTGAGCCTCTCTTTATCTCTGTAGTTTGTCACCCAAATATTTTCAAAGTATACATCCTCACGAACAAAAACCGCCCATAGTGAGTTGAAATCCGTTTAGTTTCAAATGAGTTACAGCCATTTGAAATTTCCTTTGTTTTTCACGTGCCCGTTCTAGGGTTAAAAAAGGATCGATCTTTCTCAAAGATCCTTATGACTATCTAAGTTTGATGAGGTTACACTCTCAAAAACATGTTAATTTTCTAGTGAATTCATCACTCGAGGTAGTGGAATTTCACTTAAACAGGACAAGCTAGCGATGGCCGATCTTGAAAGAATCGATGCTTCTTTCATAGAATTCTTATACAATTTGGATCGAAATTATATAAAATTCAATAAAAACTTGATAAATTTTTTTATAAAAGAGAATCAAGATCGGCCATCACTAGGACAAGCTCGATAGATCGAAACCATCGATTTTTCACTCTTTCAGATCTAGAGAGCATTACAAAAAGATCGTTAGGAAGTAATTTCAAAGTTGAGACAACCATAATCGAATCGACAAGTGTAACATTTCGCCACAAACCATACCTGAACTTCATAAATAAACTTCACATCGCTTGACTGATTTGCTTTCTAGTCAATACCCTCTGCATCATGTCGATATCTTCGTACCGGAAATTCCATACTACTACCACTACTATTATTATTATTCCTCATTTCCTAGATCCCTCGGATTTGCCTATCGCCTTCGAGACCTTCACCTTTTATACCTGAATTTCGAGATTGCTCTGGCATCGACCATCGCTCCACAGGGTTGAAAGAATATTCCATCCAACGAACTTGAATAAGAAATTGAAAATCAGTGGTCGATGTAACTTCAAAGGCAAAAAAAAAGCCGAAACGCAAAAGAGCGGGAACGAGATTTATAGGATAACGGATTCAAATCATTCATTCAAAGTTAAAATCCGAAATGAGAGTACTACTATACGCAAAGCAAACACATTGTTCGGCTTGTAACAGCAGCAAACAGCAGCGACGGCGGTGATGGTGATGGTAGTGGCGGCGGCGGTGATGGTGGTGGTGGTGGCGACGACGGCAGCTACGTGCATAGTCTTTTTGGGTAGTCGGAAAGAAATACATTCATTTTACTCTTAGAAAGAGAACAGAGAGCGTGGGTACATTGGTGGTGCGCGGGCGCACGCGTGCTTGTACACACGTGCATGCGTGCCGCAGTAACTCCCACCACCGACACTCAGGCGTCATCGTTTTACTAATACACACACGTATACACGTATACAAGGATGAGATTGTGACGACGGAATCGACGCGACAGGGACACATACCGCGTCCCTGTCGGGCAGAAGCGAGAAAGAGAGAGAGGGGAGGGCGACGTCTGTGTGCGAACGCACACAAGTTCGCGTATACGATATACGTACAGGGGCAGAAGGTAGAAGAATAAAGCAAAGGAAGAGACAGGGAAGAAAGGGAAGCAGCAAATACTACACAAGGACCGTGTTCGGAACACCACCCGAACATCGGTTAACTTTGTTTGATTCGTGCTTGTAGAAAAGGACAACCGAGAACGCTTGAGAACGCGACCGAGGGTCGTGTTCCAAAACATCAGCGGAGTATCGGTTAACTCTGTTCACTTTGTGCTCGGAAAAGGGAGACAAAACTATAACGGAGAGAGCATTTCAGAACGCGGACGGACAGTGTCTCCGAGTGAAAGAGAGAGACGGTTGTATCTACGTTTGCCCCAACAGCCTCTCACTAGACAGTATTACTTTCAATCGTTTAGCGGGGCCAATGCTACCCACCGCCACGGAGGAATAGTAGTCAGTCAGCCGAGCAGCAGTCGGAGTCAGCCGGCCGCGCGTGTAATACCTGCCTGCTCTGTGCTGTGCTCCTCCGCACGCGTTACAACAGATCACACACATTATCGTTATTATCAATAATAACATCATTATTAACCAATCACCATGAGTTTTCATCACATGAAAGACTCAACTCTCAACGAAGCGGACAATGACTTTTTATAATTTATCATTTTAAACAACAGACATCAGCCTATAGGAACGATAAGGGACCACAATCATTCATTTACAATATTATTATACATAATATAATATCTGTGCTTTTTCGTTCGACATTTTTCTTTTCATCACAATATAATTATATAAACATCCTCGTCCGTAACAACAACATGTGAACAGTGTATTATCGTTTAATATATCGTTTGATTGGTGTTCGAAAATTATCTATTACTGTGATATAATCAACTGAATTATATATGAATGATCGTGACATTGTATTCGTGTTTTGTTTATGATGTGCTTGAGCTGTCGATAATATTATCGAAGCACCTATATGAACAAGAATAATCGATTACAGTGTACAATGTATACAGTGTTGTAAGCCAGTGAGACTAGTTGTGACACCAGTGATCAATTCTTTTATTGGATTATTTCAATGCGGAATCGCACAACTTTGAACTGAGAGTTCCTAATTCCTAAGGGAAGGATAATCGTCGTTACAGGTAAGAGTTTTGTTCTGTATATCTGTACATAGGTAGAAACATAGATCCCCGTACACGACAAATCGTTAATTCTTCGATAATAGGTCGACTTGTCGGATGATATAATCGTTCGCTCGAGTCCCCGGGGTATCAAATTATTCATAAATTCGCGCCTCCGAGAGTCTTCGACATTCAAATTTCGTAGAATCGATCATCAGACTCGAAGATTTCATGAAATTCGTTGAATTTTCAAAAAAGAAAACTGATTTTTGTATAAACAAACGGAATAAAACGAACTTTTGATAATTATATACCAATTATATACAAATTATATATAAATTAAATACAAATTATATATAAACTATATATAAATTATATATAATTCTAGAAATTTTCTCACTCTATAAAAGGATGGAATACAAACGTTTTTGTAATAGAGAAATTACGATAAATAATTGATTTGGAATGGAATCGTGTGGGAGAGATATGAAATTATAGATTATTGGTATAGATTTCGTATATTGTCATACGTGGGTGTATAGATTAACGATGTTGAAATGATATGAAATGGAAAAAAAATGAGTGGGATTCTCCTGTGATACGAAATGAATGTATATACAGTGTTAAATGATCGGTAGACCACAACAGATAACGTGTTGTGATGGTCGCATTAGCGTCTATAATACGCGTATAAAGCGTCTTTATGCATCTAAGCTGCAGCTGTCCAACAAGAGTCACGCATAACCGCTGACTTCGCTATATTAAGTTGTTACGTTAACTATATATCTGTCTCCTTTCTACATTTATCTGAATATATGTCCGATGAAGGTATAATTACAATTCAAATTGTGTGATTATGAATTCCATCATAAATTGAATATGTTCGAATCAATCATTCGCACGGGGTTGAATAATCAATGAAAATTAATTGTATGTGGTTTATATCATAATTTTTATACAAATTATATACAATTTTCACTAATTCCTCTTCATTAAATATTAAATCAATATCGATAATTACTCTGAATTGTTTGTATTTAATCATTTTCATTGTTCGAAATTTCACTTCTACGTCTAGAATCGACTAAATACACAGGGAAAATTTTTTGAGTCAAAATGAGAAATGTTATTTCACATCGTTGGCACTGTAAAAAGTAATAAAATTATTTTTTCTCATGATTTATGAAGGTACTTTCTTACCTACAGCAGGGTTTTTACCTTCTCAAGACAAATCTTCTCCGAAGTGAGGAAAAGTCTCCCTAAATCATGCGAAAAGTCGTACATTGAAATTACCTTTACAATGAATTTTAATCTCTTAATAATGTTGATTTTGTTTTATTTTTCTTCCAATCAACCTGGTTAAAGAAAAACAAATTTCATCAATTTTATAATTGTGAAATATATAAACATGAAATTCTACTGAATTTAATTCGAATCAATCCAGTATTCAATGATTCTTCGCTAAGCAATGGAAAAATCTTGAATGGTAGGACTAATAACATTATTCCGGACGAAGAGATATTCTGTGTCAGCAAATTTCAAGTGAATTAGAATAAGCAGATTCTATTGAGTAAAGTCTGAAGCCTAGATTCTAATAAATATTCATTAAATATTTATTCAACACGATTATGAA
The DNA here is from genome assembly GCA_018340375.1 of Gonatopus flavifemur. Lineage (NCBI taxonomy): Eukaryota > Metazoa > Arthropoda > Insecta > Hymenoptera > Dryinidae > Gonatopus > Gonatopus flavifemur. Next base: position 24,962,926 of record JAFFJZ010000005.1, read on the forward strand.
ATTATCGAGTTTTTCAATGATTCAACAATTCAACTCATAGTAAGGCGGAATAATTTCTCCGTTCGATATCGTATCAATATGTTTAAATTATGTGCAATTTCGTCAGAGGACTGTGTGCAATCGCGGTATGGTTCAGTCAATTACAGTGTTGTATTTCGTAAATAAGGTTAGGTAGATAGGTGGGCGAAAGGTATTGTCGAATCCCCATTAGAAGTGAATATTTTTTTGTTTCTTCACTCATAAAACTGTCCATTGATTCAAATACCTGAAAGAAAATTTTCCCAGGCTATAAAGTCAATGTTATAAATACTTTTTTTCCTACAGTTTGAAAATTATGGGATTTTTCTTCATTTTTATACTGGATTTCAACCCTAAATCGTGTGAGAAACTTTTATTCAGAATAAGCAACTATTTTGCCTCCGAATTGTTCTAAATCCTTGAAAGGACTCTGTTGCCACCAGTTTTTTCAGGGAAAATGTCACAATGACTTTTTAGAATGCATTTTTTTGTCGAATTCGAATGAAATTTGATTTGAAAATTTTTCAAAATTATCAATCATTTATATCTCATTCAATTTCATGTACAGAGTATATTATTTTTCAAATTTTTCATTCAGGATTACACAAACGAAGCTTCTTCTTTGAAAAATACATCATTTGGAATAAATTTTGAACTTGTCGCTGAGAGTTCACACACAGTTCCCCTGAATGTTGGCAATCTCACTGTTTTACGATACAACGAGACACATTAAATCACTCTCGTACCTTCTCAAGTATTATTTCATTTTTATTTACCTCTTCAATAGAATTGTCACAATTAATCTTGAAATACAATTTCAATATCCTTCATTTTCGAATTATAGTCCACAAAGTTTCAAGAAACATAAAGTTTTGCCAAAAATCATGAATCAAACACATGAAAACGCTTGATTCTATGGAATGAAAATTTCCAAAGTGTGAAAAATCCTTTTTCATAAAATGTATTGAATGTATGCACTGAAAGACATTTAATTGAAAATGTAAATTTATTGTGCATTATGTAAAATTTGTAGACGATAATTCTCCCAACTGTTCAAAGATTCACTAATTTTTAATTGCATTCAACTAAATTGCGTTTGTGAATCCAACATTAAAATTGATATTATTTAGTTTCAATGCAAAACAACTTGTAGGAAATAGTATTGATGAATTTGCGACAATTTGAGCACAAGTTGCGAGTTAATAAATAGAAAATTCTGCTATTTTAATATCCAGAATTGCTTTTTTTCGAAGTGAAAAGTTCACCAACGCCATTAGAAAATTGTATATAAATCAATATAATTTTGGAACTGAATTTGAGCTGTCGAGTGGTGTAACAAGAAAATAAATTCATTGAAAAGTCTTGTTAGCTATCCTTATTTGAATTATGAATGACCGAATCCACCTATTCTGAACTAAAAAGAAGTACCTTGTACGCCTTTAATTGATGAAACACACTCCTTGACTGCTCTTCGCTTCAACTCTGGAAATTATTCGAAAGAACCAAGAAGCCCACATCATCGTCTTTGGGTTCGAGTTGAAATAGATCTGAAAGTTCCACTTGTTTTTCATATGTATCCCTGAAATGACGATGATACAGGCTACGCGTTGCCACACATCGCTCGGTAGAGGTGTACGATATTTACAATATTTCTACATACGCGAGTGTCCGTACTTGTATATCGTGTTTCTTTTTTTTGTCATAAACGCAAGGCTGATAAAAAAAAATCTTATCGATTAATAGCCCGAGACTTCAAAGCGTCCGACTGAAATCGTAAAAGAGGTTTCTACGCAGTATACTTTGCTTTTATATTACTATACGATAATAATCAGATTACCATTGTCAGTCCTTGCGTTTATCAACGTGTATGGATCGTGGTAGTTTTGAAAAGGAAAGAAGAAAAAAATGGTCTTCCTCTTCTCCTCTCTCTCTCTCTCTCTCTGGGGGATCCGTTTTTCTTCATAGAATCAAAATTCAACGTATGGATTGAATAAAAAAAACGTATAATCGACCCCTACCGTGACATTCGTGTTCTCGTTATCTACGAGATCGAAGCTTGAAATATCGTTATTGCCAACGAAATGCGAATCTCTTCCCTCATTCTTCATCAATTTCGATTTAGTTTGGTTTGAAAAATTGTTTTGGACAAACAAGGCTTGGATTACAAATGGAATGTTTGCACTCGTTATTCGATCTCGTCTCTTTCTTTTTCACGCTTTCAATTACTCAATTTAATCTTTCAATATGAATGTGAAACTGACATTTCAAGGATGAATGACAGGTGTTTGTTTTGAATATTGATTTTTAGTGAGGAAAAGAAATATCACTCCTTTTTTTTCTCCTCGTTCTTTGGAAAAACTTGATAAAACTGACAGTTCTCGGACACTTGTTCGCAACCTCTGATAACTCCAATGAATTCACGGTGCAAGTGTTTTCTTTTTTGTCTTCTCTCCAGGTATGATCCTGGGAAAAAAATTAGCCTATTTTCGAAGAGATCGAGATTTTGTTGTTTTCACAACAGTTTAGTAGTAGCATATCAATCGAAAGGTGCGAATATAATATTAGCCCGGTCGTGGGTCAAGCTTGCCACAAAGTCCATCAAACTCCACCTTTACCGAGCTTCGCGCATGCTCCCCAACGATAAGATCGGACCGTGAATTCTTCAGGTATTAGCCCCAAGATTTAACCGATTATCTTGTCACGCTCAGGTAAAATTCATGAACGAATAGTGTTGGTGTTTACACTATTGTACCACCACAATTTTGGGTTGGGTTACTGCACATTATCGACCACCAACGTTCATTTGAATTTAATTTTCCTTCTTTAAAAATACATCATTGATATTCAACCGAGATATTCTTGGAAAAACATATCGAGATTTAAGCAACAATCAAGATTTAGTTGCAATTGTGCATGAAGTTAAAAGTGGTACCCTACGTGTGTGATAATCACGTGATATATCGCAAGCCCCCTCATTACATAACGAACAATTATGAAAATTTAATTACACTTCACCTTGAGCAAGTGAACGCGCGTGCGCGTGTTCGCGCTGGAGAATATTTTTATACAAATGATATCAACTCGAAATCATACGTTGGCGTACTACGCTCTTTTGTCATCATCATCATCATCATCATCATCACCACGAATTTTCGACAAGACTTCGATTTCCTTTCAATGAAAATATGACGGGTCGTCTATCGGTTAAAGATTGAGTAATAAACGAGTCTTGGTTGATTTTTTCTTGTTTTGCTTGTTTTTTTTCTTTTTCTTCCTGTTCATATACCTACCGTATACCGAAAGATCAAGGTCGTATCGTGGATAGACAAGAAAAATGAATTGTTAGACGTTAGAGAGAAAGAGACTCTTGATCAACATTCATTTTATTTGGTTCATCATCTTCCAGTGTCGTAACACACATCTTTCATAAGAACCTTGTGTCAAGTACTCTTTCGAATCTTCCAATGATGTAGTTTCGTACATTCGAATCGTTAAAAAAAATCATACCTTCGAGACGATACGATACGATACGATTCGCGTAAAGAGAAATGAAAGATCGAATAAAAAGCTTATTTACCAAATTAGCGAATATCGTGTCGTACCATTGATTGCGCATATTTCTACTTATGGATCGAGGGTATTTATTTGTCAAGGACGAGACATTTAAACGCGAAACTGATCGCCGAAGAGTAGAGTTGTGTGTCGTTGGATGTATGTCAGAGAGATGGCAAAAGTTTATATTATTATTATTATTATTATTATATCGTGTATATGAAATTCACCTTGAATTTATAATATAAATCGTTAGATAACGCGTTGTGTAAAAATCTTTTTGTCACGGCAATAATGATAATTTTCGATGAATAGAATAATGATAGATCACACATGCACTTGTGAGTTTTGAAATGTTCATTTCGACGAACCTATTTCTGATTATGTGTCACCGCGCAAAACCTATATTAAGATTAAGCGGTTATCTTTAACGTAACCGCACCACGCTCTATACTCTGTGAGAAAGAGTGGCAGGCGACCGGTATTGAATCAACTATATACCTTTCATCCATGTAATAAAATCAATGCTTAGGGTATTTGATAGACATTTACGAATATACACACTTATACTCGCGAACTTATACTCACGCTATTAGCTTGCATATTGTTTTGGAAAATTACTTCTAACGGATACGGAGATTTTATATCGATTTATTGAAAAGTCGAGGAAGAAAATAGACTCGATTGCCACATCATTCGCGGTTTTGATATTGCTTGCCATCGAATCTAAGGAGGTAGAGTTAAATTTAAATTCGAATAACGTTATCGTAATAATCCCAGGAACAACATATGATCAAAATTTCGTATGATTTCATGCGAGTATTTCATAAGGGATTCAAATATTTTTTATCACTGAAATAGTCTGATTTCGATTCCTGTAGTTTTTAATCCTTTTCTTTTCTTCTAGATCTAAAATAGTTTCGTTCTTAATGCGAGAGGTACCAGCGAGATGGAAAGGTTTTCTCTTCTCTCTTACCTTTCCTTTCATTTCACCGTACTCGACTTTCCTATTCCCTTCATTATTGTTAATCTTCTTAAAGTTTTTATCTCTCCTCATCTCTCATAGATTCTCCCCTTTTGATTTTATACTGTTTTCCGCACTCACGCATTCTCCATTGCGCTTGGTTATTTCATTTCCTCGCTTACTCGAATCGCAAATCACGAAAAGCTATTGAAATTTGTAATTGTTGACACGTGTGGAATAGGAAAAGTTAACAACACCGGTAGATCCGTTATAAAAAAAAATTCTAATCAATCTCAATATAATTCATGCAAATTAAGACTTCACGGTCAACGATTGGAATTTGAAAGAAAGTCCAAAAGAGAGGAGTTCCTCAACCACCGATTAGTACCATTAGTAACCCAATGGGAATTGATTGGTACTAATTAATACACAAAACTACCACCGTTTGGAAGCAATAGTTGCCATAAAGTCGGTTCTCATTGATTGATGTAGGCTCACCAAACGTAAGGAACTTTCAACTCGGGGGAGAGTTGAAAACTACAAGAATGTCCGGACGGTCGAACATTGGATGGACTATCTATACGATTCACCCTTCGAATCTCATCACACCGTGCCCTAGTTCGGAACTAATCTATCGATACATTTAGCCACTTTCCAATCGTAATGACGGTTTTATTACGTAATAAATTGTGTTCGTGACAAAAATTCCTTGGTAAAAATTTCAAAGGTATCAATTTAATTCTAAACATGTTCGTCTCGAATCGTTATCCCGAAGAATATCAAGTTTTCGAATCAACATTCTAAATCTCTACGTTGGCGCTCAATGATGGATGCTTTTGGCACTTTTGTACGTAAGAGCACGTAAGAGTTGTTTAGAATTTATGTGCAGGTATTGTGAGTGCATGTATACATAATTCCCCCCGTGTGTAAATCGCAAATGATATTTATGTAATGATTCGAAGCAACAAGAAGGCGCAATAGAAGGGGTGGAGAGAGGAGGATGTATTAAGAGAGTTTCTGGGAAAGTTTCCAGAGCAATGATTGGTCGTAATTCGATGGCAGCCAGCTTCCGTGATTTCTTCATCGACCAATTAACGCCCTCAGAACAACTTTCTCCAAATACATCGGTAACGTTCCAAAACCATCACCAAGGTATATATCGGGTGAAATCCAACCACCGAGGGAGACAGTAGAAAGAGCGAAATTAGTCCTCTGTATTATCTATACCACGTACACGGTACCAAACTTCATTCCTCGAGTCGCGTTGTTGTCGAGTCAATCAGGATCGAGTCCCTTTGATGTTCGTTAAATCATCATTATTCACGCAATTATCGTCAAATGTCAAAATTCATTCTACGAGTCATATTTATCTCATATATTTCAATACGTTAATTACAATAAATGTCATTGAAACGTGACATTTCACGAGGATTATAGAAATTAAAAATCCTCCATTGTATTGAATTGGAGAGACGGAGGAGAGGGAGGGAGAGAAAATTAAATATACATCTCATTGCGAAGTTTCAAAGCTAGTTTCGTATTCCATCACGGTATAGGTCAAATTATAAACATTAGATCACTTAAAGTATTATGTAGTCCTAGAAACAGATTATGATCCTTACATAATGATAGATATAATGCCAAGCTATGAGATATTACATAAGTATTTGTTCATTATTCTATTATGTTCCTTATAAACAAAATTAACCAGAAAATTCAGTGTCCGTTCGATTCAACGGCAAGAGAGAGAGAGAGAGAGAGAGAGAGAGAAAAAAAGAACGAAACCATTTCCTCGAAAAATGAACTACTCTTCCTAACATCGAAGTTTTCGGCTTCTTTATTTCATCAGGGGCAGATGTTATTTCCGCTTTTACCTACATCGTGTTCGGACACCAACACGTGTCACTCGAATGTTTTCAACTACCAACTATACGAACAATTCAAATAACGTGAAACATATTTCAAATACATATGAAAAATGAATATTTGTATTCCAGTGATTGGATATTTTAGAACAGTTGAAGTTCAGCAGTTTCCATACAATTCATTTTTACACCTTTTCGCTCTCCTCCTTGAAGCCATGAATTTATATATCGAATTACGGAAGAATCCACTTTATTCGGCACACGGTACGTAATATAGCCCATGTATTTCGTCATGAGAGCTTCCTTCCTTCCGTTTCTTTGTACCTCGTTATAAGAATTTGAAAGAAATCGAAGAACAAATGATCCTTTGTTCATACGTTGGAGCGTCATATATGTATGTATATATATATATACCTAGCAGTCAGGGTTTATCTTTCAATGAGAAAGAAAAAGGCAAATAATCCACAAAAAAGTGGATACAAAACAAATTAATCACTTATTTTATATTCAAGTCGTATCATTTATTCTTACTCAACTCGCACGTTCCAGAGAGTGCAATAAATTTACCTACTATATTTGACATGTATCTTATACAATGTAATATTCAAACTTGTACCATGATAATTATTTATGGACACTACAGAAGGATAAATGACTCTAGCAATCGGAGAAAACTTTATATACGCTGGGTGAAATATGAATTAATTAAACACCAAACCTACGTATAGGAATTCGCGAACGTTGATAAAACACCAACATTGCAACTATGGACACATATTTTACAACTTAGATCACGGAGAACTTGTAAGTGCTTTGAACTTAGAACTAGGTTTAGAATTCTAACGGAGTGATTGGTGAAAATATAGTTTGAAGAGAAGGGAGGAGAGTTCGATAAGCGTGACTGAATCTCCTTACAAAGTGCAATAACAACCATCCTCCAACCAGCCAAAGGAATGTTTGACTGTTGTTGTTTTTTTCATCCTCCTTTTCTCTTGGTACGCGTTGTGTCCTGATTTTAGTGAAGTGTGCTGATATTCACGTACCTATCTCCATCTTTTTCTCCTCCCGCTGCTGCTGCTGCTTGAGTCCTTTCTTTTCTCTTTTCTCAATGCCTTTTTATTTTTTCCCCTTCCATCATCTGTTTTCACGGTCTCCTTGTAGGTTCTTTGCCTGTACTGTTGCTGCTGTCGCCTGCCAATGCTTGTCTTATTCTTATTCTTCTTGGGATGTTCCTTGTCTCGTTGTTTGACTGTTTGCTGCCGTTGCTGCTGCTGCTGCAACCACGACCAGCCCTCCCACCATCCACCGCCTGACACGTATACACATACACGCTCATCTCGCATCATTTCAATGCGTCTCTGTTCACCTTTTAAAGGAGAGTTTATACGATGGTTGCGAGAAAGAGGAGAGTGTGGCTATTATATTGCCAAGTATCGCCGCTGTCGCGTCGACCGTGACGACCCATTTTGTTGTTGTCTCTCGTGTCTTCTTGAGCAAGCGAGCGAGCAACCAAAGGCATTTCGTTCGTTCATCGCGAGCAATGTTATTGACACGGATCGTCTGCGATGTACAGGCAGGCAAGCTTCTATATTTATATAGAACATCTTAATATCGTATTTAAGAAAGAAATCTTGCCCGAGGGTCGATAATGCATTCTAAATTCTTCGTGTGCGGCTTCGGATACACTTTGTGTACATTCCGTGCACGTTGCAAGTCCTCGTTGAGAATCTGTCCACGTATCGGGGATGAGTATTGAATTCGAATTTCATCGATCGATAACTGAATTTGTCTCTAGCGGAGTTCCTTCAACGTAAACAGAAGGACTCCGTTGATTTTGTTAGTTATTTTTCTACCTAGGTTTGAAATTTTCAAAATATCCCATGAGAATGAATTGAAGGTGTTGGGAATTCACGATCCAGACGGAAATTGAGATTTCTTAAAATAGAATGCAGAGTGGGAATGAAGAATTCCCACTCGAATACAAAGTTTCATCATGGAAATTATCTTTTTAAATTGCAACGGTAACGCAGGACACCAGTGGTTTTTCACACTATAAATGATAGATGTGAATTTTCTTCTTGCGGTATAACAAAAATTAGGAAAAAACAATCTGAGAATAATTCAAAACAGTGAACCAAGGTTGGCCCAAGACTGACAGCCACAATCTATTTTATTCAGTCTCTATTGGACCAAGGGTTAGTGATAGCTGCTCCAAGCGTAAATGTTTGCCTTGCTAATCGTAGATTGAGGCATCCAATCCACTGATTACCAATAATGATACAGAATTCTGTCATGTTTGGATAACAATTGACTCTACATATATTGCCATGATTTGGGAATCAGCCTTGCATCGAGTGACATTTTATTTGCGTTGGCGAAAGCGAAAAATTTTCATATACGTTCTTTCATTGCTCTTATCAGTTTTTGTACCAAGTTTTCATTTTCTGTACAGTTAAAACGACACTTCTGTATTCCACGATTCTATCAGTTTGGAATTGAATATAAAATGATTTGGTACTTGTGATACGATTCAGATTATTTACAAGTATTTCAATGTAATCCTTGTAACTTTTTGCTCATAGCAATAGATTATTTGATTTTGCAGCGAACATTTGACAGTGCAGGTTCATTCTATAACAATAATAATGTATAACCCTTTACATATTCTATACAAATCTATGAAAACTAGACAATTACTGGCAAATCATTGCTGAGTCTTCCACTGATTCAACCAGTAGGATATATTGATTTAGATTCATAAAGTTTGGTATATCAGTCACCCAGGTATGAGCCAACAAATTACTCAACCCTGGCCCGACTTCAACCCGATTAAAGCTCAGATCGAGCCAGAATCCATAATGAAAAATGACAGCTTGTTAGAGGCTTGGAATTAAGACTGCCCGCTATCCGGATTTGTCCTAGTTAGAAGGGTGTCCCGGGAATGTCTGGACGGGTTCTTCAACATTTCTGGATATTTTGAGTATGAATGATGAAACTAGAATTTTCAATTCAAAAAGTAAAAGTTCCAATAGTGAAGAGATATTTCACGGTATGTCCGGATTTTGAAACGAAAATTCGGGGTTATTGAACCCCTTGTCCTGCACGGAAAGAAATTCTTAGCTGTACCAGCTGAATTTTAGCTGTTACAGTTGAATATTTTAGCACCCATAGGACAGCCAATTGCATCGCGACATTAGCTAAAATTTAGTCGATGGAACTAAAAAAAATGGCTGTCCATCTCACACCTAATCACTTTTTTCTGTGCAGGTTGATAAATTTGTAGATGGCAACCCTATTCAGAATGCTAACCTCGTGTCCCAACATTAGCATCCAATATTGAGCTTAATAAAACCCCGGCTTTGGTCCAACTACACAAAAACAGGATTTAGCTGTGAGACAGCCTTGTGTCTGAATTTTAGCTGTTGCAGCCAAATTTTTAGCTTTGTCAGTTACTTTTTAGCTAATGTTGCTAAAAAATTCACTGTCCTGTGGGTGCTAAAATATTAAATTATAATAGCTCAAGTTTAACTGATGCAGCTGAAAATTTCTTCCCGTGCATGCAATGCATTGTTATTTGGAGCTTTTTCAAACAAGACCTGACCTAAGTTGTATATACCAACTTTTGCCGAGCGTTGAAAAAGACGTTATTTTTCATGTGACATGTGACATAAAAAATCAAATTATGACTGAAAATTATGCGAGTTGAATTTATAAAATGAATCCACCAAAGCAAAACATGAGAAAATATCGCAAGTGACAGTTTTCAAAATTATATACAATTTCTATATGATTCAATATAGTTTATATATAATGATGTATAAATTATATATGGTTTTGAAAATTTTTCAACTCGAATTAAGATATGAGACTTGGCAAAATTAGATTCGTAAATCTTTGGGCTCAAAATTGGGCACAATACGTGGGAAGAGTACACAAATTAATATCAGCACAATTCTGAAGCCACCATATTCACAAATATTTGGTTCATCACGCCCATTGCCAGTCTCACCAACCTAGTTTAAAATTTAACCAATGGTCAAATCTTGAATTCTGAATTCGGATTGATTGATCGTGGAGTTCAATCCGAGTTATTGGGATTGATCTTCAACAACTTTACTCCCATATACTGATATATATCTTGATAATTTCCTTAAACAAATGGCCTGGTACTGGTAAAGTTGTATTCCCCAGACTTCGTTCAGCCAGTTCAGACAATTGCCCTTATTCGAAGTCTCCGCTGTTTTTCAAATGATACTAACTTTGACAAATTTCAAACGGTATTGGTTTACATGGACATACAGTCTTGGGCCAGTATTGAATCAGTACTGTTTGGAGAACCCGCAATTTGCAAGAAAAAGGAACTGCGCAAATCCTAAGCCCAAAGTTGAGATAACTCGATTGCTAACGTATGTTACAAACGGACGATACTGCAACACTAACACGATGCAACAACGTTCTTTCAGTACGGAATCTGAAATTGAAGTTTAACTTATCTTTCCGGCAATATTATCATTTCAGTAAAACTGAACTGCACCAGTAACGAATCAATCTTAGGGGACGACAATGTGCCAGTATTAGAAAAGCACTAGCTTGCTAAAGAATCGATCTTCAATCAATGTTGAAATCATGGCTGTGAAAACACGTTTGTCGTAGTTCATCGAAGCTGCGTCAGTAGGGAACAAGTTGAAAATTTCAGGACTGGCAAGATTGAAATCCCAAATTTGGATCTTATGTAAGTCATGTTGATCAATTTGTCCTGTCCTTGTACCAGTGAAACAACTGGCGATTTTGAAATTGCGAATACTTGCCAAAACTGTACAAAAATTCCTTCCCTTCCGAATATTCAGAAAATGTGACTGCACACGGGAAAAATTAATTAACTGTGACATGGACAGCCATTTTTTAGCTCCAATAGATGAATTTTAGCAACTACCATAAAATTTTTAGCTCCATTTTTATGTCCGGTGGGTGCTGAAACATTTAGCTATGATAGCTACAATTTAGCTGATATAGCGAAAAATTTCTTTTCGTGTAATTTCTTACAGCCAGTTTTTTCTAAATTTTCAGGATACGCTCCGAAATTCAGTTGAAGGTTCTTAAAATTCAGCAAAATTTATCTGAATCCAGAAAAAAAGTGGCTGCAAGAAATTACAGTTATATTTTCTGAATTTTCAGAAGGAATGTTTTTTACAGTGAACAGCGATGGGTATCTTTGAAAGGATCGATTCTTTTTTATATAAAAAATATATATAAATTTCAATGAAAATCCGATAGTTTTTATATGAAAAATGATCTTTCTTTTCCAGGGATTCTTATCACTACTTGGCAATGATATTTCTCACGGATATCTATACTGAGAGAAAAAATTTCCGGGAACAATGAAATATTTAGTCGTATGGTCGCCATAACATACTTAATTGATTTGAATAAACTTTTATTGACTCGATTAAATATTCATTCAATCGAACAAATATTTAATATGCTATGAAATATTTCATCAATTGAAACAGTTATTTCATTGAGTCAATGGAAGTTTATTCAAATCAATTCAGTATTTTATGGCGACTATTCAACTGAATGTTTTATTGTTCCCGGGAATTTTTTCTCTCAGTGTATTGAATTCAGATATCGATCAATTCAAACTTTTTGATTCTAAACACTTCCAGCCGACTAATGTATATCAATCTTTATAAACGTGATTTGTTCCGAAGACATGATTAGTTGATATCGAGTTTTGAAGAACATTGTTCACACGAGAGTGGTATGTTTACTTTTTTGTGTCATGAATGATAAATATCCGATGACTCATTTGTATATTTGGAGCAATATTTGAAGCTTCGTAAGGTAAACGACATTTATAAACACCGCTTGACTATCGTCAGAATCATATCAGGAGGAAAACCTTGTGTGGATCAAAAATGTATAATGAAAGATTCAGAGAACTGAAATCTTCTAAAATAAATGGAATTGTTACAAAATTTGATGTGTGGGGTTACAAGAATCGTCGAACATCAAAAGAATTGATATTACCGTGGTATACTCTGAACAAGACTGACAACATCTCACATCTAGATCTGATATCCAGATGTTTGAAAAGACGTTGATGATCCAAACGTTGCTTGCTCAGCTCGTTTTTTTTTCAATCTTGACGACGCTCACTCTGCTCGCCATCTAATGTTCTAAATGGCGATCGCTTCGTTCGCATGCGATGATTATTCATTCATGAGAAACATCAAGTACCTCGTTGTGTATACGGAAGATCTAATCAGATAATGCACATCGATCTCTGTGAAACGTTGTTTATCTCCAAAGAGTGCACTGTTAAAAATTTTTTTTTTCAACATCGTACATAAATCAAGCTCAATTCGTGAACACATTTGAAAAAACAAACCTCCCAATAAATATATTCAACTTTTGTCTTGTACGAGAATGTGGATAGGGATTCTTTAACAGAATCGATTGTTTTTATAGATTTGTATAAAATATAGATGAAAATTCAACACAATTTCTATATTTTTTTCAAGAATTAGAATGGTCATACTTTTTTATATTAAAATATATATATATATATATATATATATATATAACTTTTATAGATTTCAATAAAAATTCGATAGTTTTTATATAAAAAAAAGGATACCCTGACAAAAATTTTTGTCATAATTTCTCATAATTTTTCATTGTCCCAATTCATGGAGAAAATATGAGAAATTCTATTGTTCTTTCAATGAGAAATTATGAGAAATTATGACAAAAATTTTCGTCAGGGTACTCATCACTACACTCAGAGAAAAAAAGTTGCTGAAACAGCAAACCTCGAAGATTTGCTTTGCTGATATGGCACAACTTTGTTGCTGGATTAGCAAATAATTTGCTATCACAGCAAAAATCTTGCTCTTTTAACAAGCGCTTGCCATTCAGCAATCCAGAATTGTAGATATACAGACAGCTAGGAAATTCCGCTGAATTAGCAAATATCTTGCTAAAATAGCAGAATTTTTGCTGTAACAGCAACCGTTTTGCTGATTTAGCAAAGCAGATTTTTCGGAATCGCTTTTTCAGCAAGAATTTTTCTCTGCGTGTAATTTAAAGGACATTCAGTTAAAGTTGTATAATGTGAAAGTTTTTCACTTCAGCGTAAGACAAAGTGAGTTTTGAGAAGTTTATTTTATCATCCTTCCATTATGGGAATAAAATCATCACATTCTACAGTAGAATTCTGGAATAATTTTCAAATTTTACAGAAGTTTTATACGGAAAAAGTAATTGAGTTGCAGCAGCGAAGTGGCTAGCGCGAACAAGTACAGCCATCAAATTAATCCTTGCAGCTAAATTTCAATAATTTATTTGCTGTAACAGCTAAAATTCATCTGCAGGAGTTAATTAAATAACTATGGCCGTGCTAAAAATTAATAAAACATTCTATATAAAGAAACCTACAGATTCACTGCAGGACTTTCGATTCGTTCCCATAAGCATCCCTCTCTTCCGTTCCTTAGCAAGAAAACAATGAAGCAACGATGAGATATCTTTCTCCCCCTGTTCTCTATAAAAACTTTCCCAAAATCTATAAAATTACGTGCACTTTCTCTCGAGCATTTCACATTTTCCACTCAGAAAAATACGAAATCGATATTGACCGCTCTCACAACATTGTAACGCTCATATGTAAGTACCGCACACATGCTCGCATAAACACATGGTCCCCTTGTTCTTTATCGAACTCCGTGTGTACACGGATACGTGTGAGGGTTCTTTGTTGCGTGACGAGTGAGTTCTAGTTGACGAAATATTGACATCCGAGAATAGAAAGAAAGAAAGAACGAACGAACGCGTTGCGCATAATTCAATGAGAAGACGAGGGGCGGGAGAGTGAGAACGAGAAGAAAGAAGAAGAAGGGAAAATGAGATTGAACGTGTACTTTGCTATCGCCAACGTCATTGCTACCCACCGGATGGAAAGAAAGAAAGAAAAAAATGTTGAGAGAAAAGAAAGAAGTAGGGAGGAAAGTAAAAAGATGAGACACAGGGGGAGAATATTTGGATGTAGAAACCGAGGGCGGAGGGGGAGGAGAAAGGAGAGGACGCCCCGAAGTGAAACGAAGGGATGCACGCGAAAACTGGTTGTGCATTACATTCAATACGTATTCGAATGGGGTGGTTATGCTTTTACAATCGGAGAGATGACGTCAACCCTCAAATCTATCGACTCCTCGCTCATTGTTATATAATATAAATATTTCTTATCAAACCCACGTCGTCGCACTTGATGCTCAAAGAAATCGAATACACGTTGACTCGAAAGAGGGGCGGGGAGGGGGAGGGGGAGAAGAAGAAAAAAAGAAACACTTGACGGTGCTCGTTCTCCACGGTGTGTGAGAAATAAAAAATCACGAATTTCCCACGTAAACCCAGTATATTTAACGTACCTATATCATAATGCCCTGATGTGACTTCCTCTCTCTCTCTCTTTCTCCTTCTCCATCTTTCCTTCTTTCTCTCTCGGTTTCTGTTCTCGTGAGTACACAACAGAACACAATCTCGTGTAAAGATATCGCTCTCGCTTCGTATAATTTTCTCTATTATTTTTCTGTCAAAACTTATGACAACTGTCATCAATGGTTAAGAGATCTTTGTTCGAAGAATCAAGATTATATTATATATATATATATATATACATATACTTTGTTTCGCAACAGGATAATTGACAATTTCGATATCAATAAAATTCAACTCGAATGGTGATCGGCTCGATAATCATAAATGATAATAATGATGAATATAATCGAAATTGAAGAGAAAGAACAAAAGTTGGCCCCATCGTTTCCTAAGCCCCCCCCCCCCCCCCCAATTGGCAATAGCAACTGGCCAGCTTGGCAATGCTTTGGCGTTGTACAGAAGCTTCCAAAACCCCCGCCACTCGTCTGTTTTCTACCCTACCTCATCTCGTCTCACCTCACCCTATTCCCGTCCCATCCCGTTGCTTTCTTGTGGGAAATGCACGTGCTCGCCATTCACACACACAGGGGAGAGAGAGAGTGAGAGGAAGAGAGAGAGCTAAAGAGCTCCAGCGCGCGCCTTGCCTTGTTGTATGTACGTTGGCCACGACTCTTATAATATAACGTAGGTAACGTGCGGCGGTTCGTCTTCATCACAGAGAACCTTGCAGCTTTTATACGCCAGTTGAATACTGTGTGTGCATGTATACACAAACTCTCCCTACCTCGTTGGTAGTGGCCTTTTTAGCTTGCTTGTACAAGGAGAAGGTCGCTACTGGGACTGGATATAACATATATATATTATATATATCGATGCGTCACGTCCTTATCGATCCCGTATATTAATTAATCAATTAAGTTCGAAAACTCGATGACATAGTACGTGAACGAAAGGAACAATTTTATTCCTAATTATTCCAATTTTGAAATCACTTTATCTAGAAACAATAAACGATAACGCGATAACAAAGAATAGGGTTCGAGGAATGAAAATGATAAATTCACAGATAACGCTCTATCGCGTTTTTCCTAATCTTTCAATATCAGGAAGAACCAGGGGGAATCGAAGGAAGGGCATTTTACAATTCATATCCTTTCGTTTGTACAATGACCGATATTTTATTATGCTCTCATTTGAAAGTCACCGAAAATGATGGAGAACCAAATCGACGCGAGTTTTCTCGAACAGCAGAGGTTCATTTTCTAGATACGAAGACAACTGATATGGAAACAATGGTTGTCAATTAGTCGTTTGGTCTGAGATTACGCATAAAGATGAAATTATTGATTATTAATTATAATCAGAATAAATTTCTAAAAGACTTTTGTTCAACAATTCTATTCATTCCGATTAAACGTGCAGAATCCCAATTGAGACCGATTAATATCGATGAAATTTGAATGGAAATTTTGCACTTTCAATTAAAATTAATGGGAATGAGTGGGATTTAATATTCGTCAGTGATGACTTCGCAAGTGATGAACTTTTGTGAGAGATGTTTTACTGAGAAAGTTGAATCAGCGAATGTCAATTCCCTGGTGGAAAAATTTAATTGAAATTTACAGAGATTTTCAGAAGATTTCAGAGGTGTTCAAAGATATTCATGAATATTCTGAAAAATTTTCAGTGGAAAAAAGTGTCCGATGAGTGAGAGTTTGTCAAAATTTTTCAGATTTTTGCAGTAAAATTCAGGGAGATTCTCAATGAAGCTGAAACTAGCAGCCGTACAGCTAAGAGCAAGTCGTCATAGTTCTAGAAACGTTCAATGGGATGTTACTTGATCGATTCCTGGTATGAGCAAAACTGAAACAACGGGTAATCAAAACTTGAAAAACCTGACTGATAGTTTCAGTTTCATAGATTCTCAGAGATTTACAGAGACAATTTTTCCATCAGAGTCAAGTAACTGCAATAAACGACTGCAATAAATCAATTAGCACGAAGTGTGCTGCTCCTATTGCTCATTCGGAATATCGCACCATGTATGCTGAGGAAATTATTCAGTTGTCATGATCAATAATTAAATCGATTCAACAACATATTATCGCTGTGTCAGCTACTCTAGCTGAAATATTAGCCGTTATAGCAAGAAACCGTAGCTGTAACCGATATTTGAATAGCCGAATAATTTGGATGTGGAATTTTTGCTTTGGTAGCTACATTTCTCGCTGCACAGAAAGAAATTTTACTTATTAAATCAACATATTTCAGCACCCACAGAACAGCCAATTTCTATCAAACTAAAACCAGCAGCCGATTGTTGTAACTCTTGATTAAACGTTGGGAAGCTCCAATAGCATCCCAGTAAACGTTTTAGATGCTTAAATTCTGAACAAACGTTTTATGCAAGAAAGGTATAACAATCGGCTGCCAGTTTCATCTTCATCTAACTTCTTGGCAGCATTAGCCAAAATTTAGCTATAGGAGCTAAAAAAAAAATGGCTAATTTTTAGCTACCCAAATACTAGGGAAACAATTTTTCCCCTTGTTATTGTAACTGAAGCGTTACCTCTCAGTGTAATTGAAAAAAATCAACAACGTATTCATGTACATATTTTCAACGGCGTAACGAATGAACAAAACTCTCATCAGATCTAGGAACTTTTCAAAATCTCTCAGATATTCTGTTCCATAATCCTAGGTATTATCATGAAAAGCAATGTTAAATTCAACATCCCAACAATGAATTATTTTCCTTGAAGAAGAAAGACCTGGTCGAAGTTGGACTCTCCGAACTTTCCACTTTGGGAATCGAGCCAATTCCTGCGGGCGACAGAACTTCAGAGTCGCTCATTTAACCATATTTATAAAATCGAATTTTTTGCCAAGACGCTCAGTTTCGTGAACACGAAATGCGGATCGGATAATTCACAAAATGTGTTGAATTTCATTATAATATCGTTGATTCTCATAATCGACGTCTACTAGATTGTCAAATATTTTGCATAATGGATTGTGTATTAGCTTTCATCCGCTGGGATTTTCTTTTGTGGATGATTACCAATGATAGGAAGACGGAATGAAGAATAATTGATCGATGAATTTTCTTCATGATCCAATATAAATTCTGTCATTTCATTCAGTCATTTTGGAGAAAACTGGGGTGATGGGTTTGGGATTGCTAGGGAATTTAAAATTTCCTAGGCTGTAGAAAACGGTCCAGCGTTCTTAAGGTGATACCAGCGACCCCTGAAGATGCAACCAGATCCGTTCGTTAGAAAAAGACACGATCAAAATCGTTCTGACAAATTATTCGAAAATGAAGGAATGAAATCAAAATATCGCTCTGTACAGACATTTTTCAATCAATAAAGATGGTCTTTACAGAGCGATATTTTTCATTTATCGCTTTATTTTCGAATAATTTCTCAGAAAAGATATGGTTCGGGTTCCGTCGTCACGGACCGCTGGTATCCCCTTAAGATTTCATCACGGAGAAAAAAAGAATTCGCTATGACAGCGAGACCCGATTTCGCTGGAGCAACAAATTTTTTTCTACGACAGCAATTTTGTTAGCTATAATAGCGATTTTTTTGCTATGACAGCAAAATTGTTTTACTATTCTGTTTAGAATACTAAATATTTTGCTAGTCCAGCGAAAAATTCGCTATTTTATGTATAATACCTCGATTTGCCCGGTCAGCAAAGTCTTTTCCTTCGTGTAAGAAATATCAAACGGTTGGCGTTAATTACGAATTAGAAAGATGTGAATATACCCTGTCCAGTTCGTATGGTTGATGTTTTTGCCTCAAGAACATCTGCTTTGGAGAACGAACAACTAAAAGATATCTGGGAAATTCGTTAAAGGTGTCTGATCAATAGATATCTCCAAAGTTTACATGTTTTCTGGCAATGAGATGTAAAATGAAAACCTGATCAAGAATTGTTACATCACCATCGATATATGGACCTTTAGTGCTTTCATTCGTGAAACGAAAAAATTCCCGAATGGTTTGAAGGTCTCTCGAAAAGACGGTGACTCAATTGCGTTAGAGTCACCCGATAACGCCCGGTCGCTTTAGTAAAAATGAAAGAGAAATCACACAATCAAATTGATACGAGATATAAGACGTTATATTCGACTCGATATGTTTGGAATTTTCTATCGAAATGATGTATTACGTTATAAAGACTCATGATGAGGAAGAAGACTTTGGTTGAAGAATAAAGTTATCATTTGATATGGTAGGGTAACAATTTGATTCGAATCAATTATAAGCTCACCGGTTTCTTCTTATCTGTGAATCCAGGTATTTTAGGAAAAAAGATGAGAACATATGTTAACATCGTATATACAAGTTATACCTGTTTCTCTTTTCCGTCGAACTCTCTGATAAACCCTCAGACGTATGTATCTCTATGTATAACATTACCTACGTGTTTATATATGAATTAGCATTCGAGTTTTGTCGCAGTCGGTGTATCAGACGATAAAAGAATTATTTATTTCAAGTTTTTATCGAGTCGTACGCATTCGAGATGTCTAATGGAAAATATAATTGGTTGTTTCAGGAAAATTATCTCGTATCGAGAAGATACCTCGATATTCAGGCGTTTGAAGCAAGCCGCGGGACTACGTACATCATTCCAAGTTCTACCCGACATCCGACTATTTAACCATACGGTGGCGGTGCCACCCCTTCGAAAGGGGGTGGTAGTTTGACATTTGGTATCGCGGCGATGGTGGCAGCTGCCACCGCTACGGCCACCGCCACAGCGAGCGTGGTGGCCATGCAGGACCGCCAAGATCTCACCGCTCAATTCAACCAGGTACCTATTCATACACATAATTCGGCACGATCTTCGGATGTACATTTTTAGCATATCAGTTTGACCGTTTACAGATGCAGAGCCAACATGGAATGACTCATCAAACGTACAATCCGGGCTATGCCCATCAAAGAGGACCAATGGCTGGAATGGGACCAGTCGGGATGAGTAATTTCAATAACATGGCCGCTATGAGCCCTATGCACTCGATGAATTCCATGAATTCGATGAATAGCATGAACAGTATGAATTCGATGAATCCCATGACGATGGGGGGTATGAACGGTATGAGCAGCATGAACAGTATGAACGGGATGACGCCTATGAGTTCTATGAACAGCATGGGTCCTATGGGAATGAACAACATGATGGGGCCTAACGCTATGCAAATGAATAAAATGAATGTACAGGTACGTATACAATTCCATCTTTGATTTCAACATTCTTCCGTCGTCTAACTTATTTCTCAACCCTTCAGGCTCAGCCTCACCAAAGTTATCCAAGAAGATTGGCACCTTACCCCAACCCAGCGATGCACATTGTACAAAAGAGACAACAACAAAATCCTTACGCGAACGGTCCGAATCCGGCATCGATGCAACCGGGAGCTGGTTACAACGGGATGACGACCGCGCAATATCCTAGTAATTATCCTGGTGCCGGAGCAAGGCCGAATTTCCAGTCACAGTATCAGTCGATGCAAAACATGAACCCCGCGATGAATCCTAATTTTGGACCTAATTCGATGATACGAGGTACAAACATGAGGCCAAATCCATCATCGTACAATCCCGCTGTGGCAGCGGCAGCGGCGCAGGCGGTCGCGCCGACGACGGTGGGCCAGTATTACGGTAACAACGGTGTCGGCGTGCCGGTCAGTATGGGACCGACGACGGTGAACAATCAATTTGTTGGTCATCAACCTAACGCTGGTTACGCGGGACCCGGGGGCGGCGGAGGAGGTGGAAACGTAGGGGGAGGGGGCAATGGAGGTGGTGGGGGTAACGGTGGTGGAGCAGGTGGACCAGTTGGGAATGGAGTGAACGGACCTGGGGTAGGATTAGGGAATTCTTATGCGGGAGTAGCAGCTAATTCCATGAATAGCCAGTACCAACAAGATGTCGCGTCTATGAGAACGTCTGGTCCAGGAAACATAAGCTATCAACATAGTCCCATACCTGGCAACCCTACGCCACCTCTCACCCCAGCCACCAGTATACCTCCTTACATTAGTCCGAATCCAGATATTAAGCCCAACTTCAATGACATTAAATCGCCGGTTAATAATATGCAAAGTGAGTAGTATTTCAAATACATAATTGATGTGACGATTTACAAATTTTTCGTGAGTAACTACATGTGTTCACCCTTTGTTATAGAAGATGACGAACTGAGACTAACATTCCCCGTTAGGGACGGAATTATCCTTCCACCCTTTCGTTTAGAGCACAATCTGGCTGTGAGCAATCACGTATTTCAATTAAAATCCACCGTACATCAAACCCTGATGTGGCGATCGGATCTCGAACTGCAATTGAAATGTTTCCATCACGAGGATAGACAAATGAATACGAATTGGCCCGCGAGCGTGCAAGTCTCCGTCAATGCCACACCTCTCATAATTGATCGTGGCGAAAATAAAACTTCTCACAAACCTCTTTACCTCAAAGATGTATGTCAATCGGGAAGGAATACGATACAAATTACCGTTTCGGCGTGTTGTTGCGTGAGTTGACTCTTCTCTAATTACTCCCTTGAATTCACTTCATCAGTTTTTCTTTATAAATATATATATATATATACATTCTCACTATTCTCCTTCTAGTCTCACCTATTCGTGTTACAATTGGTTCATCGACCGAGCGTTCGAAGCGTCCTTCAAGGATTATTACGTAAAAAATTATTACCAGCGGAACACTGTATAACTAAAATCAAAAGAAACTTCAATAATACTATCTCAAATAACGGTATTCAGTCGGAAAAAGATGTTGTAGAGCAGACGGCGTTAAAGGTAAAGGTATTAACCACTCTTTGTATAAAAATTCACTGTATTTTGTAACAAGCATCGTTTATAAAACCATCGTTTGTTTCAGGTATCTTTAAAGTGTCCTATCACGTTCAAACGAATCACACTTCCAGCGAGAGGGCACGATTGCAAGCATATACAATGCTTCGATTTAGAATCTTATTTGCAGTTGAATTGTGAGAGAGGAGCTTGGCGGTGTCCCGTATGCACGTAAGTTTGTTGTGAATAACCAAAGCGAGATTGATTTATTCATTGGAGTGTGAGAATGATCTTATGTATATATTTATTTTGTTTTAATTTACAGGAAACCCGCTCAATTGGAAGGATTGGAGGTTGATCAATATATGTGGGGTATATTGAATACTCTCAATACGGCCGAAGTCGAAGAAGTTACGATAGATTCGGCGGCCAATTGGAAACCGGCTAAAAACATGACGGGCATCAAATCGGAGGAAGAGAACGATTGCAAGAGGATGACGAAAGCAATGTCGCCTGGTAGTATGAACATGCCGACGATGAACAATTGGGAAATGAATCAAGCGATGAGTCCTTATATACCTCCGGATATGAGTAGCATAGTCAGTGGTTCTATGATGAACAATACTAATTCTTCTAATTATGGGAACAGTATGAATCATAGGAATTCATCGGGTGGGACGTTCGATATCAATCCTGCGACAAATCCTTCGAATAACGGTGATTATTCCAACAGCACAGGACCCCTTTCTCACCTCAACGAATCCGTTAATTCTCTGGATCCTCTCAACGCGATGGAAAAATCGTTGAACGATCAGGTACGCGATACTATTTTCATAAAATTCGCGCGGAAGGTTATCACAAATCAATTATCAATTCATCTATCTTCCTGTACTTTTGAGAATCGAAAAATCAAAGTTGCTCACTTTCCCTCCCTAGGGAGGGAAAACTTACTTTCCTCCCGTTCTACAGGCGTTTTCCACGCGAGTGTTATGAAAAAGATTTTTTGAAGATTTTCCTACGGATGGTGACTTATCTTTGATTCTCCTTCAGATGCCGCACACGCCACACACCCCTCACACTCCTCACACGCCCCACACGCCGGGCGGAGGAAACAGTGGACCGCCTAGTGTACCTCCTGCGTCCCAAGAATCCAATGGGAATCATAATACCTCGGCAAACTCGAATACAAATATGACGAACGATACCTCGGATATCCCGTCGGATTTGAATTTCGATCCAGCTGCGGTTATAGATGGAGAAGGTACCGGTCAGGAGGCATTAAACGTGAGTGTACAAAAATTACCATCAAAACATTATACGAGCGTATTGACAATTTATGAAATTTTGCAGTTGTTGCCGGACAACGTGGTCGATCCGATGGAACTTTTATCGTACTTGGATCCCCCAGACTTGAACACCCCGCCAAGCAGCGGAGCTAGTAGTGGAAATCCTTCGTCCAGCGATGACATATTAGCTTTGTTCGAATAAACCAACTCAAAAGGGGATAGAAAAGTTACGATAATCAAATTTTGATCCTTGAAAAGGTGAAAAGAAAATATAACCACAAGGATACGAACAGCGGATTAGCTTACTACAGATATATTCCTCATCCAGTAAGGGTACTAGTAGGGAGCAGCATACATATATATTTATATATATATATGTATATACAAATATACATATACACGATACATTACACTCACAATACACACATACATACATGTACACATGCATATTTGGGGTCATCGAAAAAAGGGCTCTCATCTAATCAATGGTACAAACAATCTTAGTTCTAATTGTAATATTCCTATCGACAAAGTTACGGCTGTATGCTATAAAATAAAATTTAAACGATGACTTGTCAATGATAGTACGGCGAATTACGCGGTATTAGTGTTTATTCTGTAGAGACCATATTGCATGAAAAATTCATTATCGTGGATATAAGAAATCATTTTCTGTTCTTCGAATCTCATTCCGAATTGAAAAGAAAAAAAAAAAAGAAATCTTTTGGTGCTTCAATCATTTCCATTTCACAAATATCATTTTATTTCCTTCATCGTGCGCATAGAATACAATTTCCTCAGTATTATGGTCTTTATATAAAAGGAGAAGAAAAAAAAAAGATGAACAAGAAAAAAGAATAAAACTACAGATTTACTCGCATTCAAAGGCTATGATGAATCATGAAAATGAAAAAAAAAAAATCCGAAACTGCTGCATGTAACATCTTTTGTAAATAAGTTTATATTCGGACGGATGCCTGAAAGAAAAAGAAAAGCGCGTGAATATGCGCGATGGATGTAATGCAGTTGAGTAGCGTTCCTTCCCTTTCAATAATTATTAGCAGCACACGTATACACATATCGTAAGGATCTCTGACGATTGTACCCTATAGGATACAGCTCTGTTTTTTTTCAGTGTATAAAACAGCGTTATAGCCTATTAAGATTAGAGATTCTCGTGGTGTATATCATTATCGAGTGTTTTTTCAAATAATTTTACTCATATCCTGATATAGCTTCATCTCTCTCTTTTTCTCTCTCATTCCAGTTGGCAATACACGGAAAGCGAGAGAGATGAAATTTGGAAGAACTCTCGATAGATAACGTTTAACAACGGGGATATCGGGCTACATGTACGATTGTATCCTCCTCGTATTGAAACACAAAAGTACATTAGATTTGTACAAATCT
This sequence comes from Gonatopus flavifemur, assembly GCA_018340375.1. Lineage (NCBI taxonomy): Eukaryota > Metazoa > Arthropoda > Insecta > Hymenoptera > Dryinidae > Gonatopus > Gonatopus flavifemur. The sequence continues at coordinate 24,987,295 of JAFFJZ010000005.1, forward strand.
CAATAAATAAGATTATTTATATTTCAATTCAAATATTTAAGAAGGAAAGAACATGACGATAATTCAGTGCGTTTTATGTAAATATAGAGAAAAAAACAAATATATTCGAAAATATACATGACCATGAAAAAGAAATTTTGATTTCGTTTAAATCCAAATATATCGATCAATAAATTCAGCCTGCTCCGAAGTTGAGAGGAGAAAATTGAGTACCGAAAAACGATGATGTTTCGTTATCAATTTTAATGTTTTCTTTTTGTTCGAGCGAAAGAGGGAGAAAAGAAAAAGATGAAATCTATTTAGCAAGCTGATTTGTTGTTCCAATATGTTGTGCCTAATGATAATAAGATACTGCCGGAGTGATACCGCCCATCAGGCCCCGTTTGAGTTATGTAAGTAAATGAAAAATCTATATCCTTTGTGATTGAAACTGAAGAAAATGAAGGAGAAGCGGAAGAAAAATTACTTAAAGTAATCAATGTAGACCATAAAAATTATGTATATGTATATAAGTGCATATATATATATATATAAATATAAACAAACGAAAAATGTATTTATATTCTGACGTGCGAACACGAGCACACAACACACTCGCGCGACGGAATTAGATGCGGTCAAGTTTCTATTCGTATATAATAATTAAACTATTACATTAATTAAATAAATTTAGGTTTTAATATTATATATGTATTCTAAGTGCGGCTGGTGTATATTACTTGTATATATGAAGAAAAAAATAGAATAATAATATAAGAAAAGTGAGATACTTATTGGCCAGTTATTATATAAAATAGTTGAAAATCATATGGGTTGAGATCTTGGAACCAAATCATGTTGAAGCACTCGTACGAAGAGAAGATACCTTATCCTAATTAATATTATAGAAGAGAATGTGAAGCGGTACTATATATATGGTGGTCATTATATAGTATGGTAGGGGGTACATTTTCAATATTGTACCAACATTCCTATCGATAATATGAAATCAATTAGAGAAACCAAAAGAGAATACAGAACACGGGAAAAATTCGCGAAGTTTAAGCTTTATCTAGAACAATCCCTGAAAAAAGATGTTGCGTCTACGGCAATACTGTTGCAATTGTATAATAAAGAAGCACTTTATTATGGACACTCGAATAACGATATTGCAAAATCTTTGTTTCAAAAAGAAGATATATTGAACTTTATATATATATATATGTATATGATTATTTGAAGAAAAAAGTCTGAAAAATCATTTTTTGTCTTACAGAGAGGGAAAAAGTTGTCCTAAATTTTTTTTGTTCTTAATACATACATACATATAATACACATAAATAATATTTGCTTTCATTTTAGTATAAATATGATGATTATATCAATACTGTACGTATGATTTTCTATTAAACTATGTGAAGATATCAAATCATTCATTTCTATATACATGTAACATAAGACGTGTATATCACAGGTCACCAGAGTCAATGGGGAAATGAATGAAAACGATGGGACTGAAATTGATCTGGATGATAGATCATTATGTATCTCCATAATTACTCTGTACTCTAGCCAATCATTCTTGTTGCATTTGTTTTCTCTTCGTTTAGAGATGGACTACGAGAACAGAAGGAATTACATCCAAAGATGAATCCACTGACGAAAAAAGAGGAATTTGAAATTCTAGAAAATATTTTTTTCTTCAAAAGAGGATGAATAGAGTGACTTCATTGCAGTATTTTCTCATTCATTTGAGTTATCGTTGATAAGCCCACTACCTTAGTCTTCACGAAAAACACCCGAGTGGAAATTGTTTAAAAATTATACATAATTTATATAGAATTCGATATATATAAATTTTCTACTCTGACAAAAAAACGTGGATGTATTCACAGAGTCAATGAAAGAAGCACTCAGATTTAGAGATCGACCGAAATTTTTTGCCGAAACTGACTAAAATTGAAGCTCTGATTATTGGTTTCGAAAAAAACTTGGTATTGGACGTTGGAAGTGTAGATAAGCTCCTTAATAATGCAATTATCATACTTAAGATCACATATCAATGTGATTAATGAAATAATTTCGATTTTCGGTTTAAATTTTCGGCTAATGCTTGTCGGCCGAAATTGTAAACCGAAAATCGCAAGTATTTTGTTAATTACAATGAAATGTGATCGTAAGTATGATAATGGGATTATTAAGGAGCTCGTCTACACTTCAAACGTCCAGTCCTAAGTTTTTTTCGAAACCAATAATCACAACTTCAATTTTAATCATTTTCGGCAAAAATTTTCGGTCGATCTCTACTCAGATTTTGATCATTTTTATAGAATTTATGTTTGTTCGGTTGATTATAATTCTGTGAAAGCATTCCTTGGAGGATCTTGGTGAAGTGATAAGGATTCTATAAAAATTATATATATATTTTATATAAAAAAGGAAGGATCTTTGTAAACGTTCTACACTGAGAAAAATTCTCTTGTACAATCTCCCATCATTGAGGGTAAATTTAGGATATAACCTGAAAACTACAAAATGTACTGTCAAACACGGTGAATTGAACTGTTATTCTATGAACATCTACGACCAAAGCGAGTGAAGATAGCTAGAATGATTGCAAAGTTCACACATAATCGACAGCGTGTTTCGTCATTTTCAGAGTATATCCCAAATATACCAGCAATGATGGGAAATTGTACAAGGAAATTTGTCTCAGTGTAGGAACTCCATGAAAATCATTTTTCAAACGTTTCATATTCCCCTAATTAATTCCGCAAGGACTCTTTCTGCACTCTTAGCTTCATTTTTAGCAGGGGTAATCACCTTGTTGGGTAATTACAAGGATTTCTGTGTGGTACACTCGATTGCGAACGGGCTGTGACGACGTGGGTTCTGCATGAGAATTGTTCAAATCCCACCCGGAAGAATGAATCGAAAACGGTAAGGTCGAGAAAATGGATTTTCGCTCCAGAATATGAAAGATCATAAATTCGAAGTGAAAACCCTGCTGAAAATGACAGTCGAAACCGGACAGGAACGTATTGGCTGGCTTTCGACGGTTTCTGGTTGAAGTAATCCAGGGGGAAATTCACAGACTTTCCACCCAGTTTTGTCTGGAATGAGCAAATTGAAATATCCTGACAAAAACTGACAGCTTGGAATCCACATAATATGATATCCAGTCAAACACTGACGAGAACTTTCCCACGAGGTTTCGACAGGGTTTTCCAATTTGATAATTCCTGACAAACCCAGGTGAAAAGGTCTGTCAGTTTTTGCCCAGATTACGTAAAAAAGAAACCGGTTCGGATCTTGACAAAAATTTTTTCCCTGGTTCTACCTGGCATTTTCAGCAAGGAATTAACAAATACAGTTGAAATTCATAATGCTGAACAGCCAAATGTTACTATACGATCGAGTAGAACTCAACGCTCAGTGTTTTAAATTTTAATCGCGCCTGTGACTTTTTCATGTCAAAATCCATTTTCCCCTGGTGAAATTTCTGATTGAATATCATTGAATTTCATTTAAACCTATTCCCTTTCCCATTCGTCGATGAGATTTTATAGATTATTTATAACAGGGTCTGAACCTTTCTGGTTTATCGAAGAAATATGAAAAAGTCTCGGATTTTTATCGAAGTCATTATATTTTCGAGTTTGATTTTTCTCCCTTAAAAGAACACAAAGGACAGGTGGATTGAACATTCGATGAACATCAATTCACGTACAATGAATTTTTGAATACAGCACATATCGTTACCCAAATAAAAAAGTTTTCTAAATTATATATAATTTATATATAATTCAACATGGTTTGTATATAATTTTTATATAATTATATAAAAATTATATATAATTCTGAAAATTTTTCCAGACAGGTATTCTCATAAAATTCATGAAACCGATTTGCTACGTGAGATTGGACGAGAAAAAATATTCTTTTTTTTTCAATTGAACACGAATCTAGATTTCACACGAAAAAAAATTGATTCCATCAAATAACGCTTTTTCCTCCGCAAAATGTTGATCATCCATAAGAGATATTCACGTCCAGGTACGATAAAAATTTACAAAAAGAAAAGATGTCAACAGCACACGGTGTTCCCAAGCGGTCACCCATCCAAGTACTAACCGTGCCCAATGTTGCTTAACTTTGGTGATCGGACGAGAACCAGTGCTTTCAACGTGGTATGGCCGTTGACATTTGTATATAGAAGTCAACGCTGTTTTGTACTCTCTTCAAAAAATCATCTATCGATCATGATTTACAAATATTCGTGTATTATAAAATGAAGTTAATAATATCAGAGAGGGAGAGGTAAGAAAAAAGTGTTGAGGAGAGACCGGTATCATCGCATAATCTCATAGAAATAGGTTTATTGGACAACGCTTTACAAGCATCACAGAGGATAAAGACGCTGTCGATTTGACCGATTGAGCAACAAACGCTCCTTCTGAAAATACTCCTCCCTGGTTAAAGAAATGCATAGAATCTGATGACATGAAATTGAATGGGATCCGGTCAGAACATTGTACAAGGTTCAATCAGATTTGGCAAGATTCAATTAGAATCACATCGAAAAAATACTGTCATCTGATCAAATCTCATTGACAAATGCTTGAATGAGATTTGGTCAGAGCCCCTTGTAAGAATGAATCCTATAAGAACATATAAGAATCATATGTGATTCATATAAAATTCATATATGGTCATATATAATCTGTACATAATTCATATTGAATCCATGTATGGCCCATATATGACCCATGAATGCAAGATTTTTTCACATATATACCCAGTGAACACTTATGAGAGGAAGAGGTCTTTTGAAAGAGCTCTGTCAATGTTATCATATTGATATCTGAATGGTATCATTATTCTGAGACCTCAGAAAAAAATCCTCTGAAAGAGTTCGTTTGGATAACATTCTGGCAATCTCTGATTTTCCTCAGAAATCGATGCATCCGATAACATTCCCATATCTTTATGTTAACCTTCTGAAAGGTTTATCTGACCTCTTACACATATTTAGGAGATCTTCAAGAGCTCCGGATGATAACATATTGTTCACTGAGTAAAGAAATTCTGCCATATATGAAATATTCTCCATACATGGATTATATATGGATCATATATGGTCATATATGCACGGAAAGAAAAGTATTGCTGACATAACAAGCAGGTCTGTTGTTTTGTATAGCGCCTACAAAAAAAATTAGCTGTAAGAGCAAGAAAAATGATTGACACAACTACATTTTTTTGCTGACATAAACAAATTTGTTAAGAGAACTAACGTCTTAGCTGCTGTAGTGAATATTTTTGCAAGGACAACAAATTTCTTTGTAGGCGCTATAGTAGCAAACTATTTTTTCTCCGTGTGGTTTATGTATGGATTACATATGATTCCACACGTTTTCATGTATGGACCATACATGTGAATTATGTATGGGTCATATATGTTTACTTTTTACAAGGGACATTACCCACCCAGATAGAAAACCATGCCCTAAATATTTTGTAACATAATGTGCCGTAAACATACTATCATAAACTTCGCTCAGATTGCAATGATGCATAAAATGTAAACATTATGTCTTCATTATGGTACCATCACCTCGTTTTGCTACCAATAACGATGCTTTATGCAGAAACACCTTGGTATCATGATGCAAACATTTCTTGGCGTGCATGTCACCATTATGATGGCATTATTGAGACATTTTTCGATCTGGGCAGATAGAAAACCGTGCTATGCGTTTTCATAACATAAGGTGCTTGGAATAGTAAGCCGTCAACTTGGTATTGTAAACAGAACTCAGCTTGTTAGGGGTGCACGTGATGATGAAACTATGCATTCATCATGGGACTATAATTCGCTCCGCATACCATGTTCGCATGAGCATAGTGAAATGCGGAAACACCTTGGTACCATCATGACAGAATTCATGTGTGAAACAGTTTGTAGAATTATTCCTCCATTATCGACGCATTTTTGTGCCACGTAATGCGGCTTTGATGGTGCCAACAATATGGCTTATTTTTCTGAAAAAAATTCTCTCACTGTGATATGGTTGAACATGGTGCCAATCGTTCAATAATTGTGTCACATTATGTAACGCGACATGCAAGAATTATGTTACCACGTTTTGCTGTGGCAAAAACCTGAAATTTGTTGAAGCGTTTCGAATCAGTCCCTGCCAACAAAATCACGGCAGCGCTTCTGGCAGGGGTGCTACCATTCGCTTATACAGTTAAAAATCTTCTGTACATATATGGATTCATTTATGTATGGAAATAGTATTTTTACTAGGAGCACTACTTGGTAGCGCTTCCTGATAATACTGGTAGCACTGAGGTAGTGCTACGTTATAAATTGAATCATATATATGTTATGGTAGCATGCAGTCTCACGGTAATGGAAAAGCTACTACGTTGCTACCACTAGCACTGCTAGTAGCGGAAACGTGAATTTGGAAGCACTTTGCTGGCTAGGGTATCACATTGCTTGGTGAACAATTTCAAGAATATATCATAAAACATCATAATACATCGATTTTGGTAAAGAAAATTAGATCCAATCTACCGTTGGAAATTATTCATCAGAATGATCAGTGCCAAGAGCCTGGGAATTCAAGGTTTGGTGTTAGTTTCAAAAATTACTGTTGGAAAAAAAACAGCCTCGTTTGAGAAATCTGAAAATGTTTATCGGTCAAACATTGTGTCTTATTTCCACATTCTTTTTTCAAAATTTTCATTCAAAAATCTCAGGACCACCAATGTTTATCGCCTGATTAAAAAGTCTCATTGAAATTGGGCAAAGGTCTCGTTAAATCTCATCTCATCATTCGTCAATGCGATTTGGTCAGTTTTATAAATTTCTCCAACAATAATTTCATTCAAAAGCATCAATTCTCAATGAATCTCGGAGAATGTTTTGAGAAAATCTCATGAAGCTTCATTATGTTCGTTTCAATGGGTTTCTTTCACCGGTGTCAACAAGGTATCAATTATTGAATCTATACCCATATATTATGAAACATACTACCATGAATTCTTTCGGATTTCAACGCCATGGTATGCGTTGATAATAAATCGATTATGGCGGAACGGAATGATTTCACATAATGCATCCGTAATACATGAATTATGGCACCATGATTCGCTCTTGTTTCAGATGCCACATCGCGCATCGATAATTCATCCATTATTATGAAACACGATGTTCGCATAGATTGTCACCAATAATGATGTTTAATACGGAAACACCTTGGTACCATCATGCCAACATTCTTTTCCATACCATGGCTCCATTATGAACACATTTTTCTATCTGGGATTGTACAAGATTCAATGAGATTTGGTGAGAATCAATGTTTTTTTTCATTTCAACTAGGGCTATCAACCCCACGATTCTTATTCACTCTATCTAACGATACACGTGATCCAAGTTGTCTATCAACAATAAATCATTGTTCTTTTATCAAGTTTTTTTTTAATTTTTTTTCAAAATTTTTTTTCGAAATCCAAAGTTTGGGCTGTTTAGCGACGTACATTAGGTCCCAAAGAATCATTCCTGAAAATTTGAGATTTTTTCATGGATTCAGTTTCAAGTAATTTGGAAGAAAAAAACCGTTCTCGGTCGGTAAGCTCGTATCCCGTTAAGAATAATGAATCTAAGAAAATAAACCAGCCACCACCGTTCAAAGTATACTCAGGTAATCCAGGAATCAGTATAAAGGTTTTGAAAGAAAATGGGATTAAAAATTTTTATGTTAAAAACCAGAATAAGCATAGGCATCTATTATATTTTGATTCCATTGAAGATTTTGAAAAAGCAAAAGACGCATTTAGTCAAGCGAAAATAGAATTTTTTACGTACACGCCTTTAACAGTGAAACGTCAAAACTATATTTTGAAAGGTTTGACAGGTAACGAAAGTGAAAATGATATTCTAGAGAACTTGACAAGTATGAATGTGCAAAATATTGATTTTGTTAAAGTTGAAAAATTTACTACAAAGTGTTCGAAAAACAACAACATTATATTACCTTACTATACAGTTCAAATTTCAGCTGATAGCGTAGGGAAAGACCTCTCTCAAATCAAATACTTATGTCACCAAGCAGTAGTTTGGGAGAAAATGTACAGGAAAGAAACCATTCAATGTAGAAAATGCCAGCGCATAGGTCACTCTGCGACAAATTGCTATATGCATTACCGATGTGGCAAAAGTTTGGATTCTCACGAACCAGGGGAATGTAAAAACAATATGGAAAGTTCTGATACGCAAAATGACCAAACAAATGTCTCTTGTGTCAATTGTAAACTACAAGGTCATCCTGCTTCGTACAGAGGTTGCCCAGCCATCGCAAAAATAAAGAAACAAACAGGAGAGAAAAAAATGAGAGATTATATTCAAAGATTGATAGATATGTGAATCCAGCTGTTTCATATAGACAGGCACTGGGTGATCTTGATACGAACCAGGATGGTACTTCACATATGCGTTTTGGCGAGAATGCTAGGAATATAAATAGTGTATATAGTCAACCAAACACGTCAGGACGTCAAATGAATATTCAACAAGACATAATCAGGGAATTGAAAGATGACATATTAAAGTTAATCAGAGAAAAATTTGAAGAATACGAATTTGCAAAATCTAAAAATACTAGAAAAATAGACATGGTTATCGAACACCTAAATATCACCGAAAATGGCGAACAATAAGACATTGAAAAAAAAAAGTTGTCACGCTAAATAATTTAAATATAATATCTATAAATGTAAATTCCCTCATCAGTAATCTGAAAAGAAACATCTTATTAGAATTTGTGAATGAACAGAAACCTGATATGGTTTTAATCAATGAAACAAAGCTCAATTTCAAGCATGAACTGAGCTACAAAGATCATGATTTTATAAGAACCGACCGACCCTATCATGAAGGGGGAGGTGGTACTGCAATTATGATAAGACGCGAATTGGCATATTGTAGGATCTCTCCTGAATCATTAACAAATGCTAAAAAACTCGAAGCTACAGTGATTTCTCTGGAACTATCACACGGGTTTAAATTATTCATTATCGCAGCATATGCCCCGAGAAGTACAGGTGAAGCATTTAAAAGTGAATTCGAAAATTTGATGAGTGAATTGGCACTAAATAATCGCAAACATTATTATTTACTAGCAGAAGACTTAAATGCACATCATACAAATTGGCAAAGTGAAATATGCGATGGGAGCCCTGGCGAAAAAACGGCGTGCACATAAAGTTCAAACAGCGTGCCAATAACGTGATTCTGGCCAATATACGTTCAATGCACGCTTACTTCAATATAAGCGTGAGTACAGCGTGCATGAACGCTTTTCTTCACGCTCGATCCGCGCTCAACTGCGCCAATTGACTCTCAATACACTCTCATGTGACGGTAATAACACTCCTATGCGACGCTCCAAATGCACGCTTTATTTTCACCAGGGGAGGGGAAACTTCTTATATAAATGGGTCATAGATAATGCGATTGATTTCAGATCAAACTTGTATGGACCTCAACTCCCTATATATCCCAAAGATAAGTCTTACATAGATTTGTGTATAGCTGATAGTAGACTAAATATAGAAAACTTAACGTATAATGATAGGATAGAAACGATAGATTACGATAGTGACCATAATGCCATTAAAATGGTGATTAAAATAAGGAACATAGATGCAATTGAAGTAATCGCAAACCTCATGTTGCAAAAACTAAATTTTAAGAAAACAAATTGGAACAAATATGAAAAAACATTGAGAAATCAATTAGAATTGATTGAAATCCCTAATGATCGTAACTTGTTGAACACTGAAATCGACGAACATATAGAAAGGCTCGATACTGAAATATTAAACGCGCTCAAGTCAACTGCTCCCGAAATAAAATTTTATAACTCAATGGAAAAATATGGTAATAAAAAAATATCTCACTTTTTAGGCTTCAAAAGCAGATTAATTACGCAATTGAATAAAAATTTAAGAGCTCCTGATCATAAAAAGAATCATACACACATTTCTGTGATAAAAAAATTGCTAAAAGACGTGAAGAATGAATTACAAATAGAGTATGCACGCAATGTTCAATCTTTTTGGAATAAGAAAATCTCTGAAATAACAATTAAACATAATGCTAGCATGATTCCACAAGTCAAACAAATTTTCGATACCAAAGAGAGAAATGAAATGCCTGAATTGCATATTCCAATGACTAGTAAAAATATATTAAATTATGTCAATATTGATTCTGACTCATTAGTTACAGTGAACAACAATTACGTAATTACAAATCCTATTCAAAAACTAAATGTACTTGGCTTACATTTCAAGTCGGTAGGAAATGACGTTGAAGAAAATAAAAACGGACGCTTCACTGAAATAGTAGTGAATAAAGTAGATAGTTTCCTTAGGGAAATATCTTCAGAGAATAATCCGGAAAAACATTTCACTCAATTCAGCCCAGAGAATCTAGCCAATGCATTGCAAAGACTGGAGCCCAGATATCTCACATCGAAAACGGAAATACATTCAATACTCAAAAGGTTGAGAAACAAAACGTCATACGATCCTGATAAGATTCCGAATATGGCATTGAAGCGATTGCCTAATGAAGCAATCGACATGTATTGCATAATTTTTAATAATGCGCTCAACAACGGATATTTTCCTAAAAAATGGAAAATAGCGAAAGTAGTGCCGATCAGCAAGAAAAATAAAGACCCTAGCTTGCCGAATAGTTATAGGCCGATCAGTCTTCTATCTAATATTGGAAAAATCTTAGAGATTATAATCAACACCCGAATCAACGAACATTGTAAGGTAAATGACTTGATACCGGAAAACCAATTCGGGTTCAGGTACGGACATTCAACCATACAAGCTATCAATGAATTCACATCGGACATTAGTTGGGCTTTGAACCAGAGGTATTGTACAGCAGCTATTCTTGTTGATTTGGAAAAGGCATTTGATACCGTATGGTTGAGAGGTCTATCGTATAAACTCTTGAAAAGGAAATTTCCTAAACAACTAATTAAAATAATTCATAGTATGACAGATAAAAAACAGTTCTATGTGGTAGACAGTTCAAATAACGAAAGTATAATCTTCGAATTAATTAATGGTTTGCAACAAGGAACAGTTAACTCGCCAATTTTATTCAATTTGTACACTGCTGACTTAATGAGATTATTTAATCTCGAGTCTTCCATTACACAGGCCTACAAAATTGAACTTTTTGTTTGGTGCAACAACTGTATCATACTTTTCCGAAGTATTTTGGCGCGCTGAATCCGAATCTGGCTTCAAAATTGCATTATTACGTGTGGTTTTTGAGATATTTCAACGTCAAAGTGTGAAAAACACCGTTTTTCGACATATTTGAGATTACGTGACGTCAGAATGTAATTTTTTCTCATGAAACTAGTAGATGCACCTCAAAATATAATCCATCCCCTTCCGAATGCCGTTGAGTTTGCTCGAATATCTTTTTTTTTACTGTGACACGACAATTTGAAATTTGTGTGTTCATGGATTTAGTGAATAGGTGAAATAACACAATTTTCAAACTGTCGTATCTCAGAGAAAAAAAAAGATATTTGAACAAACCTAATCGCATTTGGAAGAGAATGACTCATATTTTGAGATAATTTGAAGAATAATTTGATAAAATGTTCTTAAAGTGTGGAATAATTGAATAAAACGTTTCAAAATCGTGCATTTTCATTTTATTTTACACCTGCGATTTCTTGAAAACTACACGTAGCATTAAAAAAATAAGTATATTTCCAGAGTCAGGGTATCGAATATACTCAAAATCTGCTTTAGTTTTAGCGGCACCAAAATCATTGTAGACCTGTGTTATTATTAGAGCAGTAGCGTTCGCAGACGACTTACTATTGTATGCATTGGACAAAGAGTAACTACGGTTCGAGAAGAATTACAAACCTTGTTCTCCAAAATTTCATCTTATTATGAAAATTGGAAACTAAAAATTAACATTCAAAAATGTGAAACCATCTTATTCAGACTTCCTATCAAGGGGTGTAACAACAATACTATGAAAAACTGGAAGGAATTTGTTATTAAAGACCATAAAGGAGAAACTGAAATACCCCATAAAAGAGTAGTCAAATACCTAGCCCAGATAGCAATTTAACCTTGCTGCAATGTTGTCAGGCAAGCTTGTGACAAGGTTGACATAAGCCTCCTAGTTGACACACGACAAGGGTACAAGCTTACAAAACCCTTGCAGCAGGGCTGTAGCAACCTTACACTGACAAGGTTGTCAACAACAAGCCAAAAACAATCGAATGACAAGTGTGACAGGGTTGTGAAAAGCCTACATGTTATCTGGGAGGTGTCCACATTGATGATAGATTGTCTTCTTATCAGCATATAAATACACAACTAGAAAAAGCGAGTACAATTTTCAAAAAATATAGTAGACTTTTTTACTCAAAACTGTTGGATGTCAAAGTGAAAATAATTTGTTATATGTTGCTTATTCGCCCTATTCTTACTTACGCGTGTCCCATATGGTTTAATATAAACGCAACCACAATGGAAAGACTGCGGAGGTTCGAGAGAAAATGCCTGAGGGCATGCATTAACACCTTTAGAACGGCGCAGTCTAATTATACTAGAACAATAAGTAACCAAAATCTATATACAATTACTAATATAC